>CM072537.1:16850000-18107500 GCA_036898165.1 Silybum marianum | reverse complement strand
GCTCCTGGATTGTTTCAGCCACCATTTCAGCCTCGTCCTTCCAGTTCGACCCCATGGGCGCCTCGGCTACCACAGTTTACTATTGCTGCCGCTGCTCTTTCTTCAGTAACGGATAATCTTCAGGACACCACTCCACCACCGTCTGCTTTGGATCCTCAGGTTTTTTAGCAGTTCACAGTTCAGACAGTTCCTTGCCTCTAATCCTGCTGCCATGTCTGCCTCTATGTCTCATTCAGGTCTGTCTTCATCCAATAATTCAGGTATACCTTCCAACTTATGGATTTTTGATTCTGGTGCATCTCATCATATGTCACCTCATTTGACATCATTTGCATCCCTGTCCCTGGGTTTGCCCGTTTCTGTTATGTCCGCTAGTTCTACGTCCATGCCCGTAGAAGGTGTTGGTTTTGTTGTTACTTCTCACATATCTCCCTCTGATGTCTATTATATACCCACACTTGCTTTGAACCTTGCTTCGGTTAGTCAATTATGTAAAACTGGTTATTGGGTTTTTCTTTTCTGATTCTCTGTGTTGTGTACAGGACCCGCGGTCTTAGAAGGTGATTGGGATAGGCCGTAAGTTAGGGGATCTTTATGTCGTGGATGAACTCAAAGTCTCTGATGTTGTTGCTTCTAGTGTTGATTTGTCTTCCTTTCGTCTGAATCATTCTTCTTCTGGTTTTTATCTTTGGCATTCTCGTTTAGGACATGTTTTTGCGTCACGTTTACATTTTTTAGCCTCTACAGGCGTTTTGGGTCATTTGAAAAGTTGTGATATTTCTGACTATAGTGGTTGTAAACTGGCAAAATTTTCTGCTTTACCATTTAATAAAAGTATTTCTTGTTCTTTTGCTCCTTTTGATCTTGTTCATTCTGATGTATGGGGACCTTCTCTTGTGTCTTCAAAAGGGAGGTTCCAAGTACTATATGTCGTTTATTGATGATTACACCTGTTATACTTGGGTTTTTCTCATGAAACACATGTCTGATTTCTTCTCAGTATATAGTAACTTTAGAGCTCTTATAAAAACACAACATTCTGTTGTCAAAAAATGTTTCAGGTGTGATTTAGGGGGAGAATATACCTCTAATGATTTCACTCAATTTCTTGCATCTGATGGTACCATACATCAATCATCGTGTACCGATACTTCTCAGCAAAATGGTGTTGCTGAAAGGAAACATCGACATCTTGTTGAAACTGCTCGTTCTTTGCTACTTTCTTCTGAAGTTCCTAGTATTTTCTGGGGGGAAGCGCTTCTTATCGCTACCCATGTAATAAATCGAATTCCAACAGCCCATAACTCTAGTTTGTCTCCTTTTGAAAAACTATATGGCGAGTCTCCTGATTACTCCTCACTACGTGTCTTTGGTTGTACTTGCTTTGTCCTACGTCCCTATGTTGAGAGAAACAAGTTGTCTCCTCAGTGTGCCTTATGTGTTTTTTGGGGTATGGTATTGGTCAGAAAGGATATCGTCGCTTTGATCCGGTAAGTCAAAAACTTTACGTCTCACGTGATTTCACCTTTTTGGAGCATATTCCTTTCTTCTCTATTCCGGCTCAATCTCATGATATGACACCGTCAGATCTCCGGCATATTGATCCTTTTGATGTTGATACTGATGATACTTCTCCTGATGTCCCCGTCCATGAGACATCAACGACTTCTGATTCCCATACGCCTATGACCGCTCCCTCACCCGATGAGACCATGGATGTCCCTCCGCGTAAGTCCACTCGTACTTGTAAGTCTACCAAACTTCCTGATTTTTCTTAGTCATCTTATTCTGCTTCGTTTGCTTCTTTTATTACCAATATACATTGTTTGACTGAACCTGAATCATATCTAGAAGTTATCTCTGATCCCCTTTGGCAGGATGCTATGGCTGAGAAACTGACTGCTCTTTACCAGACTCACACGTGGGATCTAGTTCCACTTCCACCCAGAAAGCATGCGATTGGTTGTCGTTGGGTATACAAGAATAAAACAAAATCTGATGGGCCTGTTGAAAGATACAAGGCCAAACTTGTTGCCAAAGGATACTCACAACAGTATGGTAGGGATTATGAGGAGACTTTTGCACCAGTTGCAAAAATGATGATTGTACGAACCCCTGTACGAACCCTTATTGCAGTTGCCTCTATCCGTCAGTGGAAAATTTGTCTAATGGATGTCAAGAATTCATTCTTTAATGGTGATCTTCATGAAGAGGTATATATGACTCCTCCCACAGGTATTGCTCACAAATCGGGTGAAGTATGTCGACTTCGAAAAGCTCTTTATGGTCTCAAGCAATCCCTTCGTGCTTGGTTTGAGAAATTCTCTACAGTTATTACTTCTCTTGGTTTTATTCCTAGTAACCATGAATCAACATTGTTTGTTAGATGCACGAATGCAGGTCGGATTCTCTTATCTTTATATGTAGATGACATGATTATTACCAGGGATGACTATGATGGTATCGAGTCTCTAAAACGGGAATTGGCTCATCTTTTTGCTATGAAAGATTCAAGGATGTTGCATTACTTCTTGGGTATTGAGGTTGCTCAATCTAAGAAAGGCTATATTCTTTCTCAGACGAAGTATATATCAGATCTATTTGAGCGTGCACGAATTTCTGACAACAAAACTGTTGATACGCCTCTTGAGACCAATGCCCGATATACTCCGACTGATGGTGTTTCTTTATCAAATCCGAGCTTGTACCGTACCATTGTGGGCAGTACAGTCACTCGTCTAGACATTGCTCATGCAGTTCATGTGGTTATTCAGTTTATTACTGCTCCTACTACTATTCATTGGGGAGCAGTTCTTAGCATTTTGAGATATCTTAGTGGCACTCAGTTTCAGAGTCTCTTGTTCCCTTCAACGTCCTCTCTAAAGTTGAGTGCCTGTAGTGATGCTAGTTAGGATAGCGATCTTACTGACCGCAAGTCTACCACTGGTTTTTGTATTTTTCTTGGAGATTCTCTTATCTCATGGAAGAGCAAGAAACAGGATGTTGTCTTTCGTTCTTCCACTGAGGCTGAGTACCGTGCTATGGCAGTTACTACTTGTGAGATTGTTTGGTTACGTTGGCTTCTTGCAGATATGGGTGTTGATGTTTCCCAGCCCACTCCATTGCATTGTGATAACAAAAGTGCAATGCATATTGCAAAGAATTCTGTCTTCCATGAAAGGGCGAAACATATTGAGATTGAATGTCACTTCACTCGTCATCATCTTCAGCTCGGAACTATCTCGCTGCCTTATGTTCCTTCAGCTCTCCAGATTGCTGATATTTTCACCAAAGCTCAGTCGGCTACGCGTTTTTGTTTATTGTCTGACAAACTCTCAATGATTATTGTTGTTGCATTGTGAGTTTGAGGGGGGATGTTAACATATTGTTTGGGTTTGGGCTTTTAGCCTTTTAGGTTATTTTCCTAATTGTTTTGCTATATATAGGGTTCTCTTTCATTGTATTGTAAGTTTTTCATTATAATAAAACCCTAGCAATCTTTCGGCTCTCTTTTCACAGGTCCAAATGTTTTTTAATCTTCAAACTTACTATCGATTTCATCAATTTATCAATTAATTAAATTCATCCTCAAATTCGATTAGATTTTTATATATATTTTGCATTATAACTATATCTGACCTATCTCAACATTAAACCCGACCAACTTGAACCGGAAGCAATCCGAAATTTGAAGCCTAAAGTTTGGGTATATGTTTCCATATCAGAAAGACTGAAACCTGATCGGGTTTTGATTTGTCCACCCGTCCCTGCCCGATGCACACCTTTAAATATTATAATATTATGCAACGTCAACAAGATTAGATGAGGACTTCAATGGCGTTTGTCTTGACATAAGGGAGGTCATCGTAGTAGGTACTCATGATGACAATCAAACAGATAATGAAGATAACGGCGACACTACTAAAAAAACAGTCTTTCTGACGGCCCAATCCGTCGGAAAACAGGGTTACCGACGGATTTCCGATGGATTTGGCCATCAGAAAAACCCTCGCGGCAAATTCAGATTTCCGACGGATTCAAAATTTCCAACGGACTTTTTCGTCGGAAATCCGTCGTAAACTATTTTTCTAATTTTTTAACGAATTAATCAGATAACTAATCATTTGAAGTTGTTTTTTTAACAAAAAATTTTGTCGGTAGTTTCCCGACGGAATATAATTTAATTTTTCTTATTAGAAAATCCATCGTAAATTATTTATATTTTTTTGATTTTCAGGAAATTGATTTTTATTTAAAAATATAAATAAATTCTGTCGGATACCGACGGAATATAATTTAATTTTTTTATTATAAAATCCGTCGGAAATTATTTATGTTTTTTTGATTTTCAGGAAATTGGTTTTTATTTAAAAACATAAATAAATTCTATCGGATACCGACCAAATATAATTTAATTTTTCTTATTAGAAAATCCGTCGGAAATTATTTATAGTTTTTTTATTTTCAGGAAATTGATTTTTATTTAAAAATATAAATAAATCTATCAGAAATCCGTGTATAATTTCCGACGGAATTTATTTTCATTTAAAAATAAATAAATAAATAAATTTCGTCGGAAATTACCGACGGAATTCATTTCTATTTTTAAAATTTTGTGAAAATGGTTTAATTAATTAATAATTAATTTAATTAAGTGATTTAATCTATACATTTCCGACGGATTTGTGACGGATTTGTGACGGATTTCCGTTGGATTGGTATTCCGTTGGAAAGCCGTCACAAATATTTTACGATAGTATTTATTTATTTTTATTAAAAAATGGTTAGTGACGGATTTCCAATGGACTTTTACGGGTGTTAAGTTTTGTTGACTTTGGTTTAATTCGTCGGAAATGGCCATTTGTTTAGTAGTGCAAGGAAGAAGAATTTGAAGACACAAATTAGATGATGATTCAAATAATGAAAATGACCCAATGCTCTATGTTATGAAAATTTTCTAGTGTTCCTAAAAAGATACTCATTTCTAGTGTTCCTAGAAAGACACTCAGATGTTAGTTGGATCACTAGTAATAATGATAACAAATCCACTAATAGGATTTTCATGATAACAAATTTTCTAGTGTTCCTAAAAAGATACTCATTTCTAGTGTTCCTAGAAAGACACTCAGATGTTAGTTGGATCACTAGTAATAATGATAACAAATCCACTAATAGGATTTTCATGATTGGTATGGAGCTTTTTCTTGGTCTAAATAGGCATGTATACCTAATCTACCCTGAAGCCTGAGTATCTAGCCTTGGAACCAATAGGAAAAGAAGAAGAAGAATTGCTAAGGAATATATTGTGAGAGATCAAATTGTGGCTATAACCAATGTGGTAACATCTCTTCGTATTATAATGTTGCTGATTTTAGTGAAATCATCAGGTTATTGTGTTTAGTTGGATTCACAAGAGAACGATGGGGTTGTTAGTTAAGTTATAATACATATTAATAGGTGTGAATTGCGTACTCGTGTAAGCTATCTAGAACTCAGGATGTGCTGGATATTGCCATATGGCGGGTCTAACGACAACGTCCTTGGCGGTGGTCAACGACAGGATTGAAGGGGGTCGCCCTTGCAACAATTAGGGTAACACCTTGAAACAAAAGTGAACTTTAAAATAGCTATTCCCATGTTTCTATCTTTCCATTTTTTTAACCATGAAAGGCTTTTATAAAAATTCTCGTAGAATTGACAAGTTTTCATTTTGTAGCTACTGGTCAAAATGCATCTTCTGTGGCTCAGGAAATGAGTAATTTCAAGAAAGGGTATGCGATGGAATATACGTAAACGGGAAGATAGGGATTAACTCATACAACGGATTAACAATCTGCTGCTACCTATTAGTCTGAAAGCACCGTGGAGAGCAACAAAAGTCCACATACCGCCTAAAAAATCCTTTTGTAGCGAGTAATTTATTTTTTAAAAAAATTGCGCTAACGCCGGGAATTGAACCCATGCAAATCCCGCTCAATTACTGATATAGTGAATAAATTTGCCATTTCTTGAAATCTCTGGTGTCAGAATGTAGATCAATGGTTTTTCATTCTTTGGAAACATTGATAGATGTGCCAATCAGAGGCAATGGATGCCTATCGCCGCAAATACATATCAATGATAATCGATGCATATGAACGACGGCTAATGTAACACCTTTAAAATGAAGAAACTTTAAACTACAAAACATTCGGTATAAATATCAAGGTACAAGTTTTACTATCAAAAGGAAAAATGACAGGTTATTATAAATCTAAATAATGGTTAATAGCTAACAACCTCCTAATCTAGATTACTCTAGAATTAAATTACATTCGGGTGTTACTACAACCATCAAAAGGCTATACCAACCAAGCTTGCAAGGCGCTCCAAAAATTCTACCTAACTAGTGTCTCTACCGGCACCCAACGTTCCACTCAAACGTCCTTAACTCTGCCACTTAAATATCTTGATATACATGTCGATAATAAAAAATTAGGCTTAAAAGCCTAGTGAGTTCAAACAATTTATAATCAAGGTTATAAAATAATAAGCTTGGAAGCATGGATTTTGTAAGAATTGACACGAATCAAGTAACCAATTCTCATAAACCATAAATATCAAAACTCATCTTTGCGATGATGGGGAGACGCGATTTTCCATTGATAGTGACAGAGCACCAAAGTATGTGACATATCTATGTTCACCAGCCCCACTACGAATCAATGGTCATCCATTTCAATCTTGCACGGTCTATGGCTTGAGACTCCTGATGATACTAGATATATTCATTCACTAGAAAATTACACTCTAAAGGTTAATGACGGATGTCTGACTTCATACGAGTCCTGATGCTCGGTGTCTCTTTTCTAGTTACAACACGTGAAATAACCATCCCTTTCCTAAAACCAACAAATTGTCTCATATGCCTAAGGATACAATGCATCACCATCTAATACACGACATGACATTAGAATGTTCAACCACATCCAAACATGTAGCTTTCCAACCTATATGAAAAGTAAGTGCAATTCTAAAAAAAATATACAAAGTAAGCAATAAATATTTGTTTATCCCAACATGAGTCATAGTGGTCAAAACCCCATCATCTATATTGAACAATTTTTCCTTCTCAAAACCTTAAAGAACCATCATAAAGCAATATGGCACTTTTTCCAAGCATTAGGTACTCTATATTCAACAAAAATGAACAAATTCTACAAAATCTTATACATGACACAAAACCAATATAACTCAAAACCCTTGAGGTTTATACTCCAAAATGCTCCATGGCTTAGTCAAAAATCCCCTTTTTATTATGTTACAAAGAGATATAAACATTAGTTCACGAAAGTTAACAAAATCCCCAAAATGCCTAAAGTTAACAAAATGGCCCAAATCACGAAAGGGGGATCCTATCAACTTGTTCCGAGCTGAGATAATAAGCTCATCAATCTGATTTATTTCGTACCCTTCGCTCAATGAGAAAATGAGTCCAATTCTCTTAGGAAGCAGTGCTAGAGCATCTCGGTTCGAGTCCGAGTGGCGGCATGCCATCTTATAAAAGAGATCAACAAAAGAGATAAACCATAAAGAATGTTTGTAACACTAAAATATAACACTTTGGCATGCATATAGTTTTAGAAATTCCACTATCTGTTTTAACTCCAGCAATAAGATGAACTCATAATGCGAGGTTTTGGCTAAAACCTATAAACCAAGTCCAACTCTAGATTTCGTAGTGAAGAATCCCAAGTTTCCACCCTCAAACTTTAATCTAAGGGTGCGTTTGGTTTGCAGGAATGTTTTCGAGGGATTTGGATTTCATGGAGGGATTTGGATTGGAATGGATTTGAAATCCTTTTATGTGTTTGGTTTGTAGGATTTGGAATGGATTTTAATTCTATTCCTTTATAAATCATGTTTGGTTTGTAAGATTTGAAATGTGATTTATTTTTTTATTTTTTAGTAATTCTTTGTTTGTTTTCAAAGAATTTGTTTTTATTGATAGGCTCGAAAAATTAACAATAGGCTCGAGCTCGGATATTTTTTGAGTTATCGAGCTTGAGCTTGACGCTCATTTATGAGTTCAAACTCGTGATCGATTAACTCGTTTATCAGCTTGAGCTCGATAATATTTATATTTTTATTGTATGATTAATAAATATATGACCATGTTTGACTCGAAAGAGTGTACGCTGGAATGGCTCGGCTCGGTTTGACTCGGCTCGAAAAATCGAATCGAGTTCTCGAACGAGTCGAGTCAAACATTTGTGTTATGAAGCTCGGCTCGTTAAGTTAAACGAGTTCTATTTTATGTTCGAGATCGAATCGAGCTCTAGAATTATTAAGCTCAAGCTCGACATAAACAAACTCGAGCAGCTCGAATCGTTTACACTTAAACGGACAACATATACGAGTTGGCTTAATTAGGGTAGACTGAGTTAAAACATATTAAGTCGATCTAAACATTTTATTTATTTATTAAAATTTAATAAAAAATAATATATTTAAAACTAAATAAAGATAGGTATAAAATGATATAAGAAAAGAAAATAAACAAAGATGGGAAATGCAAAAGATGAATCAAGGATGCATGGTTGGATTGGGATTAGAGACAATTTATGAAATCCATGGGATTGGGATTTCAAATACCAACCTATACCAAAGGATTTTCAAATCCATCAACCATGGGATTTTAAATCAATCATAGAATTTCAAATCCGAACAATCCCGCAAACCAAACATAGGATTGAAATGGATTTGAAATCCAAGATGTAATAACCCGGAATCTAGTAAGTTATGAGCAATTCGGGTGGTTGGAGCCTAACCTTCTAAAATTGAGGGACTCAACAAGCATTTTCAAGTATAATTGTTCTTCTTCTTCATCTCCTTCTATGGGTGAGTCTTTTGGTTGATTAGAAACATTGTGGGTTTTATGTGGGATAGATTGTTGAATGATTTGATAAGTTGCAACCAGTGTTTATGGGTTTATAATGTTGGTATTGAAGTTTTGTACATGTTTATGTATCACATTTCAATGGAGTATTTGGATTCAATCAAATACCTCCATGGTTGAGGTATAATCTTGAAAATGGATGTTAATCCATTGAATCAATGTTTTAAAGTGAGTTTCTTAATCAATGATTGATTAATATGTGTTTGGGGTAAGTTCCATATCAGTTTTTAAGAGAAAATAGTAGAAAATGAGGATTTGGGGTTTTGTTGTTCGAGCAGGAAAGTGCAGGGACAACAGTGAGTCCCGCGATTTTTCCCGCGACTTCAGGTCGCGCGGCAAGCCGTGTAACTCACTGTTTCAGCAACTTTAAGTTTTTACTTAAGGCTGTTTGGTAGTGTTAAGTGGTGTCCTAGCCTAAGGGGTTTATTAATGGGATATGTGGGAGTATAATTGAGTCATTAACTCGTAGTTTAATTGATCTAATTTTGATGTCCGGTTGGTGTGACCGTAGTTGAGGCGAGCAATCTAAGTTTGGCAACCAGGTGAGTTCCCTTTGTGTGCTAATTTTACAAATGAATGTTTTAAATTTGCATATCTTTAAATCATTCAAACTCGGGAAGTGTTTAGCCGACTTTTTGGGCAATGTGGGCTCGTTTATTAGTCATGGTGTGTGTGACTATCAGTGTGGATTACCGCTGCAACAGGTACATGAAAAGTGTATTTAAAGTGTGAGTTGATATTTATGACTAACCCTTTTTATCTTATAACTGCCATGCATATTAACTATGGTTTTGGGGGAATTCTAGGCCTTATGGTCTAACTCTCTCTTTTATAAAACTGAAAACATTTTCAGGGAAGCACATGGTTGAGAGCTCGAGTAAGGGCAAGGGAAAGCTGTGAGCTTGGGAGGATAGAAGTGAGGTGCTATTTGTATAGTTAGTTGCCTAGTTTTAAAGATAGTTTGTAATAAATCTCAGTAGTTGTTTATTTCCGCTACAAACATTTGAGATTAAGTTTACATTAGTAGCTATTTATGTTTGGAAATTGCTATTTTTAGAGCAATAGCATGAAATGCCTTTATTTTAAAATTGTGGTTGTTACACAAAATCCCCCCAAATCCATTCCATTCCTGCAAATCAAACGCACCATAAGCCTTCAATACCCTTAGAATCATTTGGAAGAAAAACCCTTTAATGCTCCCAAACTCGAATTTAATGAGGAGAGAAAGGGAGTAGATGAGAGAACTTATGAATCCCTAGGCAACACCCCCCCCCAACAAAAAAAAACCTCTAGGCCTAACGTAGCTTGTGACCTTAGTTCGCGTGGCTTGGTTGCCCGCATCCCCAGACCCTCACACACCTAGCGACCTACTTCGTGGCTTAGGCCGCGTGCTTACTCGTGTAAACCATAACACCTAGCGACCTACGTCATGGCTTAGGCCATGTGCTTGCCCGCGCAAACCACAAGGGATGAAAGTCACATGTCCCAAATTTTCATGTCTCATCCATGTCCACCAATCATATGAATACATATAAGTAGAGAGAGAATGTAAACATGAATTAAATAGATTTAAAATAAATGAAAATCTGATGTGTCTTAATTTCATTGGTGGGACAGGAATGGTACGTGTGAATTTGAGATAGATGATTTTTATTCATGGGGCGTGGAGTTCTTTTTGGCCCGATTTCCTAGCTCCCCTTTGCAACTTCTTCAATGCCATAACCTACCATATTGATTTGTTACACAAATAAAATCATAAATCTACACTTGAATAGGAAGGTTATAATTTTTATTAACCGAATTTAGAGCATATAAAACTATGGGTGTTAGAGTTGATGTTTGTCAGCCGTGATGATACCTCTATGTCGAGTAATAAATTTGTGACAGACTTGACAACGAAGTTCATCAAACTAGAGAAGTTTAAAGGGGTGGACTTCATAACGTGGCAGAATAAGATGCATTTTTTGCTAACCATGCTAAAGATGGTCTATTTGCCGAGCATTATGATGTTGGAGGTAATTGGGGACAAGACATCAGAACAAATGGGAGAACGACGACTATATTTGTCATGGTCACATTTTGAACGTATGTGCGACTCCCTCTTTGGCAGATATCTAAAATGCATCATATATGCAAAGAGTTGTGGGATTCTTTTGAATCCATATACATGGTAGATGATGTTTCTAATAAGAAGTTACTCGTAAGTAATTTTATAAATTATACGAAGTTGAACTGGGTTGATATATGATATATGTTTTCCATCGAAAGATAGCACTTGGCACTCTTGTGCACGCTTTACCAAATTGACGTTCATAATATATCCTCTGACTGGCTGCCATGTCAGATACAAGTATACCATCCTGAAACCAACTGTTGTATCTAGAACCAAAGATCACTAGCACAAGTGAAAATGTGATATCAATAAAGTTTCTTGAAAAATCCTTATGGGTGAAAGAAACAACAAAATTTGATTTCAGATATGGTGGCAAGTGTAAAACTGAGCTAGAGTTCATATAGTAATAATAATAATAATAGTAAGAGAAACCAAAAAAATTAAAAAGTTTCAAAACATAACTTTTAGATTTTGCTCTTCCCTCCATGCCCTATTCATAGGCAGACATAAACTCTCTCTTTTTTTTGCCGCTTTTTACATTCGCTCGCTTTAAACTCATTGCAGTTTTTGAACTCCGGGTGGCTAAACCGCTACCACTGGCTTTACGTCATCATTCTGTTTCTGCCGCTGCTCTCCCGCCACACCTACCGCCATCTCACTTCCATTTCCATTTCCATTGCAATCTTCTTCACCCTTCTCCTTTTCTGGTGTAGAAGGTTCCTCAATAGCCGAAGAAGGCTTCTGAAGTGGGGTATTGCCGCCAGGGGGAAGGAAAACTCCAGTGCCGGGTACTGGTAAGCGAGGTGGAGCATGCTGCATCAGAGGAGCCGCTGTCCAGCCGCCAGATGCAGGCGGCAGAGCCACAGGTGATGCCGGAAAAGCCATGGCAGGTGCGACTGCCGCCGGAATAAAAATGGGTTGGATGCCGCCATTTGAGGGTGGACGAGCAGCAGCAGCCAGGGTGGGTAAAACAGCGGTGGTTGGGACTGAGCCATGGTGCTTGGGAACCATCGGATGGCGGATGTGGTTCGGTGGGCGTGTAGGTGGTGGGACCCAGTGCGATGGTGGTGCGGCGGCTGCATGTGAAGGAGAACGTTGACCATCACCTGGTGTGGTTCTCTTTGGTTGCGATTTGGTAAAAGTAACAAGCATACGCTGTTTCCGTATTGAAGGGATCGCGTGTCTAGTAAAATCTGCAGATCTTCCTTCCATAACAAGCAATGATCTGCAAATTTTCAATTGAAGTCGAGTAAGTTAAAAAGATGTTTTATTTATAAAATAAATATGTATAGCCTAAGATAGAAGGTTGGTTGTTCTAAAAAGACACATTTGTATTTGTATTAAAGCATGTCTACTATTTTATCATCAGAGGGAGGTTCAAAGGAAAACACTAAAAAAATAGAAAACTGAAGAACACCCTGGGATCCCTTCATCCAGATAGTATGCACAAATGTATACAAGCAATTGAAGCTGTTTTTTTCTATGCACCAATGCATATATATGCATTACTGCACATGCACAAATGCATTATCAGCATGCATTTGTGCATACCGTCCAGATGGAGGGATCACAGGGTGTTGTTCAGTTTTCTCTTTTTTTTGGCGTTTTCCCCTGAACCTGACCCTTTATCATCATACATTAAATCGTTATTATTTGATTATGCATATCATTGAATAGATTATCAAATGAATAGATAGATATCTATCAATCTAATTTGCATTAAACGAATTTAAGTTGGGTAAACAAGAACGGAACTCAAAGTGGATATCTTTAAGCTTAATTGAGTTGGGTTCGAATTTTCCTATATGTTCTCTATCATTGGGTCAAGAAAGAATCTTGGTCAAACTTGACTCAAGCAACTTATTATGAGTAGATTCATCCGGACCATGTTCATTTCAGGTTAGTGATGCAGAAAGCTTAATCGATTAAGCTCCATCATCACATAATCATTAATTCATCACATATGCCATGTTTAAGAGGATCAATATAAGATTTTCTTATTTGCTAAGCACCATTGTTCCAAAAGTGCAAGAGTTCCTACATATATATATATATATATATATTATATATTATATATAGAGGAAAGTTCAAATGCATTCAGACTGAATAAATACTATATTCAGTCTGAATATTTCTTTGATTATTCAATCTGAATATGACACGTGTCGCGCTCTCATTTGTCCTCACGTTCACAACCAAATTTGAGTTCTCATTTGAACCCGCCCCTTTATATATATATATATATATATATATTGTGTCTTAAATTGGGAGTCTTCACAAAAACAGTCTATCCACCCTCCGGGATAGAACTAAGGTCTGCATACATCCTCCCCCCCCCCAAAACAAATAAAAAGAGTGGATAGAGAGAGAGTACCCGGGAGTAAGAGAGAGCTTAATAGAACCTCTGTAGTCTCCAGGATGGTCCACTCCGATTACTCTACCAAAAGTCATGTCACATTCCGTCACAAACAGCACACATACAGGCCTTCCAAACCAATGTGGCCATATATGAGGCTGTGAGTGGTCACCCTACACATAGCATCCACTAGTTAGGCCAGTCAAAGTAGTACCATATAATTTATATCAAGCAATATAAATGATAAAAGTTGTTGTTAACCTCATTGAAGATATCGATAATGCAGGAGTCGGGTTTCACTGTGAGAACTTGCATGTCCATTAACCCCTCAATAACGTCTTGAAATAAACTTGGAATGGGTTCTATTCTCCGATCTGCAAATATCAAAATTTATTTCAAATTACTGGTAGAAATTTGATGCGAATACATTTTTTATGAATTTTATGTACATGCCTTTGGATGTTCCACTGATGACCTCATCTTCAAATGGTGCATCAGCAATGGGGAGTCCCAGTTGAACCATCTCTCTTCCATGGCCTTTCATTGGTCTCTTTGAGACAACATAAGTCGGGCCTGCTTCTTGTCAAAAAAATAAATCAGGAATTATTGTACTCTATATATATATATATATATATATTCAGGAGCAAGGAAATTACCAGTGTTCTTTAGAACCTGGTAAAAAAAAGGTAAAAGAGCACAAGCTACGAGTTCGATATATTCCTATGTTAGAAACAGAACACAAATTACCATTATAAACTGCTAAAACATCACACATATGAACCCCTTTGATAAACAATTATCTAATGTTAGAAAACATATATACCATATAATATTTTACAAAGAACCCAAATAAGATTTCACAATTTTTGAGTAGGACGGATTGACGATTAACACGATGTATTTATAATGGTTAATTTATAGATTTATGATGGCTCGTTAGAAGGGGCTTTATAAACAATTTGAATAGATGAAGATAAATGTTAAATATTAATTGTTAATTTTAGTTGGAGGACTACCAATGCAAGTTCATGAGCTGCAGGGTAAAGGCGTTAATCATCCATCAATTAAAGAGAAAATATGTAGTTTACTCTAATATACTAGGGTATCCTTAATCCAAGCTAGAAGACCAAGGTCAAAATGAGACAAAACTAAAATACAAAGAGCATACAACTTACAATAAACATAAAGTGGGAGAGTGTAAATTTTAGAAAGAGTCATTAAAGGAAATGAACATAAAAAGGGTACAATTACAAAATCCCACTCTCAATCATGGTATTTTAGGATGGTATAATAGCAAGGATGCAATATGGGGGCATATTTATGTTTCAGGAATATCTATTTATCTAACCATATGGATGTGAATGTATGTATTTATATATAGCATGTGCAGTCTGATTAATGGCGACATTCTTTGCATCACCTTTCAGTTATCACACTTAGAGCAGACATCATATTCATCATAAAACTAGACTTCACCTATACTGCCTCTAATGCTCAGTTTCCATCTGGAACTCGATTTTCATCAAACCCCTTTCTAGTATCACTTGCATAATTGCATTTAGTTACATCATATAGTTCTCATACTCCCCACCAGTACCATCACAAACTTATTCATGGTCTGCATCATGCTCACCTGTCAGCTAACAAGAACTACCTACCATTTGCAAGTCTTTGTGGCACTTAGAAACCTTCCTTGCCTTCAACCACTATAAATCTTGACTAAAGTTGAAGGGGGTGAAATAAACAAAGATAGTAATTGGAATCAAAATGACATTTCACTCCATGAGAAAAGTAGGATAAGTCAGTCAACTTCATGAAAATATTCCATATGACGATTAATCTTTTCCCAGCAAGAAAATCAAAAAAACGACTCATAGCTTCTTAGGTGAGTTTGCTTTAGTCGAACCATGATAGGCATTTACCATTTTAAACTTATGTTGACCGAGAGAACTTGTAAGAAACAAAGGTACAAAAAGATAAAAAGCTGAGATAAGGCCCTCTTGTCTGATGAACAAAACATGCAGTCTTACAATATCCCAATTCTGATAATATGCCGAATTATAGGTGAGCTATGTACTTTTCAAATAAATTATGCCCCAAATAGTTATTAACATTGACCTTGCATGGTGATAGTACAGGAACCACTAGTATGAAGCGATATGATCCCATTCTGAAAGTGAAGAGTTTCAAAGAACCAAGAAGAATTCAGAAGCATGTAATGCACAATTATGTCAGGGAACCTTATACTTAAAAAGAAAAATATAAACGCAATTTGCATCATAAAAATCCAAATATAGTTGGTGACTTGCCTTGAAATTTTCCCTGTCTTCCTGCATTTCTCAAATCATTAACCAAGCTAACCATTTTGCCAACTTCAGAGTCATCAAACAACTCTTCATACATTTTCATCCCTTCAACCACATTAATCTATAAATAGAAAATGGTTAAACTAAGAGGTAGAATAAGATTAAATATCAGATTTATACGACTCCTACAATAAGTATATGAAGTTATTAATTAGAGCTTAAGAAGGTTACCTCTTTTCCATCCAACATCTCAGTACCAACAAAAGTTTTGGCAACAGCTGAAGCATTCGGCTTCTGGTATGGAGCATGTGTAGAAGATGAATCATTCTCTAAATGCACAGTAGAACATACTTCAGAAGGAAAAATATAATGTCAAATCATCTATTTATTCTATTCCATTTCCATAGCAAAAGCAGCAGTTAGAGACAAGGGCATACACATAAACTGATCTAACTTATTCTCAGCCTCAATACGTGAGCTTAACATTCACTTCTATGCTATAGAAAAGTTGGAACAAAAGGAAAATAACTGAGTATATGTTTCATAGCAAAACATGAAAGTGAATAGAATTAATTGAATGTCAAAAAAGAACCAGAAAAAAACTGGTTGTGGGAGAGAAGTGAGGAGAATGCTTTTTCCTTGGATTCCAAGCAATGATTGGAACAATACCTAGAAAATGAAAGCAATTCATACCTAATACTCCTCCCCTCCCCCAGTTGTTACAAGATTAAGACATAATCAAACAGATAGCAAAAAACTGGATGATGATAAAGGAAGGGTACAAATACCTTTCAAGTTTGGATTGCATTTATAATTCGCCTCCTTTGCCTCACATTCTGAATTGCCAGACAAGGTTGATTGTGAGTCCAGACTCTTTTGGTTATTGTCCACTTGAGGTTTTGAGCTCAAACCTGTTCCAAATCGAATGAATTAGTCATCATCTTATTTTCCACAACATAGAGAATGCCTATAACGTACTCTTGCATACCATTCCAAGCCACGAGAAAAGAGGAGGGCATGCATTAGGCCTTGCAGATATGTACATCGTATCTAGCTATTCTCATGAAAATAAAAGCAGATAAAGTTTGTTGGGGTGTAACCCTCTTAATGCATGTTGAACTGAAACTTGGGTTGTTTAGTTCATTATTCACTTAGTGGTGTTGCAGATCAATGTTCAGGTGTAGTTAGAAGTTAACCCTTGTCAGCCATGTGGCAGTTTGAGTGATTTAGCTATATGGTTCTAGGGAGCTAATTAATAACCAAAGTAGGCAAGAGAATATTGCATAATTCAAAAATTACAAGGGAAGGTGATAGATCTAAATAGATCAAGAGCATGGGTTTCAAGCTATTTAATCATGACACAATAGGACAAAAAAGGGGTAGGTTTGACAACCAGTCAGTGCCTAAAAATGATATAGTTGAGATTAAAAGACAAGGGTACAGAACCATATTAGTCAAAGTAATGGAGGGGGATGTGAATGTAATTACTGCATATGGGATTCAAATAAGAATTCTTTTCTTTGTGAGATCATTTTCCCGCGAGAAGTAATGAGAACAATGATAGAATGGATTGCTACCTATGCCTAGATCACGGATAAATGGAAATACTCAGTTAAGTCTTTAAAAGAATTTATGGAGGTGTGGGTATGGTACATGAATCACGGAGATTAAACCTTGAAACTTTCAGTATCCTCTAATTTTTAGTTATGTGGAGCTTTCCATTGAGTGAGGAACTCTTTCATCGGAGATTATCATGGTCATGTTAGGGAGAGGTGGTAAACGATTTAGAATATATCATCGAGATTTGGGTGTGGGTAGAGGTAAGATCTGTATACATCCTACAATTACCCTACCTTTGAGTGGGATATACTGAGTTGGTTTGGTTTGGTCATACGAATCAAGGAGAACAAATTTTAAATGTTGTAGCAGATTATGGTTTATTGGTGACAAACTGTCCTTCATAATACATGAACCATGTCAAATAACCTTTAGCAGGGATTGAACACCAGCCATGAAGACTTTTTCCTGCCTATGAAAAACGTATTGCATAAATTTTAAAGTTGAACCTGCAAAACATGTATAAACAGTAAAAGCATAGGTTTTTAGTGGTAGACAGCCACCAGGTAGTAAGTACCATGGTAGCACGTTGAAGGAGGAAATTTAAGTATGTTTATTGATGAAATGGATAAAGGAGGACCTTAAGTTAATACAATGTAGAAAAATATAGCAGTGCGCATTCAAATGGTAGCAAATGTGGACATCAATGAAAAGCAGACATCAAATTGCGGATGCAAAGCAGCAGAGTGAGAAGCAGAAGAGGCTATAAAGGATAAATGGGGTTGCCGTAAAAACTTTAATGATTACATAAGTGTGATGAATATAGAAATCTATAAACTACCCAGAAGAGAACCCAAAAAAGCAACAAGAGAAGCTGGAGATAACATTCAGATATTGATGAGGATGTTGATTATGTGATTATAGCAACGTGGACAAACTGGCAACAAGATTCGTAACTCTTGACCAAAAAGTTCCACTCAAGTCGAAAGATAGGTTCTTAAGGATAACAGTAACACCTGCTATGGTTCATGGGGCAAAAAGTTGTCTCTACAAAGATAACATTTGTAATGATAGTAGTGAAGAAGAAACGTGGATATTGAGGTGGATGTATAGCAACACAGTTTGGACTAAGACTAGGAGTGAGGGTACAAAAGAGAAGGGCGGCCCTGGTTGACGAGAAGTTAAAGTCACATTGTTTATGATAGTTTGGTCATCTCCAGCATAGACCTTTCGATTCATTAGTCACAAGACAAGAGTTGTTTCTATATTAAGCATCACCGACACTGCATTAGTTAGTTGGGTCGCTTAATCGGCCACCTAGGTGTTAAGAATCACCCACTACTTTAATTGGAAACCGACTGTTGAATTAGGCATTTCAAAGAATGAAGTGGAGATCAAATGATATTCTCATCTTGCCTTTTATCGATATGCTTCTCTAAAATCAGAAGTAATCTTTCTGACTCTTTCCAAATTGTATCAATGGAACAATAAAATTAGTCATCTAGAAAAGCAAATGTACCAAAATAATGTGGTGTCAAATCTTTAGTTCTCACATCTATACATACGCTGATCATAATCATATTTCATACATTTAAATAGAAGGCAATCAAGTGTTTGGAGGTCCAATCATTGCCTAGCTTTGTTTATCACCTTTTAGAACACTCTTATCTTGTGAGGTTGACTAGACTAGCAAGCTAAGGTTTTCATAGCAGCATATTGTAAGCATCATGAACTAACATCAGAAAACACTATGAGAAAATGGTTGTTCCAAAAACACCTTAGGTTGCTTTATAACCAGTTTAATGAACTCAGTGAACCTGGGTGGAGATATAATAATAGCATGTGCCAGAAAAATGGTATTTTGGTTATGATGTAAGGATGCATATATGAACCAACATGCTTCTAGATAGAAACAAATTAATAACATTGTTCTAGAACATTTAAAGTTATAAAATTACTTCCAAGAAATACAAAATTCATATATTTTGGAAAAAAACAGAGTTGAAAAGATGCAGCCTAATCTAACATTATAAGGCAATTTGAAACGACTTCCAAGATTTATGAAGATGTACTTAAATGAACAACTAAATGACAGATCATATGCCATCATGTTGACCACTAATATAAAATTTATGAAAGATAATAATGGTTATAAGAATACAAACAAAGAAAAAAAAGGGGAAAAAGTTAGCACTTGTGTATGCTTCACATAAACAAGTAATAAAATCATCACCATATGGATATATAGAAACAATAACTTAGCAAATTCAGTTGATTTTAAATGCAAGAAATTTCTTAAAATATTGTCAAATGAAACCTGACAGAAAAAAAAAGTATAATAGAACCCCACTCAATCTCTTACCATTGTTGTACTTTGCAAGCGTGGGGGCATCCTTTTCATCAGATTTTAAAACTTCATTCTTTACCAAATTGCTAGACCCATTTGCAACAGTGGAATTATGACCTTCCTTAACAGCAATTTCAACTTTATGGCCCTGTCTGGACCCAACACCACCACCAGCAGAAGCAGATCTCTTATACTCCTTTCCTTGACCCCCAACCTTCACAGGATCATAATAACCACCACCACGATTACTATTATTACTATTATTATTGTTATTATGTTGTTGTTGTTGACGCCTCCATGTCACCTGTTGCAATGCGTACAACACCTCAGCCACAGAAAAGTACTGCTGCAAATGAAGAACAGGATTCCAATTACATCTCCTCTGCTGTATAGATCCTATAACCTCATCATACTCTCCTGGTTCACCAACATTTTTCAAATGATGACACATGGAATCAATAATCGCATTGGCAGCCGCGAATTCCCCTCGCAACCACGAAATAAATCCGTCTCTTTCATCCGCATACCAGCCAACACCACTTCCTGCACCACCAACACCACCACCACCACCATTGGGAAACTGCATTTTATCAGAAAGCACCACGTTTCCCGATGGCATTGCCATATACATTAAGAATTGTATCTATATGTATATAAACAATTTGTTTCCTTGATTGCTAATACAAAGAAATAGATAAATTCCTAGCTCATTTCCAGATCTAACACACAAATAAATAGCTATAAGAAAAAAGAAAAAAAGCTGCGGTGATGATGATTGATGAGCAATAACAGTAATGGTGAGAAATTGATGATTGGATCAGTAACAATTATGATTTATGAATGAAAAAACTGTGTCAAATTCAAGGAAATGGTACAGAATTATGCAATGTGAGATCAAAATCAAGAAATAAATTTGGTATTTAATTTGTTTGTTTTTCCTCTTTATCTCCTCAGATCCGGCAAAATCAACAACGTAGGCGTTGTTGAATTAGTGTCGTGAATTTGAGGGTATTGGGAAGAAAAGAGTTAATTAGGGTTCGTAGAGGATGGTTGTTGGTGTGATGAAGAAGATATATATATATATATACACACACATAAATATGGCTTATTGAGCACGCGCATTTGTTACTGAAACAATCTCTCACACATATATACACGCAGTAGAAGGGGTTTGTTTGTGATTCATTCTAGTTTCATATTCCGTTAACTTAAGTTAAAAGGGGGGGTATTTGATAAATAAAAGATATACATGAATTGGAATGCTTACTTCTGTTAACTAAATTTCATTAGGTTGTTTGGTTTGTATATAAAATGGAATTGAATTTCATAGATTTATTATTCACAGATTTCATTATGTGATGGAATTCAATTTTCATTTCTAAGTATTTTTTTTAAATGACAAAATTATCCTTTAAAAAAGCAGAAAGATGAAGAACATCCTAGAAATTTTCCATTTGAACGGTATATACTAATGCATATAAGCGTTTATTTTCTATGCACCAATGTCTCTATAATTACATATGTATTAGTGCATATATATATACAAATGCATGTTACAAATTATCAGTATGCATCAAATGGAGGGCCCTTAGAGTGTTCTTTAGTTTTTTTTTACGTTTTCCATTAAACCTGGCCCTATAATATATATATATATATATAGACGGAGGTTCAAATGAGAACTTTGCATTTTTAAAGGAACACTCTTAGGACCACATATGATGTAGGTCTTATACAATATAAAATTATATATGATTCAATGGTAGGCCCCATTGAATCAAATATGATTTTATATTGTGTGGGACACACATCATATATGGTCCTAAATGTGTTCATTTGTTTCTTTAAATGAGGGATGTTCTTGTATGATCTCTTCCTTATATATATATATATATATATATCAACCAATAATTAATAAATTATGATAAATGTCCATAAATATCTCAGCATTTCCTAATATAATGGTTTGCAAAGTTTGTATAAATTGATGAGTTTGCAATTGAAACTTCCCCTATATATATATATATATATATATACATAGGATCGTGTGAGAAGAAGAGTTAAGGTGAGAAGCGTAAGAAGAAATTTGAACCGTTAATCACTTTTAATCTCATCCCTACCCATGAATTGCGCCTTAGAGGGGAGTTGATCCGGTGCATCTTGGTGCACCTCATCTCGGTGCATTTCATCCTAATGTGCATCCAATGGTGGAAATCCGTTCTTACGTTTCTCACCTTAACTCTCATTCTCACCGAAACCCAACCCTATATATATATATATATATATATAGAGAGAGAGAGAGAGAGAGGGAGAGGCGGGTTCATACGAGAACGCTAACTATTTACAAGAATACGAGAAACTTTTTTCATGTACAAAATCATATGTAATTTTGCACTAACTGGAGCGGACGACTTCTGGGGCCACTTAAATCGCATGGAAAAAGTCGTCCGGATCATTTATGATTTTGTACAAAATCAAATATGATATTGTACATGAAAAATGTTTCCCGTATTCTCGTAAAAAGTTAACATTCTCGTTTGAACATTTCTCTCTTTCTCTCTCTCACTCTCTCTCTCTATATATATATATATATAGAGAGAGAGAGACGAGTTGATACGAGAACGTTAACTATTTAAGAAAACAAGAAAAAAAATCATGTACAAAATCATATATGATTAGCCGCAACTTAGCCCGCAGCAAAAGTCGTCTGTGTCATTTTTTTGATGTTAGTACATGATTTTATACATGAAAAAAGTTTTTCTTGTTTTCTTAAATTGTTATGATTCTCGCATGAACCTTTATATATATATATAAGGAAGAGTTCAAACGAGAACACCCTCATTTTACGAGAACGCAAGAACACCCTTTTACCATAGAAAATCACATGTGATATTATTATTTCATCACATATGATAACATGTGATAGTAAATCAGAGACACGGATGACTTTTGACACGATCTACGTTGCGGGTCAAGTCGTCCTTACACCACTAAGCCCCATCACATGTATTATCACATGTGATAAGGATATTATTGATGTGATACTATAATGCATCAAGACCATCACATGTGATACTAAATCATAGACGCAAACGACCTTTGAGGCGACCTAAGTCGCAGGGCAAGTCGTTCACACACCAGTAGGTCATTTTACGTGTATTATCACATGTGATAAGGGTGTTCTCGCGTTCTTGTAAAATGGGGGTGTTCTCGTTTGAACCTCCACCTATATATATATATATATATAGGGATGGATTCAAATGCGAACTCAAATTTGGATGAGGACAAAAAAGAACACAACACATGTCTCATTCACACCGAATGTTGTGTTATTGACTCTAAATCTTGTGTTATTCACATTGAATGCGTGCTATTCATACTGAATAATGTATGAGCTTTACGTTTCTTATTCATATCGAATGTCCTTCATTATTCAGACTGAATGAGACACGTGTCACGCTCTCCTTTGTCCTCATGTTATCAACCAAATTTGAGTTCGCATTTAAACTTTCCTATATATATATATATATATATATGTGTGTGTGTGTGTGTGTGTGTGTGATCAACACCACCTAGTCCATTGCTAACCCTATCGTCCCCTTGCACCCATTGTCGTTGTTACCAACACCATCAGTGGTTGACCCAGGATTTTGGTTGGACGAGTCCACCTTTAAATTGAATCAAATGTCGGCAAAGTCGCTCGATGTGTTTTTAACTGAATTCTGCACTTCGAGGAATTTTTTAAGTTTTTGTTAATTTCAAGGTATTTTTTTTAAAAGTTTTTTGGTTGATTTCAAGAGACATTTTTGGGTTTTTTTGTTGATTTCGAGATAATGTTTCAGCTTTTGGTTGATTTTGAGAGAATGTTTCGGGTTTTTTTTGGTAAAAACTAATCTAAAACTTTAAAAAAATCATGTAAACAAATAAATAAAATCATATAAACATAACTGCTTAACATTATAATTAATCAATTTATGTACACTATTGATCTCTCACTTCCTCCAGATTCTAGAACTAAAGTTGATAGAGGGTTAACCAAAAAAAATGTCCAACGAATTAGGTTCGAACAGCCAATCACCTTTTCTACGAGAAGTTTTAACTCAGCCACACAAGCCATCCTACCAACCAACTACATATTTATGTTATAATTATAGCTTTAAAATATTTAAGGTCACCCTCAAAATCAAGCATGTGCACATTTAAGACGCCCATATTTTTTCCTTAACAGTAATCAAGTGAACGGGTGCACGGGACTCCGCTCGGTTCTTAGTAGGTCCACCCCTAAGCACCACCATTGTCGACAGTCGAGGTCATCGTCAGTGCCACCACCGTTGGTGTTTGTCATTGTCGTTGTCACCACCACTAAGACCATTGTCGCCTCCACCCAGGGGCAGAGCCAGGAATTTACATGAAAGGGAACACCAATTAACATCATTCTTTTCTGGTATAGATGATAATCACTGGGTGGTTTTTATCATATTCATCCGGTAAGGTAATGCAGGGACGGACCCAAGAATTTTTTATATGGTGTCACCATATAATATAGATAAAAAATAATTACGAAAACACGGTTTTTATCGACGTATCTTCACGTTTTTACTAATGTTCAATATCGCTCAATGTAATTTTAGCTTAATTCCATCATTTCGAGGGATTTTTAAAGTTTTTTCTTGATTTCTAGGAAATTTTTAAGTTTTTTTTATCGATTTCGAGAGACTTTTTCGTTTTTTGGTTGATTTCAAGAGTTTCTTTTTTTATTTTTTGTTTGATTACGAGGTACGGTTGCACCTTCTTAAAGTTCTGAATATCATATGGTGGCACCTTCTAAAACGATATGGTGCACCTTTCATAAACGTGGAATTTTTTACCTTCCGGCGGAGAAATAATACGGTGGCACGTGCGAACATATTCCCTTCATTAGGTCCGTCCATGAGGTAACGTGACTTGATAAGTGTATACTCGAATAAGCATTTGATAAACAGCAATTAAGTGGGTAAAACTTCAGAGATTACCCAATAAACAATACATAAAAAAGACTTTGTTTGGGTTGAAACTCAAGGATTTCAAAAAAAAAATCAAAAAACAAAATAATAATAACCCAGGGGGTGCCCAAGCCCCTTTTGGTCCTTAAATGGCTCCGCCACTGCCACCATTACCATCACTATCGTCCACTAATATTATCGTTATATGGTATTTCTAATTTAATTACGAAAAGTATGAATATGTTATAAATGTGTATTTTGGCTATTTATTATTATTTCGAACTACATTCTGCCAACCAAACATGTAACATTTAATTCCTACTAATTCATTCTAGTCAAATGTGTGACACCCTCAATTAGAAAAACGGTTAATTTAAATTTTCAATAATATATCAACGAATGATTTAATCCCTTTCAAAAAGTCAACTTTTGATTACCTATAAGGATATCTCCAACCCAATCACACACCAAAAACACTAAAAATGGGGGTCCCTTGAACACTAAAAAAATCATCTTCAAGCACACACTAAAAAAAACAACACTAGAAACACTTTTAACAATAAAATATTATATATTTATTATTATAATATTTATCCATATATGTATACATATATAAAATTAGAAAAGTTAGATAAAATATTAATAAAAAAAATTTAGTGGTCTACTTTATTGACCTCCAAATATGAAGGCCAACATTTTGCCCCTCCATTTCTTTTTGAGTTTTAGTGTTGGGTTAGAGATGAAATTACCTCCATTTTTGTGTTTTTAGTGTTTATAGTGTTGGGTTGGAGATGGTCTAAGCGCAATTTAAAGTTTAAACATCAATAAACAATAATCCAACCTTACATCATCAACTCTAGATTAAGGGCGAGTGTCATTAAAATCCAACAAGAGTCGCTATCTCCAAACTATGGAAGACGTTTTTGAATAACTAAACCCATCTCGTGCATCTAACTAGCACTCCACTCTTCACGATGTCACTAGTACCATTTCTAGACAAGAACTTCACGCACATGCCGAAAATAAAAAGGGGGTTAGGTTTAACGTTTAGTGAGTTCAAGCAATTTTAATAATTTATATAAAACGGTAAATTAGAAATAATGTTATTTAAATCACAAATTTCAAATTGAAACGTATTAAATATCAAAATAACATTTTTACCAAAACCACCATTATAGAATCTTATAAAGCCAAAGTACTCATTTAACACGAAACTAAAACCCAATAATCACCCAAAGCATGAATAAAGTTAAATATCTAAATATCGAAAACATGGATAAATACTTTATCATCCAAAACAATCAAAATATGGATAATGTTCAATACCACAAAAACATAAAGTATGGATACATGTCATATGCAAAACAACATTGAAATTATGGATAATACACTATCCATAAATAACACCTCTCGGTGATGGGGGAGACATGTTTCCATCAAGTGGCGAAACACCAAGTAAGCCACACCGAGATGTTAATGAGTAAATTACCCCCAACATACGAGCCTTGGTGATTACTTTATTTAGGGCTAAGATAAGAACATAAAACTCCTTACTTAGTAAGTGCCCAAGTTACAAGTTGAGAACATTAAAACTCCTCACTTGCCTAAAATCAACGGGGACATAAAAAATTCTTCTTTTGTAACAAACCAATGATATCAAAAAGAGAACCTCAAAACTTCACTCTTATCACAACCAAAAGGGTCCAAGCTGAATACATCAAAACTCCTCACTTGACTAAACCCTATGGGTCTGATAACCATTGAGAAATCTATGGTTAAAGCACTCTTTTTACACCTTTAGGATAGTTTATTTTGCTTATATATCCCTAAATTGAGTCTTTTATTTCTTATTTTCTATTTATTGAGTCATAAAGCTAAAAGTTATGATTTAAATCTGTTTTGGTACCAATAGTATAATTTTTGAGGTATTTTGACAGATCTGTGTTTCACAGCATTGGGACAACATTGTGGGTTGTGTGTTGTTGGCTTTTTGGCGAGCTTATTGGAATCAGCTGTGGAAATTTGGGCTTAATCTGGATTTTTGTAATCTGCAGAAGGAAGCTGCCAAAGACTTTTTAAGACTTAATTGTCTTGTTTTAATTACTTGCTAGTTAAGTTAGTTGTCTACTTTTGTGGACTTTTTGGCAAACTTGGTGGCCAAGTTTGTTGGAAGCTTCCTTGTAAGATCTCCTCTATTGTTAGTATAAATAGGGGTTAGTGTAATAGTTTGTAATCATCTTGGGGTGACAACCAAGACAAGCTCTCAAAACAATTGGTACTTGATCATCTCAAGTACCTTGGTGAAATTATAAGTGATCTTGATTAATGCTTTGCACCTTTGCTCTCTTTTATTTTTCTTGTCTTTAAATTTCCGCACTTTAATTTCCGCATTTAATTTCCGCACTTTAATTTTCTGCATTTTAATTTCCGCAATTTAATTTCTGCAATTTAATTTTAGTCATTTATTTTACGCAATTTATTTTATGTCATTTAATTTATGTCTTTAATTTTCTGCAATTTAATTTTCCGCACTTAGAATTATGCAATTACTTTCAGTTATTTACATTTTCGTATATTTACTTTCCAGTATGAGTAGCTAAATTTCTTAAGTGTGGGTGTGAGGCAAATGGTGAGATTATAACTCAAAGGATGGTGGACATTGTTTCTTAATAACAATGTTCCATCATTTCATTTCAAGTTTTATAACTCCATATAACACTTCTTGACAAGTTGATCACTTTGAAATGTGTTAAAGTGCCATGGACTCTGACAGGAGCCATTGAATGCACATCAATTTGGATGACGTAGGAAGTAATATGTGACAATTACTAACAACGACAGTTGTAAACTATTTTATTTAAGTTGATTAATTCTCGACGGGTTGGTCGCTTATCAAAGTGTTAAAGTGTAGTCGGACTCTGAAAGGAGCCACTTGGAACACACCAACTTGAATGATATGGGAATCTGCTCGACAGAGTGATTTTAAACAACGCCAGTTGTTATCCATATATTTTGAGGACTCTACTCTGCACTGCCACTAGTACTGATACTGCATAGAAATATGGGTTGAATCTAAACATCAGTGCAGGTATTGAAGCCCGACAGGAATGCCCTCAGAATAGATGGTGGAACTTGTTATTTTTAAACTACAATACTGAGAGGTACTGGTCCACTTGAATTTGTGTTTATGTCTCACCAGAAGTCTTACACCCATACTGCTTTCTTTTATTCTGTTAAAACAGTCATACAAATCCAATCCAAATCAATTTTAATCTTCCAATTCATCATCTGAAATCATTTCTTTCATTCTACTTTTATTAAGCTTTTACTACAATCCCTGTGGACGATACTCGGTATTCTATACCACTTTTATTACTTGAAAGACGACATTAGGGTTAGAAGTATACTTGCTTTTGATCTTAATTGTCCTGTCTGTAGGTGTGTTAAAACCCCTATCAGGGTCCAAGACGAGAACATCAAAATTCCCCGCTTGACAAAAACACTATTGACACGTATACCTATGGATCCATTGCATTACATTCTAAATTACATGACTCTAGATGAATGGACCAACGCATTCAAAACATGTAATTCTCAAATAAAAATGCAATAAACGTATATCATGACTCAAGATCAACATAGAGCAAATAAAATTTGACAAACGTCCCTAAGGCTCATTTGAGTCAAAATCGAGCCAATAACTCGACAATTCAATTGACTATTCGATAAAATTCAGTATAAACCAATGAAATACAATTACTCAAAGTTTATGCAACTCATGTCCAAAAGATGTTAGTATCTTTATTATCGATTCAAAGGTTGAGCAAATCCCCAAAACACACTCTATGAAACTTCCAAAAGATCTTTAGATCATGGTCTTCAAGTAACAAAAAGTTTGTTCAGTGGCCGAGTCCATTAAGCACTTCAAAAAACCTAAAATCACCAGCCCACTACTGCAAGAATGTCGTAGCATAAAACAATTTGTGCACAAGTTCAAATTACCTATTCAATGGGGGGTAAAAACAAGTAAAACACACATTTAGCTCCATAAAACAATAAATGGAAAATAATATAATAAAAATGACTCATGATTGGGATAAAAGAAAAATAAACTAACTAAAAACTAGGAAATGGATGCTTTATACATCGATACTCAATGCATATCATCCATGTTAAGGAGATTAACTTTAGAAAACTTGTACATATTGAAACATATGTCTTGTTCATATTGGTCTTTCATTTAGAGTCATGTATCTTTAGCTTAGTCTTCTAAACTTGTATAAATATTGTTTTCATTCTAGAGAGTTAGTTATCTTTTCAATCTTTTAGTTGATAATTTTAGATCTCTTTTGTATTGTAATTTTCTCTCTATAAAAAACTCTACCAAAGCTTGTAACCTTGTGACATCAATGGTATATGGCTTCCCATCCCTAATATTCCATTTTGATTTTATTACTTTTCTTCATGATTTATTTTCCTTTTCATTGCAAAATCATCTTAAAAGTTGTCATTTATATCTCATTTTCAAGGCAACATGTATTTATTTCAAAGGTCAAGGTCGATTCATTTGAAAAGAATGTATTTTACTCCTCTAATCAACACAACTCACTTTTCCTTGGTCAAACCATGTTGACTTTCTCACTGATCATACCTCAATTTTGTGGACCAGTGATCTAGCTTAAAGGTGAATTCGTGAAAAAAAAGCCTGCCATTGATCTTGTTATTTCTAATATATTGTGAGGTGTATAATTAAAACTATTACAAATAATTTATTACGCATTATGTATCTTTTATTAATATAAATAACTTCAAATTTGAGATTACATGTTATTATTGTTAGTGTATATGCCCAAAAGCCAATCATTGGATGATTATGTTTGGACATTGTGTCTTGATATTTATTAAATGAAATGTATTGCCCAATTCTTATGTTTATGCATTATTTGTGTAATATCTAAACTTAATAATAACCTTAGATTGATATATTCTAAAATGTCCCTAGTCAACTATTAATTCAGGTATAGATTGAATTAATATGGTACGACTATTATATGCATGGATTTATATAGAGATATAGAATCCACATATGCGTACAAGATGGGATCTTGCATACTGCACGTGACTCGCTATCAGAAAGTTTTATTGGATGTCATATGAATGTTATAAATATTTCTCACATAGTCTTTGACTTGAGATCATGGAGTCACTCTGTATGAGTGGTGACAATTGATTCTAATCATTCCATCACTGGGGACAGAATGGTTGTTGAGTACATAATATATCACTTTGTAGTACTATTATAGATCAAGATAATATTTATTTATCTTGGATGACAAGAGTGATATCCCTAGGCCCCTCGATTGAATAATACTGAGAAAAGATATGCATGCTTAGATAGTCCCATACTGATATATGTTTTATCAGTATATTCTGGAATCGAGAAACTAAAGATTGGACATAACGAGGATAACACATCCATGTCACGTGTTCAATCTGGACATCGAGAACAAAGGGACATAAATGTGTACACCGATAATAATCACACAGTTTGTTGATTAATTGAATCACCAAACTTTATCATTTGGGTAGCAATGATTTATTGTTAGATGTCGTTCTTCATTCATAATTATAAGTATGATTTATAATTATTGCCAACATGATAAAGTTCTTAAGGGTCACATGCATAAATGTATATCTACATAAGGAGAATAAATAGTTTAAGTGTTTAATTATTATATCTAATTTTGTGATATTTAATTTGATTAAATATAATCAGATTATAGCTAACTTGTTTGACAATCGTGGAGTATGAATGACAAGTAATAACTTATCATATATTATATCTGCGTAAAGCACAAACATGCCTTGAGAACATATAGGATCTTCTAAAAGCATGTATAAATCATACTAAGTGTTAGTAGAAAGAATTGTTCATCCAAAATAATCCTTCTCTCTATATTCCACAACCTACTCTTCTTTTCCTCCAAATAGTTGGATACCGTATCTAGCATTAGGGAAGGAAGAAGATCTCCTCTCTTGGTGTAGGCAGGGACGGAGCCAAAATTCTAGTTTAGGGGAGTTGGAAAATGACAAATGAAATGAATTTAACTTGTCGATTTAAAGCATTCAAGCAAAATGTTAAAGTGAGATATGCGATCAATATTCGTTATCACAAGTCTCATTTGAGATTTTGAGAGGAACTTATAGGTGTGATGAGTGTCTAGATACGGAAAAAAACTATGAATATTGTGGCTTTTGTTTGTGAAATATTAGAGGTAAGATAAACAAAATTATATTATAATTTTAATCGAAGCTTGACACACACACACACACACACACACATATATATATATAGGCACGTGATCGTGTGAGAAGGAGAGTTAAGATGAGAAGAGTAAGAAGGGATCTGAACCGTTGATCACCTTTAATCTCAAACTCACTCATGAATTGCGCTTCATACGGGGATTGATCCGGTGCATCGCAGTGCATCTTATCTTGGTGCATCTCATCCTAATGTGCATCCAAGGTGGAGATCCCTTCTCAACTTAACTCTCTTTCTCACCGGAACCTAACCATATATATATATATATATATAGGTGGAGGTTCAAATGAGAGCACCCCCATTTTACGAGCACGCGACATGTGGTAATACACGTGAAAGGACCTAGCGGTGTGCGGACGACTTGCCCTGCGACCTAGGTCACCCCAAAGGTCGTTTGCGTCTATGATTTAGTATCACACGTGATGGTCTTGATGCATTATAGTATCACATCAGTAACAACCTTATAACATGTGATGGGGCTTAGTGGTGTAAGGACAACTTGACCCGCAACAAAGATCGCAATCCACTCTCTGATTTACTATGACATGTCTATCATATGTGATGGAATAATAGTATCACATGTGATTTTTCTATTTAAAAGAGTGTTCTCGCGTTCTCGTAAAATGGAGGTGTTCTCTTTTGAACTCTTCCATATATATATATATATATATATATACTAGAAGGGTACTCGCGCAATGCAGCGAGATACATCTCAGTTTTAAGTTTCATTTTAATTTTTGTCTTTATTGATGTTCTAATTGTTTTATGTGGTTTTAAGAAAATGATTTTAATGTTTCATTTAAAAGTTCTTTTTTTTAGGTAATTTCTCTAATTCAAATTTTTTGTCATAATTAAATTTAGGTTTAAGTATTCTGTTAGAACTCAATGATTATCTTAATTATATTTTAGATTTTTTATATTTAAAATTAGATGTTTATCTTGTATTTGATCATATTTATCTGTAGTTAGTTACACGGATTCAGAAATGAAACTTTAATAAGTTGTACTTACGTATAATTTATTTGTAATCTTAAAAATTAAGTAATTAGTATTAAATAGCAGTACCTAAGACTTAAAAAATTGTTTTTAAGAGTTTTTGGCCAAATGCTTTATAATATAGTATAAATATATATGGGCTTAATCAAATAAGAACTCGGTAATTTGTGGTAACCATGAGATCCAATGTAAACCAATCAATTTATTATATTAATTTTATTTATTTGGTTAATACAAAAGGTATATTATTAATTTGAGTAATAATAATTTAAAATATTTTTTTTTTATTTTCATAATTATCAATTAGAGATTACGTTTCCTTACTTTTCTCAACAACTTTATTCTAAGTTTGGAAGGAAAGTCAATCAAATTGAATATTTTTTTTTTTTGGAGATTTGTAAACGATGAAACCTCACAGATGTTTTTAACCCATTCTTTTGAAAAACACTCATAGATCTTCCAATCCTTGTTGCCTCTGGAGTTTTGAAACACAAACCCATGTGTTGAAGCTTCCACAACGACTCATACACTACTGATTCAGATTCATCTCCACATGATTTCATTGATTTTTCAAAAGAAGGTGTATGATCATATTACGGTTTTTTTCTTCGATATTTATCACAGGTACCGACATCGGCGCTCTCCTTGATGCAATGCTTAACAGTGATAATGGTAACAACCGACCACTATTTACGCCCAAGAAAGCAGTTAGATTTTGTTATGAATACGTGTGATACAATTTTATGATCATGTAAGGTACAAAATCTAATTTAGTCAAAGTGTATTCTGGGAGAAATTTTGTTATGAATATATGTGATACAATTTTATGATCATGTATGGTACAAAGTTTAATTGTTTTAAGTCTTGTTTTTATCAAGGTGTATTATGGAAGAAATTTTGTTATGAATTTGTGTGATACAATTTTATGATCATGTATGGTACAAAGTCTAATTGTTATAAGTCTTGTTGTCAAAGTGTATTTTGGGAGAAATTTTATTGTGAGTATGTGTGATACAATTTTATGATCATGTATGGTACATGTATATATGGCCGAATGGTTTTTTTTTAGTTGTAGCGATTACATTGGTTTGATTTGAATTGATTTTCGTAGGATATTTGTTTTAATTTGTTCTAGTAACATACTTTGAATATAGGAACCCGCCTTATTTAGATAAAGATGAAATACAATGTCAAATTACAATGATATCCTTTTCTAATAATTTAATTAAATTATGTTGCTTTATTTTAGGTAATGTAATTATATTCAATTCAGTTAATTATGGACCATGAAGCAAATATTTCAATGGATGAGATGGGATCTCATAGTTATCATAGATAACTTATATCTAAGGCATTTGGCAATTAGGGGCTTAGTACCAGCCATCCCTCTACCGGCTACGCCTCTAGCACTACAAAAAAATGACTTTCACCCATAAAAAATCACCAAGTGAAATTTCCTTGGGTGATTACCATGAATCACCCAGGAAATACTAATGGTTCCAGTAAAATCCGATGTTTTCAAGAAAATATCAACGGATTACCCAAGAATTTCCTGGGTAATCCGTCACTGATTTAATTTATCCACCAACAAATTAACCACCAACTTTTGTGACGACTTTGTGACAGATCGCTCTTTAGCGACGGATTTCCCAGGGAAATGTTCATAGGTAAAAGCCCTTCATTTTAGTAGTGTAGGTGTAGGATGTCAACGGGATTCAGAGTATTTGCATGCATACCATGGAGGCAACGAGTTGAGTTCATTGGCTTAGATTCATATATGACATCATCAAAGGGTTGTTCTTTGTTCTCGTAAAATTTTGAAATACCCATCCTACTCCGTTTCGTATGGATTGTTGTAGGAATACGGTTATTTTCCGCTAGGTTTATGGCTCTCATATTCCAACGATTATAGTTTACATATACGTGCAACTTTTTAAAACTTCATTTTTTTAAAATACAACTACATAATAATTAATAACTCCAAAGATTAACTTACTTTTGTTAAAATTAAATTATCTTTTAAATATTAATATGTACAGTATTAAACAAACTTAAAAATTATTCTTTTTAATTTGATACCTATATCAAAAAAAAAATATATATATATATATATATATATATATACCAAAAAAATTTAACCTAGTTTTCAAAATTTCACTAACAAGTATATTCACATGCATGTATGTTCATACTAATATCTTTACTATGTTACAAAACATTTACCAATCAAGTTTACAACTTATTATTGCAAACATACAACTTCTTAAAGTTTTCCATTTGAACTTCATAAAACCAACTAATATCACATTCAAAAGCACAATAAGCCTTAAGCTAAGTAGCTGACTAACCCATGAATCTCATACAGGGGCGGAGCCAGAAACTTTCATGAGGGGGAGCACAAGGTAAAACATAAATAGTAAAATAATGATATTATATTCATAATATTCAAACCTTTACAAAATTAACAATGACCTCGTCGAGTTTTCATTTTCTGAAACCTATCTATGATATCTTCATTATCAACCTTGGTAAAAACGTCTTTTTTATTATCAACCTTGGTAAAAACATCCTTTTCATTATCAACTTTGGGAGGTAAATATGATTGGATTCTGATTTTGACTACGTGTGGCTAGGGTAAAAATCAGATTTTAGGAGGCAAATATAATATTAAAATTAATTGGTTAGTGCCTTGGTGGATTTTAGACTTTTAAGAGGCCCAATTAAAAAATAAGATTGGATGGGTTCAAAGTAAGAAGGTCCAATTATAAACTAAATAACAAAAATATTTTATATTAAAACACATTGGAGGGGATTTGAACCCAGAACCACCTCCCTAATAATAAGGCACGCTAGTAAATTGATCCAAGGGACTGTTTGTGTATTAAATTAAATTAAATGATATTGTAGGATAATTTATTAAATTATATCTATATCAATATTATTAATTTTAAATTTCAGGGGGTGCCCAGGCCCTCTCTGGCTCTATAAGTGAACGCCTAGCGCGAAAGGTTGCCTTACTAAGTAATATAACGTTAGCGCTTTAGCTTGTTTGATTGCTCCCTCTGGCTCTATATTGGATGATCTCATACTCTCCTAAAAGGTTAAAACCAAACAGAAACAGAGTTGATATAAACAACGAATAAAACAAGTTAAGCATAAAACAGAATGAATGGTTCGAATTTTCAGCTTCAAAATCACAACTGAGTTGTGGTGCATTAGACGGATTAACTTGTTAGTGTTGCTTAATTTGATTCTTGATTCCAAAACCTCAACCCTATTTGCTTAAAATAAACATACAAACAACATAACTTCCAATCTTTCAATCCATTCATCTTTTTTCTAGTGAAATGGGCTTGGGGCAATGCAATGGTAGGCTGAATTAGCCTATTGTGGATTTCATGGGGTGGAAAAGAGTATGACTAAGTAGTTCTTTGACCCATGAAATTTACAATATATTTAACTTCTTTTAATTTCTAATAAAACAAACCATTTAGCCCAATATACTTTATAATTTTTTTATTAGTTTTTTTTATAACTCCATAAACAAACCATTTAGCCCAATCATTTGTTAATCAAATACATAATATTAATTTTGTTAATTGATTTGAGTCCATCAATTTTATTTATTTATTTATTTTAATTAACCTGGATATCCAATCTGTTATATGAGTCCGACTAATTTCAGGATGACTACCTGCTTTGCAGGTAGCCACCTTGAACTTCCGTGGCCACAAAGGGCTTTTTATTCCTCATTGGGTTTGAACCTGAGATTTTTATCAACAGTTGTGGATAAATGAAGGTGATCATGTTTTATTTTTGAAAGATAATCAATAATAATAATATTTAAATAAATTTAGTTTAAAGATAAAACCAGAAAGTTCATAGATGAAACTAGAAAGGGAAACAATAATTTTTATTTAAAGTTCATAGTTGAAACCAGATAATCAAAGTTTATTGTTAAACAATGAAACCGGAAAATGAAACAATGATTTTTATATGAAGTTCATATGTGAAACTAGAAAGTGGATACAATGCTTTTATTTAAAGTAATAGGTGAAATACAATTATTTTTGTTTAAAGTTCATAGGTGAAAACAATTATTTTTGTTTAAAGTTCATAGCTTAAAAATTATGATTTTTGTTTAAAGTTCAAAATGTTATTTCGTGTATAAACTTTGGTTGTTCCAATTTATTTTACCTCATTTCATAGTGAAACCATAAAGTGAAAATAAGATCATTAAAGAAATTTAAATAAGTTCATAATTTATCAATCATGATAGTTACCAAACTCCCTAGTTTGATTGTGTTACAAACACCTTAAAAATAATGTGTCTCTTTTGTTTTCGTTTTCATATAAATTAGGGCCATTTTGTTGGAATTTCCGTTCAGGACATGAAAAACCCGAAGACTGGCTCTGCTATATCATTGACATTAATCGAACTATGTATTAGATGGAAACCACATGTCCAAAATGCTCATGATTCAATCATCAACAAAGAGGTTACTTTTGGTTCGAACAACTATGTGATCATTTCATTGATTCAGTCAATTCAATAGGTTGAACTTTAAAATCGGTGGTTTGTCCGGTTTGAAACTAACCGGTGAAAACTTCAATAAGAAATTCCAAGACAAGTGCTATATTTAAAATTTCTGAAAAGAGAAGCACCTCGAAAACGGATCTTATGATGAACTCAATCAAGCATTTTATATGAATTTTATGGTCGGGATTATAGTAAAAATTGAAAACGAAACGTATTTTGTTCTAGTTTTAATTTCTAAAATGTGACATATAAAACATTTAAATACATTTGTAAATTTTGTAGTAAAACATGACATCTCCAACAACATCTTTAAAGTTTCTCCAAAATAAAGACATAAAAAGTCAAAATCTCTAAAAATATTTGCACTCATCTCCAAGAGCATCTCTATTTTGGAAAAATCAACATTAATTATAATATTAAAATATTCAATTAACTAACTTTTAAATATATTTTATATTATTTTCAACAAACTTTGTATAAAATGATAACTTTTGAACATATTTTTTTTATAAATGATATAGTAATTTTCAAAGATTTTTTCATAAAATAATAAGGTTCACGAGACTTTATATAAAATGATGATTTTTAATAAATTTTTATAAAATGATAAATTTCAATAAAGTTTTTATAGAGTGATAATTTTTATAAATTTTATATAAAATGACAACTTTCAATAAAGTTTTTATAGAGTGGTTTTGTTAAAAAAATATGAACTTCCAACAACTTGTAATAAATAAAAAATATGGGAAAATAAGATCATGAATAAAATATTAATTTCTTCTCTTAGCAATCATTTTTGGGTAATCTCTAAATATGGAAAAAAAACATCAATTTTCATGTTTTCTCTATTTTGGAGATGCTCTTAGAGCATAATTCTCATCCCGAATTTCCATATTTCTCATTTTCTCTATTTTAAAGACGTTGAAGATGCACTGTGTGGAATTAAATTTTATAAAATAGTATTTGTACTTTAACTAATTTAATAATATGAAAGGAAATATCGGAAAAGGAAAGAAGCTTTGCTGACATCCACTACAGCAGTGTCATGATTTTCTATCATTACTAGATAAAAAATTAAAAAGAAGACGAAGTATTTAGTAATTATAACAAATCGAAATTTTAAATAAATCCCAACAAAGAGAAAATATATTTTTATGTTACAAAAAAGTTATACATTTAATATCTTATAACTATAGAAACCGAAAACAAGAAATACGTGATATATGTATAGGTCAAAACATGGAAAAGATTAGATGGCATTTTGATATTGTCGTAAGTCGTAATTCAAAATTGCAAAGGAGCGCAAACGTTTTGAGGTCAAGAATAACGGTCCTTAGACTTGACATATGGGCACAAGGGTTTGTTATAGGTAATCTTTGAATCAATCTAAACCGATTCATCTTAAAAATATCATGTAAGATACAAATCAGATATATAACACTCTGATAAATGACAGAAGGATGGAATGGACTAAGATCCCAGTCCTCACAATTAAAGAACCCGATAGTCAAAGGAATTGTACATCTCACACATATATCATTTACTAAGTCCTTACTAATATATTCATCCATACTCCTTTTATTTAAATCAAAGTATTTCTATTTTAATAGTAAGAAAACTCATGTGTTTCATACCGAAGACATGTCATTTTTGGAGGCGTGCATAAAACCCACGTTGATGAACCCAACCTAAAATAATCCAATCCGACTCAATTCAAAGCGACTTGATACTTAATCGAGTTGTAAAATCTTTAAACTGTCTGTTTTGATTTAGAATTGGGTTATGGTTATTAAAACTAGGTATTAGAATTAGACCCGTTCCATTGAGAACCCGATATACCTACCCGACAATTACGTATGATGTTATGATTTTCTTTGCATATGAATATTTGATACTCTATAATATCAAAATTTAAAAACACGTGAGATTTAAACATGAATCATTATCGATCGAATGTGGTTTTAACACAACTGATTTATAACATCTTATATTAACGGGGACAAAATCTCCGATTCTCTGCTGGGAATCATCGTTCCCCGTCGGAAACGGGAATGGGGATGTGATCATATTCCCTAGTGGGGATGAGATATGGATGGGGATAGAGATTGGGATCGGCGATGAGGACTGGGTTCCCGCCCCATTCCCATAGCTAATTAGAACGTCCCAACCCAATCCACACAATGTCTTTTTATATGATGTATTTAATATGATTGTTAAGTCCTTAAACCCATATATGTAGCCCTAGGTCAGGAGAGGGGGTTGTTTATAGCGTAGAGGGTTTTGTTGGCGCCATAAGGATGTGAATTTTTGTACATGTACGTATATGCATACATTTGGTATCTCCTTATATGGTACATGATTTTCTTATACATCATTCAGGTAATATTAGTTAATAGAGCGTCTTTTACAACTATTGTGAAGTACAAATTTAGGATTTTAAAAATTTATTTTTGCTCTAATTGTTATGCTAACATATACCCAAAAATAAAGAAAAGAAATAGAATGTAGAAATCTCCAAAGTTTCGGTCATGGGATAGATGAAATAAATCAAAAAATGGATTTTTGTTCGATATAGATTGTTATGAATCATACTTGGCATGCGGGGTTTTTGTATCAATCTAAAGTCATAAACACTTTTTTTTTATCTGTCCCGCATTTTATGTATAAGTATTTCAGATTCTCTCTCACTTCACACCTCAGAATGTCTCGTTTTTATAGAGATAAAATGCTTTTATAAAATTTCTGAGAGGTTAAAGGGGTCCGGATGCTTTATTTGATTCATTTTCGGGAGCGATTCATCCTTCGTTTTTTTTTCTTTTCCTTATGAGAAATCTCTACGGCTTAATATTGAGGTGAGAGATAAATTAATTTAATTTTTTCCACCAATGAGGTTTAGTATGTTATAACTTTTTAAAAAAGTTAATGTTTATTTGGATGATGAATTTATAGAATATTTCAATAATAAAATTAGTGTTGGAATGTTTAAATAGAGTAGTTGTTGGAGTTGAATGCAATTTTTTTAGAGATTTGGATGCTCTATTTCAGGATAATTATAAACTACAAATAATTCATTACATAGTACAAAAATGTGAAATTTTAAATCTTGACGATACAACGAATGAGAGAGATGTGTATGGAACTAAAAATCTTCCCTTGTGACGAAACTGTAACATCTTGAAATAGTAAAACTTTAGGTATTTATTATTTGATACTGATACTCATTATATATTACAGAAGTATGGAATTCGAGGTTGTGATAACTAATAACCCCACTTACTGATAATTCACTATACAATACAGAAGTGTGAAATTCGAAATCATGATTACATGATTCCTCATTGACTACTAATGAGATGATACCTTCAATGTAAACTCCAAACCTATCTACTGATGATTCATTATACGATACAAAAGTGTGAAATTTCATGATTCCTGATCATTGATTCCTAACGAGACGAAACATTCACCGTAAACCCCAACCTAACAACAAATTCCATCTCAAAAGGACTCAAATGATCAAAAACATTCAAAATCTCCATTCATAGATTTGATATCTCAATGATATTGTTTCTACTTTAATTAAGCATGCTTGGCTTTCTTCTTTTTGCTTTTTTTTCCCTTCACTAATCAATAAAGAATGCATGTTGCAATAAGCCATGAAACCATTCCAATATGAAATTGATCTTTTTTTTATCTAAATAAGCAATATTTGTTTTTTGGTTTAAATTTAAAGCAATGGTCGTAGTCATCCTTTATATGTTGTCACATTTACAACCCATCTTATGTATTGTGACGTTAAGTTGTTTTTACAGGGGAGAGTTTTTGCTTAAATCATGATTATAAATCTTTATTATCATCTCGACTTTTTATGAAACCAATCTTTCTATTTTTTAAATAAAGATAACATCTGCATACATTTTAACTTTTATAGATTGTATTACGTGTAGGAGTTAGTGTGTTCATTCAGTTTGATTTATTCCAAATATATCTTAACAGGAAAAAAAAATAACCCTTTGGTTTTACATGAAAATAATCGGTATACACCAAGATCAAATGGTTAGATGAAATACGATACTTGATTTTGTTAAATATCTTATCAATATATGTTGAAGCAATATCTAAATATGATGTTATAGATAGTTATCTATTTAAAAAAAACATGCATAGTATTATGGTAGGAAAGGATTCAAACGCAAACATATTTATTTTAAAGAACATGATAATACCATTTTACTATAGACATTTACATATGCGTCTTTTGACGCGATCTAGGTTCACTACTAAATAAATGGCCTATTCCGACGGAATTTCCGTCGGATATTTCTCCAACGGATTCTAGAAAAGTCAACAAAAGTTAACACCCGCAAAATACCGTCGGAAATCCGTCACTACCGTAATTTAATAAAAATAAATAAATAAAATTGTAATACATTTCCGACGGATTTCCGTCGGAACTGTATTGACTAAATCACTTAACTCAACCGATTAGTAATTAATTAAACTAATTATTAATTAATTAAACCATTTTCAAGAAATTTAAAAAATATAAATAAATTCCGTCGGAAAGCTTTAATAAGAAATCCGTCGAAAACCCTGTTTTTTCCGACGGATTTGACCGTCAGAATAGCCAGTTTGTTTAGTAGTGGTTGCGAAGTAAGTCGCCCTTACACCATCAAGCCCTTCACATGTATTATCAAATGTGATTAGGGTGTTCTTGATCTGATACTATAATCAATAAAAAGACAATAATAAGTGATACTAAATCATAGATACATACGACCTTTGGCACGGCCTAAACCGCAGGACATGTCGTCCGCACACTGCTAGGTTCTCTCGCATATATTATCACACATGATAAAAGTGTACTCCTGTTGTTCTAAAATTGAGATGTTCTTATTTAAACCCCCACCTATTATGATAAAGTTAAAATTTATTACTCACGTAGATAAAATTGTTTTTAATCTCATATATATATATATATATATATAAAAGTTTCTCAACCATTTTTGTTATAATATTTATGATAAAGTAGTTAAATATTTAAAAATTTTAAGATTAAAATAAATATAAAATGTAATGAGGAAGGGGGAAGTAGACAAACTAAGTGCCGACTTTTTCTTAGTAGAACACCATCGAATTGCTTAAAAACAAGTTGAAGAAATAAAAAAGGAACCGAAAGTGGAAGCAATTGGCGGTGTTATTAATTATTTATTGTTGTCTCCTATTTATTAAATTGAAGCATTTTCACTATTTTTTTAATACTGATATTAATATGCAAAGAATTTGTGTCCACAAACAAATATTCACATGTGATGATTTGGTAAAAATAAAAGTTATGATAAGAGCCATTTTTATTTTTGAATTAATTTTAATTGAATATTAATACTAATAAGATACTAAGATGCACCGAATTAATTGTGAGAAGCGTAATTTATAGGGTGGCTTTGAGATTTAAAGTGATTAAGGTGCCATATCAATTCTTACGATTCTCCCCTTTAACTTTTATTCTCACATGATTCTTCTTTGGTTTTGATCCTATCGTTTAAATTGAAAATTATTTTTAGTTAAAGAGGACATAATCGTCACTTTGGTAACAATATTCATTTGATGAAACATATATATTCACTCACCATATAAAACATAGAGATTCACTATATGAAACAAATATTAATTCATCACATGAAATCTAAATATAGTTGATCGTTCTTTATAGAGCACATACTAATTCACTAAATTCACCATATAAATCTTGAACACATACTAATTCACCAGATTCACCATATGAATCCAGAACACATACTAATTCACCATATGAATCCAGATGTAGTCAACGATGAATTAGAAAAGTTAAGTACAACAGTAGTAACAAAATCACTATTACACCCTTCTCTTTTTATTAATATTTGTAACACCCTAAAAATTAGAACAAATTTAAACCGAAAAGTAAATGTGGTATTAAATAAAATCGTCCAATAAGTAGGGAATGAGTATGGGAGTTTACAACACAAAACGGATACTAATACAACAACCTATTAATCTACATAAACAGGAACGTAGATTATGTTCGGGTGTTGCTAATATTTCCAAAATTACAATTCTAACATCTCCAATAATTACACTCTAAAGTGCATTTCCCAAAAAGAGTGCCTTCACCGGCACTTCACTCTGCTCCACTCTAAGGAGCCCCATCAAACCCGATCACCTGCTAAACAACATTTAAAATCAAGTGTTAGGCTTACGCCTAGTGAGAACAAACAGTTAAATGGATAAAGCCGCAAAACATTTATTTAAAAGAGTGAAAGACTTTATCTCAATTAACTCAACTGAAAGCTTACTCTTGGTGAGTAAGGGTCTTTTAAAACAATCGGGGGAGACCCGATATTACCATTAGTTGTGACGGAACTCCAAGTTTGCCACAAACCAATGTTATAGAGCTGCACATAAAGGTTTGGTAGCCATTGACATCAACCTAATTCCAGTTTATTTTTCATTTGTACCCATTAGCTCAAGTCTCAAGAATTGCACGCTAAACCACAATGCATATTCCGAGAGAATGAAAGGATAGATTGGAAATTACACAGTTTATCGCAATGCCTATTTCCAATTAAAAGTGGGTTCATTCTATCCTTCACGACATTACATACTGACTCTTATGCCTATGGATCCATAACACACTAGTCTAATAATCAACTACATCAAACGAGATGTATTGATATTATTCCAAACACTGAAAACCTTTATATAAATATTTCCCTTTTGAAATACGCATTTTACCGAAAATAAGGTCAAACCATTTTAGTATCAAAATCCAAGATTAACCCATCATAGAGCCTTTCCAAGTATTATAAACCATTTATGATACTCATTTCATCATCTATATCAAAATACCCAAATTTCTCATTTTGACCTAAAACTTCCAAACGTAACCCAAATACATAATACTTGAAATCGTAACTTAAAATCAGTAAATATAACATTTATAACAAGTATTTGAGTTTATAAAGTTTGGATTTGAACTCACAAGCTAGGGTTTGGAAAAACCCTAGAAAAGTCTCTAAGAGGATGAAGATGAAGAAGCTTTGAGAGATCGATAGTCAAGAACACCACCACTAGAAGCTTGAACACTTGAGCTACCCTTGAATCGCCAACTAAAGAAAGCAATAAATGTGTTTGGATGAGGTAGGTTGGAGGAATTAAGACCCTCCAAATGGGTCTTGAGAGAGAAGAATAGGAGAAAATGAGTTTTGGGTGAAAAATGAGTGTGAAATCCAAGAAAAACGGATATTAAAAATCAGATCAGTGTTGGACGCCAGTTGTGGGCGCCAATTGTAACTGGTGCCGTAACCCACGCAGAGCAAAAGTGCCTGATGCTAGTTTGGATGCCAGTTGTAACTGGCCCGAGACTTTTGTAACCCATTTCCAGCCTAACCCACGTGAAAACTAGCCTTAGACGCTGTTTTGCCCATATTTGCTTCGTTTTAGCTCCAAATTGACTCCGAAAAATATCATTGGACTCCTACTTTAATTCTCCAACCAAACATAAATCATCATCATAAAACTTAGTAATACATAAACTTCACTTAAAATCCAACTTTGTTCTAGGATACCATTTTCATTTTTATAATTAAATCTCGAGAAATTTCCGGGCGTTACAATATTACAAAAATGTCACCATGATTAGTAACATTTGATTAAACTATTTAGTGGTTGAGATTAGTCCTCACGGTCCTCAACTTTTGTATGGTTTTATTTGATTATCGCTCTAAGCCCCTGCCTATATATATGAAATAAATGATAAATCCCTATCTATAAATCAATAGAAGATTACCTCAAATAGCAATTCTAAATTTAACATCAACAAATGATAAGTCAAGCCTTACGTAAAGTCTAGGCTAAGTCGGGTGTTACTAAAACTCAACAATTGCTGCAAACTCCAAAATATGGTAGACGTCCCAGAATAGCTAAATCATTCTCGTGCCTCTAACTACCACTCAACTCTTCTTACTGTACCATTTCCTCCCAAGGACCTAATGCACATGCCCAAAAATAAAAATGGTTAGGCTTAATGCCTAGTGAGTTCAAACAGTTTTCATCATAATTATAAAACGGTGAAATGGAAGACTAGAAGACTGCTTACTTAATTGTTGAAAGACCGGGGAGACTCGATTCCATTGGATGTGACATAACACAAAAGTAACTCATATCTCTATATTAATAGGCATCACTACAGACCAATATTCATTATGTTCAACCACTCTAAGTTTATAGTTTAATGAGTTATGAAGCTCAACCACTCCATATCTATCACTTTTGTAGTTACAGAGCCCAACCACCTGAGGTCTATCACTTATGTAGTTACTGAGCTCAACCACTCGAAGTCTATCACTCGTATAGGCACCAAGGTCAACCACTTCAGGTATATTGCTCGTATAGGCACCAAACTCAACCACTCTAGGTGTATTGCTAGTATATGCACCAAACTACAAAACATGGATGGCGTCCTGATTTTCAAACCAACAAAACGACTCATATGCCTATAGATCCATTGCATTAAATTACAAATTACATGACTCCAAATGAATGATCAACACACTCAAAGTATGTAATTTGCAAATAAATATGTCATACTACACATCACGTTACAAAGCTCGATACCGAGCGGATTAAACTAGACAAATGTACCCAAAACTCATTTGAATGAAAACTATGCAAAAAAACTGAAGGACTCACCAATAAAAGCCAATATAAACCAATAAAATGCAACTACCCAATATGTATGCAACTTTACACCAAGTGATTTGAATACCATCATTATTAACTTAAAAGTTGGGTAAAATCCCAAAATGAACAATGTTTTAAATACAAGCCAATAAGCTCTTCAATTTGTTTGACTAAAAACAATCGAGTCACTATAAGCCCAAAATGCATTCAAATAGTTTATCAACTCTCATGACCCAAAACGCTAATCTAACAAAACTCAATCATATGCATTATTCGAATGATTTAAAAAATCACCACCAAAAGTGTAATAACATCAAACAATCCTATATGAGATATAAATCATCAAAATGTACACTTATGATTTATTACCAATATGCCTCAAAACCACTAAATGTATGTGTTGCTCAAGATTTTATAAAATCGAATGTGCAAAAGATGCATTTTCATTAAGTAATAATCAATATTTGATAAATCTTAAGAAAAACACTTTAAGACTCCAAAATACACATTTTTGGAAAGTAGCAAGTTTTTACAAAGCAACTTGAACTCACCTTGCTAGGTTAAGTTAAACCTAGTTTCTAAATCCGAAACTTTAGCTTCCATTGGTGAACACTTTAGATCCCCAAGCTAAACTTCTAGATCTATGGTGCAAAACTTGCAAGAATACTCTTTTAAACTCCCAAACTCTAGCAAAACACCACAAAGAGAAGAATGAGATTGAGGAAGCCAAGTGACCAAATCCTATGTCAAGGATGGTAGGTTAGAAGCTTATCTTTCAACTTCTAGGAACGCCAAATCAACAAGGAAACTTTAATCCTCTTTGTTCTCCCTTTAAAGAGCTTCCAAAAAAAACCATAACTTCAAGAATCGCCCAAATCCAATAAGAAATGAGGAAGTTATGGCCAACAGAGGTTTAAAACCCCGTCAGGGTGCTTCTAGCGACTTAAGTCGCTTGGAAAGTCTCCCGAACACAAAAATCACCTTTCCAGAGTCCCAAGTGACTTGTGAAATTACTTAAGACGCTTGACAACTTGCTCGACACTTTACTTTGTGTTGTTAAGTTGTTTTGTGACTTCTCGTACGACTAAAGTTGCATGGGAGGTCCCTTAATTCCCTGGATGGCTTTTGACACAACTTCTTTTTCATCACAACTCAATAACGACTCTTGATTTGAATGCTACAAACATTCAATGATGGTTGGATACCAAATGACTTGCTAAAACAAATCTACACCCTTAAGCGCTTCTCCGCAAATACACCATCCGGGTACACACACATTGTTGCTTGAGACCTGCAACCTTCTATGAACCCGCCTTCCTTATTCTTTACCAACCCATAACCTTCCTTCTGTGACCATCTCTTCACCACCACCTAAATAAGAACCCATACCTGCAACCTTCCTTCCTTGACCTATTTCCCTCTTGTCAACCATCTTTGACCCCCACCCTCTTCTTCGATGAAGCTTTATTTCCCTCTGCACCTTCTCCCTCCCCTTTCACTTCGCTGTTCCACCTTCCCATCTTTCTCCTGCACCCCTACCCTATATAACAATCCAGTGACAATCCCCACCTCTTCTTCAGTGGAGTCCAATCATGAGTCTTTATTGTATTAAAGTATTCTTGGTGTGTCTATGGACTCCTCCGATGATTAGATTTGTTGTGCTTATCCTAAACTTCACTTATAATAAGTGGACCAAAAACCCTTCAATTTGTAATGTTATGCATTCAAACTATTTTTGAAATTGAAAGTTATATATGTTATGTTCTTATAATTTGGTGTTATTTCTTCTAATTTGGGAAAAAAAGAGACCAATGTACAATGCTAGATTGTATGATCTTCAACTGGTGACATGTCATATCACCACCAACTCAAGACTCGACATTCTCCCTAAGACGGCCAACCCTCTATTCACATGAAATTTCACAGTTCGGGATTCGCTACCGCATGATTACCGCCGACCCTTGATCACAGTCTCACCAAGTTCCAGACCCAAACAACAGAGAACTAAAATAGATCGTCTACTTTTTTGACCAACCGCCCATAGTATAAACTTAGGTAGACCTGAAAGAGGCCGGACAAATACACTCCATCTCGGAAACTAACAACCTCCCTAGTGAGGCCAGCCCCTTACCTCTCAATCCTTCTCATAACTGAGTTTTCCACCACGTAACTATCACCACATCATTATTTGCAACTCGCCGAACACCTATAGAAGTTGAACAAAATTACATGCTTTGCCAGCTCCGCCATTCATCAACTCTCGTACCTGCTGCTGAATGGTTTTTTTGCTGCTACTAATCAATATGGGATGTGAGCCACCTTGCCCAATCGATTGACACTCGGTTACCTTTTCTCTTGATCCATTCGAACACCTTCCTTTGCATCTCGAAGTGTAAATCTGACAGCTTGTTCTTCCCCCCTTTAAACACAATTTTATTCCTGTAAGACCAAATAAAGAATATAAACGACCACCAAACCCGCCCCAACAACTCGAGTCGTCCGACTGTAACTTGGAATTAAGAAAATCTTGGACATATTCTCTTCTTTCAAAGTTCTTATTCCACCACTTCCCCACCTGAATCCACAGCCTTTTCACTTCTTCACAACTTATTAAAGCGTGCTCCACAGTTTCAATAGCGTTCCCACATCAAGGACAAAGCACCGAATGAAGATCAAGCCCCATTGAGTCCAATACCACCCTATATGGTAATCGACTGATTCTCGCTCTCCATATGAATATGCACACTATCTTTGGGATTATTTTACTCCATTTAGTTACTACTACGTTTCCGGACTCCCTGTTTTGTTTCTCATCTACTATGCTACGAAGTTTTTTAACAATAAATATATCATTACTATCTAAATACCACGTTACTTTATCATTGCTATCTCTTACCGATCTCTTTTTCGTGAATCACCTTAATCAAGTTCTCCAATTCCCCGTGCTCTCTTCCTCTCAGTTCTTTCCTCCAATTCCACCTCCATACCCTCTCATCTCTCTTCCAACCCCCTCTATCCGCGATCAAAACGTTTTTATCTAGTTCTAGTTGCAACAGCCTTCAAAACTCGATTTTAAGGATCTTATTAAGACCCCCCCCCCCCTCTCGAAGCTACCCGTAGTTTTTCCCAGTTAACCCAAGCCACCCCCTTTTTCACTTTCCCTTGACACCCCCCCCCCACCCCCCAAAAAAAAGTTGACTCCTCATACTCTCTAACAATTTTATCACTCCTTTTGGGGCCCAAAACAATGAAAAATAGTACAACGAAATGCTACCGAGAACCGCTTTAACCAAATTTAACCTTCCACTGAACGATATCAATTTATTTTTCCAGGATGCTAGTTTCTTTTTTACCTTTTCAATGGTCCGTTTCCAAAGGTCCGATCTATTTATCGATGCTCCAATCGGTAAACCAAGATTGATGAATGGTAAGGATCCCCAACCACTTCCTAGACTTCTTGCCCACCTTTGTATCTCTTCTTCCTCAACTCCAAATCCATATATTTTGTTTTTCCCTTCATTGAGTCTCAATCCCGAAACCAAGTGAAAACATTTCAAAATTTTCATTAGATTTTTAAGATTCGTTAGGTTTCATTTACCAATGAAGATCACATTGTCCGCGTATTGAAGATGAAATATCATTGCCTCATCTCTTCCCACCTTAATGCCGTCATAAAGACCTTTTTCTACCGTCTGGTTAATCAAAATGTTCACTCCTTCGGTTGCTATCAAGAATAAAAAAAAGGCGCCAATCGATCTCCTTGCCTTAGCTCCCTTCCCATCTTGTATTCCTTAGTCGGCGACCCGTTAACTAGGACCGAGATAGATGATGACCACAGAGAATCCTTGATCCAGTTACACAATTTGGAGCTAAATCCCATTGCTTCCAACCCCAACAAAAGGAAGTCCCTTTCGATAGTATCATATGCTCTTTCGAAATCTACCTTAAAAAGTAGACCTTTTTCTCCTTTCCTTTCATAGTGAATCAACTATCTCATTAGCTATTAAGACTCCGTCTAAAATGTTACGATTTTTGATGAAGGGGCTTTGATTTTTACTAATCAATTTATCCATAATAGATTTCATCCTCTCTGCTAGAATCTTCGAAATTATTTTATAATAAACACCGATTAAACTTATCGGTCTAAATTCTCTGAGCTCCGTCGGATTTGATTTCTTGGAAAATCAAGGCTAGGAAGGATAAGTTGCAACCCCTACTTATCTCCTCTTTTTCCCAAAACCATATCAAAGCCTTCATCAGATCACTTTTTATTATCTCCCAATTTTTTTTTTTGATAAACTCAAATGAGAAACCATCTGGACCAGGAGATTTGTTCCGCCCAATCCCTTTTATTGCCTCCCAAACCTCTTCTTCTACAAACGGTTTTTAGAAGCTCAACTTCTTCTCGTGAAATGTTCCTATATTTATTGCCGTCTATTTTTGGGTTGTTTAGATTTCACGATTCAAACTTAACTTTGAAGTACGTATACGCATGAGCTTTGATCAGATCCGGATCTTCAGTCCACTCCATATTGTTATTTAATCATCTTACATTGTTTTTCCTTTCTCGACATTTCATGGCCATATGGAACAATTTGGAGTTCTCGTCACCTTCTACGATCCATTTTACCTTAACTTTTTGTCTTTCCATTTCTAGTTTCTTTTCCTCCAAATTCAGCCACTTTTTTCGAGATTTTATCCATCTTTTTCTTTTTGCACAGCCCCAATGATTTGTCTATGCTTCCTTTTCCTTCTTGTTCACCTCTTCTTTTAGTCAGGTCACTTCTTTTTCTAAACTCCCGAACCTCTCTTTACCCCATTTTTTTAGCTCTTCTTTGACTCTTTTAATTTGTCTCTGAAAATGCAATATTGACGAGTTGATTACACTTCTTTTTACTAGCGCCTTTAATCAAATTTTCAATTTTTTTCATTTGACCAATCATCGAAGAATTTAAATGGCTTGGGACCAAAATCTATTCGGTTTTCGCAAAGCATTATCGAAATATGATCTAACCACTTCCTTTCGAGTGGTTTTACCCCCCCCCCCCCCCAATTCTTACTGAAAAGACAAAATTCATTTATTGCTAGAAATCTGTCAGCTATGCTAAACTTTAAACCATTGTTGCTAATTCTTGTGAACTTTTCCCCCCACATTTTTATTTCCAACAGATTTCTCCTTTGTATGAAATCATTGAATTCTTTCGTCCCTCTTGAGTTTGTTGCGGAATTAAGTCTTTCGTGATCACTCCTTACCTCGTTGAAATCTCCGGATATACACCACTTTACCTCGTCTATTGCAACTAAACGCTCCAGCCTTTGCCATAACTGGTATATTTCTTTTACATCTCTTGGTCCGTAAACATTTATCAACCCGATTAGGCCGTTCTTTTGTTTCCATTTACTAATAACCGCTACGAAGTTTTTATTCTCTATCGTGAACTCTCACTCAAACACTTTTTTATCCCAATGGTTAGTAGACCCCTTGATTTCCTTACCGCTTCGATATGAACGAAGTCCACGTATTCACCCCCTCCCCCCCAAAGGCTTCCAATTTGGCTTTTAGACCATTTTCTTACTTTTGTTTCCTGAATCCCAAACAAATCTGGTTTTTCTTTCCTTCCCATTTCTTTAATCCAATTCTTTTTGTCAACAACTCCCAACCCTCTAATATTTATTGAGAATATCTTCATTAAAAATAAATAAAAAACGAGCTTACTTGAATCTAATCGTTGCTCACTACCTGCTTCTGTCCTTTTCTGCCCCTCTAGCGTTTTTTTTGCCTTCCACTTGATTCCAATGACTTCCCTAAATTTCTCCAACTCATCTAAGCATTCTTTACTTTTTAAGGCGTTCGATATCATTGCTTGACTGGACAATGAAGCCACCTTTTTATTTTTCGAGCTTTCTCTGATCTTTGGAGTTGATTTTGAGGTTCTTTTCTGCCCCCCTCCCCCTTCTTGTTGATATTCTTCGCCAATTGTTTTAGAAGATAAAAACTCACTTTACCTCTATCGAGACCCAAGGTTTCTGATTTCTTCCGTTCCTCTATATTTCTTTGGTTTTCCTTAGTATCAATGTTGTTTTTCTTTGTCGGGACCTCTTCGTTCATTCTCGACTCTTGAATATTTCATTTATCTTTTGTCTCTATTATTTTTTCCCTGCTTGTACGATCACCGTCTTGCATTGGGCTTCTGTTTTGAGGAGTCTCTTCCGTGAACCTCGACCTATCTGATTGTTGGTCTAATTCAACCGCTTTTCTTGAGCTTGGGTTGACGTTAAACGACTTTTCGGGGCTTCTTTTTGGCAAATTCCGACTTGGGTGTTTTCCATCGCCACCTTACAAACCGACTCTTCAGTTTCTTCTATCTTCTCCGTATTCTCCAATGGTTTTTCTCTGACCACAATATTTCTATTTTTTTAACCTCGTCCTTTTCCACACTTCTTGTTCCGACATGATTTTCTGCTCCTTTTTCTTCCAAACAACTTTGTTTGTCTTTGTCTTCTTTCTCGAAACAACTCTCTTCCACAAACCAATCACTGCCATTATCTGTATCATCCTTTGACCACTCCGAGAGAATGGAAGATTCGCTATCTTCGTTTTCGATTTCTTCATCTATTTCCTCTAAGGTCGTTCTTTCCCCTAACTCCATTAGACTGTTTTCTTCTTCCTCTACTTTGATTCGGTAAAAAAATCTCCCTACTTTTATGCCTTTTACTTCTTGACTGAAAATCTGATATAAGAACTTATCAGACTTTACCCTTAGACAGATTATAATTTTCCTCCAAATCACAGTACATTGTTTTTATTACATTACCCCACCTTTCTGCAATCTTCGATAATACTTCCTCTGTCCATCCGTGTTAAGGTATGCCTGAGATCTTGAGCCAAATAAGCCTCTCTGACGGACAATAACCTTCAGACCAACGCCTTAGATCCTTTACCCAATAATGTATACCGTGGGTTTTATTTAAAAGAATTTTACTTGCTAATTCTTCTTCCCTGAATTTCAACATTACCTGTCTACCTCCCAAATACTTCAGCTCCGTTCCTTTAAGATTTTCCATCCTGCATAATTCTTTAATTACCTCCAAATGATCAATTGAAGAAACATTCCCAATTAGACATTTCTTAAAAGTCGACTTTGTTGATTTGTCTCCTTCCTATTCCCCTATTATTTCATGTTTTATTTCTTTGCCATGTCTTGACAAGGTTGTATTCTGACTATCAATCTTGCTCTGCCCAAATTTCACCTTCTTTCCTTCTTTCACTACATCATAGTACAACTTATGTAATCGAGGTCTTTGAATTCCTTGTACTTCATAAGATTTTCCTTCTCTGTGACAGCCGTCCTAGATTGTATAATTCCGATACCCGAGGTTCTTTCCTCCCTTTTTCGATTTCTATCTACTGCAAAGACTCTGAGTTTATATGAGCCTATCCAGATTCCATTTAGACTTCTTTCAAGGTCATTCTGGTCTCTGTCTCTTTTGAATCTAATAAATCCAAACTTTTTCGCATTATGTAATCTTTTCCTTGCCATATACAGATCCACTACGTTTCCATATCGTTTGAAGAGTTTCCATAGATGACCTACCTCCCAATTTTCTGTAAAATTGAAAAACATGAAAGATATCTTACTAGGGTTTCTGGTTACCTTTGATGCTCGGTTCTGCTCGTAACCGTTGTACCATCTTGGTCTGTCTCGTAACCCCTCTGACTCTCACGCTCTCCCCTCTCAACACCCCCCCTTCTCACTGCAACTCTCTCTCCGTCGCTCGTTCTCATCTCTCTCTAATTTTTCACCATTTTATATGGCACCATCTGATTGGTGCTCTAAAAGATCTTTTTAATTAATAAGTAAAACGATTATGTTGCCTTTTAATTAACAAATGTTTTTGTAACGGTAATTAGTCTCAGGGACCCGAAACATAATGCAATACAAACCATAAATACGTTTAATGTACTTATTTAAAAAAAAAGATGATCTATCTATTATGAAGAAACCAACACCTACAATGTAATTTACTCTAATAAATAAATGAAACATAAAAGCACGAGGCAACGTGGACGGATAAATCAAAGATTCCATAGGCCCTTGTCTTTTGCTACTCGCCACGTCACTCTTTTGTCGTTGTCAATTTCATTTCATTTAAACAAATGTGTGACATTATTTTTTTTATAAGGGATGTGGCATTGTTTTATAACTTTATTAGAAACCTATGAAAAAGTTAAAATGAAGAATTAAGTAAAATCATCAATGTGTTAGAGGTATTTTAGATATAAATTATTTTTATTATTTGTATAATAAATTCTGAAATTTGACGTTTTTTTTTAGAATGATGCAGATGGTGTAAAGTGTAAACCAAAAGTTAATTAAAAAAAGAAACTTTTTAATTGGGAAATGGTAAAAAACATCCCCAATAATAAATAGAAACCAGTCATTAAACCTGATTTTCGCCGTAATATAAACTTCGTCTTTTGAAAGGCTATAAGCAAACACATTGTTTTTCGTTCGTAAGTTTAGGTGGGAAACTGAAAATATTCGATTGATATTCATTCGTTTGAGTGGGTTAATGAAATCGATATTAAGTTTAGGAATTAGAAAAGAGTAGGATCAATTAGGATTTATGGTTTTCGAAATATAATTAGATAATTGAATATATTTATATAATATTAAAAAATTATATGTATATATAGGTGCGGGTTCAAATGAAAACTAATTTTTCATTGTGCACGTAACGTAAAAGGAAAGCGTGTCTGAATGCCCTTCGTTTTTCATACTAAATGATACATGTATCACCCTCTTATTTGTTCACACGTTCGCAATGAAAAATCAGTTTTCATATATATATATATATATACACACACACACACACACAGAGAGAGAGAGAGAGAGAGAGAGAGATAACTCATTTAGAAACTAGTCAAAGGGTAAAAACTCGTGGAAATCAATATAAAAACAATTTTTTCCATAATTTTTTTTTCATCAAATGTTATAATTTAAAATATTGTTTCACATATGTTTGTGTTCATATGAAAAAAATATTACATGTGAAAAAAAAACATTGATTCATTTTCACACATGAAACAAATATCCATATGATGAAACAAATAAATGAACCAACGTTTTTTTTCCTCATATGTAATAGTTTATTCATATGAACCAAAAACACAGATTCCAATTCTTTTGACAGATTCCACTTTAATACATTCCACTCTAATGTATGTCAACCAAACATGTGGTTAAATATGATAAACAATCAATTTCAATTTCTTCAAACTCAAATTCTTTTGAAATATTACATTTCATCCAAAAACATTCTACATCCAAACTCCCCCGTAATAGTTTATTTATTCAAAAAATATGTTCAAGCTTTAATCATTAAAAATGAGAGAGTTAATTGGGTTTTCAGGTTTTCTCTTTGCAAGTTTATGGCTTAAATTGGATTTTATTTGTTAAGTTAGTGCAAAAATAGTTTGCAAAACAAGAAGAAGGTAAGAAATACATAAACTACTTGGACGAAAGTCGTAAAGAAAATAGTTAGGTTAATAGCATAACATTATAGGGGTTTGAACAAGCATAATAAAAATTAGAAGCTTTAGTGTTTAAATAATGTAGAGAGGGATTAGTACACTTTTTTAAAAGTTTTCAAAAGACTCTTTGGTGTACAAACCTACCCTAGAAAAACTCTACAATTTTAACATAATAATGTTTCAAACCTTAGGACTTAAAACTTATAAAAGATCTTTTTAGATGTTAGAGCGCTCTACAGAGTTATTTACTGGTAAAATGTTTTCTTTTATCCTTTATAGAATTGTTTGGGAAAGAGTTTAGAAAACCCAAAAAACTATTCAATTTTAAATGATTAAGTTCTTAAACTGTTTTTTAAATAAAAAAAACTATTAAACATTCTCATTTTGAATGGTTAAGCCACGAGCTATTTTTTTAAATGAATAAACATTAAACTTTCTCATTTTGGATGATTAAGTTCCCGGACATTTTTTTACAATAAAATAAACAACCAGAATTTTAAAAATTGTGTACTTACATCATTTTAACAAAAAAATACATGTAACCGACTAGAAAGGTTTTAAAGTAAAACTATTTGTAATCCCTTTAAAATAGATCAAAAAGAGAAAGATCAGTGGCCAACAATGTGATAGGTAATATGAAGAATAGATAACGATGGGGGTGACAAGGAGTGGTAGGGGTTGATATCATTGTTTGTGAAGGGTTTGAAGAGAGTAGGGTTTGGAAACGGTAAAACTGATTTAAATGTTTTTTTTACTTTAAGATATTTCTAGTCGATTACAAGTAGTTTTTTTTTGTTAAAACGATGTAAATAACCAATTTTTAAAAGTTCGATAGTTTATTTATTATAAAAAATGTTCAGTGACTTAATCAATCAAAATGAGAAAGTTTAATGATTTTTTCATTAAAAAAATATAGTTTAAGGACTTAATCATTTAAAATGAAAAAGTTTATTGGTTTTTTTATTCAACAAAATAGTTCAGAAACTTAGTCATTCAAAATGTGATAGTTCGTTGGGTTTTAATGAACTTTTCACAATTGTTTGCAAGGCAAAGAAGAACATTAACAGTAGATTGAATCTTGGACTCATGTGTTCTCCTAGATTGAATCTTGGCCTCGTGTGTTCTCCGAGGTTGAATCACTATTTATAGTCTTATGCTATTAGATATCAAGTAATGTCTCTAGATTGTACAAGGAGAGAATTGTAGAACTGCAATATTTGTCTTTGTATGTACTACTTTTCAAACCCTTTTATAAAACATTGTATTATATCAGTCTAGCAGATAAATAGTTGACTTGCCAGGATATATCAAGGTTCTTTAATTAGCATGCGTCCAACTCATTTTAGAAATAAGCATTCAATGCACATTTAATGCTAGCTAAAGAGCGTACTTGTACTCGCTATCGAGCAATGGACTTGAATGTCATGTGGTTATTTTGTCAAAACTCAACGTACGTAGGTGATTCAAAGCAAAGTTTTCGTCAATGTTGAATGCATCAGTGTTGCAAGCGTCAGTCATTATTAAAGTCATTATCAATTGATGTAAGTAATAATTGTACTGATGATTCAAATGATCATGTGCCGTATATTTATTATTGAACTTTGAAAATATGGTTGATGTAATCTCTAAATAAGTAACGATGATAGTGCTAGTTATGATGTAAGAATTTATTCAAAAATAATATCAATACTTGAAATAGTTACGGATCTTTTTTCATGATTTTACCATAAATAACCGATTTTATAAATTAAAATGATCAGTTTATCCAGTTTCATAAATGCAACAATATATTTGTTAAAAAATGTCGAAGGCTTTTAATATGAAATTTCTTTGATTTTTCAGATTTTTCCAAACATAAAATCTTATATTTAAATATTAATAATTGAATAAGAGAACTTTTGTTATATAATATTTATTAACTTTAAAAATAACATATATAAAAAAGTCAAAATAGGGATGTTTGAAAGGCCAAAGTTTTGGATCCACGTGCAACATTATACGTCTTATTAATCTTTTTGCGATATCTATTTTAAAAAGTATATCATAACATACTTCAAATAAAAAAAAATGTATTTTTGGCATACAAAATAATAGTAATACATTATTTTGTTGACAAAGTTACTCTAATTTATTTAAAAAATTGCCTACAATAAAAATGACATATTAACTAATTCATTTTGTTCCTTAAAAATGATATATTATATATCTTCTAAATTTATGAAGTATTTAGAGTTCTTATAACAATATGTGGTTTATAATGGACTTATGCTATTGGAGATTTATAAATCCAACTCATTATTGATTATGAAGTAATCCTATTTGAGAACAACGATTTTGGTACACAAAATCTTTTGGGAATCTAAACTCTTGGACTTTGGCATATTTTGATTTGTTGGTGGAAAATAGGAATTCCCCCTTAGCACGTAGGGGGTGTTTGTTTTAACTTATTGACTTATTCCAGGGTGATACCGGTAACAAGTCATTTTAAGTGGTTAGCAAAAACAACTTATTCGATGTCAAACCGGTAATAAGTCATTTCTTAATAAGTCAAAAATATTAACTTACCAATTTTTGATAAGTGTTTTTCAAATAAGTCAATAAGTTATAAGTCAATAAGCTAATCCAAACACCCCCTTAATGTGTAGGGATGGTAATTGGGCCGTGTTTAGGTTGGCGGGTCAGAAAGGCTCAACTCGGACACAAATTGTTTAGCTAATCGTGTCGAAATATTCAACCCTAACCCGCACACGCTCGGGTTGGGGGGTCGTAAACAGGTTGGCGGGTCATAAACCCCCACTCGGCACCGTCGGATCACTAAGGCCGACTTTCGTTTCTGCTCGACGGTTGGGTCTTGCAGTCAAGCTGGGTTGGCGGTCACCTAATAATACAATCAAATTCAAACATATAAATTTAAATGAAAAGTCCAAACATAAGCAAATTCATCTCATAATACAACCAACTTCACCTAATAATACAACCAAATTCAAACATCCAAATTACAATTAATAAAATGTCGAAACACAACAAATTCAAACAAATCCAAGTTTCAAACATATTATTTATTTTTGAAAAATATTAATTAATTAGGATATGAAATTATAATAAAAATTATTTAAAAAAAATATTCTTTATTATTATATTTATGTTAAATGGGTTGGCGGGTCAACCCGTGACCCATTAGGGACAACCCGACACGACCCGTTTATTTGGCGGGTTGACAAGTTAGGGGTCAAAAAGTTCAATCCTAACCTGTTTATTTTCGTGTCGGTTTTCGTGTCGTGTCGAAAATTACCACCCCTATTAATTTGCATAAAAGTTTACGTGTTCTATGTGGATTGACACATGTAGAACACTTAGTTTTTAGTGTTAGATTGTAATGTACACTACTAGAAAATTGAGTATCTTCAACGGAAAATGTCGTTGAAAATTTTCTATGAATTTTAAAGGGATTATTGACAAAACATAAATTTTCTACGAATTTTCAACGAATTTCCGTTGAAAATCTCTCACAAAATGCATTTTCAACCAAAAACTTTTTGACGAGACATTCCGTTGAAAAATTTTTGGTTGAAAATGCATATATGTTTGTGAGAGATTTTCAACGGAAATTCGTAGAAAATTTATGTTCTGTCAATAATCCTCTAAAATTCGTAGAAAAATTTCAACCACATTTTCCGTTGAAAATACTCAATTTTCTAGTATTGGTAATTAACTCATAGACATAGGAGTTGATTTATAAGTTTAAAATGGAATAGTTATTTCCGTGACTTAGCTAATTATGGATGCTTAATCACAGCAGGACTCAAGCTATATATTGAGTGATTGAACTTGATGACTGTTCGTCCATCGGGGTTTTTTAATTTACAAATTCTTTTGACCCATAATGATGTTGATACTAGTGAGAAAGCATAACTAGGTTTATTGCAAGACTCAAGTTATAAACCATGGGTGATTAAACCTGATACCAATATCCCGTAATAAGTGCTCGTTCACATAGATTCGTGACCTACGTTTGTGTTCTATCACGATAATGGAAATCGGGTCTCCCATGTCGTCGCAAGACATATTGTTGACTTTATGGTCCTCATGATGGAATGCTTGGACCTTACCGACCCGATAATAATTTTATTTATATCCAACCGGTTGTTTTTATTAAATACACTTTTTCAGATGATAATTTAAAATAAATATAAAACTTTGAAAAAAAAAGATATCACTTATTTATCAGTAATTTTAATGATTCGTAATTTTTTTTCTCATTTTAAATCGGTATGTTTTTCAAAGAAATTTAATAAAAATACTAACCGGTTTTAAATAAATAAATAAACTTTGATTAAATAATAAAAGGAGTTATTAATTAAAATGTCAAAAACCTTATTTATTTTTATTAATTATAAGTATATAAAGAAAAAAAATATTAAAAAATATATAAAGAAAGAATAATATATATATAGTATTAAAATATATAGTATTAAAATATAATAAAGAAATAAAAACAAAAATGATACAATATATATAATGATATAATTGTCAAATTAATAGTTAGTAATATAATAAATGAAATTTAGAATTAAATATTTAACTTTATATAACACAAAAACTAAATATGTAAATTTTCAAAACTTTTTATCAGCTTCATTAACTCTGTTAGATGTAAGGACGAAAATGGAAGCAAAATGAAAATCATAGGAACCAAAAAAGCAGTTTTTAAACGAGACATTTCGTTTTACACCCTTATTACATTAACCTATATAATCGTATATCAGTTAAAATACGTCTAACAAATACGTTTTTATTTTAACAAGTTACACTATTATAATCGTCCCGTCAACATCTTCGAAATGAGCCCAATATTAAGTATTTTTTATTTAATTATATTATTATATATTATATATACTACGAAAAAATGTTTTTAATATTTACACGAAAATACAACAAACATGTGATACATCCCGATTATGTATAAGATTATGTATTTTAATATGATAAGGATATAACACGAAAATTGAAAAATCAAAAGATGTACCACAAATTAAATAAATAACTATTAGAAATGTACTCACAGAATGCAACGATACATCTCGATTTCTATTTTTCACGGTGTTTAAATATGGTTTTGTAAGGTTTTAAGAAAACCACATTTTTATATTTGAGGCAATTCTCGGTGGGGTCGGCTTTAGAAGGTATCGATAATTCTTGGGGTTCTAAGGCATTCAAAACGGGTGTTGAGGCAATTTTCATGATCACGTGTTTCTCCCTATGGATAAGAGTATAATGTGTAATTATTAAAAACACCGTAGTATATATAATATATTATAATATAATTAAATAAAAAAATGTTCAATATTGAGCTTATTTCGAAGGTATTGAAAAATTTGATTTAGAAAAATTTTCTTTTGAGGAGAAAATCTTTTTGAAGAAGGATACTCAGCAACTTCAGAAGGCTGCTCCTGGGAGTACCTTGACTCATGCAGACTTAAGGAATTTAAAAGTCTTTGGATAGGTTTGGGAGAAGAAGAAGAGCTTGGAAGAGTTGAAACCATTGAAGACTCAGAAGAGATTTCTTTAGCTTTAACAAAGACTCCAAACTTTTTAGAACCAGATTCTACTTTGAGCATGTCAAGTAGATCTATAGAGTGAACGGAGGTAGAATCCTCAGATGAGTAACCGAAGAGAGCATCATCGTCATCGGAAAAGAAACCAGCAGGAAAATCTTGACACTCAGAAGAAGAAGGGAGTGGAAGGTCAAGAGGTTGAGGAATATCTTTTCCATAACCAAGGCCAGACTTATCCTTGCTGGTGATTTGCCTTGAAGGATCCTTTCTAGATTCTTAGAGGATTTAGTCCATTTAGACAGAACCTCTTGTTCCTTTTCAAGAGTGGAAGAGATCTTTGATTTTTCCTCAGAAAAGATCGTCGTTTAAGTACGAAGGTTTTCCGGATACGACTTTCATTTTGTCAAAATCTTTGAGTTTTGAAAAGCAAGAAAGGAGTTGATCATTTAGACATTTTATGTGCATATCAGCCTTTTTCTTTTGAATCTTTAAGTCACAGAAGTCAACAGTTAAAGAATCAAAGGCATCAGCCTTTTGATCATCAAAGAGAAAGGTAAAAGGATGTACCTGAGGTTTTGTCCCTGAAGTGGATCCCTCAGCAGACACAAGGGTGGTGTAGAGTGATTTCTCCATGTCTTCTATCTCATCGATTTTGGCCATGAGACACTTAGTGACATACTCACTTTCACTCTCAGAGGTTTGCTCATTTTCCCAAAGAATGAGCCTCAAAGAACCAAGGTTTTATTTTTACATTGGTTTCTCTCCTTTTCTCTCTTGTATTTGGCTTTGTATTTCTTGTACCTAGAGGTTTCTTTTGATTCAGAATTTTCTTTAGAGGATTGGCTATTTCTCTCTTCATGCTTCCTAGAAGCTGAATTTGAGAAGTCATGGCCATAAGAAGAAGAAGGTTTAGAAGAAGAAGCTTTTAATCTGCATTCAGAGGCAAAATGACCTTTCTTTCCACAATTGAAGCATTCTTCATTTGCTTTATCAGAAGAGGATTTTTGAGAAAAAGGTTTTCTATTAAATTTGGAGTGGTTTGAAGAAAATCTTTTGTTCTTAAGGTTTCCAGCAAGCATTGCCATACTATCAGAAAGTATGTCAATGGCTGATTCTTCTCCTTCATCATCAGCAGCCCTATAGTATGCATCTGACAGATGAGAAGAGTCTTCCTTAATATCTCTTTCGAATTAGAAGAAGGATAGGTGATTCTAGGAATACGGGAAGAAGGTTTTGAATCACCTATCAAAGCAATAGAGGAGGATTTGATATCTTTTATAAGAGACTTTCTCTGGTTCTTAGTTTGTTCATAGTGAAGAAGAGTTCCATAGAGAGCAGTTAAAGGCATTATTTCTAAGTCCTTGGTTTGCTTGATGCAAGTACAGATAGTTTCCCAGAAATCTGGAAGACAATCCATGAACTTGCAGAGAACTTCTTCATTATCATAAACTCGGCCAAGAACTTTGAGATCGTTGAGAAGACAGTTAAAACGATTAAAGTAGGTAGAAAGAGATTCTTCCTTTTCATGGGAGAAGAGTTCATACTTTCTAACAAGACAGATCCTGTTAGATTTCTTTACTTCTTTGGTGCCTTCATATAAGACACTCAAAGTATCCCACATCTCTTTAGCGATTGGGAAGGTTAAGAAGAGAATGATACACATCATCGTAAGGGAAACAAGAAGAGCAGATTTGACTTTAGTATCTAAAGCGACTAGGCGTTTATCATCTTCACTAAATTTGTTAGAAGGTTTGATGATATATCTACCAGTTTTCTCACTTCTTTCGTCATCTGACTCTATGTCCTTTCCTTCAGCGTCCTTTTGAGGGCCAAAGCGAGCCCATATTTTAGGAACAATAGGTCCCTCACTGAGAATGTTGGGATACACGCAATCGATCCTTCCAAGAATAATAACATGCGATTTTTCCATAACCCAAAGTTGTTTGGGTTGAATCTTGGGGGTTTAGCCAAAGATCCTAAATCATATGTATTACCGGGAAGAGGTCCGCAAGGTACCATCAACATTTGAGGTAGTAGCCATCACGGATCCGGTTTATGAGATTAAACCAAGCTTTCACGATACCAATTGTTAGTCCCCAAAGAGAGATGGCTAACTAAGAGAGGGTTTTGTAGAAGGGGGGTTGAATATAAAACACACAGAATATACTCTTTTTAAATTTTTTAATATAAATATTAAAAATTTACACACAAATAGTTTGATGCGGAAAAGAACAGGCAGACTATTCTATCAAACTAAACACACGTATAACGATAATTAACTATTACACTAAGCAAGTTAAAACAATACTGTTATAGCACACAGCTTTGCCACGATCAAACAAATAATCACTACGAAGATTTGTTGAAAGCGTGAGATTTACGGGAAGGACTTCATCTCCTTTTATAGTGTCCATGCATGGGATGCAAGTGGACGGTACCGTCAAGGTTTCATTAGCTGGAAGATTATCTGATGGACAAAGGAAGAGACCACTTCCTTTGTACTAGAATAATGGATGAACCATTCCTTGTAGCACGTAATGTCAGATAACTTTATCTTCTTTTCTTCATGCTCTGTGAAGTCCCATCAAGCCTTTTAGCTAAAAGACAAATATTCCTTTTATAAGAATAAAAGAGAATGTCTTTAATTAAGGCTTGGTGCCCAAGTTCTTGCCGGCTCACGTGTCTTGCAATTGATGTGAGTCAAGAACTTATCTCTTTGAAATTGCTAAGTGATACATCTCACTATGTATCACATCGGTGGATACCTTATAAGTGGAGTTGATAAGTGTACACTTTGCTTGATAACTTCTTCTTTCACTAAGTGACAAAAGTGTATACCCTTGTGAGTTGATATCACAGCCTTAGAAAATATACCTGCAATTTCGGTGACCAATATCATAGTGTCGGTGACCATGACATCAAACTTGATGACCTCATCTTATTTGATGTCCTTAGTACTTTTGATGACTTTTGAGTGTACCATCGGTGACCCACTATATTGGTGACCCAATCTTGACTTGGCAAGATGGTCTGAATATTGAAGTTGGTTGATACATCCAAAATTCCACTTTTTGATGTACAACCCCTTGATTGAATAGTCTTTGACTCTTCAATACTTGAAGCATATTTCAGACCTTCAAAAGAACCTGTAAAAATTCATTCATATAAAGGAAGGTGGTTCATCACCAAATCATCGGTGACCCAACAATCTCCCCCTATTTGATGATGATACCTGTAAGTTAGAAAGAAATACTTTTGACCCTTTCTATTTTTCTTTTGGGTTCTTTTGACTCAGATTTCCTTTTTTTTTTTTTTTTTTCTGACTGAGTATGTACAGTATGTATGAAAAAAAATTATGTCCAACATATGAAAAAAAAAATTTAAATAAATTTACATATATACCAAGCATCTGGGTACTTGAAGGGAATTGTTGCAGCATCTCTACTCTTGAGTTCATTGAAGATTAAATTGTGGAGAATTCCTTCATCTTTGCATATTCTGGAGCAGTGATGATGGTTGTTGCTAATTGAACTAGCAAGGTTGGATTTGATAGATCAAAAATTTGAGATATCATGAATGCTTCCTTGTGGAATGGGAGAGAGAAGAATTCAGTCTGCATCGGGGTTAACATTTTGTCTGTCTTTGATTTTCTCCCCCTCAACTATTGCTTTCGACTCATTCTTCTTAGAATCACTTAGATGCTCCCCCTCAGCTGATATCTTATCACTTAGAAGATTTCTTCCCTTTCAACTGAAATCTCTTTTTGAGAAAATTTCTTCTTCTCTGTTGATTTCTCATTTTCCTCCTCAGCTTATAATACTTTAGCCTTAGTAGATTTCTTGAGAAGATTTCTTTTCTCCTCTCAGCTGCATGAGGAGGATTTCTTCTTCTCCTTCTCAGCTTAGAATACTTTAGCCTTAGTTGATTTCTTGAGAAGATATCTTTTCTCCTCTCAGTTGCTGTTGATTTAGCCTTTATCAGGAACTTTGAATTTTCTCCCCCTCAGCGGCTGAGGGGAGAAGATGAGTAAATGAGGTGAGAAGGTGGAACAAATTTGGGGAGTCCACCAGAGATATAAATAAGCTATCAGAAATAAAAATAAAAAAATTATTTTTATTTTTATTTCTCAAACCCATATATCGGAGAGTTCACTAGGTGGAAACATTTCTGCCAGAAGGAGATATTGGTGAACAAGAAAAATGGGAGTCCCTCCAATTCGACCAGTTTCGTCGAATCTTCATAGAGATGTGCAAGGTCATCAAGATCATAGATCTTGGGTGCAAGGCTGTGAAGTGACAAAAATAGTCCTTGGATTGGGAAGGTTCCAAGTCATCCTTATCAACTAAAGAGAATGTTGAGAAGGGTTTAGTGAGGGTCCCCGAAAATACAATCAGGTCCTTTTAAGAGGGCATGAAGGAGCTAAGTGAGTTTTTAAAGGATTCCCTGGCTCCAGTAGGAAGAATTTCAACACTCACCAATTTTTGGGAATCAGTGAGTGGCTTGTGAGTATTTGACCCTTGAGGTTCCCTAAGTCTCTTTGAGGAGAACTTGGGGGGGCTTTTGGAACTCCTCCGCTTCTTAAAAAGGATATTGGCTTGGGTAGATACCGAAGGCTTTTTCGGTATCGTAGCCGTAGAAGCAGGCGCGGAGGTGGAAATGGTAGAAGATTTATAAACCTTAGATTTCTTTTTCTTCTTCACCATGTCCATATGTCGGAGAGAGAAGTTTGTGAGCAAAATTTGTGGAATTTTATGCTCATGAGATCAGAGAGAATAAAGAGTGAAGAATATTAAGTATCCAAAAATAGAGAGAGAAACATCAGAGACTTTGGAGATTTTTGAAAGAGAGAGGATTGAAGAATTTTGACAGTCAATAGATGGACATCTTGACAGTCAATAATCAGGAGCTGTTTTGACAGTCAATAATCAGGAGCTGTTTTGACAGTCAAAGATAGGTGGGTATTTTGACAGACAGAATTCAAAGAGTAGTTTGACAAAATTTTTGGAGGGAATTTTATCATGACAGAAATTAGAGAAAATTTTAACAGCAAGAGAATTTGGAGAAATATTTTGACAAAGATATATAGGGAAAAGTATATCTGAGGAGAAATTTAGGAATTTTAACTGTCCAAACTCTGAGATAGGGAGATAAATAAAATTTCAAGAAATGAAATTTTGGAGGGATGTTAGTTGTCTAGGGGAGTCAAAATTCAGAGTATGAATTTTGGGAGTTACCGAAAATTTAGGAGAGTACCAAAAAAAAAATTTTTTTTTTATTTATTTTTTTTTCGTCGGTGACAACAGCAACATCGGTGGCTGACGTCAGCATGTCGGTGGCTGACGTCAGCATTTGAAAAAAAAAATTAATTATTATTATTATTTTTTTTTTTTTTTTTTTGGTCGGTGACAACAATGTCGGTGGCTGACGTCAGCATGTCGGTGGCTGACGTCAGCAAAAAAAAATTTAATTTTTTTTTTTTTTTTTTTTTAATAATTTTTTTTTTTTTTTTAGTTTTTTTTTTTTTAAATTTAGAGATTGAATGAGTGACATACCTAGTTTTCCGATCGAGAATTTGATTGACTTCATCCAATGATTTTGTGCATAGATCGGTAAGTTGAAAGTCAGAATGAGTGGGGTCTTCTAACCATGAGGTTGTTTCACATAGACTTTTTCTTGCCTTTGTCTTTTTGTTTATCCACCTCAGAGCTAACATCAATGTTGACATCTTCATCCAGTCAGACACTAGACTTCTCCCCCTGAGTATAGGCGCCTGTGAATTTAGTAGCCTCTTCTTGAGCTATTTTCAGCACATTTCTTTGATCAAACTCAAGGGTTCGGGCACTGACTCCCTCCTCCTCAATTGTTGCTTCAGTTATCTTGGTGGCCTAGGATTTGGTTACATCATCGGTGGCCGTGGGCGGCATCGGTGGTCGGCATCGGTGGCTACGACATCGGTGGTTGTAGGCTATTTGGATCGGTGGCTGCAACATCGGTGGCTGTAGCTGCAGCATCGGTGGCTGTAGTTGCGGCATCGGTGGCTGTAGCTGCAACATCGGTGGATGGAGGGAGCAGCTAGAACATCGGTGGATGGGAGAGCAGCTAGAACATCGATGGATGGAGTCACATGGATGGAGTCACATAGGTGGATGGAGTCACATAGGTGGCTGGAGTCACATAGGTGGCTGGAGTCACATCGGTGGATGGAGTCACATCGGTGGATGGAGTCACATAGATGGTTGAAGTCACATAGGTGGATGGAGTCACATAGGTGGATGGAGTCACATAGGTGGCTGGAGTCACATAGGTGGCTGGAGTCACATCGGTGGATGGAGTCACATCGGTGGATGGAGTCACATAGATGGATGGAGTCACATATGTGGCTGGAGATGGAAAAGCAGCAACAACTTTCTTGTACTTTCTTGTTTTTCTCCCCCTCAGTGGTTGAACCCTTGAAACCCACTGAAAAGAAAGATCTTGATTCTTTCAACAACAGAACCCACAGCATCAACCCGTTCAACCCTTTGAAGAACAACTCTATCCTTATCCTAAAAGAAGGAATCACCAACATCAAGTTCAACCGTTGGAGAAGAAGTTGGTATCTTGTCAACTTTGTATCAAGAGTTGCAAGAGAGTCCAAAAATTTCTTTCTGATTGACAAGGATAGAAGCAATATCGATGGCTTGCTGAGCAGAGGCACTTCGAAGTTCTCTGATAGAAGAAATCACAGAATCTTGGCTTGAGAGAAGCCCTTTGCTGAATACCAAAGACATCCAAGTGTAGGAGATCTAAGCATGTCATGAGAATTGGGTGACTCACCGTCAACTCTTCAATGCTAGATCTAAGAGTAGTAGAAAGAAAGGCCATTCTTTCCATTTCCTTAGTTGCATGATCTTTCAGAACTTCCACCTGGTGGATAGTAGCACGAGTGAAACTGGTGAAAGCCTTGATAAGATCATCTCCCTGTTGAGAAGACATGGGAGCAGATGGTTGAGGCTTTGGTGGTTGAAGAGACACCTTGGATGGGAGACTCCAAGTCATATTCATCAAGTAAGGAAAAAATTGATGAAGGTATAATAGGGATATCCCTTTGTACAACCATGTCCTTTTGAGAGGGCATGGAGGAGCTGGGAGTGGCTAAGTGTTCTTTGGGTTTATGAGGTGACCTCGGTGAGTGAGAGAGATGGTTGCGACCGTCGGTGGGTGAGTGTGTGTGAGAGAGAGATCGGTGGCTTCGGTGAGAGAGAGATCGGTGGCTTCGGTGTGTGTGGGTGAGAGAGAGAGATCGGTGAGAGAGAGAGATCGGTGTGTGTGTGTGTGTGTGAGAGTGAGAGATCGGTGGCTTCGGTGGATAGAGTCGGAGAGAGAGAGAGAAGACCGTTGGTGGATATGTGACCGTCGGTGGATGACGAGGCTTAGTGGCAACGTCGGTGGCTTGATGGAATGAAGACGTCGGTGGCTTGTGGTGTTGGTGTCGGTGGGTGGACGGCGACCATCGGTGGGTGCTATGATGGTTAGGGTGGCTTATGGTGACTTGGTGGCTTGGTGGAGGTGTATGTTTTTAAGGTTTTTAGGGTTAGGGTTTGGAGAGAGAGAAAAATAGAAAGAGAGAGAGAGAGGTTACATGTCGGTGACTAAGTCACCGACTTTATATATATATATATTTTTATTTTTCTTTTTATATTTTTTTTCATATAAATACATAAATATAATATAATATATAATATATATAATATATATATATATAAAATATATATATAAAACATTTAACATATATAAATTATAAATATATAAATGTATATAGTATATATATATATGGAATATATATATAAAACATACATTATATATAAATATAGAATATATTAGTCTATGTTTATCATACCTAATTCACCAATGAGGAACTTGAACCTTCCTTCATCAAGGGGCTTTGTGAATAGATCAGCTAGTTGATAGTCGGTGGGAATGAAATGTAACTCCACATCACCTTTAGAGACATGATCTCTTATAAAGTGATACCTAATATCAATGTGCTTGGATCTTGAATGAAGCACAGGGTTGTTGGCAATGGCTATTGCACTTGAGTTGTCACACATTATTGGGATCTTTGAGAAAATCTGATTGTAATCACACAAATGATTTTTCATCCACAATATTTGTGCACAACAACTTCCAGCAGCCACATATTCTGCCTCAGCAGTAGATGTAGACACCGAATGTTGTTTCTTACTTGACCAGCTCACAAGCTTTCCACCAAGTAACTGACAACTTCCAGTTGTACTCTTTCTGTCTATTTTTGAACCTGCAAAATCAGAATCAGAGTACCCAATGAGATCGAAACCTGAGTCTTTGGGATACCAAAGACCCAGATTTATGGTACCTTTCAGATACCTGAAAATCCTTTTCACAGCAGCTAGGTGTGATTCTTTAGGATTTGCTTGGTATTGGGCACATAGACAAGTAGCAAACATAATGTCAGGTCTACTTGCATTTAGATAAAGAAGGGATCCTATCATGGCTCTATAATTTGTAATATTTACAGAAATGCCATCAGGATCAGAAAAGAGTTTAAGAGGAGGAGCCATAGGAGTTTTCATGGTAGAGCAAGTATCAAATTGAAACTTTTTCAGAAGATCTTTAATGTATTTACTTTGATTTATGAAAATACCTTCTGAAGATTGTTTTACTTGCAAACCAAGAAAGAAAGTTAACTCCCCCATCATGCTCATTTCATATTCTTTTTGCATGAGGGAGCTAAACTCATCACACAAGGATTCATCGGTGGCTCCAAAAATAATATCATCTACATAGATTTGAACAAGAATGATATTACCTTGTGATTTCTTGAAGAAGAGAGTGTTGTCAACCTTGCCTCGTATGTACTTATTTCTAAGTAGATATTCTGAGAGAGTGTCATACCAGGCACGTGGAGCTTGCTTCAGTCCATATAGAGCTTTATCCAGCCTATATACATGATATGGATGGACTAGATCTTCAAACCCAGGAGGTTGCTTCACATACACTTCTTCAGCTAATTCACCATTCAGGAAGGCACTTTTGACATCCATTTGGAATACCCGAAAATTCTTGTAAGCTGCATGGGAAAGAAATATTCGGATAGCTTCCAATCTGGCAACAGGAGCAAAGGTTTCATCATAATCAATTCCTTCCTCTTGCCGATATCCTTGAGCAACCAACCTTACCTTGTTCCTTATGACAGTTCCTTCTTCGTCCATCTTGTTTCGAAACACCCATTTTGTTCCAATAATTGTTTTGTTGGATGGAGGAGGAACTAACTTCCAGACTTTGTTTCTCTCAAATTGTGAGAGCTCTTCTTGCATGGCAATTACCCAGCTTGGATCAGCTAGGGCTTCATTTATCAGCTTAGGCTCAATAAGGGAAACAAAGTTGACATATAAGCACAGATTGCTTATGCCTCTTCTGGTTTTTACACCAACTTGTGGATCACCTATGATTTGATCTATTGGATGATCCATGGTCCACTTTAGTGCAGGAGGTAAGGAGGGAGGTAGAGAAGAGGATGAGGTAGGAATTTGAGATGGTGAAGAAGGGTTTAAGGGAGATATGGTGTTTTGGTGGGTAAGGTCTTCTGAAGAGTTAGTTTCAGGAGGTGGAAAAGAAAGAGAAGGTTCTGAAGGTAAGGTGGTGTTTATGGGAGGCTGAGAAGAGTTGCTATCTGGAGGATTGGTTTGAGAGGAGGATGGAATTTCATTAACACATGAATTTATCCATAGGTTTAATTCTTCTTCATCACAAGATAATGAAGAAGTTTCAAACTCATCAAACTTTACATGCATGAATTCATCTATGCATTGTCTTCTTAGATTGAAGATTCTAAAGGCTCTTGAGGAGAGAGAATAACCCATGAAAATTCCATCATCAGACTTCGGATCAAACTTTCCAAGTTGTTCCCTGTCATTTAGCATGTGACAAGCACAACCAAACACATGGAAGAAGTCAACTTCAGGTTTTCTACCATGGAAAACTTCATACGGAGTCTTGTCATGCCTTTTGACTATGATAGACCTATTTTGAGTAAAGCATGCAGTGTTAACTGCTTCTGCCCAAAAATAGGTTGGCAACTTGGATTCACTCAGCATAGACCTTGCAGCTTCACATAGTGTTCTATTCTTTCTCTCAACAACACCATTTTCTTTGAGGAGTGCGTACGGCAGAGAAGTTCTGAGAGATTCCTTTTAGGTCAAAGAAATCTTCCAGAGCAGCATTCTTGAATTCCGTGCCATTATCACTTCTGAAAGACTTCACCAGTTTACCATTCAAATTTTCAATCTTTCTTGTAAACCTGATGATTTCTTCAGCAGCATCACTCTTGTGTTTCAGAAAGAACACCCAAGTATATCTAGAGAATTCATCGACGATTACTAGCATGTACTTTTTACCACCTGCATCGGGTGTCTTGACCGGACCGCATAGATCCATGTGAAGCATTTGAAGAGGTTGAGAGATAGAAGAGCATTGTTTTGTTTTAAAGGAAGTTCTGGTGAGTTTTCCTTTTTCACATGCCCCACACAGCTTTTCTTTTTCAAAAGCTATTTTTGGCATTCCAACAACCAGCTCCTTATTGGAGAGTTTGTTCAAGGTTTTAAAGTTTAGATGAGAGAACCTTTTATGCCATAGCTTCTCCTATTGCACTTTCCTTCATGTTGATTATGTACACGTCATTCAGTCGGGTTCCTGCTAGTACAATCTTGTTCTGTACATCAAAGACCAAGCACACACACAGCTGGAACATGACCTTATAGCCCAAATCACATATTTGGTGATGCTTAGAAGATTGTACATTAGCCCTTCAACATGAGCAACTCGGAGAAAGTGATGGTTCCATTTGAAATGGTACCATATCCTTTGGTGACCCTTTTCCATTTCCTCCAAAGGAAACAGTGGGTCCCTTTTCTTTTGAGAAGTTAGAGAGAAGAAGTTTGTTTCCGGTCATGTGTCTTGAACATCCACTATCCATGTACCATATGTGATCTTTATTTGGTACCTGCACCCAGAAACAAATTTAGACTTTTGGTACCCATTTTGAGGTGGGTCCTTTGTGATTAGAAGGCATTTTAGTTTTACAAGGATCCAAATCTTTTGGGCAATTTTTAGCAAGATGAAGAGTGTTGCCACAATTATAGCACTTCTTTAAAGGAAAGGCCTTTTTAAAATCCCTATCATCAAAACTTTGGAGAGAGGTTGAGGAATGAGAAGAAGAGGGTGTCCAACACTGGTCTTGGTCCAAGAATACCTTTACCAGGATTTCTTGATTTCTTCAAGTTCTACCGACCGAGGAATAAAGTCGGTAGCTATTTGAGATTTCCTTTTAGATGAAAAATTTGATTTAGAAAAATTTTTCTTTTGAGAGAAAATCTTTTTGAAGAAGGATACTCGGCAACTTCGAAGGTGCTCACGGGAGTACCTTGACTCATGCAGACTTAAGGAATTTAAAAGTCTTTGGATAGGTTTGGGAGAAGAAGAAGAGCTTGGAAGAGTTGAAACCATTGAAGACTCAGAAGAGATTTCTTTAGCTTTAACAAAGACTCCAAACTTTTTAGAACCAGATTCTACTTTGAGCATGTCAAGTAGATCTATAGAGTGAACGGAGGTAGAATCCTCAGATGAGTAACCGAAGAGAGCATCATCGTCATCGGAAAAGAAACCAGCAGGAAAATCTTGACACTCAGAAGAAGAAGGGAGTGGAAGGTCAAGAGGTTGAGGAATATCTTTTCCATAACCAAGGCCAGACTTATCCTTGCTGGTGATTTGCCTTGAAGGATCCTTTCTAGATTCTTAGAGGATTTAGTCCATTTAGACAGAACCTCTTGTTCCTTTTCAAGAGTGGAAGAGATCTTTGATTTTTCCTCAGAAAGACTGTCGTTTAAGTACCGAAGGTTTTCCAGATCAGCTTTCATTTTGTCAAAATCTTTGAGTTTTGAAAAGCAAGAAAGGAGTTGATCATTTAGACATTTTATGTGCATATCAGCCTTTTTCTTTTGAATCTTTAAGTCACAGAAGTCAACAGTTAAAGAATCAAAGGCATCAGCCTTTTGATCATCAAAGAGAAAGGTAAAAGGATGTACCTGAGGTTTTGTCCCTGAAGTGGATCCCTCAGCAGACACAAGGGTGGTGTAGAGTGATTTCTCCATGTCTTCTATCTCATCGATTTTGGCCATGAGACACTTAGTGACATACTCACTTTCACTCTCAGAGGTTTGCTCATTTTCCCAGCAATGAGCCTCAGCAACCAAGGTTTTATTTTTACCTTGGTTTCTCTCCTTTTCTCTCTTGTATTTGGCTTTGTATTTCTTGTACCTGGAGGTTTCTTTTGATTCAGAATTTTCTTTAGAGGATTGGCTATTTCTCTCTTCATGCTTCCTAGAAGCTGAATTTGAGAAGTCATGGCCATAAGAAGAAGAAGGTTTAGAAGAAGAAGCTTTTAATCTGCATTCAGAGGCAAAATGACCTTTCTTTCCACAATTGAAGCATTCTTCATTTGCTTTATCAGAAGAGGATTTTTGAGAAAAAGGTTTTCTATTAAATTTGGAGTGGTTTGAAGAAAATCTTTTGTTCTTAAGGTTTCCAGCAAGCATTGCCATACTATCAGAAAGTATGTCAATGGCTGATTCTTCTCCTTCATCATCAGCAGCCCTATAGTATGCATCTGACAGATGAGAAGAGTCTTCCTTAATATCTCTTTCAGAATTAGAAGAAGGATAGGTGATTCTAGGAATACAGGAAGAAGGTTTTGAATCACCTATCAAAGCAATAGAGGAGGATTTGATATCTTTTATAAGAGACTTTCTCTGGTTCTTAGTTTGTTCATAGTGAAGAAGAGTTCCATAGAGAGCAGTTAAAGGCATTATTTCTAAGTCCTTGGTTTGCTTGATGCAAGTACAGATAGTTTCCCAGAAATCTGGAAGACAATCCATGAACTTGCAGAGAACTTCTTCATTATCATAAACTCGGCCAAGAACTTTGAGATCGTTGAGAAGACAGTTAAAACGATTAAAGTAGGTAGAAAGAGATTCTTCCTTTTCATGGGAGAAGAGTTCATACTTTCTAACAAGACAGATCCTGTTAGATTTCTTTACTTCTTTGGTGCCTTCATATAAGACACTCAAAGTATCCCACATTACTTTAGCAGTGGGAAGGTTAAGAAGAGAATGATACACATCATCAGGAAGGGAAACAGCAAGAGCAGATTTGACTTTAGTATCTAAAGCGACTAGGCGTTTATCATCTTCACTAAATTTGTTAGAAGGTTTGATGATATATCTACCAGTTTTCTCACTTCTTTCGTCATCTGACTCTATGTCCTTTCCTTCAGCGTCCTTTTGAGGGCCAAAGCGAGCCCATATTTTAGGAACAATAGGTCCCTCACTGAGAATGTTGGGATACCTTGCAATCGATCCCTTCCAAGAATAATAACATGCGATTTTTCCATAACCCAAAGTTGTTTGGGTTGAATCTTGGGGGTTTAGCCAAAGATCCTAAATCATATGTATTCGGAAGAGGTCCGCAAGGTACCATCAACATTTGAGGTAGTAGCCATCACGGATACGGTTTATGAGATTAAACCAACCGCTCTCGATACCAATTGTTAGTCCCCAAAGAGAGATGGCTAACTAAGAGAGGGTTTTGTAGAAGGGGGTTGAATATAAAACACACGAGAATATACTCTTTTTAAATTTTTTAATATAAATATTAAAAATTTACACACAGATAGTTTGATGCGGAAAAGAACAGGCAGACTATTCTATCAAACTAAACACACAGATAACAGTAATTAACTATTACACTAAGCAAGTTAAAACAATACTGTTATAGCACACAGCTTTGCCACAGTCAAACAAATAATCAATCTGAAGATCTGTTGAAAGCGTGAGATTTCTGGGAAGGACTTCATCTCCTTTTATAGTGTCCATGCATGGGATGCAAGTGGACGGTATCAAGGTTTCATTAGCCGGAAGATTATACGATGGACAAAGGAAGAGACCACTTCCTTTGTACTAGAATAATGGATGAACCATTCCTTGTAGCACGTAATGTCAGATAACTTTATCTTCTTTTCTTCATGCTCTGTGAAGTCCCATCAAGCCTTTTAGCTAAAAGACAAATATTCCTTTTATAAGAATAAAAGAGAATGTCTTTAATTAAGTCTTGGTGCCCAAGTTCTTCTTTGGCTCACGTGTCTTGCAATTGATGTGAGTCAAGAACTTATCTCTTTGAAATTGCTAAGTGATACATCTCACTATGTATCACATCGGTGGATACCTTATAAGGCTGGAGTTGATAAGTGTACATTTTGCTTGATAACTTCTTCTTTCACTAAGTGACAAAAGTGTATACCCTTGTGAGTTGATATCACAGCCTTAGAAAATATACCTGCAATTTCGGTGACCAATATCATAGTGTCGGTGACCATGACATCAAACTTGATGACCTCATCTTATTTGATGTCCTTAGTACTTTTGATGACTTTTGAGTGTACCATCAGTGACCCACTATATTGGTGACCCAATCTTGACTTGGCAAGATGGTCTGAATATTGAAGTTGGTTGATACATCCAAAATTCCACTTTTTGATGTACAACCCCTTGATTGAATAGTCTTTGACTCTTCAATACTTGAAGCATATTTCAGACCTTCAAAAGAACCTGTAAAAATTCATTCATATAAAGGAAGGTGGTTCATCACCAAATCATCGGTGACCCAACAGTATTTAAAATGATAGGCACGCACGCACGCACGCGCGCACACACACATATATGTATATATATAGAGAGAGAGAGAGGGAGGTTCAATGGAAAACACTAAAAAAAGAAAACTGAAGAACACCCAGGGAACCTTCCATCTGGATGGTATGCACTAATGCATACACGCGTTTCTGTTCCTATGCACCAATGCTTCTATCATTACATATGCATTGATAAATATTCACTAATGCATGTTACAAATTACCGGTATGCATTAGTGCATACCCTCCAAATGGAAGGCTTCCAGGATGTTTCTTCAGTTTTTTTTGGCGTTTTCCATTGAACCTGACCCTATATATATACGATAATCAAATAAAAACCACAAAAAGATTACAGACTCGTGAAAACCGATACAAAAATATTTTTTTAAATGATTTTTTTTCATCAAAACCTATAATTTAAGATATTGTTTCATACATGTTTGTGTTCACCTTATGAAATAATTAAATGTGAAAAAAAAAATTGATTCACCTAGTGAAACCAAAAAATATGCATACAAAAGATTCATATGGTGAAACAAATACATGTGAAAACTTCACCTTATGAAACAAATATATGTGAAATAATATCTTAAATCCTAGCATTTGATTAAAAAAATCAAAAAAAAATTATTTTTATATTGGTTTTTACGAGTTTGTAACATTTTTGTGGTTTTTATTTGATTAAGCCCCTATATATATAGAGAGTCAGTTTTATAGGAAAACATCAAAAAAAATGAAGAACACCTTGGAATCCCTACATCTAGACGGTTTGCACAAATGCATACTGGTAATTTGTAATATGCACATGTGCATAACATGCACTCGTGCATAAAAAAATATAACTTCAATCGCTTATATGCATTTGTGCGTACCGTCCAGATGGAGAGCTCATATGGTGTTCTTCTATTTTTTTAGGTTGTCCGATGAACCTCCCTCTCTCTCTCTCTCTCTCTTTCTATATATATATATATGTGTGTGTGTGTGTGTGTGTGTGTATATATGTAGGGTCAGGTTCAGGAGAAAACTTTATAAAAAACTAAACAATACCCTGATAGCTATTCATATAGACGGTATGCACAAATGCATACTAGTAATTTGTAACATGTACATGTGCATAACATGCATTCATGCATAGAAAAGAAAAATAATTTCAATCGCTTGTATACATTTGTGCATACCGTCCAGATGGAGGACTCTCAAGATGTTTTTCAGTTTTATCTTTTTTGAGGTTTCTCCCTAAACCTCCCTCTATATATGAATGTATATGGTCAGGTTCAGGGAAAAAACCGCAAAAAAAAAATGAAAATTTGAGGAACACTCTCGTTGTCGTTCATCTGGAGTGTGTGCACATGTGCATATAAGTAATTTGTAACATGTACATGTGTATACTGTATACCAAATGTTTATTAGTTTTTCATTTTTTTAAGATTTTCTCCTAAACCTCTATATAGGGGTTAAATAAAAAAACCATAAAAATGTTACAGACTCATGAAAACCGATATAAAAATAATTTTTTTCATGATTTATTTTCATCAAATGCTAGGGTTTAAGATATTGTTTCACCATATGAATATTTTTATGCTTATTTTTCGTTTCACTAAAAAAATCACATGTAATTATTTCATAATATGAACACAAACATATGTAAAACAATATTTTAAATTATAAGTTTTGATGAAAAAAAATCATGTAAAAAATATTTTTATATATGTTTCATGACTTTGTAACTTTTTTGTGGATTTTATTTGATTATCGCGCCATATATATATATATATACCCGTAACCTGAAGACGTAGCCCACAAGTCGCCCGCACATTTTTTTTACCGTTAATGGAAAATCATATGTGATTTAATATTTGATTTACTCGTTCTCGTGTTTTTTTAAATAGATATCATTCTCGTTTGATGATGATATATATATATATATATAATGCACATTTTGTATTTTTATGAGATAGAAGGGTACGTTTTCCTGTTTTTGCTGCCCCTACATATTTTAATTAACCTTCTTTTTCATTGTATTTCCCTCTTTTTGGATTTAGCTTTGTCGCTTCTTATGATTCTGCCACTTTATTCCGACATTAACATTTGTATTGTATTATCCAACAATATCACCTTTATTTCAAAGTTCAAACCTTCTAAAGGGCAAATTGGTCATTTTCACAATTATCTAATATGTAGAGAGAGAGGAAAGTTTGGTTATATCAAATGTTAAATTAAGAAATTAATAACTTTACTAAGTTTGACTTAAATATTTTAATTAAAGGGCATTCTAAATATTTTGTAAATGTGATTTTTTAGTTCTTTCTCATCTTTACTCCGCCATTTTAATACATTGCAATACGTGGTGTGATACATTGTAAACATTAGCACTATGATACATCGTGATTCATAAACATCATTAAAGCACAATGGAGATTGTATCACACTGTGATCCACCGTTTAAAACCATAAACACACCATGATCCACCTAAATCCAAACAAGAAAAATGAAAACCAAAGAAGAATAAAAATTTTAAAATATAAAACTAAAGAGCGATAAAGATTATATATATCGGTCTGGGTTGCTTTCTAAATATCAAAATATGAAAACCAAAGAAGGATAAAAATTTCCACGATTAGTCATCATGTTCAACTAGTCAGTTGAACCCTAAACCAAAATCAAATTTGAATACTCATTTATAGTTTAGGTAGGATTGGGTTTTCTTCGAGATCTAGGGTTTGGTGCATCGTGGTCTTTGACGAGATCTGGGTTTTGGTGCATTATCGAGATCTCCGTCAAGATCTGGACAACGTTGGTAATGTTACATCGATGTGGGATGAGGGAGGCCGTTGAAGCCGGTGAAAGGGGTACTGGTGGGAAGTCGTTGGAAATGGAACTGATGTTGATGGTGATACCTGGAACCGGAGTGTGGGTTGCAATAGAAGCTAATTAATGTTCTCGATGTAGATGGTGGATGATGAATAAGGTTTCATATCGGGTTTGGAGGAAAATAAAGAAGGTGAGCACCTAACTAGGGTGTAGATTTCCTATAACAATAGGGTAAATGCTATTAATTAAATGTGTTTAAAAAATAAATTAATGAAATGTTTGTATGAGTTGTCAAACGAAAATCAAATTATTAAATATTAACTAACCCTTTTATTTTATTTTATTTAAGAAATAACATTAATTATTTTAAATGAATGGCTCAAATTAGATTTTATAAATCTCATAATTTTTAGGGTTCTTACTAATTTGATTAAGACAAAATATATATATATATATAGGGAGGTCCAAATGAGAACTTTGTAAACTTAAAGAAACAAATGAACAATTCATATCCATATATATATATATATATTTAAGGAATTAAAAACTAATTAATAATAATATAATTACTTTAAGGGTATTATAGTCAAAATATTACTTTACGAATATTACTATTCATGATTTCCATCAGATTTGTACTATTACTTTATGAATTATTTAAATTGAACAATTTTGATTACTTCTAAACAATTTAAATATTAAATATCTTTAAATAAATACAAGATCAAGATAAATATCAAGTATCTTTAAATAAATATAAGATCAAAAGAAATATAAGAGACCAAACTCAGTATCATATATGATTTTAAAAAAATTTAAAGTTTATTATTGTTAAAAATTAAAATATGAAATATCTTTAAAGAAAAAATTTATTATTTTTAAAACTTTAAAAATTGAAAAAGTTTATTATTTTTAAAATATCAATAAAAATTGAAGGTAATATTTTTAAAAAGTTTATTACAATGCCAATTATATTACCAAAATCACATATTATTTCAGTATCATATATGATTTTGTACAATGGTTAATGTAAAATCACATGTGATTTTGTATAAATGTAGATGTAAAATCATATGTGATTTTGTATAAATGTAAATGTAAAATCATATATGATTTTGTACAAATGATATTTACACATGATTACAATGCCAAATATGTCAACAAAATCACATATGATTTCAGTATCATATATGATTTTGTACAAGTGTTAATATAAAATCATATGTGATTTTGTACAGATGTTAATGTAAAATCATATGTGATTTTATACAAATGTTAATGTAAAATCGTATGTGATTTTGTACAAAGGTAAATGAAAAATCATATATGATATAGTTATAATATAATATAATATAATATAACATTCTAATATATTATCAATTGATTTTACAAAATTTGTATATTATAAAATAATAATATATTAGAATAGTAATAATATATTAGGATACTTTATTATTACTATTAAGCCCTACCAATTTTACCCCTAAAAGAAATAACCCTTGATGGAAAGCAACTATCAACGTCCATTAATTACTACAATGTCATTCAATATAATATCAATTTTTTTACAAATTATGTGGCTAAAAGGTGGTTCCTTTGTTTTTTTAAATGGGGGGTGTTCTCGTATGAACCCTCCCCTATATATATATATATATATATGCATATATATAGGCTTAGGATCATGTGAGAAAGATAGTTAAAGTGAGAAGCGTAAGAAGATATCTGAACCATTTATCACTTTTAATCTCATACGCATCCACGAATTGCATCTTATAAGGGAGTTAATCTGGTGCACCTCATCTTGGTGTATCTCATCCTAATATGCATCGAAGGGTGGAGATCCCTTCTTACGATTCTCAACGTAACTCTATTTCTCACCGAAACCCAACCCTATATATATATATATATACACTCAAATTTGGTTGTGAACGTGATGACAAATGATAGCATAAAGCACGACACATATCATATTCAGATTGAATGTAGTATTATTCAGACTGAATAATACTATATTTAGTTTGAACATTTTTCTTCATTATTCAGTCTGAATATGACACGTGTCACGCTCTCATTTGTCCTCGTGTTCACAACCTGCAAATTTGAGTTTTCATTTGAACTCGTCCTTTTATATATATATATATATATAGGGGATGGATCATACGAGAACCACCATTCTTTAAAGAAACAAAAGGACACACTGTGGACCACATATGATGTGGGTCCTACATAATATTAAATCATTTCTGATTTAATATTAAATCATATTAAATCAGAAATGATTTAATATTATGTGGGACCCACATCATATGTGGTCCACAGTGTGTCCCTTTGTTCCCTTAAAAATCAAAAGTTCTCATTTGAACCTCCCTCTCTCTCTCTCTCTCTCTATATATATATATATATATATATATAGAGAGAGAGAGAGAGAGGAAAGTTCAAATGGGAACTCAAATTTGGTTGTGAACATGAGGACAAATGAGAGTGCGACACATGTCTGAATGAAGATTATTCAGACTGAATAATCAAAGAAATATTCAGACTGAATATAATACTTATTCAGTCTGAATAAATATTTTATTCTGTCTGAATATTTCTTTGATTATTCAGTTTGAATATGACATGTGTCGCACTCTCATTTGTCCTTACGTTCACAACCAAATTTGAGTTTTTATTTAAACCGCCCCTCTATATATATATATATATATATATAGAGAGAGAGAGAGAGAGAGAGAGGAAAGTTCAAATGTGAACTCATTTTTGGTTGTGAACGTGAGGACGAATCTCAGCCACTTATCCGGTCAATAAATGCGGCTTTGACCTGGTTCCTCTCCTTTAATAATCTCCACCCTCCCATGAATCGCGTCAATCCTCCGTGATCGCGTCCACCATAACCGAAGATGTATGGCTGAGATTCGTCCTCACGTTCACAGCCAAAATTGAGTTCACATTTGAACCTAACCCTATATATATTAAATCATATTAAATCAGAAATGATTTAATATTATGTGGGACCCAAATCATATGTGGTCCACAAGGCGTTCCTTTATTCCTTTAAATTTACAAAGTTCTCATTTGAACCTTCCTCTATATATATATATATGTGTGTGTGTGTGTGTGTGTGTGTGTGTGTGTGTGTGTGAAGTTGCAACCACAAGTACAAATGAAATCAGGGGGAGAATGCACTCCTCGGCCCCCAACCTTGATCCCTGCTAAAAATATCATTCAAAGAACATGTGATTAGTTAAGGGAACATCATCAGACGATTTCTTGTTTTTAAAGATGTTTGGTGAAATTGCATCAACTAACATCCGTTTTCCCGTTTTAAATCTCTTTTTATTTGTTAAAAGTAACATCAATCCCGCCCAAGGAAAACCATTTGAATGAAACAATAGTAAGCAGCACATGAGAAGTTAGCGATAACTATCGTTTGAGTTATAAATACAATACTTTCCATTTCAAAGATGTTGATATTGATATTGTTTGTTACTTGTGTTTTTAGTTTCTTGACTTTCTTTGCGAAATAGCGATTTAATCATAAAGTTATATACACAAATATGCATTCCTATCTAGGCGGAAAATCAAATGAGACTAAAAAAGATTTTTGAGAATCCTATGAACTAATCTTATTCATTCACGTTGTCTTCTCGAGTTTTTTTTTCCGAAAGAAAGGAAGGGAAATGAAAGGAAATTAGAAGGAAATTAAAGAAATTTGTTGTGTTCTCGAGTTTTTTAAAGAAGGAAAGTGGAAGGAAATGGAGGAAAATCTCAAAATTTTCCTCCTAAATGTGGGAGGAAAGGGAAAGAAAGGAAAAAATAAAAAATTATAAAAAATAATTTTTTTTATAAAATTACATATCTACCCTCAATTACATTCCACTATAAAATAAATAAAGCTATATATGTAAAAATAATATTTTTCCTTTCATTTCTCTCTAGCTCAAGAACATCAAATTCTTTTTTATTTCCTTGCATTTCCTTCATTTTCTTTCACTCTTAAGAACACAAATAAAAAAGTTATGTTCCTTTTTTTTCCAAAACTCGAGAACATAATGTCAATGTAATGCTAAGATTCAACATGTTTTTAATTTTTCGCATATGAAGAAATATTATAGTAACCACAAGGGTTGTGGCGTAGTGGTTGAGAGTTGAAACCCTGGAGGATGTGGTGGAATATTTCATCTGCCCAAGGTTTGAATAAAGACGTACACAACAATTGTGACTACTGAGTTTATCAGGACTAATATTTTGTTAGTTGAAGTCAAGTTGTCAACTTTTTCTTGTTAATTTTAGGACTAGGGTTTATTAGTTGATATCTGATTGTTAATTTGAATAATCTTCTTTGGATCAATTCAAAAGATATTTTATGGAGTATCACCCTGATAAAAAAGATAGATAAAACGAAAATATTTAAATAAATGACATCGTCAACCATGGAGTCATTACATAAATTCCGACCTTCATAACCAAAATTTTTGGATCCGCCACTGGATACATGGGACATGATAGAACATGACGGGACAAAACTCATTGTTCCACGTTTGGTGCGACATGGAACAGGAAAAGAACTCATTGTTCTATGTTTGACGCGATATGTGACAGATACAAGAATTGGGATAAGGTGGGATAACATGGACAAAAATAATTTATTTTTGTTCCACCAATATAGGTGGAACAAGATAGGACAAGAATGATACATGAACTAAAATGTTATTAATCTACCCTTGTTTGATATTTAACTTCAATACGGTATTTGTTTTAATTGTGTCCATCGCTAGCCATGCTCGCCGCCGCCACTGGTAGCCACCGTTGGCTACTTCCACCTCCTCTTCCACTACATCAACCACTGCCACCACATCCACAACCACCACCGTCCATCGCCACCTCCACAACCACCGTCAGTCACCGACCACCATCATCCATCGCTACACCTCCAGAACCACCGTCAGTCACCAGCCACCATTGTCCATCGCCACCACCACTACCGTCGTCGACTACCTCAATCTCCTCCTCCACAACCACCATCGGTCACCAACCACCGTCGTCCATTGCCTCCGCTATAACCACCACCACGATCACCACTACCATTGGCCACCACCACCACTACATCGGCCACAACTACCTTTTTCACCAATGCTAACAACCACCACCACCACCAATATTCACCATCTTCACGTCTTCAACAACCACCATCGTTCACCAACCACCACTACCTCTACGTACACAACCATTAGCGACCACCGACTACTACCTCCATAATAACCACCACCATCGACTACCACTATCTACACCACATTGGTGACAACTACCTCCTCCACCAATCACCAATGCCTCTACCTCCACAACCATTGTTGTTGCAACAATCTTCTACGTGCCTCCACCAATTAATAAGGATCTTCCAAACCGAATAAAACATAGTTTTTCCTTTATACGAATCGGGTTTTTAAAACTACCATAAATTATTTTATATTTTTCATTCAAATTTGATGCTATTATATATGTATAAACTTATGTATATGAAATTTGTGTAAAAATATTTATAAATGAAATTATTTACTTCATTTGTGATAATTAGTTATATAAAATCATCAAATAACTTTTAGGGGCAACTTGTCTAGTTCTGTCTTGTCTTATCTGGTCCTAGTCGTACCAAACATTATACACTTGTTTTGTCCAGTTCTATCTCGTTCCGTCGTGTTCATCGCTAAAAAAACACAACATAGGCTAATTACAAAACTTATAAAGCATCTCTAATAAATTCTTTAAAATGGAAAAAATAGAGATTTTAAAATAAAAACAACGAAATAATTGGTAAAATTCTCCAATTTTAAATAACTTCATTTACTTAAATGTTTATAAGAGAAGAATAATTTTATTATTATTTCCATCGCGATGAGAATCAATGAAGGGGAGCGAGATCCCGACACCCACTAACTCAATTATTATAAGAGAGAAAAAATTTAGCACCTGCATCTGTTTGATTTTAAAGGGTGCTCTTAAATTCTTTGACATCTAATTTATAACAGAAACTAAACATGGGTGGGATTAGAGATGTCCAAAACCCAATCAACCTAACCTAACGTGAAATAACTCAACACGAAACAACCTAATGTCTAATCAAGTTGTAAAATGTTCAAAGTATAAGTAGTAAGTTATTTTTATTTAAGCCCTCATATCCTTTACTTCTTGAATTGAATATGATTGTTGAATCTCTCTATTAATATGTATATTACATAATTACATAATTACACCGTCACGTACTCTATTCATATACATATATTTTCAATCTATTCTTCATCTCCATGATACTCATTTATACATATTTTCAGTAAATTTGAACACACATATTATATTATATATATATATGTAAATTAAAAAAATTAATTAAATATGATACACTTAAGATTTAAGAAATATGTACAAGTTGTAACAAATGGTTGATGATGAAAAAAAATTATGAGTAGACTAAGAGAAAACAACATAGTCAAAGTTAAGAAAATATTTTGATGTACTAAAGTATCAACCTGACCAACCAGTACAATTTGTGTTGAATTGGGTTGCATTTTGGTTTGGTTGGTTTGACTTGATGTTTTTCAAACTGCAAGCTTTAAATTGAGTTGTTTTTCAAACATAATAAGTTATGTTTGGCAAAAACTAGCTTATGAGCATATAAAATAACCAAAAAGAACATGTTGAAAGTAAATAAATAATATTAGTTAGGGGTATAATTGGAAAAAGTGTCAAAAAGCTCATGTAAAATTTCTTGAGTAGCTTATCAATAAATAACTTATAAGTTGAGCTTATAAGCTAGGCATGTACATCCAACGATTCTTTCGAGAAAATAAGTTAGGCATTTATAAAACATTTTTGTCAAACAATACCTCAATCAATCAAACCCATGAACACTTGTTTTGTATTGGCATTTTACATGTAGGAGGTGAGATGTTCAAATCTTATTTTGAAAATAACATTTGCTTCAGTATAATTGAATTAAATAATAAATAATGACATTAAATCTAAACATGAAATTATAACATCCAAAATCAAAACTTACTTTTATGAATTAAATATTAAATTCAAATAAAAGCATATTTACTTGGATTAAAAATTAATCTTCCCCTTCTCATCGCCAATAAAAACCCTCTCCGATTGTCTTTCTTTCTTCTCTCATACTTCTCTCTCTCTCTCTCTCTCTCTTTCTTTCTTTCTTTCTTTCTCTCTACTTCAAAATTATAAAGATTACATTCGTGGGTTTGATTTTGAACCCTAAAAAATGGATTATTTGCATCTGATTTTAACTCTATTATGCTCTTTTTTTGCTTTGGTTTCTGGGTATTCAAGAACTCTGCAGATTTTATCTTTTGATGAAGGATATTCGCATTTATTTGGTGATAATAATTTACAGGTTTTAAAAGATGGAAAATCTGTTCATTTATCTCTTGATGAAAGAACAGGTATGCAATTTTTGTTAATTATTTTCAAATTTAGTTTATGGGTTTAATTTTGATGTTTTTTTCATTTAAAAAAAAAATTATTTTTGCAGGTTCTGGATTTGTGTCACAAGACCTTTATCTTCATGGATTCTTCAGTGCCTCTATTAAGCTTCCTGCTGATTACACAGCTGGGGTGGTGGTTGCTTTTTATGTGAGTATTTTTATTATATATATATATATATGGTTGGTTCACGTGACACCAACATGTTTTCGTGAGACCTGTATTACCATAAGAGTAAAAAAATCGAACATTTCACAAAAAAAACACTATGAATGTTACATTCACGGTGTTTTCTGTCAAATTTCAAGCGTAAAAAAGTGGGTTTACGAAAACATCGATTTTTTTTACCTTCACAGTGATTTTGCTGTGAAGTTTCAAGTGTAACAATATGGTCAGTGGTTCTCACGAAAACAGGCTGATATTACGTGATTCTAAATATATATATATATATTTAATATTTTGCATGTATTTCGCATTGGTTGTATGTCTGTGTGCGTATATATATGTATGTTCATGTGGGTGGGGTTTTTATGGGTTTCTTGATTTTTTTTCTTAATTTTTAATATAGTTTTTTAATAATAGTTTAAATTAAAATGACCTAAAATCAGGTTAACAAAAAAAAATTGAAGGAAAAAGATTAAACCCTATTTGGGATTTTCCCTTTTTTTTCTTGAAATTTGGACAAAAATTACTGTCAAAAAGTCAAAACATTTGACCTTTTAGGGTACCTAAAAATGATCATGACCCTAAACTACAACCTTAAATTACAATAAAAAAGTTAATTGACCAAATAGTCTGTGATGGTTTTGGGACTGTACTAAAACTTTTTTTACTGCTATTTTTGGGTATGGTAAAATTTTCAATTTTTGAACTGTTTTACGAGTTTCTGAAAGAAAATTATACTTGAGAGCGTAAAGTCGAATGTTTGAATTTCCAAAAATATGACCGTAGATCCTCTTGGCATCGATCGAATTAACGGAAATGCAATAGTTTTATTGTATTTTATTTTTGTTAGTCTTTATGAATCAAGAAATTATATGCTATTTAATTAACTTTGGACTAGGTGTCTTGGGTGTTAAAAAAAAGACCATTAAATTTGGCATATTTATGATAACCAATTTCATCAATATATCATAGTTACATCATGGAGTTACTACTCATCCTTGAAATGCAGGTTCTTGGAATTGCTGTTTTCCAATGGTGTTTTTTTGGTTCTTAAATAATATTTATTAGGCATTTATATTCTTTAAATGGTAGATCTTGAACTCAATAGTCTAGTAAGACTATGTTGGTCATTACTAGAAAATTGAGTATTTTCAACGAAAAATGTCGTTGAAATTTTTTTACGAATTTTAAAGAGATTATTGACAGAACATAAATTTTCTACGAATTTTCAACGTATTTCCGTTGAAAATCTCTCACAAACATGCATTTTCAACCAAATTTTTTTCAACGGAATGTCTCGTCAAATTTTTTTTTGTTGAAAATGCATGTTTGTGAGAGATTTTCAACGGAAATTTGTAGAAAATTTATGTTCTGTCAATAATCCCTCTAAAATTCGTAGAAATATTTCAATGACATTTTCTGTTGAAAATTTCCGTTGAAAATACTCAATTTTCTAGTAGTGGGTGAGTCAGTTAAAAACTCATTGTTGGCTGAAAAGTTAACGTTGCTTGATAAGACAGCTAATACAATTAAATTATAATCTAGATAATAACGTAAAATGATCTAAAAGATTAGGGTTTTGGTTATTTTTGTTAAACATAAGGGGCGTAATTGTAAAAAATGTGAAAAAAAAATCCATGGAGATATTTTCAAGTGAAATTAATTAAAATGACCATTTGTGGCTAATGAATTTACACAAATTACCAATATAACCATAGCCATGTTTTTCCGAAAATTACCAATATAACCATAGGTTTGCAAAATAATTGCGGACCTAGCTGAAAGACAAAAAAATTTACACTTTCTACTCTAAAAATTTGCATTTTTCACCTATGTCTGCAAAAAAAAAAGTAAAATTGCATACCTAGGGCTATTTTGGTAAACCTTAAAGAAAATTGGCTAAAACGTCAACCCAATCTTGAAAAATGGCTATTTTAATTAATTTCCTTATTTTAAAAAAGATAACTTATTGAAATGCTCGTGAAGTAGCTTTTAAAAAGCTAGTTTATACCTTACAAACGGGCCTTTTTCGATAAATTCAAAACACAAGCGTAATTTATGACTGTATACATGGCCTCAATAAGATCATTTGATATAAATTGTGACTTGTACTATGACCAAGTTACATAAATCATAAATCTTGGGTAGATTCTTGAAATCAGCCTTTTCGGGTCTTAAAAACATGAAAATTACGATATTTGTTACAACAAATGTATGGTTATTATGCTCATAAATATTGAATTTGGTGTTCTTTAGTTCTTGTAAAAATGAGATTTTTTTACACTCTTTTGGTTGATTATTTAATAGATGTCAAATGGAGATATGTACGAGAAGAACCATGATGAAATCGACTTCGAGTTCTTGGGTAATATCCGAGGCAAAGAATGGAGGATACAAACCAACATCTATGGCAATGGAAGCACAAATGTAGGAAGAGAAGAAAGATTTGGGCTTTGGTTTGATCCTTCCGATGATTATCATCAATATAGCATTCTTTGGACCGACGATCATATAATGTGAGTAACCCTTTCTTAAATCTCTACGAAAATATTCGTATTATGGCCGTTGCTAGGGGCATTTTAGACATTCTAGTGATATTTAAAGTTGAAACTATGAATTTGTAGCGGAGTAATATTTCGAATGTTAAGATATGTTTACTCAACAAGATTCATCATGGGTCAGGGGTATTTTAGACATTTTAACTAATTATCGAACACCCAACATAGCCATGTTTCGAAACATTCTTGCAATCGGGAATTACACGAAACTTAGTGGATTTTCGTGCCAACACGAAATTGTTCCATGGTAGCGAATACTTTTTGCAATTTTTGACGGTATTGCCCTATTGTTTCGTTGTATGCTACAGTGCTACCACTTGATTTTTTTTTTCGAATCTAGATATTTTCTAGTCTGACAGTTGTGGTAAAAAAAAATTAAATGGTCCATGCCATCATGTCATTTTCCCCTTTTTTTATGCTTTATTTGTAGGTATAACCTAAATCTATTGCTGAAATGCTAGGATGACTTGTGCATTGTGCTTTGAATGTTGTACAATTGCTTTGTATTTGCTTCTTTTTTTGTTCTCAAGTCAAGAGAGACCTAGCTTTATTTAATCATATCAGGTCACCTGGGCCTGGTACCCTTGAATGTTGAGGAGGGTAGTTTCGTCATTTTCTATGTCTAATACTTTTTGAAGTAAGAAATAGGGACATCAATATGATATGGACTTGTACTTTATGCAATGGAAGTGGTACTTGTGAAATTGACGAATTACAGTAGAGATGCACAAAGGCTCGGGTTTTTTTTTTGGGCCGGACCCTGACCTTCCAAACTCATTTTTAGTAAGCAAAAGAAACCTAAGTCGGGCTTTGGGTGTGAACCTTGTAGCTCTTGGTGGTTATGGTTGCGATGTGAGGGAATTTTGGGAAATATTCTAAATTATAGTTCAAACCTTGTAGGTCTTGGTGTTTATGGTTGTGATGTGAGGGTATTTTGGGAAATTTGTCATGGTAATTGTATGGTCACGATGATGAATATATCTAGTTATTCGTATTATATGAACATTTAAAGCATTATGTTCATTAGGCGTTGTCTTAATTATATTGTTTGTTGTTTTTTCTTGATGGTTTTTAGATTTTATGTCGATAATGTTGCCATTAGAGAGATCAAAAGAACCGAATCAATGGGCGGAGACTTCCCTTCCAAGCCCATGACTTTGTACGCAACGATATGGGATGCTTCAGAATGGGCCACAAATGGAGGCAAATACAAGGTAAATTACAAATATGCCCCTTACATTGCGGAATTCTCCGACTTTGTCCTCAACGGATGCGCAGTGGACCCCACCGAACTCTCGTTGAAATGTGACCCCACATCAAATTCCAATTCAATCCTTGCCGATATAACACCCACTGAAAGGATCAAAATGGAGAGGTTCAGAAAGAAACACATGCAATACTCGTATTGCTACGACAAAATGAGATATGAAACACCTCCATCTGAGTGTGTCGTGGACCCTGAAGAAACTAAGCGACTCAAAAGCTTTGATCCGCTTACGTTTGGTGGCGGCAGAAGTTGCCGCCACCACCACTGCCGTCATGGGAGGACGCACCGCCGGAGCCGGGTGGCATCGTTTTAAGTAAAGAGGGTGTAGTTTATTTATACTTATTGTCATTATTATGGTCTCTCTTTTTTGTTTTTTGATGATGAAAAATAGATTTAATTCATATGTGAATAGATGGGAAAAAAATGAGTGGGGGATGGCATATAATTTGCTTGTGGTTGAGTGATGGATGATATTGAAAGTCATGATGATATAATGTGTTTATTTGGACCACACTCTTATGATGTTTTTTTGTACTATAATAAATAATTTTTTATTATTTGTATACATCTTAAATAAAAAATTGCAATAATTCTAATTTTATTGATTTTTCGTCAATTTCTTATTGGAGCACGGATATATAATATACATACAGATTCTCATAAGGCATGATAATAATCCACAACAATTATATGTTAACCTTAAAAAAAAGATTAATGTATTTGTATTTTTTTTTATTAAGGACATTGTTATTAAACCCTATTCATATAAAATTTAGAGTAAATTATGTTTTTTTATCTCGTGGGGTTTTAGAAATTGTGATTTTGGTTTTTATAGATTTTTATTTTTAGAATTTAAACTTTTTGATTTTCATATCTATAGTTTGTAAATTTTTTGTTATTTTTATCTTTATGATTTACAATTTATTATTGTTTTAGTTGTTTATACTTAAAGATATGAATTAATCCAAAAATGAAAATAATAATAAATTACAAAGTATAGGGATTAAAATTGCAATTTTTAAACATCATAGACCAAAAAATCAAAGTTATTAGCAAACCAGAAGGACAAAAATCGTACTGGTATCATAGAATTTAAAGTGAATTACATAATTGGTCCTTGTACTTTAGCCGTTATTGATTTTTACTCCATAAATTTCATTAACTATACCGATGGTCCTTATTTCATGTTTTACAGTCCCAAACAAGTCCTTTTAGTGTGAAGAGCATTTTCGTTTTCTTAGGGGCCGTTTACCAAATCTTAGAGCATCCACAATGGTGGAACCTTCAAGAACCTCACTTACCATATTTCTTTCATGCCACATCATTGACACATCAACAAAGTAAGAACCTCCATAAAACTCTACAATGGAGATTCTTACAAAACCCTCACTTTTCTTATTTCTAATTTATAAAATGTAATTTTATTTTTAGACTATTATATAAGATTAATATATTTATATATTTTAAAATTATAAAAAAAGTCAAATAAAACTTATTAATTTTTACTTTTCTGTATTAATTTTAATTTATTAATTTATATATTTTGTTACCATGTTTGAAAAAACAATAAAAACATAAACATAATTTTATACTGCAATTAAAAGAATTGCAAAATTACAAAAATATTAACTTTTATAAAAAGTAACACTAACTAACGAATAATAATATAAATCACTCATAATCTCGATTCGACCAAATATGTTCAACCAAATCGAATCGGAGTGTATAATATAATGAGATAGTTTAAAAAACTTGTATAAAATTTTACAAGTAACGAAAAATAAAAAAATTATTTTATAATAATTGTTTTATATTTTTTTGTATCAATCTTAACTTATGTCTTTTAGATTTATTAAATAAAATGGTTAAAAAATAATTAAAATAATAAATAAAATAATTACAAAAAAGGAAAGTATGGAAGAACTTGGGTTCTTGTTCAAGCACCTGAGTTCTAATAAGCATATGTGACAGGACAAGAACATCTGTCCCACAGCGGAGTTTCTTGTAAAAACCCCAAAAGGAACCTCATTAAGAACCTCTATTGTGGATGCTCTTACGCGGGTAAGTGTATACTGGCAAAATTCAACACTATCACTTACCGGGTAAGATTTGAGTCCACAAAAACGGCATCATTTGCAATAATTTACCAGGTAAATGCTTACCGTGGTAAGAGTCATTTCCATCACTTACCCGATTAAGAGTCTTGGTCATTGTTTTTCTTGTCTTCGATCTTACCGGGTAAGATTTTTATACTTTTTATAGTCTTCCAGTAAGATAATATGACTTGGTAAGCAGTTACCCAAGTAAGCGTTTGGTAAACGGCCCCTTACTTTTATGTTTTATTTTCTTTTTATAAAGTTATAATTAAATAATATTTTACAAAACATATTTATATAATAATTATATTTATATATAAAGCCCCCCCATGAGGTAAAAATCCCCATTCCATTTCTCGATTCCCAGTCCCCTTATCGACGATGACTACACCCCCACCCCTTTCTCAATCGGTGACTATGAAACCCCCTTTTCCCTCTTCGTAGCTCTATCAAAACCACCCTCTCCCTTATCAGTTGGTCCAACAAAACCACCCTAACAGATTGTCTATGTCAGTGATGCATACACACACACATATATATATATAGGGGGCGGGTTCAAATGAGAACTCAAATTTGGTTGTGAACGTGATGACAAATAAGAATGCGACACGTGTTCCATTCAAAGAAATATTATAGTATACATTCAGTCTAAATATACACTAGACTGAATATTTCTTTGTATATTCAGTCTGAATATTGTTTATTTTGACACGTGTCACGCTCTAATTTGTTCTCACGTTCACAACCAAATTTGAGTTCTCATTTGAACTTTCCCCTCTCTCTCTCTCTCTCTCTCTCTCTATATATATATATATATATATAAAGAGGGGGAGTTCAAATGCGGACTTAAATTTGATTGCGAATATGAGGACAAAGGAGAGCGTGACACGTGTCTCATTCAGTCTGAATAATGAAGGGCATTCGGTATGAATAACAAAGGTGAAGTTCATACCTTATTCAGTATGAATAACACAACATTCAGTCTAAATATATTCAGATTGAATGGGACACGTGTCACGCTCTCCTTTTTATTCACACGTTCAAAACCAAATTTGAGTAAGTATTTGAACTCGCCCCTATATATATGTAGTCAGGCATACGAGAAGAGTAACCAAATAAGAGAATAAGAAAACGGTTGAATCATATATGATTTACACTAAAATCACGTGTAAAATCACATGTGATTCATACGATTTTTAGGCAGACCAAAGATTGTAGGCCACATCGCCTGGACACCCTTGCACTGACCGTTGGTGTAAAATCACATGTAATTTTACATGTGATTTGACCTTCTTCGTGTTCTTTTATTTAGTTAATATTCTCGTTTGAACTCTCTCTCTCTCTCTCTCTTTCTCCCTATATATATATATATATATATATAAGATAATAATATCATAAAAACACAATAATGTAAAAGGACGTAAATGCCCCTCACGTAAGGGACAAATGACCTGCTTAACAACCATTTGACTAACAGTGTTAATTTGAGGGACTTGTTTGAGTTCTGAAACACAAAACAAAGACCACCTATGTAATTGATGACTTTTAGATATCAAAATAAAAAAAAATAGTCAAATCCTAGGGACCAACGACATAAATAACTTCAAATATTTTTAGGGTGGTTTGATTTAATTTGATGAAGATAAATCTAGGGTCAGGTTTAAGAAAAACGTTAAAAAAAAAACTGAAGTATACCCTGAAAACCTTTCATCTGGACGGTATGCACTAATGCATACCGGGAATTTTGTAATATGCATTTGTGAATATTCATCAATACATATGTAATGATAGTAACATTGGTGCATAAAAATAAAAAAGTGCTTGCATGCATTAGTACATACCATCCTGATGAAGAACTCTCAGGGTGTCCTTTAATTTTGTTTTTTAGTGTTTTCTTTTAAACCTTTCTCGGTATATATATATATATATATATGATTTATTTTAAAATAGGGAATATTATGGTATAAGAGTAGAATTGTCATTTTTTGAAAAAGGTGCAAGTGGGGTTAGGATGTTGACAAAAATTCCCTAACACCAAAAATTAAGGGGCATCCCTCCCTTGTTTTTTGTCTTCTACTCTTCTTGTTTCCCATTGTTTAATCACCACCTTTTTTTTGTTCGTTTCCTTTTGACTTTCTTCATTGTCATTTTCTTCTTGTAAGTTTGGATAAAGTACACTTTATTTAAATAAATATCTTATTTATTCAATTAATTATAAAATTTGCATTTATCTTTATTATAAAATATTGAGTAAATTGTAAATTTGGTCCCTATGGTTTGTGGATTTTTGTGATTTTGGTCCCCAGAAAATTTTTATTGCACCAAAACCACTGTGGTATGCATTTCGTTGTGGATTTGGTCCCTGACACTAACTCCGTCAGCTTTCCTTCTGTTAAGTCCCTGCATGTGCCTTGCACATGAGGGCATTTTGGTCATTTAATTCTTTTCACTAAAAACAAAAATAGAGGGACCAAATTTGTAATTTACTCTTTAATATTATTTTTTTATCATTATTAATATATATTTTTGTTATTATTATTATTATTATTATTATTATTATTTTTAATATATATATATATATATATCAATATATCGTCGGCCACTCTCCGACGAACTCCCCTCCGACGAACCCCCCTCCGACGAACCCCCTCCGACGAGACCTCCAGCCTTCGTCTTCTCCGGCGAGATATACAGAGAAAACGACAGAGGCCCACCCCGGCCAAACCTCAATCGTCGGCCAAATCTTTGATCTAGGTTGAGGTTGGTGGTGACGTTTGTATATGTATATGTATATTAATACAGCATCGTCTTCAACCCTCATCACCGGCGACCCCCTCCGACCATCTCTCTCTCTCTGTCTCTCTCTCTTCTCCTCCTCTCGCCGGAGAAGACGACGACCCCCTTCGACCATTTCTCTGTCTCTCTCTGGTTCACAGCTTCATCAAAGTCGACCATCTCATGGGGTTTGTGTGGTTTCGATAACACAAAGGAAAGAGAAGAGATCGAGATGGAACACACGGCCGGAGGTCTCGCCGGAGAAGACGACCGGAGAATCTCCGGTCGTCTTCTCCGGCGAGACCTCCGGCCGTGTGTTCCATCTCGATCTCTTCTCTTTCCTTTGTGTTATCGAAACCCATCTCCATTGAAACCCATCTGTCGACTTTGATGAAGCTGTGAACCAAAAAACAAACAGAGGGGAGTTTGAGTTTGCCGGAAAAACGATTTCGGATCTCCGGTCGTCGTCTTCTCCGGCAAGAGGAGGAGAAGAGAGAGAGAGAGAGAGAGATGGTCGGAGGGGTTCGTCGGAAGGAGTCACCCGTTGAATGTGTTTGTGTATATATATATATATATATATATAATGCTTTTTTAAATTAGTTTGAGTAAATTGCATCTAAGGACCTTGTAGTTTGTAATTTGTTTTACTAAATTGTAATTTTAAAAGAAAGTTAAATTAAAAGGTTTAAAATGACCATATTACCCTTATTTTAACGATTTTTTTCAACGGAGTTAGCTCTCAGGGACCAAAACCACAACGAAATGCATACCGCAGTGGTTTTGGTGTAATAAAAATTTTCTGGGGACCAAAATCACAAAAATCCACAAACCGTAGGGACCAAATTTGCAATTTACTCTAAAATATTTGATAGAACTTTCTAAACCCATGTCTTGAGTATTTTACTAATGTATAAACTTCTGATATCCAAGTTTATAGTTGTAAAGAGAGGTCAAGTGTAAAACTTTTATCAAAAAAAAAAACTTAAAAACAACCTAAGAGCCTTCCATCCAGGCAATATGCTTTTGTACATAAACGGTATGCACAAATGTATACAAATCTTTTTTTTTTCTATACACGCAGTGCATGTTATGCACAAGTGAATATTGCACGAATACATGTTACAAATTACAAATACGCATTTGTACATACCGTCCAAATAGAGGACTTCCTGGACGTTATTCAGTTTTCTCTTTTTTAAGGTTTTCTCCTGAACTTGGCCTTATAGTTGTACATGTATAATTTTACAGAATTTTACATTTGAACTATATGAATCAACTAATAAGTACGTTCAATCTATATCTATATAAAAACATAATCATTTCGACATTGCATCTCCTCACTATGTACCTTCCTTTTTCCTCAATTTTCATTTTATTTGGTAGTTTTACATGATTATTAGTGGTTTAGGTTACGGTAAACTTTTCATCTCCTCTCAATTCAGATTTTGCTAAGCTATTCTTCTTCTACATCTCCAAGGTTTCTTAACTTTTGTCTTCTCGATCTTCATCTGCTCTTTGGTCAGGGTATCAAGGGGTTCACAACATAGAGGTGGTTTACCAAAACCTAGCGTATCGTAACCCTTGCCTTCCTAGGAGGTCAAGAGTTCAAACCTCATCAAAGGTGAGTATGGTGTGTGATTTTATTTGTTGCATTTGTCGTATATAAATATTATATACTTCAAAAAAAACATAAAGATGGTTTTTTTTGGTAACCGTGGGTTTCCAAGCCAACTTACGCGCACCGACTATTCCCAGGATACCACGATGGCCTGAAGTCATCATAAGTCATGAACCTCCATGATTCGAACATGGGTGAATGAGATATTTTACTACATCCCTCTAGACTTTATCAGTATCCAAGTGGTTCAACATAGAGGTGTTGTTAATATCAGTCGTGAACGGGTTTTTTTCTCAAGAAGGTGGGTAATAGAACATCATCTACATCCATATGCAAACCCACCTCAACACTATACTCTATACATCCATATGTTTTGGTTAATTTATTTATATATTTTATTTCCATAGTTAAAGGCTTGGTATTTTGTTCTTCCGTCAATGTTGGTGCTTTTGTGTGTTTAGGTTCTATAATTGTTGCTTTTAGTTGTTAGAAAGCTTGCATTCCTTGTGTTAGCATGACTTCCACCATTTTAAATAAACTTTCCATTATCTAATATGTTTCAAAAAGAAATCCTAAAACAAAAAATTCGGTTAAAAAACTAATTATAAAAAAGACTCATCGTTTCATGGTTTCGTTAAAGGAAAAAACTCATGATGTCATAGTTTCATGTATCAAAATCTCAATATGATTTCATGTATGAAAAAACTTTAAAAAACTCATATTTTCATGAATGAAAAAAGTACATGATTTCATGATTTGTAGGAATAGTTTCATGATTTTATTAATGAAAAAAATTCATGATTTCATCGTTTCATGAACAATCTTAGTTTTAATCTTGATGAAAATGAGAATAAAAAAAAACATTTACCAAATCATAAATTAAACGGTTACAAGACAAAAGTACAAGCTTAGCTTAAAAAGGGGAGTGCTAATGGCACCCATAATATAGGGGTGTGCACGGAATTTCATGTATTTTAAAAAGGTCTGTATGAAATTTTTGGTACTATAATAGGTGTTGATGTTGACTTGTGTGATGATGACATTCACTTTTAGGGGTGCCATTAGCCTCCCCCCTTAAAAAAACATTTACCAAATCATAAATTCCTATCGGCAATTGATGAACACATTAAGACTTCAAAATCAAGCTTAGCTTAAAATTTAGGATTAAAGAAACTAAATCATGATTAATAAACTAAAATTTTCGTCAAAATTTGAATTGGGTTCCCCAAACAAACTAATTACAAAAATGATCACTGTGGTTTCAGTTTTGTTACGGATCAGGTCCCTACTGCTAACTCTATTAATCTTAAATTGTTAAATCAAGGACATTTTGGTCTTTTTAACTTATATTTTAAAAAATAATTTTTTAAACATTCAATTATTAATTGACACGTGTCCCCTTCCATCCTAATCTCCTGCGGGTAACTTATTAATGCCTGAAAGTGGAATTCAATATTCATGCATGATGGAGTTATGTTCTAAAAGTCAAGATCCAAGGTTAAGAATGGAGGGTTTAGGAATGGTGTATACAAAGCAAGTTTCAAAGTCTTCAAACTCACTTAAGAACTCGTTGTTGTGATCACTGAAACATGTTTCATGGTCAGTACATCTCATCCTAATATGCATCAAAGGGTCAAGATCATTTCTTACGTTTCTCACCTTAACTCTCTTTCTCACCGAAAGCCAGCCCTTCCACACCTATGGTTGAGACTGGTTTTTCATCGAGAGAAGTAGATGCAGGTTAGAGGTTTAAGTCACTTTTAACAACAAGGATGGTGTCTCATTCGTTTGAACTTGAGCTCCAAATGTCAAAAGTATCTGGAGGTCCCAGGTTCAAATCCAAGTGGCCACAGTTGTTCAAATACCCGTGAAACAGTTAGGATTAGTCGGCTCAGATAGCGGGTTGGATATCCAGGTTAATAAAAAAAAAGATAACTTTGAATTTGATTGATCCTACAACATCGTATCACCTATGTTTTTCATGTATTTTCCACTTCTTATGAATGTATTTAAGTCACTTCATTATTTATTTTATCTCTCTTAGAGCTCCTAAGACAAAACCAACTTGAATGATGCAAATGTAAACTCAAAAGGTTAATTAAAGGAATTTCTACTTGTTTTGTATGGCTCATTGAGATCAAAGTTGTGACATACTTAATGTGCTGCTATATCTACTTAGATATACAAGAATAAGCATATATGGATAAGAGCTTCCTAAAAACTGAAAAAATATCTATAAATAAGTTGACTAGTCGAGTGAGACTTTATGATACTAGAGCATAATACCTACCCAGTGTGTTTTCGGCTAAACTCGGAGGTACCTTAATTATACACATGCTATCTGTTTACTTTCTGCTTCTAAACCAAATCAAAACCCAAAAACTAATCCTCGACTTCGCCATCTAAAGTTTGTTTTTCACTTTGAAATATGGTACTTGGTTCTTACCATTTCAATAAAAAAAATGATAGTAAATGTATGTTTGCATGAACTCCTACTGGTATTTGTGCGTAAATGTCTTTGAGGTTCTAAATCTTGCAAAGTTGAACTGTTGGCAACATCTTTTACTGAAACCAGTGAAAAAAATTATTGAGTTCCCTATATTTCTCACGACTTGGAGTAAGCTCAAAGTAGCAATCAGATTAGCAAAGATAACACAAGAACCATGAAATACATGTAATTTGGAAGATCCATTTGCAGTGCTAGAAGAAGGAACTAATTCAAGATCAAAATGTGTATCTTAAGAGGCATTCATTCAATGGGGTTCTATGTAGCAAGTAATTCTAACTACCTGTGATGAAGTAAAACAATTTGTTCCTTTTGATTTTCTCATAAGTACTGTAAGTTCAAATCATACAGACAACTGTGAGTATTTCCTTCTTAATCTTGTACTAATCCAAATATAATGCAAGGGGCACTAGTACTAATGTGTTGTATTAAAAAAATTACATATTTTACACTCACCTTCAAAAGCCTCGGCAATGTGCCCAAGTTCCAGTATAGTTTGCACAAAAATTCCATTGTCTTGAAAAGGAAAAAACATCAAATATGTAGTCAAATGGAAAATGAAGGTAGAATATGAAGGCAAAATAAAGGTACAGTAGGTCCAAGTTCTGGTGTTTCCACTGATATTCCTTTCTTTTGTGGTGCAAATGTGGAAAAGAAAACATCAATTATGTAGTCAATTGACAAATGAAGGTAATATAAACACAACCAAGATCTTTTACATGGTCCAGGAGATATAACAATTATATTATGGATGCATATAGCTGGCTAGAGACTAATTAAATAAATAAAGATTAGAAAGAGAAAGAAATTGGTTAAGAATAAAAAAGAAAACTTAACGAATAGGTAAAACTTCAATAGATATCTTTTTAGGACTAAAAAGATAATTAATACCCACATGATAAATTAACAAATATAGATTATAATTAAGTTATGAGAGTAATTACCGTCTCAGTTCATCCAGAGTAAACACATCACTCCAGTAAACCTCAAAGTTGCATCCCATCTCTCAATATACTTTAGACTAAAAAGGAGTATTAGCATACTGTATTAAAAATCTATGCATAAATGTTGGGTAGCAAGTGATCAAATGGAAAAGTTCAAAAATAGGAAATAGGAACTCCTACGATAAATATTGACTTTAGGTAGTGATGACCACAAAATTCCAGAATCAACTTGTGTGAAGCAGAGGGTAATAACCAAGCAAAACCAAATTTATATCTTAAACATGAATAAATTTAACCTCAAAAGCTTAATAAGACCATTAGAGTGACACATAAAGTCGATGTTTCTTTTAGCTTCTACCCATAAGATAGTGTTGGGAAAAAGGCATAAGAATCAAATTATCGAATACTTTCCTTAGTCACTCAACCTCCACAAAAATCAAGTAGAATTTAAAAAAAAAAACTTTATACCAAAGTAAATTGACTAATAAGCTTTGATCAAGTGAAGCCATGTGAACTGTAGTCACCTATTTTATAACACTGACTCTAAAACCATCAGGCATGTTCCAAAAAGTAAAGCTTCACAAACATATCATTGAATTAGCAAAAGATATTAACTTCTCACAAAACTAAACAAAGCAACTAACCTCCATCAGTCCCGAGAAAGGGCTACTTCGAACCATAAACTCCGACTAAATATGAGCAATGCTCAAACTTAGCCATAGGAAGAACCTTTATCATCATCTTTGCAGGATTATCATCGAAAGATATTTTGCTCACCTTGAGATCACCTTTATCAATGATCTCCTGCATATTAATATGCTTTATACGTTCATCCAACATCCGATTATTAGTGAGAAAAATTGCACGCTGATTATCACAAAACATGGTGTCCACCGTCAGCTCATCACTAAGCTCCCCAAATAACTCCTTAAGCCATAACGCCTCTTTACATGCTTCATTAATTGCCATATATTTTGCCTCCATAGTAGACAAAGCAACTGAAGATTGTAAAACGGCCTTCCAACTAATAGCACACGAGCCAAGTGTGAACACGTAACCCGTAAGGGAACGACGGGTATCCAAATCATCCGCATGATCAGAATCTACATAACCTACTACCCCATTCTTTGACCTCCCAAAATGCAAACAAGTATCTTTAGTACCACAAAGATACCTAAAAATCCATTTGACCGCTCTCCAGTGCTCCTTTCCGGGATTTGAAATGTATCTATTGACCATATTTACAGCATATGACAATTCCGGACGTGTACATATCATCGCATACATCAATGATCCCACAGCACTCGAATAAGGGACATGAGACATATAGTCTTTCTCCTCATCACTTGTAGGAGATAACAAAGCTGATAATTTGAAATGAGGTGCTAAAGGTGTAGAAACTGCCTTAGCATTAGACATGTTGAACCTTTTCAGTATTTTCTCTATATAACTCTTTTGGCTCAAAAATAGCATACATGCCTTGCGATCTCGCCTGATCTCCATACCGAGTATTTTCTGTGCCACCCCCAAATCTTTTATTCCAAATTCCACATTCAGTTGATCTTTGACAATTTGAATATCCCTTTTGTTTTTGGCTGCAACGAGCATATCATCCACATATAAAAGCACGTATACAAACGATTGATCATCAGAACGCCTCGAATACACACAATTGTCATAAAAACATCGAGAAAAACCAAGTAATGACATGAATGAGTCAAATTTTTTATAACACTGTCTTGAAGATTGCTCGAGTCCATTTAATGACTTCTTCATTCGACAAACCCAATCTTCTTTTCCAGAACTCACAAATCCTTCAGGTTGGTCCATGTATATACATTCCTCTAATTCTCCATGTAAAAAAGCAGTCTTGAAATCTAATTGCTCAAGCTCAAGATCATGCAATGCAACAAGACCAAGTAATGCACGAATTGAGCTATGTTTGGCCACAGGGAAGAAAGCATCTGTGAATTCAATACCTTGAACTTGACTGTATCCTGTTGCCACCAGTTGAGCCTTGAAGCTAGAATCTTTAACACCCATTATCCCATCTTTTCTGTTATACAACCATTTACAGTGAACAATCTTCTTACCTTTAGGCAGAGGGACAAGATCCCATGTATTGTTCTTCTGTAAAGACTCCATCTCATCGTACATAGCAACTATCCATTTATCCGCATCCTTGGAATTAACTGCCTCATCAAAAGTTGAAGGTTCCTCAACTGATTCAATATCTTGAGCAACCGTTAAAGCATATGCCACCAAATCACCTTCAACATACCTCTTAGGAGGTAAAACTTTTCTTCTATTTTGAGCTTGAGCAATACTAGGTTGTGGTTCAGATGATGGTGTACTAACATAATCTTGAAGCTTGTAGCAATCATCAGTCAAATGCCCTTTCTTTTGGTAATAATTGCAGAACATGCTCTTTCCTTTTGATTTCGACCTTGTACGACATGGACTTTTGAAACTTCGGTCATTTGACCTCCCTCGTGCATTAAGGCCTTCAGATTTAAAATCATCACCTATTTTAGGTGTTATAGTTTGCTTCATCTCCTCATTCGGACATAACAAAACAAACACTTCCTCTAGTGTATCACAGCGAAAAAGGATGGCATCCCTACAGTTTGCATATGATGAGGGCAATGAACAAAAGAAAATCAATCTTAAGTCTTCATTATAGTGTTTCACATCCATGTTCTCTAAACCAGAGAGAATCTCCTTAAACTGTGAAACATGATAGGAAATCGAACCACCTTCAATAAGTCGAAGAGAATATAAACGTAGTTTCAGATGCAACTTGCTCCTAATATTCTTTGCCGTACATAATTGCTCTAACTTCAACCATAATGCTGCTGCACTGTTCTCCTTTAACACATCTCGTAGGATATCATTTGATAAGTGAAGTCGAATTAGAGATGAAGCCTTCATGTCTCTTATTTGCTTTTCTTCATCCGACCAAGTAGGTGGCATTCTCGCAAAACCCAACAATGCCTCATGTAAATCCATTTGAATCAATAGATCCCTCATTTTCACTTGCCACAATTCAAATCTTGTATTCCTATCCAATAAAGGGATATCATGTTGCATCGATGCCATAGTGAAGTTAATGACGAGAATATGAACCTATAAAAACAAAATTGGATAAGCTCATATACCACTTGTTATAAAAACAGTTTACATCTAATCTCAATCAACAATGTTCAACATAAGTCAGACTAGGCAAAACATTCAACCATCCCATTGATCATTTCAACGAATCCAGATTGTTTTGTAATGCGAAATACACATACCATATCTCAATCAAATAACGTATAGCAACCATCAAACATTCAACGATATGATAAAATAGAGAGTAGGAGAAAACACCAAGATTTTTACATGGAAGCGAACAAAAGGAAACCATATGCCATCTGACAGAAATCCACTAATCAATAAATCATCATAGAACAATAGTTGAGTATACAGGTCTTGGGGAGAATACGAATTTTTATATGAGAATGAAAGTACAACTAACATAATGACCTAATTTTGGAAATAAATCTGTCAGATATGGCGACTTCCAAGTAGCGTACCATCTAGCCAATTTTCCAATTAAGTTGTAAATGACATTGAACCCTAATTTGGGAAATTAATCCGTCAATATGGCTTTCAATGTCGCTTGTGACGGGTACTCTCTTCTAGAGTAATTAACATACATCATTGACGTTTTATGCAACGAAAGGAATTTCAATCAATCATGAGAATCACAAGTATCAAACTCCTATACCTGAAATGATGAAGCCGAAACACTTCCTTGTACGTGTTTTTCGTTTCTTCTGTAAACAGGATGGAAATATGAAAAACCTATAAGCTAACAACCTGAAAGAAAAAGAAAACAATCCAATAAGGCATACAATGGTGTGTATTTAATTTGCCATCAATTTACGTTAATATGGGGAAAACTCTCACGAAGATCAACTCATAATCATATCGAAAATTTCAAAATAAATATGAATATGATGAACAGAGTCAAAACGAACTGAGAGAGAAAGGAGAGGCACCTATTCTTCCAATGGCGGATCAAACCTACTGTAGTACTACTGATCGAAATGCAGTAAAATTCCTCAAATTTTCGTTACTGGCTTTGAATGTCGTTATTCGATTCCACGGCGCCATGGATAGACTTCACCTTCTTCATTATTTGGAAACCGTATTTTGACTTCTGTTAGAACCATTTTGAATCCTAAACGACTAATAAACATATTTTAACTTTTTAGAGTAAATTACAAAAATAGTCCCTTAAGTTTTCAAGAATCTGGTTTCCGTCCCTAAATTTATGGAAATTGACAATATTTCATTTTCGTTACAGTTTTCGTCCCTGACTGTTAGAAGATGCCGTTAAGTACCCAAACATGCCAGCCCATTTCGGTCAAATTGCCTATATTTAATAAAATAATTTTTACAAGTTATTAAAGCATGTGTACATTCCTTTGTATTATATTTTTAAAAGAATCAAAATCGCCCACCCCTCTTCAAAACGAAAACATAGCGAAATTGTGTCATATTCAGATTGAATAATGAAGGGCATTCAATTCAGAGTGAATAATGAAGGTGAAGTTCATACATTATTCATATCCAGGCTGAATAAAGTACATTCAGATTGAATAATACCACATTCCGTTCTAAATATTTCCCTTTATTATTCAAGCTGAATATGACGCGTGTCGCATTCTCATTTGTCCTCATATTCACAACCAAATTTGAGTTCGCATTTGAACTTTCATTTCTATCTTTCTCTCTCTCTATATATATATATATACACACACACACACACAATAAGTATGAGGGGGATTTAGGTGAAAACGCTAAAAAGAGAAAACTGAAGAACACTCTGGGAGTCCTCAATCCGGACGGTATGCACAAATGCATCTAAGCGATTGAAGCTGTTTTTGCTATGCACCAGTGCATAACCACAAGTGCATGTTACAAATTACAGTATGCATTTGTGCATACCCTCCAGATGGAGGGTTCTCAGGGTGTTCTTCAATTTTTTTTTATGTTTTCCCCTGAATCTGACCTTATTAATGGAGTGTTTGGTTGAAGGTATCAAGCATTAATTAATACAAAAGATAATAAAAGAAATTGTTTGGTTTTATAAAATATAATTGACTCATTCCCCTAGAAGCCCAAATTTTTATTCCTGATTAAATTAGGAGAAATGAAAATTCATTCCCATTTTCATTCTCTTGCCAGAACCAAACACCCCTATGTATGTATATATATATATATATACACACTTGATTTTTACATGGAGAATTAGAGGAACGTATATACATGGACCAACCTGAAGGGTTTGTGAGTTCTGGAAAAGAAGATTGGGTTTGTCGAATAAAGAAGTCGTTAAATGGACTCGAGCAATTTTCAAGACAGTGTTATAAAAGATTTGACTCATTCATGTCATTACTTGGTTTTCTCGATGTTTTTATGACAATTGTGTGTATTTGAGGCGTTCTGATGATCAATCGTTTGTATACGTGCTTTTATATGTGGATGATAATGCTCGTTGCAGCCAAAAACAAAAGGGATATTCAGATTGTCAAAGATCAACTGAATGTGGAATTTGGAATAAAAGATTTGGGGGTTGCACAGAAAATACTCGGTATGGAGATCATGCGAGATCGCAAGGCATGTATGCTATTTTTAAACCAAAAGAGTTATATAGAGAAAATACCAAAAGAGTTATATAGAGTATGCTAATGATCCATTTTAGTCTCAAGCATATTAAAAGATGGGATGCAACTTTGAGGTTTTCCAGAATGATGTGTTTATTGTGGTAAGAGTTGTTAAGACTCTCGATCCTTGCCTTTGCTTTTACTGGGTAAGATTCTGGTCCTTGCCATGTGGGTCCGGTAAGGTAATGTGATTTGGTAAGCGCTTACCTGGTAAAACGTTCTCTTAGTTCCTTTCCTACTTATCACCCAAAAATAAATGCTCTGACTAAAGTTGTCAACCACACAATTTGAAATATATCTTTGTTGTTTCATAGGAGATTATCCATGAGGTTTAGATTAGCTGGATTCCTTGAGCTAAATAGGCGATACGATAGGACCAATCAATTTCAAAGTTATCTTTTTTGTTTTTATTTTTATTTTTTTTATTAACATGTATATCCAACCCGTTATGCAAACCGACTAATCTCAGGACGACCACCCATTTTGCAGGTAGTCCAGAGTCACCGCATTTGAACCTCCGTGGCCACTTGGATTCGAACCTGGGACCTCCAGATACTTTTGACCTTTGGACCCCAAGCTCAAACCAATGACGCACCACCCTTGTGGTTAAAAGTGACTTAAACCTCTAACCTGCATCTACTTCTGGATGAAAAAATAATTACCAGGTGTGGAAGGACTTACTTTCAATGAGAAAAGGAGAGTTAAGGTAAGAATTTGACTAATTGATTCATTAATTATCCGATTGCTGATTATAGAATCCTTTTCTTTTTTAGTTTCACTTGATTCATATATTTCTCTCGGTATAAATAATGAAATTGTCTTTCCTTTAAAAAGTTGTTTTATTATTCGTTTTACAAATAAAAATGCTTTTGCTTCTTTCTTTGTTATTTTACCCACCCTTTCCTTGAATGGAAACTGTGTATTGCATTAAAAATTGGGTGTTTAAAATGAAAACTTTATAACCTCTTAAGAATGAGAAGAAAGTTATCTGTAGGAGAATAGGATGGAAGGAGACACGTGTCAATTAATAATTGAATGTTTAAAAATGAATTTTTTTTTAAAATAAAAAGATAAAAAGACTAAAAGGTTAATTTAACAAGTTAAGATTAACAGAGCTACAAGTAGGGACTTGATCCGTAACAAAACTGAAATCACAGTGATAATCCTTCTAATTAGTTTGTTTGGAGGATCAGGACCCGATCCAAATTTTGAAAAATTTGTAATTTAATCATGATTTAGTTTTTCTTTAATCCTAAATTTTAAGCTAAGCTTGATTTTGAAGTCTTTATGTGTTCATCAATTGCCGATAGGAATTAGTTGGTTTGTAACCGTTTAATTTATGATTTGATAAATGTTTTTTTTATTCTCATTTTCATCAAGATTGAAACTAAGATTGTTCATGAAATGATGAAATCATGGGTTTTTTCATCAATGAAATCATGAAACCATTCATACAAACCATGAAATCACGTATTTTTTTCATTCATGAAATCATAAATTTTTTCATACATCAAACCATGAAATCATGTACTTTTTTCATCCATGAAATCATAAGTTTTTACATACATGAAACCATGAAATCATGTGATTTTCATGCACGAAACCATGAAATTATGAGTTTTTTTCATTAACGAAATCATGAAATCATGAGTTTTCTAATAGTAAGTTCCTAACAAAAAATTTATTTTAGGATTTCTTTTTGAAACATATTAGATGATGGAAAGTTTATTTAAAATGGTGGAAGTCATGATAGCACAAGGAATGCAAGTTTTTTAACAGCTAAAAGCAACAATTATGCAACCTAAACACATAAAAGCACCAACATTGACAGAATAACAAAATACCAAGTCTTTAACTATGGAAATAAAATATATAAATAAATAAATATATATATATATATAAAGTTCTCATTTGAACCTTTCTCTCTATATATATATATATATATATAAATCAATTAACCAAAACATATGGATGTAGAGAGTATTAGGGTTGAGGTGGGCTTGCATATAGATGTAGATCAATTAACCAAAACATATGGATGTAGACGTTCTATTACCCGCCTTCTTGAGAGAAAACCCATTCACGACTGATCTCAACAACACCTCTATGTTGAACTACTTGGGTTGTGGCACACTGATAAAGCTTAGGGGGATGTAGTTAAATATCTCATCCACCCCCAGGTTTGAATCTAGATACTGTGAAAGCCTTTGTGGCCATGAAGGTTCATGACCTATGATGACTCCAAGCCATTCATGGTGCCCTCGGATTAGTCAGTGTGCGTAAGTTGGCCCGGAAGCCTACGGTGCCCGGCCTAATAAGGGCCCATTTCGGTCAGAGGCATGTGATCATGTGAGAAATGAAGTTAAGATGAGAAGCATAAGGAGAGATTTTGACATTTGATTACTTTTAATCTCAAATCCACGCAATCGCGCTTGAGACAGTGATTGATCTGGTGCATCTCAATGTATCTCATCCAAATGTGCATCCAAGGGTGGAGATCATTTCTTACCCTTCACACCATAACTTCACGTCTCATCGGAACCTAACCCATGTGGGGCGTAGGATCGTGTGAGAATGAAAGTTAAGGTGAGAAAAGTAAGAAGGGATCTAGAGCTTGGTCACCTTTAATCTCAAACACATCCATGAATTACGCTTCATACAGAGATTGATCTGGTGCATGATGATGCATCTTATCTCGTTGTATCTCATCCGAATGTGCATCCAATGGTGGAAATCCATTCTTACGTTTATCATCGGAACTCAACCCTTAAATGTGGTTAGTTAATATTTTAGCAAATTGATATTTATATATACATAATATATAAGAACTTCTGGATTACCTTTTTGTAATTTACTCTTGTGATAGACGAAAAATAATATTATGTTTTCAGTTTTTATAGTTTTGATTTTTGTAGATACTATAAATAAAATTTGCATTAAAATATGTTGTCGTTTGACATATTCTTTATTCTAATGGAAGTTATTACAAGTTTTTTGTGTCCTACCCAAAAAAAACTCATGATTGGTTAATTCACAATAGGTTTTACTGATTGATTTTTCATCGGTAATTTTCAATAAATTTGTGACGTATTTTGGATTAAAAATTGACAGGTAATCACGATTAGCGACCACACTTTCCACTCGATGAGATTCACCAGTAATATGTGGGTGGTGATGACTTTTTTGGACAGATTACCGCTGGTTTTTTCCATCAGTAAAATCTTGTTTTGTAGCGATCTTTCTCCTTATGCTTCAATACTTAATAATGATAAATAACCATATCAAGCATATAAAGGTTTTAACATTACATATAATGAAAAAAATGACTAATTATTGGGTGAGTGTGACAATGACCGAAAATCTTACCCGATAATAGACATGATAACAACTGAGGATTCTTATCTAGTTAGTGCTTTCTAGGCAAGAGTCTCTTACAAACAATCATTTTAATTACCGAGAATATTACCCGACAAAATAAGTAAGGATGGTAACTCTTGTCGGTAAACGTTTATCCGACAATATTTGGCAAAGGAACCAACTTTATATTTCCAAAGGGATTGTTTTTGGTGACACATTATTTTGATCAAATTTGATAAATACAAAAATGGAAATGAGATCAATTGTAATATTTTATATGATGACATAACATAAATTCCATTCAAATGCAAATAACGACCAAATTTGGACATTTCCAAAATATTTATATCTATCTATATTTTATATTATAAAGCATTTGACAAAAACTCTTAAAAACATATTATTATACGGTTAGTACAATTGATTAAAGCATGATTACTTGAAATTCAAAAATGGTATTATTTTGGTTATGTTGGTTAATTTCCTTATTAAACCTATATTTTAATTTAAAAAAAAATCTGAAATAAAGAAAGTTTATAAAAAATAAAATCTATTTTTTGAAAACTAATAAAATCGTATTATAAAATTGATAAGGATAAAAAATAAAATACAACATTGAAATTAAAATGGATCTCGCTGCATTGTGCGAGTACCCTTTCAGTTATATTATAAAGTATTTGATAAAAACTCTTAAAAATTATTTTATATGTATCAAGTAATGTTTATTTTTTTTGGAAGGCATAACGGCATCGAACCAACGAACGACTACCACGAACACACGCACGCACACCTCCCCTGCGGTATCGGACATCCACGGGCAGCCCACTAATCCGGCACTGTTCCGGCCCAACTTACGTTGAACCTAGAGCCCAACCACAGACTAAGACTGGGCTGGGGGGCAGCCCAGTCAAAGAATGGACGAGCCTAAAGGACTGGGTACTACTCATGCCCTTAAATTGACTCCCTTGGATTCGAACTCAGGTAAATTGGGATACTTATAAAAAAATATATTATTAAACAAAAATAAACTAATTCGTTGTTAAATCTAAATTAAATTATAATACAAAAATCGAATTAAAGAAATTACATAAAAAAGAACTTTTAAATAGTTAATTTGATATAAAATCGATATATTTAAAAAAAGAGTGAATTACATACTTCGTCCCTAGGGTTTATTGAAAATAACACTCCGGGTCCCTAAAATGAAATATTTATGGCTTGCATCCTTGTGGTTTCAATTTCATAACGTGTTGGGTCCCTATTTTTAACTCCGTCCAAAAATGCCGTTAACTTAAATAAATCAGAGGGGTACTTTAGTCCTTTTATAGTTACTTTTAATTTTCTATTAAAAAATACACATTTAATATATTATATAATATATATATACACACATATATGAAATGTACTAAAGTAAAACCCACAGAGCCCAACCATTCATCATCCTGAACCACCTTCATCTTCATCCTCCTGAACCACGTGAACACAAACGTTTCTTCTCCGGCGAACGCATCGAGCCTCTTCCGTTTCTTCGCCGACGAACACATTGAGGCCACCTCTGTTTCTTCTTCGGCGGAAACAACGAGCCCTCCCCGTTTCTTCTCCGACGAACACAGCGTGCCTTCCTCCATTTCTTCTCCGACGAACATAGTGAGCCTTCCCCCGTTTCTTCTCAGATGGTTGATTTCCATGGAGATGGTTGCTTTCACCTCAGACTTGTCTCTCGACTTTGATGTCGGCTTCAAACCCAACGACAACCAGCCTTCGCCCTTCGTTGCCGCTGACCTACGGGCTCCGGCCACTGCAAGTTTCACTCCACAGTCCACAGATCGATCCAGGGTCTGTCTTCACTCCGGAGATCGATCGAAAGAGAAAACAAACCACACATCGATCTATCTCTTCTTCGATCTCGATTCTCATCAACACAAACCACGATCTGACTTACTTCGATCTCGATTGAAATAGCAAGAACAAGAAGGTGCGATTTTTCAAAAAACAAAAATCCACAAAAATTATTCCCTGTGTCTGTGCGATTTGTGAAACCCCAAATGAACAGATCGATTTGTAAAACCCCAAAATCTTGATGTTTGATTATTAGGGTTCAAAAAACACAAACCCCACCAGATCGATTTCAGAAAACACAAACCCCAGATCGATTTCTTATATTAGGGTATTGATTTTTGAGCTTTTGATTTATTGTTTTGTATCACAAATTATTGTTTTGCACTGGATAAAACTCGATCTGTATCTTGGCTGGGCAACGAGTTGCAGCCATGGTGGTGTCTGATCCCATTTGCTGGATTTCATATTTGCATTTCTGTGCTTCTTATGCAAATTAAGCTCTGTTCCCATTTTGATATGTAATGTAAACAAGTTAACTGAGGAGAATATGATGCAATTTCAGAGGAGAAAGGGGGAGGGGTGGTTGTGTTTGCCGGAGAAGAAAGGGGGGAGGTGATCCCTGTGTTTGCCGGAAAAGAAATATATATTGAGTAAATAACATGTTTGGTCCCTGTTGTTTAAAGAGTTTTAAAGTGATAACTAAAATGACCAAAATACCCATCATGTGACTTGCACATGGGTACTCTAACGGAGAAAATTTAGACGGAGTTAGTTTTAGGGACCCAATACGTTATGAAATTGAAACCACGAGGATGCAAGCCATAGATATTTCATTTTAGGGACCCGGAGTGTTATTTTCAATAAACCCTAGGGACAAAGTATGTAATTCACTCTTAAAAAAAAGATGATGATTTCTTTAAGTTTATATTATCGTTTCTAAAAAACCATATAAACCGAATTATATCGATAAATATATAAAATAAAATAAAATATTAAAATCGTGATGTATTTAGCTTAGATTGTCGGATTAGTTTTTCAGTTTTAAATAAACCCTTTTTATAAAAGGATATTAAATATTTAAATAAATCCTTAAAAAGTAGAAATTAAAACAAAAACCCTAAAACCCATCGGCCCTTCCGACGCTCCCCCCACCCTCGCGTCTCAATCCCGTTGCCCTACCACCCGTCGCCACCGCCCTCGGCCCATCCCAGCTGTCGTCCGTCATCGCCACCGCCCTCAGCCCGACGGACCTCCGTCGCCACCATTACAGGCCGTCGCACGTGACGACTCTCCCCCTCCAAATAAACAGCGACATCAATCAGGTTCGATTACTTACTGCAAGCACATATGTGGTTCGGCAATAAATTACTTATTTTATGGGTATCTGTGATGCCCAATTAGATATATGGAGATGATTTTGACTTGTATGAATTCCTGAATTCTGCTATTCTATCTCGCTGTATTGACATTTATGACATTGGAAATTTTGTAAGAATCAGTTTTGGTCTTTATCTGGTGACTAGATTGAGATAATACAAATTTAAAACCAGTCGTTGGTGCTGATATTATTCAGCACATGACATGGAGACAGTCTTGATTATTTAGTTAGAGTATGGATTAGGTTTTATGATCAGAGCATTTCAGTTTATTGGGATTAGAAGATTCAGAATTTCCAACCTGATAACCTTGTTCCAAAGAATTTCCAACCTGATAACCTTGTTCCAAATAAGTGTAAGTACTTATTTGCTATAATGATGCATTTAGAAGGTTTTAAAAAGTCTAAGGATTTATGTAATGGGTTGGGTTCCTGTGAGAAGGAGAATTATGGTGAGAAGCGTAAGAAGGTATCTCCACCCTTGGATGCACATTAGGATGAGATGCACCTAATCAACTCCCTTCTAAGGTTCAATTCATGGGTGGCTACGAGATTAAACGTGATCAAGGGCTCAGATCTCTTCTTACACTTCTCACCTTAACTCTTCTTCTCACACGATCCTATGTCTTATGTAACAGGTTTTAGAAAGTCCAAGGACTTAATTATTTAGAAATTTTTTGTCTAAAGACTTAATCATTCCAAACAGTAAAGTCCATTGGGTTTTTTTTGGTTTTTTCCCTATATAATTATTTAAAGGTTGTTTTTTGTTCTCTTTTACACTATTGAACCCCCCTCCTAAATCCAAATCTTTTGAAGTAATATCATTTGTATTAAGTAGTTTTCGTTTATAGTTAGTTTCTTTGAGCTTAAGTGATCAAATTGAGTGGCATATCTAAGTGACACATGTGCATTCGGCTTTAGCACAAATCTTTTGCTTGACCATTTACTTTAACACAAATCTTTTGCTTAATCACTTACGTCCTAAGAAAAACGATACCTAACATTAACTCAGGTTTATAAATTTAAACCTTCTGCGTTTAACAACGCGTGCAGCATACAACAATGTACTTTCAAATTATTTTTTATTAGGGCATTCTATTTTGGAAAATCTACCATTATAACAATATATAACCTTTTGATTTGAATTAAAATAACATAACACAAGTTACTAGGTATATATGGCATGTCATTGTGCACGTGGGATGTCCACGTGTAACATAATGCTGACTTGACATTTCTGATTACAACATTATACTTTTAAAATCTTATCGTCCATAAAATCTTTGCTTTGAATTTATATTTTTTGAATTTTGTTCTATAACATGGCTTAATCTTGAGATTACCTTGGACCTGGTTTTTTACTAATACTTTTAGTTAATTAATTAATTGGCATTGCCTCTGTGAGGACTCAAAGTGAGCTTATGTGATTGGATACACAAATAAGCTTAAGTGAGTTTAAAACAAGGTTGATTATACTTTTAGTTAATTAATTAATTGGCATTGCCTCTGTGAGGACTCAAAGTGAGCTTATGTGATTGGATACACAAATAAGCTTAAGTGAGTTTAAAACAAGGTTGATTATAGGCTTTATAGCTTAAGATTTTTCTTACTTATTTTCTTTGAAAACATTGTAATTAGTACGATAAGTTATGAGATCCAAGTTTCAACTAATACAATGCTCTACGAACTAATCTAGGAGATATTATGATTTATGGATGTAAATGAAATTGTTTGCATCTGGATAAGAACCATTTGGCTTCAAAGGTAGGTTCTTTTATGTAAGATTGTTTTATAAAGATGGTAGAAAGTAAAAAAAACAAAATGTGATTTTTGGTGGTTTAGTTTGAATTTGTTTTTTTAAAATGTTTTATCTAGTTGCTTGCTTCGTTATAACAAAACATGCTTAACGTTATCTACTTATTTGCTTTTTTTTTGTAGATAAAAAGGAGACTTAGCTATGGAAGACAAAAAGTGTTGGCAACCCAACCTGAAACCAGTTTGACCCATTCTTAAAAAAAATACCCATTTTACCCGTTGATTAGTACCATAAATTGTTATCCAATCTGACCCATCTGCCCTTCGCCCTTTACACCACTTTTGTGTCTTTATAAGCACAATATCTAAAAACATCACATCTATACCTGCATAGATGACCGATGGATTGAGTTTGGAATGCCAAGTTTGTGGCTTCGTGGGCTTGGACGATGGTTCTGATGGCTTCTTTTACTGTCAGCGGTGTGGATCTCAAGCTGATGGAATCAGAGACACTGCTGTTGATAATGAGGAGATGCTTTTAACCAAGGAGAATGTAGGTAGTATTGTTCAAAGGCGTGTGCCCGTTGTTAAAACCGAGCCCATCTCCCAGTCCCAACCACCTTCACAATTTTGGGAGACTTTAAGGACCCAAGAGGATGATGGTGAAGCAGGTGATGGTGTGGGTCCCACTGAGCCGGCCGATTTTGGAAGTGGCCCTAGAACATTAAGTTATGAAGATTATTATTCAGAAATTAGGATGAGGTATGTGATGGGAATCCAGATAATGATTGAGTTGCAGGTTAAGGCTTTAGTTGAAAAGTTTAACGTGTGTCCGATAATTGTTGGCATGGTTGAGCCCATTTGGTTAAGATTTGTGGCATCAACTCAGATTTTAACTGATGATTGGGCAGATGAGGTTATTAATGAATCAGAATCTCAAGTTCAAGGTGCTTTTTTTTCTTATTTAGTTGTGAAAAGTACACTTTAATTAATTGACATAAGTGGTATTTTGCTAGAAAAATAATTAAAAGAAATACCCAAAAGGATTTAATGTTGATTATGTGGATAGAGGAAAGTTCAAATGCGAAAGTTTTTATTCGGTCTGAATATGACACATGTCGCGCTCTCATTTGTCATTTGAGTTCTCATTTGAACCCGCCCCTATGTGGATATATATATATATATGCTTTTTTTTGTGTATATATGTATAGGCAGAGGATCGTGTGAGAAGTGAAGTTAAGGTGAGAAGCGTAAGAAGGGATCTGAACCCTTGATCACTTTTAATCTCACACCCACCTATCAATTGCGCTCCTTACGATAATTGATCCGGTGCATCTCGGTGCATCTCATCCTAATGTGCATTCAACGGTAGAGATCCCTTCTTACGCTTCTCACCATAACTTCTCTTCTCACCAGAACCCAACCCTATATGTATATATGTTGTGCATATATATATCAAAAGAGATGAGAGAGACAAAGAGGTGGGTGGGGTCACTGCTTTAATAGATTACATTCTAGGTCCCTCTACTATTAATAGAAAACAAAAAAAATCTGAGATGACTAATATACCCTTCTAATTAACATATTTAACAGGGATATGTTAATGGAGTTAGGACACAGAAACCAAGAGCAAGTGAAAATGTAAACCACAGGGACCAAATCCATAATTTTTTTTAAAAAGGGACGCACAGTCGCGTAGTGCTGTTATTAAGTTTAAACCACAGGGACCAATCATGTAAATTTACTCTTCTTTCTAATATGCAGTATGCTAACCCTTTCTCATTTTTCACCAATTTCCAACAATTGTTAACTCGCATTATACTCTTATTTCATTTCAGGGGAAACAGACGTTGTTGGGCCTAGGGCTAGACATAGAGCTGAACCACATAATATACTCGGTAAACGATCTATAATGATATGGTACCAATATCTGAACAAAACAATCCCTTTATCTTATTCTTTAGTAATTTCTTTTCTGGTCTGCCATTTGGCAAGAGAGCCAATCTTATCGACAGATATAATTAAGTGGACACTTGATGGAAAGCTTCCTTATTTTGCCGCTTTTATCGAAATCGAAAAACAAATTGGACCTCCTACTAACGCATGTCCGTTAAGTTCAAGCCGTATGTTTAGACCTATACAAGCAATCTCGTTACAAAAGTTGGAATCATTGGCTGCTTATATTGCACATTTAATACATTTAGAATTACCTCCAGTTAACTTTTATGCAATTGCTTCTCGTTATCTCAGAAAGTTATCTCTTCCAGTTGAGACTATTCTCCCACATGCTTGCCGTATATATGAGTGGTCTATGCCATCTGAGCTTTGGTTATCGGCTAACGAGTCTAGGCTTCCTACACGTGCTTATGTGTTATCTATACTTATAGTTTCGATTAGGATTCTTTATAATATACATGGTTTTGGGAAGTGGGAAATGTCGTTATCTTCTGCAAATAAGCGGTTTTCGTCATCTGGGAAGAGAAAAGATGGAAAAAAGTTGAATATTTCGGATATAGATGTTGATGAAGAAAAAGAGGTGGCGTCTGAATGTAATCTTGATGTAAAAAGCCCTATTGAATTGTCGTATATTTCGGTTAGTTCAAAGTTGCAAGATGATGATAGCGATGATTCTGATATAAAGCCGTGTAATAAGCTATTCAGACAAACCAACTTGGATGCTACAGAGATTTTAGTTTTACTTCAGTCGAAATACAATGAGCTTATTGATACAAGTGGTAAGCTGTTATAAGTTTTCTTTGTAACTTTATTATATCATGATCTAAAAATGTTATAAATTCATTGCTATTTTTTATTTGTTTGATAGATCATTGTAAAGATTTGCAAACGTATCTTGAATACTGTAAGGATGTGGTTTTTGCTGGTGTGGAACTGCCATTTGATGATTATGAAGAACAGAAAATAATAGAGGATCTTTGGAATTTCTATCGTAAGGAAGAGGTATGTTTTTCGTGCTTGCTCTTTGCATAATTGTTACACTTTTTGGTAAACCAAATGACATATTTACCCTTATTTAATTTATCTCTCTTCACAGCTTTTTAATATTTATGCATTAATCAAGGGTAAATTTGAGAATTTGGTTATTTACTTTTGAAAGTGGACACTTATTTTGGGACAAATATAAATAGATTAAGGGGCTGTTTGTTTACCTCTTAACAGTTCCATTAAGAGGCAGCCTCTGAATCGTTAAGAGGTGAATCATGTTTGGCAAAAAATAAGTCTGCCTCTTAATGGTTCCAAAACCCTCTGAATCATTTTGTATCCTGGACCTTAACCATTAAGAGCCCTGATTACATCTTGAACAATTACCAAACAATTATATTTCATTTTGCACTATATCATAAGAGCCTCTTAATCATTCTGATCACTTAATCATTCTGCACCAAACCATTCAGCAGCTGTCAAACAGCCCCTAATAGAAATGTGATCATTTAAATTGGGACGGAGGGAGTATTTGTTTATGGAAATGACCTCTTTACCCCTTGGGGTAGAAGTATAGTTTGCATACATCCTACCCTACCTCAGATTCACAAGGCTCAGGCCGTTCAAAGCATGTTTTTAGTAAGCAAAAGAATTCCATTTTTTTAAGGCTTAGGCCGGGATTTTTTGTGTGAAAATGGACCCGATGTGGCTTTTTCAGCCGGGATTTTTTTGGCTTTTTCGTTACATAAGATTCATGATCTCTTTTTGGTTATTTATTTTGCAGGACCATAAACCATCTAGTCCTTTAGAGTCCCGCTTCTCGACCCCTAGTTGTGGTCCCCACAAGAGACCTCGAGATAGTTCCAAAAGCAAAACGAACAAGACCAAGAAACCTAAAGATAGCGTCATCATCATCGACCACAAAGAAAGAGCGATAAAACAAATGATATCAAATATGGAAGAAAACAAGTTTTATTATATCCCTCCAAGGACCAAAGTAAAAAGATTCGATTACTTACATTATACGAGAAAAAAAGGCGATGGGGCCTATACATACGCTGCGCACGCGGATTATTACGTTTTATTGCGTTCTTGTGCACGAGTGGCGCAAATGGACGTCAGGAGTTTGCATATTGCGGTTTTGGGGTTCGAAAGGCGTTTGGCGTGGCTAGAGAAGAACGTTGATCATTGTTTGAAAGTAATGCCTACTCCGAATGAAGAAGATTGTGAACTTTGTCGTGATGATGAAATGAAACGAACCATTCCCATTCCGAATGATGATTTTTCCAAGTTGAATTTGTGAGATTTGTTCATATTTATTGGAACTTTGGTTGGTGTATTCTTTTTGTTTTGGAAGCTTCAAGTTTCATTTTTCAAGGCTTGCTACCAATATTTAGTTGGGTTTTTTTAATCAAACCAAACAAATCCAGTTTAAGATGTATATAGATTTTATAATAGTTGGATGATCAAGTCCTTGGAACTTTTTTTTTTTTGAAAGGGTATCCTAGGCATTTGCCTAGACTAATCTCTGGCAAATTTAAAACTGCTATAGCATGCAGCCTGAGATAATTCCTCAGTGGCAATAAGTTGTTTGTGTCTGGATTCGAACCTGGGTTAGATGGGTTATCTAGCCTCATCCTCCAAAAGCCTTAACCAGTACGCCACAAGCCTTGTAGTTGTCCCTGAACTTTTTTTTTAATGATTAAATTATTAAAGAGTCTCTGGCTCTCTAAAAAGCACACCGAAAAACAATAATCTCCTCTGGTCGTCTTTGGCTTGAAGTCTCTGCAAGGTAAAGCTCACACGTTTCTTACGTTCACGGTTTTTCGTTAATGCTTCCGGCCATCATATCATGGGAAACAGACGCACCCAATCTGTTTTAAGGAAACTGTATCAAACACGGTCCTCAATTGTCCTTTTCGTTTCTATCTACTCGATTTCGAATACTTTTTCTTAACAATTTCGTTGTGGGTTGAGGAAAACTGTAGTAACCAAATTGAAAAACCATTTTTTTTTACTTATAAGTTATAAGAATCTTTTATTGCGGAAACAATAGTATATTATTTATATCTCAAATTTATTATTGATTTGATTGTGAATTAGATATGTGATTGATAAAAGGTCAAATATATAATTTAAAGAAAATAGAAAATAAAGCAAAATACATAAGTTTGTTTTAATTTTCATTTAGCATAGAAACGATTTTTTCTTCTATCAATATAACAAATTCATAGAAACTTCAATTCTCTATCCATTTTAACTAGTAACCATTGATTTTATAACATTTGATGATATTGATCCTAAACTTATTATCCTCTTCACCATAATCATTTCATAAGCAGATATCCATGTCATCAAATGTTAAAAAAAAAAACAAATTACCGATCAAAAATAGACATTGATCTCAAATGTTACTACCACCTGAAAAATCTATTATCATCAATCGCAGCTAACATTAAATAGCAACACTTAAATCCGATCAGATATGCATCAAAATGCAACAAAGTTAAACCAATAAAAACCCAAAATCATCATAATCCAAAAATCAAAAAATTAAGATTCAAAAAACAACTCAACTCCTGCAAACAAACAACAAAACAAAAAAAACAACCATCAATCCTACAATTTTGAATCCAAATAAGTTGAAAAGAATTCAAAAGTTTCAGAAATTAAAGATTATCACACCCATTGTTGTTTAGTTTTCTCCATTCTCTCCAATAAACCAGCAATCTCTGCTTGCATTCTCATCTTCATCTTATAATACTCACAATGATCGTTTTCCGAAACCTTAACATCTTCAACTTTCTGCTTCCTTCGTTCTTCGGTTTCTTCCAAATTTAACCTCCCAATCTTATACGTATACTCTTCATCCAACTTCTCGATCTTTATCCTAATCATCCGTTTATACCCTTCTGCTTCTCTTCTTGCTTCATCCGCTTTTGTTTGAAACATTCTGGCTTCCGCTTCTTTAATTCTCACAAGGCTTTCCACGCTATCAAATGCGTCTTTTTTTGACGATTTTACGGACCATTCGTCTTCGATCATCATTTTGTTGGAATTGGAATTGGAATTGGAATTCATCATGTGGGTATGAGTTTTGAGATTGTTTTCATGGGTGGGAATGGGATTATTATCACCTCCTCCCCTGCTACTTGATGATCCAATGTTATTATAAAATGGGTGCGGTTTTGATGGTGGAATTGTGTCTTTTAAAGACGAGTTGGAGATGGGAAACTCAGATGGGATTTCTGCTTCTATGGCTATAAAGAAAGATGTAATTATAAACAATTAAACTAACAGTTGTTACATTGCAGAAAGAAAACACACAAGAAAAATCATGATAATAACTACCATTTGCAAAGTGTTAAACCACAAAAATGCTTTCACATACATGTACTTTTTGTTTGACAATGTGAAACAACACTTTTATCTTCAACTTTCACATGTATTACTACCATTTGAAGCACATTAGCACAATTTGAAGGATAATGATGAACCCCATTTCAACTCGAATAAGATATAGATAAATGTTTTGTTTAAGTTGGTTGAAAATGTAATACTTAAAAAACTTTTAAAACTAACTACTAAAAACTGTTGACTTAATGTTAAATAAGATACAAAAATTTAACTAACTTACTAAAATAATTAATATACGCTAACAAATACCTTAGATAAATAAGATGTAAAAACACAAACTTAACTAATTATTAAATGAATTAATATACATGAAAAATGATTGTATGTAAAGAGAAATTAATAAATATATAAAAGTGTTATAATTTAGCACAAATCGGTTGGGGATGATTAGTGTTATTATAGTGGATAGTGAAAATTTGGGTGCTAACATTTAATCAATTTATTTGATAAAAAAAAGTTCCTTACTAACAAGTAATAAGAGATGTATAAATGCACCAATGTCATTTGAAACAAAAGCCTATAAATAATGTATATATCTATCAATAAGCAGAAAGCATTTCATTAAGATAATCTTGAGGAAAAGCAAAGAATTAAGAGACTTACTGTTGAAGTATTGAAGGATGAAACCGCATACTTCTGAAGGTGACATAACTTTGTTCTCAAGTTTCGATATCAACTCAGTGGCCTTCATATGAAGCTTTTGCCCTTTGAAATCTCCACTCCCTCTAAAGATTTTTCTAACACAATCAAGCTCTTTGATTAATGCCTCCAAATCCCATTGTTCAGCACAAGACTTGAAAACATCCTTAATGAACCCAAGCATTTCAGAAGCATGACCACAACATAGGCAGTTAAATTGCATCTCGGTTGTGCCCGTGGGCCCCTTTAAACTCGGACCCGGCTTTATTAGATTCTTTTGAAGACTACAGGCTGCATGACACCAATGAGCACATACGTCACACCCAACCCAACTGCAGGTGTTGCTGGCACAGTCGAAGTTTAGACAAACAGGACACATACACTCGCTACAAAATCCTTTCTTTGTGGAACAAATCTTGCAGTCACAGTCTTCAACGGGTAATAATCTCTTGCAATTCACATTCTTACATCTTTCGTATAAAAAGATCTCGATAAGTTCGTTTGTTGGAAGGCGGGTTTGGATGGATAAGAAGCTTTCGAGTCCCATTCTTATAGAAACCAAAAGTAAAAGTTGGTTTTCATTTGCTTTTGAGAGTGTTTCACTAGTGAGATCAGATCTTCTCTCGAGCCTAAGCTGCAATCCCACCAATTCGTCTCTTTTTTCAGGAATTGAGATAAGTTTTTTCAAGTAATCTTTAGTGGATTCGAATGTTTCTTCAGGAAGTTCTTGTGTTATCTGAGCCATTGTAGGAATAGACTCAGATACAATTTCTCGAAGAATCTTTTCAGGTCTAGAAAGCTTACGCGATCTTCCAAAATCCAAAGCCTCCAACCCTTTTGTATTCTCAGAACCTCTCCCTCTTGAATCACCCGATTGTGTATCCATTTTCATCCTTGCCGGTAGTTCAGATGGGAAAAACGACAGATTGTTATCAGAATTGGTGCGGTTAGCTTGTTGTACCAATGCAACACCACCATCACCTACTGGCCTAAACCGACTATGAACCGAACCGTTAGTGCCCTCCCCACCGTTCCATATCTGGTCACAATCTCTCCTATGACTACCCATTGAATACTCGTAATTCTCAGTAGAATTTCGAGTCATGGAGCAACTAGGATTATGTGAAAACTGATGTGAATACGAATACGACATGGAACCGGTTGTGAAATCATTGGAGAAAGTCGTTTGAGTGTTGTTACTATTTGACCTACCCAATGACTGTAAACTCCTACTTGGCTTTAAACTCACCGAAGGATCGCCATCTTGAACACGATTCGATGCAGCCAAAGACATGGAAGTATCGGGCAGTGCTAGAGATAGATCTAGGGTTTCTAATTTTGGCTTTTTATCTCTATTCATTCTATAAATTTCATTATCATCATCTTCAACTTCTCTTTTTGAAGAATTCTCTGATAATTGCAAAAAATCTCTCTCTATCCACCTATTCTCATCCTGGTTATGATCCTCAGAAACAACCAATTTTCCTTTATTAACTTTGTTATCAAAGGAATTCAGTAAACTTTTACCATTATCAGAAGAAGCTAACTTGGAATTATCACATAGATAGCTCAAAGTCAACTCTTGAGAAATCCCCAATTTCGAGGGTTTTGATTCCAAACCCTTGTCGGAATTTCTAAATAAACCATTATTCTTATCGGAAAAACCGATTCGTTCATCCGGATTCTCTCGATTTTCTTCAGAACCTAACTGTGTTACCTTCGATTCAGAGGTCTGACCTCCATTAACACCACCATCACTTGAGCAATTTTCTCTATCTTTTAACATAATAAAAATCACAAACAGAGAGAAATTAAAGAGTTATACCTTGCAAAGAAGTGAGAAAACAAGTGAAATTGAAGAGTTGATTCCTTCGTTGGCTTCTCAATCCTTCTTTGCCCCTTTTGAATTGTTCAATTCGCCATGAACTCTTTTTTTGCTTTCCTTTCTCTCCGTACAGTGTGAATGAAATGGCTTGGAAGCCGCACACGGAGAGAATCTTAATACTCGACTCATGTTACAAAATTAGTCCCTCAATTATTGATTAAATCGGTTGCAGTCCTTCAATGTTTTTAATTTGTATTTATAATCCTTAAAAGTAAAATCATTTGACAATTTAAGTTTTCTTTTTTCGGCTTGTCATCCCCGAGCCCAAATCTGTTATACAAAATATGAAACCGATGATTTAGAGCATCTTTAATAAATTTCCTTAAATGTAGAAAATGAAGATTTTAAAGGTTTTAATATACTTCTCCATTTTAATAGATTTTCTAAAGGTTCTTTTAAAATAAAGAAAGTAAATGAGAGAAAATAAAAACCTCTAAATTTTTAAAACTTTTAAATTTTTCATTGTTTCTGTTCACCTAGAAAGTATTAGAGAAAATGTATTATTATTTTATGTAAATACTTAATAGCTTATTGGTATAATAATTCTTTTACGAATTTGTATTTTTAATTTTTAGTTTTATAAAATTTATAAAGGGATTTGTTGAAAATTCTACAAAAATATTCCATCACAATCTTTAAAATAAAAAAAATAAAGATTTTAGAATTTTTTTTTCCTCGGACTAAACCCTGAAAACATTCTCCAAAGGAAAAAGAAAAATGAAAAAGGAGAAGAAAAATTCTCCATATTTGAAGAATATAAAAGAAATCTTTAAAATTAAATTTTGGAGGAAAGAGATGATGTATTAGATAATTTTTTATTATTTTTAAGGAAAAAAGTAAGAATATAAAATTATTATTTTATAAAAAGTTTGTTGGGTATTAAATCTATTAAAATGTGAATTACCTGTTTAGTCCATGGGTTTATACATTCTAACAATTTCAATACCCTAAAATGAAATAATTATGGAAGATTGCCTTCTGCTATGCATTTTTAACATCGTTAGTCCCTACTATTAACTTACGGTATTTAGGTCGTTTCACCTTTTCACTCAATTTCTAAATTATATAAAAACTAATTATAAATAAATAGAGGAAAGTTCATTTGAGAATTACACTTTCGATCTAAACTGACAAGCCACTTAGAACGGTTCATGTGTCCATATTCATCATGAATAATGGACATAAATTTTTTTACAACATTCATGATGAATGTCCCTGACACGTGACACACTCTCAATGATTTACCAGTTCGTAATGAAAATACAATTCTCAATCAAACTTGTCCATATACATGTATGTATGTATATATATATATGGTTTGCAAGCAAATATGAAAATGGCGATGAACATGGGCACCAAAAGCGTTGTCGCTTTTCACGTCTTTTTCAACAAAGGTTGCATGTCGAAATGGAGGTTTTCTTTTTTGCAAGACGGAGCAGGAAAAAAAACCTTTTATCAAAATCGGTGGTGATGAGAATCAAAGTCGAAAAAACGATGGTTTATGTACGGATGATATTAAATTTGAAAATATTAGATCAAATAGAAAGTCACTATAATATCTTCAAATAACATATTTTTTGTTAATTACAATACCAGTTGCTTAGGTGGCGTTTTTTTAAGAGGTGCTGAAGTCTAATTTCAGTTCTGAAATGGTTATGAAATGTCTAAACGAATCAGACATAAGTGATGATTAAGAGCTTAAAATGAAAAAACAAACAAGGCCTTAGTTGTGATTAAAATTAAACTTTACTAAGATACCATTCTTATATTAATTATTGAATAAATAGAATAATTGAACTAGGATTGGTTCTCGCGATTATCACAATATTTAGGGTCATCATATGATTATTGTTTAGAGGGGTATTTTAGTCATTATACTCAGTGGTTTGTATTTTATAACATATTGGGTCCCTCAATCTAACTTTATTCAAAAAATTTAGTCAACTCAGTTAGTTTAGAGGGGTATTTTAGTCATTTAATTTATATTTTATTTTCTATTAAAACAAGAGGGACCGAAAATATAATTTACTCTATATTTTTATCAATAGCTGGCCCCACCTCTTTCTCTCTCACCAATTACACGTGTCTCTTTAGTTTTAAATGATAACCTGCCAATTGTCATCTTCTTCGACGACACACCACCGATCATCTTCTCCGATGACCTACCACAGATCATCTTCCTCGACGACACAATAACACCCATATGCAAACATAATTAAAAAAATTACAGTTCATCATCATGAAGATCTTAACAAGTTCTATAACCAAATCAACCTTAAGATCCATAAATAAATCAAAAACCGTGAACTGAAATCAAATAACATCAAACCCGTAACTTCAATAAACATAACACAAATAACATATTCGTGCAAATAATCAAAATACCTAAATCTAACTCAAACAAAAAACCTTAACCCGAATTCAAACAAAAAGCCCTCAAACCATATATTTTTGAAACATATCTACATCTGCTTGGGAACATCACAAATATTTGAAATGTAACCTAGATTTTTTAAACAAAAAAACCCTCAAGCCACAGATCTTTGAAATGTACCCTAGAGACGAAGAGGCACGAGTTCAATTTTGGGATGAAGACGGAGAGATATAGGTCAATTAAGGGTGGTTTCTCCGGCTACTGCGGTGGCTACTTCACATATGCAGAAAGGAACCGGAGATGGTTGGAAACGGATATGCTCCTCATATGACGTAACTCCGGCTAAAACCCTCATTCCTCCCTTGATTTTTCAATGAAAACCCTCTTTCCATTTCCTTCTTTACATTGACCCCCCCCCCCCCCCCCCTTTTTTCTTTCTCAATGAACCATTAGGGGGAAATCAAATGTGTAGGATGATTTATGGTGACATTAGGAGTGGAATTACAGTGGTAAAAGGTGGGAAACAACTATGGATGGAGGTTGGTACAGGGACGAAGGTGAGGAGCAAGACTAAAATTGAAGGATATCGTTGGATCGATGGTAGATGACAGTGAAAGAGAAAAAAGCAAAATGACAATGAGGAGAAAGATTAATGGCATAGAAGTAGAGAAGCGATGGTGCTGAAGGCGTTGACTGGCGGCGATAGATACAGAAGAAGGTTGGCCAATATGAGAATGGAAAAAGGTGACAACTTGGCGAGGATGATGATCGACATTGTGATGCATCTCAAACATTGATAAAAAAATTAATTAGAGTAAATTACATTTTTGGTCCCTATGATGTTAATAGAGAATAAAAATAAATTAAATTACTAAAATACCCCCTCTAAACTAACTGAGTTAATAAAACTTTTAGGACGGAATTAGATTTAGGGACCCAATGTGTTATAAAATGCAAACCACTTGATGTAATGCATAGATATTTCAAAACAGGAATCCAGAATATTAAAACATATAAATCACAGGGACCAAATTTGTAATTCACTAAAAAAAATAATGTAGGATAGTACCTTTGAGTATGAGTGGTCCAATGTTGTCGGTTTGTTATGTGTTTTCTTGAAATTCCTATGACTAATAAAATCCGTTTTCTTTTGATTTTTCACTTTTTCTTTTGATTTTGACATTTTGTTTTGAAACTTTCCATTGGCTAGTAATACCAAACTTAGAGTTTAATTATATTTTTACATTCAAAACCATGAAAAGAATATTAACACATTTGAATATTAAATTTAAAACCTTTTTAAACGATCAAATCGAATGACATATAATTTTATATACAGAGGAGTTAAATCTTGTGAAAACCAGAATAAGTTGAGGGCGTTGATGACTAATTTAACACATGGATTAATTTAAATCAAGGGTCATTGGAAAAGAAAACATATATATATATATATATATATAAATAAAGTGGAAACATTGAGAGTCTACGTGACATCTTCACAATCACTTCTATTTTTTTTTTCTTAAGTTTTTGATTTTTTTAAATGTTAAATATGTTAAAGACTTTTCTGTTCCTGCATGAATAATGTGTATTTCATTATTAATCGGGGTTTTTCGTAATTTTGCATAACCATATTTAACCTCCAACTTTTGATTTGCTTCTTGATTAACTTATACCTAAGTTTAACCCCCAACTCTTGATGTGCTTCTTCATTTACTTCATTTTATTTCTTAGATAATTTTGTTTTACAAAGTTGCAACAATAAGCAAAATGAAATCCTATAAATCCTTTGGTGGAGGATGAAGAAGATGAGAGTTGAAGAAAGCATAGAAGATTTTAAATAGGTATGTATAAGTTATATTCTTTAAAAAATATGATTTGTCACTACATATTTTGAAATTTGTTCTATAAAGTTACAATAATAAGTAAAATGAAAACCTATATATCTTTTGGTGGGGGATGAAGATGATGAGAGTTGAAGAAAACATAGAAGATTTTAAAGAGGTATTTAGAAATTATATTCTTAAAAAATGTGATTTATCATTAGATATTTTTTACTTTTCCATATGTATTCTTTTGTTGTTGTTGTTGTTTTCCGACATGTATCGTTGTTCATCGTACATAAATCTTATTGGTAACACAATTTACGTTAATTGTACTTTTTGTGAGTTACATATTGTTGATGTATGTATATGTGTGTGTTTCTTTCCGATCTGTATCATTGTTTTTTTGATAAAAAAAGATTCATATAACTTTTTGTGTTTTGTATGTATTATACATTGTTGTTAATAAGTTTTTTGTTTTTTAATTCGGGTATTATTTACAAGTGTTATCTTTGTTTTTTCTATCTTATACTTTATAATTGATATTTATGTTGGTATCATACTTATTCTTCTTCTGTCAAAATTGTTCTTAAAAGAATTATCCTTTGTATGTATTATATGTGTGTGTGTTGATGAGTTTTTTGATTTTTATTTGAAATTTTTTCACAATTGTTATTTTTGTTTTTTTCCCTTCTTCATACTTTTTGGTTGATATTTATGTCATGTTTGTGTTTTATGTGGATTTTTGCTCAAATTTGTTTTCCCAAAAGTTATTTTTCATTTTCCGACTAGAAACATCAAAATTCTATATAACTTTTGTGTTTTCGTTGTGAATTATCTTCTACGTCTTTTAAGTTATTTACAGTTTCTTAATTTCTAACTTTATAAGAAAAAATCACAAAAAATAAGGTGACATTTTCTAAGCATCTCAATCCCAAGAAATTGCTCAATCTTTGTCTATTTTATTGATACTAGAAGGGTACTCGCGCAATGTAGCGAGATCCATCTCGATTTTAATGTTTAATTTTATTTTTTTGTCTTTACCGACGTTATAATACGATTTTACTGGTTCTGAAAAGGACATTTTCTTTGTGTAGTTTTTTTAATCAAAATTTTCATTATAATTTAGGTGTAATATATAAAGAAGTAATTTATTTTGATTTAATGATATAATGATATAATTTTTTATCAAGATAATAATTAGTTATTTTGTTAGAAGTTAATGATTATCCTAATTATATTTTAGTTTTTCTATGTTTAAAATGAGATATTTATCTTGTATTTGATTATGTTTATCTGTAGTTAATTATACGAATTCAAACACGCAGCTTTAATAAGTTGTACTCATGTACAGTTTACGTGTAATCTTGAATTTTAAGTAATATGCATAATTAAATAGTACTTAAAACATAAAAATATGTTTTTAAGAGTTTTATGCAAATGCTTTTTATAATATAGTATAGATAATTGTTCTTTTTCTGTCAAAATTTTTATTTAAAGAATTATGTTTTGTATGTATTATATGTGTGTTTTAATAATTTATTTGGTTTTTATTTGAAATTTTTTCACAATTGTTATTTTTGGTTTTTTTTCTTCTTCATACTTTTTGGTTGATATTTATGTCGTATTTGTGTTTTATGTGGATTTTTGCTCAAATTTGTTTTGCTTATGTTGTTTAGTTTCCCAAAAGTTATTTTTTATTCTCTAACGACAAAAATCAAAATTGTATATAGAGTTAAATACAAATTTGGTCACTGTGGTTTACAAATATTAACATATAAGGTCCTTCAAGTATTTTTTTAACATCCAACATCCCTGTGGTTTTTATTTATAACAAATAAAGGTCCTCCATCCAACTTTTCCGTTAAATATTAACCTTTTAGCATATTTTCTTTATTTTTCAAACCACATGGACAAATCTGTAATTTACTTTAAACTATATAATTATATTAATTATGTAATTTTTATATTTTATAAATTATATAACATATTTATATGGACCTAATATTTTTATTTAAAAATCATTTATATATTTAATTTTTACAAAATGTATTTTGTATTTATATTTATATAAAAAATACAAATAATTTTATAAAATCTATGGAATGTTTAATTTATATTAGAAACAGTTAATTTATTTTAATTGAATATATGGAAGCTTCAAAATTTAAATACATAAAATATATAAAAATATAAAATATAAATACAAAAGAATTTTTTTAAAATAAAAATATAATAAAATCTTAAATATATAAAGAATTAATAATTTGTAGATATACATATATATGATGAATAGAGATGGTGAAGAATGTGAGATGGTAGATTTTTAATGAGGATCATTTTGATTACAAATAAGTTGTACATGCTTGAATTTAACTTTTATATTTATATTTACCATATATATATATATATTTATATCTACGTATTATTAATGTTTTGTATATTTAAGATTATATTTTATAAAATTTATTTTGTATTTTTATATATTTTATGTATTTAAACCTTCCATCTATACATATTTTGTATAGATGTATATCTACAAATTATTAATTCTTGTATATTTAAGATTATATTATATAAAATTAATTTTGTACTTGTATTTATATTTATATTTTTATATATTTTATGTATCTGAATCTTGAACCTTCCGTTTATGTAATTTGTATAGTGGTCTTATTTACTGTTTATGTATTTGAATTTTGAAGCTTTCTTATATGCAATTTGAATAATCATTTGTTTCTAATATAAACTGAATCTTCCATATATTTTTTAAAATTATTTATATTATATATATATATAAATATAAATATAAACATAAAATACACTTTATAAAAGATAAATATATAAATAATTTTTAAAATAAAAATATTAGATGCATATAAATATGTAATATAATTCATGAAATATAAAAATTATATAATTAATAAGATATTGATATAATTATATAACTTAGAGTAAATTACAGATTTGGTCCATGTGGTTTGGAAAATAAAGAAAATATGCTAAAATGTTAGTATTTAACGGAAAAGTAGAATGAGGGACCTTCAGTGTTATAAAATGAAAACCACAAGGACGTTGGATGTTAAAAAAATCTTTGAAGGACCTTATGTGTTAATATTTGTAAGCCAAAGTGACCAAATATGTATTTAACTCTTGTATATAACATTTTTGTTTTTGTTCTAAATTATCTTATCCGTTTTTTATGTTATTTACAGTTTCTTAATTTCTAAGTTGATAACTTTATAAAAAGAAAACACCAACAATAAAGTGGCATTTACTAAGCATCTCAATCCCAAAAAAATTCTCAATTTTTTTCTATTTTATTGATGTAATTACCATCAAAACCATTAAATTAATTAGATTATCAATTTTCTTTGGTTACATCCAATATTTTTTTTATTTTTTTATTTTACATGAGTCTATTATTTGTACACATAACAATTATTGAATATATATATATATATAGAAAGAGGTTCATGCGAGTACGGTAACTACTTACGAGAATGCGAGGACAATTCTCAGTCAATCATTTTGTACATGAAACTTTTCATGTACAAAATCATACATGATTCATTTACAATATCACATATGATTCACTTACAAAATCATATATGATTAGCCACGACTTTTCCCGCGACTGGCCCACGAAAAAAGTCGCGCGTGTTCTTTTTGACACTTACAAAATCACATATGATTTTGTACATGAAAATTTTCATGTACAAAATGATTGGCCGAGGATTGTCCTCGTATTCTCGTAAATTGATACCGTTCTCGTATGAACCCGCTTATATATATATATTTGCAAACATTAAATTAATTAGGCTATTTATCTTCTTTAGTTAAACCCAAATTTATTTTATTTTATTTCACATGACTCTAATTTTATTTATTTACACAACAATTAATGAATATATATATATATATAAACTCATTTTATATAAGTGAAATTACAATTAATATGTATAATAATATTTACACCACATTTGAATATAATAATGTGTATTTTGTATTTGTATCTAACATAATAATAAATTGATTATAAAATATAATTAAATAAAATGAAGATGATGATTATATAATAGCTTATGATCATTGTCATTTATATTATTTACACAAGACTCTTCATATATATATATATATATAATTAAAAATAATATACTTACAAAATGATAATACACGAGTTTCAACCATTTTTCTTAGTACAACATATATACTGATTTGTATTATTTTCAAGTAAAATTAAACATCTTTGATTGGGTCAGTAAAGTTTTTTGTTTTTTCAAGTGTCCTCTATGCATCGGTCGGGCGTATCGAACATCACTGTATTAACTTTAGGTTTAATATAAGTCTGATTGTTATCGTTCAAAAAAATTTGAATCGATGAATAAATTTTCTTTTTAAAAGTATCATTTAAAATATTATTAAAATCAATATATAAATTAATATAAAAGAAATTAGAACCAATATATGAAAATAAATGTAGAATTAATATATATAACTAGATATTTATTATTAACTTCTCTCTGATAAATGAAATATTTATTATATTTAATGTCACTGATTACAATAAATACATAATTAGATACTTATTATTGACCTTCTCATCAATAAATAAAAAACTTTTCATCGATAAGAGAATGAAACAGTATAGAAAAACTAAATTAGAAAAACCAAATATATAAAACTAGAAATAATAATTTACTGTAGTAATTAATATATAAATTATTTTCGTTTCATTATTTTTATTTAAATTGAAATCAAACAATATATAATCAGAATTGAATAACATTTTTCATTTAACATGAAAGGATTAAAGACTCTTTTTTAAGACTTTTTACTAAGAAACAATCTCAAATAGATCGAAAAAACTCGAAGAAATGAAATAAAAAATTATTCAATCGGACTTGTCTATAGGCGAAGTGGTAACAATACTAACGACTAGTGCTACCCTTTGTGCAATCGTAGTTTTGGGAAAGAAGCGTTTAAAAATGGGTTTTTACCTAAATTTGCAAAAAAGTACATTACACCGCATTTGTATGATAGAATATAATTTTTTTATTATTTTAAGCTAATTAGAAAATTTGATGACGTAAAAATGAATTAATTATATATATATATATACATATATATAGAGGCGGGTTCATACGAGGACGGTACCAATTTACGAGAATACGAGGACAATGTTCGGCCAATCATTTTGTACATTAAACTTGTCATGTACAAAATCATATATGATTTCATGTACAAAATCATATGTGATTTTGTAAGCATCAAAAAGGACACGTGCGACTTTTTTCGTGGGCAAGTCGCGACTAATCATATATGATTTTGTACGTGAATCATATGTGATTTTGTACATGAATCATATGTGATTTTGTACATGAAAAGTTTCATGTACAAAATGATTGGCTGAGGATTGTCCTCGCATTCTCGTAAATTGTTACCGTCCTCGCATGAACCTCTTTCTATATATATGTATCAAAAGAAATGATGATATGAACAAGCAACTTTATATATATGTATCAAAAGAAATGATGATATGAACAAGCAACTTTATATATATGTGTCAAAAGAAATGATGATATGAACAAGCAACTTTATATTAGTGTAATATCGATTTTATCAATTTAAAATCTAATGTGTGATCATCAACCCTCTTAACTTGAATATTTTTAAAAAGTTACTGCTACCGCGCATCGCGCGGTACCGAACACTAGTTTGTAATAAAAGCAAAGAATAAGGGCACTTTTGTCAAATTGCAAGGGAATTGAAACGGTATTATCCTCTATTACTTCTTTAAGGGTTAAACCATTTGTGGGAGTTTCGTTGTCGGTGATTATGGTGTTGTGAGATCGCTTCAGGTTTTGCCATGTTTTGTTGAATTTGACCAGGCTTTTAGCTCCTCTGGGAATCCCTTCGAGTTCTTTGATTAAATCGAATGCGGACTCTGTAACACCCTCCCTAGACCCTTAAAGAGGGTCATAGTAAAATATCTAATGAATGAAAAAACTTCACAATTTCGTTCATTACATCTATAAATCTTTTTACAGCAGAAGACTTACACTTGAAATAACTGTCTAAATATATTAGTTCGTCCAATACCAAACTAGATTCTACAGCACAAGATACTTAAATTGCTCAATGGCGACCTAAGTCGAATCCTTCCTCTTGCCAAGCCCTGTGTGAGCGCTTCCTGAGATATATGACATATGTTAGTTTGCAAAGCTAAGTGAGTTTATGTTAGTTCTATAAACATTGAAATAGACACTTCAATACTTAATATTGAATAAAACTGAGAACTTAAACAATACACTAATACTATTTTAACACACCATGGTGTTCCACATGGGGTGTGACTTAGTGCATCCTGATGCACCACTCAACTAAAAGACCAATGTGAATTAGTCTTGACTAATACTATTATTGTTGAACATCCTGCTTTAACAAGCACACACTTAACTGACACTGAAAACAAAAATGTACAACTGTGTTCCTCTTATAGGAACATTGTTTGATGATAATGAATGATAAAACTAACCACCTAAGTGATAAGTTGATTATTACTGACTAATAAGATAGTGTTGATCGCTTGCAACTTGTACATAATAATTCACATACTATACTAATAACTGATTCCTGACGACGAGGGAAGCTAAGCTCGACAAGTGATAACTGCTACTGATCTCTAGTGCATTTCAATGCACCTACAATACTAGACTTCTCAATACTAGTATTCCTAACTGTCACTATACTAGTAAAGCCATGCGATCAAGAAACCATGTACTAGACTAAAGATATATCATATTATAGATAATATTAATATAACGACGAGTAATAATCCATAATCTATACGATGCAATGAAGAACTGTAAACATGTAACATAAATATTACATATTGAAACATATAAACTACTACATAATTGAAACTGCATATAAAAATACATCGCATAATCAAAATCAAGATGTATCATACTAGTCGTATATCCTCCCCTTGGAAAAACAAGTCATGAAAACCTGGATTGATGAGTGACCGAACTACGATGGCTTACTACAAACGTGATACAAACCGCATCCTAAACAATTAAGTTAAAACTTCTGAGTGCTCGCTTAACTATTTATAAAGCTAAATCTTGATGTAAACATCATGCTAACAAATTTCTCAATTTAACTATTCATGGGGCATCCCCAAAATTAGTTAATTAATTACATAATTACTTTAACTAGCTACTAAACTAATATGATAACCATCAATTAATTATCAAGTAAAACTCTTAGCCTTTCTTGTTTACTGCCCCAACGCCAACACCAATTCAGAAACTCAATCTTTAATAATTAAAGCAATACCCAACTGTAATTTGGCACAATTTGCCATCTTATAATTATTAAAACAAGATTCTTGGGTCACCAATTAACCCACATTTGCCATTAACAACTAAAACTGCAACTACTCCCTGAATCAGGGACCCTGATCATCACCTCGACAATCAAATATCGAGATTAGAGTGAAAATTCAATGCTAAACGATGCCTTGGCATCATGGGATTAAAACCCGAGATTCTTAAAATGGGTCTACAAGTAGAAACCCACGATTTCCATTACTGTAACACCCGAAATTTTTTTATAGATAAAATATAAAATTCTAGAAAAGGCGTGTTTTAAAAGGGTTATAGGTTGGTTGATGAAAAAGATCGAAGCTATGCGTCGGAAATCAAGTTTGGGAGTTTCGAGGTAACTTAAATGGCTCGTGCTAGTTGCGGCTGAGCTAACCCACGCCACTAAGTGGCTTTACACTCTGTTTGGTTAGGGCCACTTAATGCCAATTACGAAATGTAACTAGCTTCACAACTAGCGCCGGGGTCTGTTTGGTCAAAATGGAGTCGCGTGAGTTACCAATGCCAGTTACGAAATGTAACTAGCTTCACAACTAGCGTCGGGGTCTGTTTGGTCAAGAAGGAGCCGCGTGAGTTACCAATGCCAGTTATGAACGTAACTGGCGTCCTTATATGGCGTCCATCACTGATCAATTTTTATAACATCCGTTTTTCTTGACTTTCACACTCATTTTTCACCAAAAACCTTCTCCTCCACACTAATGGCGATTTTAATGTTTTGAACCACCATTCTAACCAACTTGGGAGCATTTATTGAGCATCTAGCTTGAGGATTTCGGTTTGGAGCTCAAGTGTTCGAGTTCTTCTTCTACTTCATCTTCTCCACCAAGTTCCACCCTTTTCATCCATTTTAGGAGATTTTCTAGGGTTTTCCTAACCCTAGCTATGTGAGTTCAAATCTAAACTTATAAACTCAAATACTTGTTGTAAATGTAGTATTTTGCTGATTCTTAAACTTGGTTTCAAGTAGTTGTGTATTTGAGTAAGTTTGGAAGTTTTAGGTCAAAATGAGGGTTTTGAGTACGTTGTTGTAGATGATAAAATGAGCATCATAAATGGTTTAAAATACTTGGAAAGGTTTTAAAATTAAATAATCTTTGGTTTTGAAACTCAAAATGATTTGACCTAGTTTTTGGTAAAACTTGGATTTGAAAGGAAATGGTTTATTGAAAGGGTTTTCAAGGTTGGAAAACTAGTAATACGTCTCGTTGATGTATTTGGTCGTAGGGCTAGTATGTATTGGATCCATAGGCATATAGTCGGTTTAAAAGCGGGATTGTTGTCCCTTTTTGGTTGCATAGCAGTCTAGTAGGGCCTGGTACCGTTGGGTATTATGCCGATTCATTACCGGATGCCATTGACTCTATGTATGCGCTAGTAGGGGTCTAGTAAGGTCGTGTACTAACGTACATAATCGGTTGTTGCCGGTTGCCATTGACCCATTGCGCGGGCTAAAGTAGGAGTCATCGGGGGCCGTGTACTAAGGTGTATAATCGGTCGTTTCCATTGGCTCTTACGGTTAGCTCAAACATCGTGTAGTGACCTACTTATGGTATCTGTCACTAAGGATGGAACACCGGGTCTCCCCCGGTTGCTTTTAAAGGATCCTTGCTCATCAAGAGTAAGTTATTTCAAGTGAAGTTAAATGGGATAAAATGCACCGTATCTTATCTTTTTAAATATTTTAACAACTTTATCCATTTAACTGTTTGTTCTCACTAGGCGTAAGCCTAACACTTGATTTCAAAAATGTGGTTTAGCAGGTAAGCAGGTTGACGGGACTCTTTAGAGAAGAGCGGGACGGTGTGTCGAGATAGAGACACCTTTTTGGAGATATGCCTTAGAGCATAAATAGTTGGAGTTATAACTCATTCTTTTGAGGATATTAGTAACACCCAATTGTAATCTATAGTCTGAATAACATAGATTAATATGTTGTTATTTTAATATCCATGTTTAGATGTAAACTCCCATACTCTATCCCCACTTACTAGGTGATTTTTATATTTATTCAGCATTTCGTTTGGTTTAATTTTGCTCTAAATTTTAGGGTGTTACAAGTTGGTATCAGAGCTCTAGTTTAAGCGAACTAGGTGTGAATTTAAAATGCCTAGACTTAAGCTGAGACTTTAAGTGTGGATTTGTGAGATATGGGTAGACACCATTGAGATAGGAGAACTTTAGAGTCGACGGAAATGCACTAATCATGAAATGTGACTTTGGTAATGGGAATTCTTACTGGTATGATATATTCAAGATATCACGTAGCTAATGTTATTTTGGGTATATTGTTATGTGAGTATGCTCGTTTTTCCATTGTTACGATGATTGACAAATGTGTTATACGTATTTATGTTAGTTTTGTCTTGCTCCTACTCTATCATCTTGACAGACTAAGATGGCGAACACGCGAACCCGATCGCGTAATGAAGTTGAGGGAGCAACCAACAGTGTCACGAATCAGGACGTGGCAGCAACAGCGGAAGTCACTCAACCACCCCGAATTACTCGACCGCCACCAATCATCCCTCCTCTCACAAGTATACCCGTGCCTAGATTGTCTACTATTACACCACTCAATCTTAATGCAGGGGGTCCTCTAATGACGGAGGCGGGTTCACAAGATGAACTTCAGATTCGGTTGTTGCAAGCGGTGAACACTATGATGGGTCAACAACATGAATCATTCCTTAAGGCGCTTGAGGAGAGAGATGCCAGTGTCAGGAGGCATGAAGTAACTGCCGAGAATGCTGTGGGAGGTTCCGGGGGAACAGGGGCCGCACCAAATACTGAAGAAACCCCCGTGACCGAAGTGAGAAGAGCAGGGAAATGTTGCTCTTATAAAACCTTCTTATGCACCAAGCCACCCTAATTCTCCGGGACTTCCGATCCAGTGGTCTGCATGAATTGGCTTCAAGAGATCGAGCAAGCCTTTGGCTCGAGTGAATGTGAGGAATGTCAGAAGGTGAGGTTTGCCTCACAGATGCTTAGAGGCGCGACCTTAAGATGGTGGAATGTCACTGCCAAAACTCTTGGCCCGGTGATTGTATCGATGTTGACATGGGAAATGTTTAAAGGGAAAGTTTTAGAGGAATACGGTAACGAGAGGGCTATAGATCGTATTATGGATGAGTTCCGAGCTCTCAAGAAGGGGGATAAGACTGTGAGAGAGTATACAGAATTGTTTGTGGAGAAACTGGATCTAATGGGGCATGTGGCTCCAACTGAGAGAGAGAAAATGAAGGCGTACATCAAAGGATTGCCATCTGACATGATGGCAATGGTCCAAGCGGCAAAGACCTCCACTTTAAGGGAGGCCATTGATCAAGCTCCAATGGTGGAGGACACCGATGAGCTGAGGAAAGAAGAGAGGAAGTTGAGTGGAGAAAAGAGGAAGTGGGAAGGCAATTCCGCGCCTTCCAAGAGGCCAAACTACAACAATAACCACCACAACAACCGAAGGACTGAGAATAGGAGAGAGCCTAACTGGTGCTTCAAGTGCCGGGGTAAGCATCACGGGCCATGCAACTCATCTGCGGAAGGGTGCCGCAAGTGTGGTAAGAGCGGGCACTACGCTCGCGAGTGCCCGATTAGAGGAATCGTTTGTTTTGAATGCAAAGAACAGGGGTACTTTCGAAAGGATTGCCCAAAGATGAGAACGGGGGAAAGTCAAGGGAAGAGGGATAATGTCCCTAAGGTGACGGGGAGAGCGTTCAAGATGACCGTGGATGAAGCTAAAGAGGCGGCAGATGTGGTGACGGGTACGTTTCTCATAAACTCCGTACCCGCTCGTATTCTTTTTGATTCCGGTGCTACTTTCTCTTATGTGTCCATTATTTTCTACCCGAAACTGCTTGTACCTGTTAGTACTTTAGAGGATGCTTATATTGTTGAGATAGTCGATGGTAGGAAGGTCTTGGTTAGAGATATTCTTAGAAATTGCACACTAGAGGTTGAGGAGAGGCGGTTTCCGGTGAACCTCATACCTATGGAGATAGGGAGTTTCGATGTAGTGATTGGGATGGATTGGTTGGCCAAGAACCAAGCCGAGATTTTGTGTTCCAAGAAGTTGATTCGAATTCCGTTATCAGATGGTAGTATGGTGTTGGTCTACGGAGAAAGAAGGAAGGGTGAAGTCGCGTTGTTAACACTAGCAAAGGCACGCAAGTGTTTGGCCAAGGGATGGCTATCTTACATAGCCTATGTTGTGGAGGCGAAGTTAGAAAAGAGAAAAATAAATGATGTTTGAGTTGTTAGTGAATTTCCGGATGTGTTCCCCGAAGATTTACCTGGGTTGCCACCCGATAGACAAGTGGAGTTTCGAATAGATCTAGTACCGGGGGCCGCTCCGATTGCTAGAGCACCCTACCGGTTGGCACCATCCGAGATGCAAGAAAATGATGACGCAACTGCAAGATCTCCTTGAGAAGGGCTTCATGAGACCAAGCTCGTCACATTGGGGAGCTCCAGTCTTATTTGTGAAAAAGAAGGATGGCACAATGAGGATGTGTATATACTATAGAGAGTTGAATAATACGACCGTGAAGAACAAGTACCCACTTCCGAGAATTGACGACCTCTTTGATCAACTACAAGGAGCGGGTTGTTTCTCAAAGATCGACTTGCGCTCGGGTTATCATCAAGTGAAGGTGAAGGAGGATGATGTAGCAAAAACGGCGTTTAGAACGTGGTACGGGCACTATGAGTTCCTAGTAATGCCATTTGGGTTGACAAACGCGCCGACGGTATTTATGGACTTGATGAACCACGTGTGTCGACCTTTTCTGGACAAGTCGGTAATAGTATTTATTGATGACATCCTTGTCTACTCTAAGAACGAGTTAGACCATGAGCAACACTTTCGGGAGGTTCTCGAAGTATTAAGGAAGGAAAAGTTATACGCCAAGTTCTCTAAGTGTGAGTTTTGGTTGAAGGAAGTACAATTTTTAGGTCATGTTGTCACCCAAGAGGGAGTGAAAGTGGACCCATCCAAGATAGAAGCAATGATGAATTGGGAACCACCTAAGTGCCCGTCAGAGATCCGAAGTTTCTTAGGATTGGCGGGATACTATCGAAGGTTTATTCAAGATTTCTCTAAGGTGGCATCTTCCCTGACGGCCTTGACTAGAAAGGACGTGAAGTTCGTGTGGACCGACAAGCAAGAAGAGGCTTTTCGGACTCTTCAAAAGAAGTTGTGTGAAGCACCGATTCTATCCTTGCCGGAAGGGGTGGAAGATTTTGTGGTTTACAGTGACGCATCAAAAATGGGATTGGGATGTGTGTTAACGCAAAGGGGCAAGGTGATTGCCTATGCCTCAAGGCAACTCAAGGAGCACGAAAAGAACTACCCAACCCATGATTTAGAATTAGCGGCGGTGGTTTTCGCTTTGAAGTTATGGCGACACTATCTTTATGGAACAAAGTGTACACTCTATACAGACGACAAAAGTTTGAAGTATGTGTTTGATCAAAAGGAACTGAATATGAGGCAAAGACGTTGGCTCGAACTACTCAAGGACTATGATTGTGAACTACTTTACCATCCGGGTAAAGCCAACGTGGTAGCAGATGCATTGAGCCGGAAGGAGTACGGTAGCGGGACACGTGCCGTACTTAAACGGATTGAGGTGATGTCTAGTTTGATTGACCGAATCAAAGCAGCTCAGGTGAAGGCACTACTTGAGGAAAACTTAAAAGATGAAGTGATGGTGAAACAACATTTAGTGTTGACCGAAGATAGTCATGGCCTGAAGCTATTTCGAGGGCGTGTTTGGGTGCCTAAGATCGGGGGCAACCGAGAACTACTTTTGGAGGATGCCTATAAGTCCAAGTACTCCATACATCCGGGTAGTACCAAGATGTATAGGGATCTAAAGTTAACTTATTGGTGGCCCGTCATGAAGTTGGATGTTGCTAGCTATGTGGAGAGATGTGTGACTTGTTTGCAAGTCAAGGCGGAACACCAACGACCGTATGGAAGCCTTCAGTCGTTGGAATTTCCGGAATGGAAATGGGAACACCTCACTATGGACTTTGTGACGAAGCTACCAAAGACCTTGATAGGTCACGATACCATATGGGTAGTGGTGGATAGACTAACGAAGAGTGCTCATTTCTTAGCAATGCGAGAAGCCGGCCCAGTTGACAAACTGGCCAAGTTGTATGTGGATGAGATAGTTGCAAGGCACGGTGTGCCTTTGACTATTGTGTCGGATCGTGATAGCCGGTTCACTTCTAACTTTTGGAATGGATTGCAAGAAGGGTTGGGCACCAAGATAAACTTAAGTACAACATTTCACCCGCAGACAGATGGTCAAAGTGAAAGGACCATTCAGACTCTTGAAGACATGCTTAGGTCATGTGTTATTGACTTTGGTGGGAATTGGGATTCGCATCTACCGTTGGTGGAGTTTACCTACAACAACAATTACCACTCTAGTATTGGCATGGCGCCTTTCGAGGCACTTTATGGACGGAAATGTAGGACACCGGTATGTTGATTAGAAGCGGGCGAGAAGCAAATCTCCGGGCCCGAGATTGTACAAGAGACGACTGACAAGGTGAAACTTATTCGGGAACGACTAAAAGCGGCACAAGACCGCCAAAAGAGTTATGCCAACAAGAAGAGAAGACCAATGGAGTTCCAAGTGGGTGAGCGGGTTATGCTCAAGGTGTCTCCATGGAAGGGTATCATTCGGTTCGGAAAACGCGGGAAGCTTAGCCCTCGTTTCCTAGGACCGTTCAACATTTTGGAAAGAGTGGGACGACAAGCGTATAAATTGAAGCTGCCACTCGAGTTGGCTGGCATACATCCTACGTTCCACATATGCTACTTAAGGAAATGTTTGGCTGAAGAAGAGAGTGTGATACCTCTCTCGGAAATCCGTGTTGATAATAGCCGATGTGTGGAAGAGCCGGAAGCGATCTTGGAAAGAAAATCTAAGAAGTTATGCCACAAAGAGATCACCATGGTTAAAGTGCAATGGAAGCATCATAGAGGGTCGAATGTGACGTGGGAAGCAGAAGAAGATATGAAGAAAAGATACACGAGCTTGTTTGTGTAGTTTTAGATTTCGAGGACGAAATCAATTTCAAGGGTGGGAGGATTGTAACACCTGGAATTTTTTTTAGATAAAATATAAAATTCTAGAAAAGGCGTGTTTTAAAAGGGTTATAGGTTGGTTGATGAAAAAGATCGAAGCTATGCGTCGGAAATCAAGTTTGGGAGTTTCGAGGTAACTTAAATGGCTCGTGCTAGTTGCGGCTGAGCTAACCCACGCCACTAAGTGGCTTTACACTCTGTTTGGTTAGGGCCAGTTACTAATGCCAGTTACGAAATGTAACTAGCTTCACAACTAGCGCCGGGGTCTGTTTGGTCAAAATGGAGTCGCGTGAGTTACCAATGACAGTTACGAAATGTAACTAGCTTCACAACTAGCGTCGGGGTATGTTTGGTCAAGAAGGAGCCGCGTGAGTTACCAATGCCAGTTACGAACGTAACTGGCGTCCATATCTGGCGTCCATCACTGATCAATTTTTATAACATCCGTTTTTCTTGACTTTCACACTCATTTTTCACCAAAAACCTTCTCCTCCACACTAATGGCGATTTTAATGTTTTGAACCACCATTCTAACCAACTTGAGAGCATGTATTGAGCATCTAGCTTGAGGATTTCGGTTTGGAGCTCAAGTGTTCGAGTTCTTCTTCTACTTCATCTTCTCCACCAAGTTCCACCCTTTTCATCCATTTTAGGAGATTTTCTAGGGTTTTCCTAACCCTAGCTATGTGAGTTCAAATCTAAACTTGTAAACTCAAATACTTGTTGTAAATGTAGTATTTTGCTGATTCTTAAACTTGGTTTCAAGTAGTTGTGTATTTGAGTAAGTTTGGAAGTTTTAGGTCAAAATGAGGGTTTTGAGTATGTTGTTGTAGATGATGAAATGAGCATCATAAATGATTTAAAATACTTGGAAAGGTTAAAAAATGAAATAATCTTTGGTTTTGAAACTCAAAATGATTTGACCTAGTTTTTGGTAAAACTTGGATTTGAAAGGAAATGGTTTATTGAAAGGGTTTTCAAGGTTGGAAAACTAGTAATACGTCTCGTTGATGTATTTGGTCGTAGGGTTAGTATGTACTGGATCCATAGGCATATAGTCGGTTTAAAAGCGGGATTGTTGTCCCTTTTTGGTTGCTTAACAGTCTAGTAGGGCCTGGTACCGTTGGGTATTATGCCGGTTCATTACCGGATGCCATTGACTCTATGTATGTGCTAGTAGGGGTCTAGTAAGGTCGTGTACTAACGTACATAATCGGTTGTTGCCGGTTGCCATTGACCCATTGCGCGGGTTAAAGTAGGAGTCATCGGGGGCCGTGTACTAAAGTGCATAATCGGTCGTTGCCGGTTGCCATTTGCTCTTACGGTTAGCTCAAACATCACGTAGTGACCTACTTATAATATCTGTCACTAAGGATGGAACACCGGGTCTCTCCCGGTTGCTTTTAAAGGATCCTTGCTCATCAAGAGTAAGTTATTTCAAGTGAAGTTAAATGGGATAAAATGCACCGTATCTTATCTTTTTAAATGTTTTAACAACTTTATCCATTTAACTGTTTGTTCTCACTAGGCGTAAGCCTAACACTTGATTTCAAAAATGTGGTTTAACAGGTAAGCAGGTTGACGGGGCTCTTTAGAGAAGAGCGGTCGAGATAGAGACACCTTTTTGGAGATATGCCTTAGAGCATATATAGTTGGAGTTATAACTCATTGTTTTGAGGATATTAGTAACACCCAATTGTAATCTATAGTCTGAATAGCATAGATTAATAGGTTGTTATTTTAATATCCATGTTTAGATGTAAACTCCCATATTCTATCCCCACTTACTGGGTGATTTTTATATTTATTCCGCATTTCGTTTGGTTTAATTTTGCTCTAAATTTTAGGGTGTTACAATTACTTCTTCCAAAATGGTAGATTTTCCTTCCAAAATTTCTTCATGTATCTTCTTTCGTTCTTGAAAATGAAACCCACGATTTCCATTACTTCTTCATAAACCTTGCAATTTCTTCCCATTCACTTGCTACTGATTTTCAAAGAGAGGATAAATGAAATCTTTTTTTTTCCTTTTCCTTTATGGTGAACTACATGGAAAAAGTTGTTCTCTCTCCACTAAAACTCTCTCTCTCTCCCAAGAATAATGAAAAAGTGGGGTAACCCACTTTAAACTTATTTGACCAAAACTAATCCCTTGTTGCCCCTTAGCCTCTTTCCATTTTTCATCTTTGGCCCCTTAATTTATACATAGCAAAGAATTAGACCCTAGAATCGGGGTGTTACAGAATCTGTTCGATTATCCTTATCGGGAATCGGATTGGCGAAAATCGAAGAAGAATAATAGGAGATCCGACGGAGATCTATTGTAGACAGTTTGTAAACGGGAAAGAAACAATAGGCGATCGAGTAATCCAAGAAGGTGGTAGATTGGATGGTGTACAAACATTATCACGATGTTGTTTCGCTTTATGAAATTCACCACCATGTAAGCATTGGTTAAGTCAAGCTCTGTCGTCGGCTCGTCCAGAAACAGGATAATCAGATTGCTTAATCCTTCTAGATCTAGGGTTCGTTTGGTAACGTAAATTTGATTTTGATTTAGTGTTATCTCGTTTTTTTCTGGTTTGGTGTTGATCTCCAATCAATTCTTGGTATTGAAGCCACCTTCTAAGAAACCAGCCACATCCCCTTCAAGAGTACAAGTCTGATCATAGAGTTTTTTTGTTTAATTGTGTTTGATTTCATGGGTGAAATAACATGTAGAAGTAAATTGTATTTGATTTCATGAGATAAAATAACATATAGGCAGAATTTGTATTTGATTTCATGAGGTGAAATAGATTATAGATGAAATTGTATTTAATTTCATTTGGTGGAATAATATATATATATATATATATAGAGAGAGAGAGAGAGAGAAAGAGAGAGAGAGAGAGAGAGAGAGAGGGAGGGAGAGAGGTTCAAGAGAGAACCTTAACAAAAAGAAGAATGAGAACACCTTGCAAGCCCTCCATCTAGATAATATGCATTTGTGCATAGACGGTATGCACAAATGCATACAAGCGATTGAAGCTGTTTTTTTTTTCTATGCACGAGTATTATGCATTAGTGCATATGCACAAATGAAGGTTACAAATTATCAATATGCATTTATGCATACCGTCCGGATGGAGGGCTCCTAGAGTGTTCTTCAGTTTTTTTTTAGGTTTATCCCTAAAATTGGCCCTATATATATGTATGTGTGTGTGTGTGTGTTTGAATTTCCGTCGTTCATATATATATATATATATATATGTGTGTGTGTGTGTGTGTGAACATTATGTTTGGATTTCATGAATGATATATCATATTTATGGAAATTGTCTTTTATCTCATAAGGTAAAATAACATGGTATGTGTTTATCTCATGAATATTTGTTATCAAAATGATGATTATGTCATTTTCTAACTAAAAACAACTTTCAATTAAAACCATATGATCAAAACAAAATTAGGGATTAGATCAGTCCTCACGATTCTCAACATTTTTGTTGTTCTCATTTGATTACCGTATTAGAACTGTTCACGGGTGGTGCGGCCCGCTAGACTTGTTAAAAAGCAGATTTGGAAATCATTCTCGAAAATGGGTGGACTCAGGTCGGACCGCTAAAATTAATGGACGGGATTGGGCAATGAAATAAAGAATTCCGACAAGCCCGTCCGCCGCTTTATATTATTATATTGGATTTAACTTTATATATAATTAATACTTTATATTTTTTAAAAAGTGACTTTGGGTTGGATTCTTTTTACTGAGTACCAAAAGTCTCCCTATATATATATATATATATATATATATAGAGAGAGAGAGAGAGAGAGAGAGAGAGAGAGAGAGAGAGAAAGGGAGGTTCAAGGGAAAACACTGAAAAAGAGAAAACTGAAGAATACCCAAGAGCCTTAATGTTTTTTTGTTCCTATGCATTAATGCTTCTATTATTACATATGCATTGATGCATATTCGCAAATGCATGTTACAAATTACCGGTATGCATTAGTGCATACTGTCCAAATTGAAGGTTCACAGGGTGTTCTTTAGTTTTCTCTTTTTTTGGCGTTTTCCCTTGAACCTGACCATATATATATATATATATAGGGGTTTAATCTTTTGAGAACCATATCTTTTGTGAGATCCATGAGATCCATTCTTAACCACTCATTATAATTAAATTAATACATTCCTAAATTAATAAACAAGGGTATTTATGTAATTTATTTGGGTGACAACTCATATTATACTTTCCTTATTAAAAAACAAAAAAAAATAGAAATATTGAAACAATAATATAGGTCGTCTCTCCCTCTCTCTCCCTCTTCTCCTTCCCCCTAACCCTAATTTCATAAGCCGCATCCCCACTTCTCTTCTGATCAATCCTTTCTTCTGATCAATCCTTTCAATCGTCGTTATCTCCATGGAAGTAACAACAATGGTCATCTCCATGGTAGCCCCTCCTCCGTTTTCATCCATTTCCCTAGATTTCAACTACTATAAACAACATCGATGCAAAATATTATGAATCTGGGTTTCTATTATAAATCTTGGGTTTGAATATCGTTTCGCTTTTATTCTTGTTTTGAATCTGGGTTCGATTTTGATTCTAATTATGAATCTGGGATTCGATTTCTTGGTCTTTTTTATGGGTTACGATTTTGTTTCTGGGTTAAAAAAAAATTGTGATAGGTTTTGAAGAACACTAATGGGTTTTGAAGAACAGTGTTCTATTTGTGTGGTATGCACATTGTGCACATTGTATATGTGTATTTGTGCACATTGTGTATTTGTGTGGTATGCACATTGTGTATTTGTGTATTTGTGCACATTCTCCTCCAGAATCAGTGCACATTGTGTATTTGTGTGGTATGCACATTGTTCACGATGGTCTCTCTCATCTGCATATTCACAAGCAAAATGCACAATGTGAACAACCTATGTTCACATATTGTGCACAATCTTTGTTCATTGTGTTTATTTCGGTGGGGTGGCTGAACGGAGAAGGAAGAGAGAGAGAGGAGAGATAAAATATACAAAATACCTATTATGCCCTTTTATTAATTTTGTAATTAAAAATTACCAAAATTACAAGCTTCCTAAATTAATTAAAATGTATTGGCTGAAAATGGATCTCAAGTTCTCAAAGAAGTTAGGGTTCCCAAAAGAAGGTCCCTCTCTCTCTCTCTCTCTCTCTCTATATATATATATATATATAGAGAGAGAGAGAGAGACCCATAATTTTTTTAAACGGTTGCACCGTTTATATATAAGAAAAAAATGTCGAGATATTTTTTACATCATAATTGGCTTATTGGTTAGTTCATTAATTTTTCATACGTGAGGTCTTGGGTTCAGTCTTTTATTGTGAATTTTTATAAACATAATAAATTTGAAATTAAAACTAAAAACTAAAAAAATGACACTAGTGGGGTTCAAACTTGGGTCTTAGGTGTAGAAAAAGCCTTGCAAACCAACTCTGCCAAGGAAAACTTGTGTCTATATTGTAATTTTAAATATATATGGTGGCACACAACAAAACGATACGGTTGGACGTTTCACAAACCTAATTTTTTTACTCTTCGTCCGAGAAATAATACGGTGACCCATGCCACCGTGGGTACCACTACAGGTCCGCCACTGTATATAAATAAAATATATGATATGGCAAACTACTCCTTAGTTTTAAAATTAAAGGGTATAAGTTTTGACTTTCAAGGTCAAACGAGCCATTCCGCATAAATGAATCTATGATACAAATAAATGTAGAAAAAAAGGCCTGTAAAAACCATCAAACAAAGAAGTTTTAGATCTACAAAATCAGAATCATGACAATCTTGAATATAAGAAATGTAACGGTTGCGTGAGAATGTAATGGTTACATGTACAAGTCAATATGTAAATATACTTTTATAACGGATGTAAAGAATAGTCAAAAGAAACCAATGGCAAAGCGAGAAAGCAAGAAAGTACCACATCTGCATTGAAAGTTTGAATATTTGATAAAAACGGAGAAATTATTTTAAAATATAGTACAAAATACGCTGCTTATTGAACTTGGTGCAAGTTCTTGAAGTTACAAACTCTTCTATTATATTCATCAAAAAAGGACAATTCTTGACATCTGGCATGCCCATTTGGACTAGCGTATGCGATCAAAATTTATGATACACAACCTATTACTAAATTGGAATATTGAAATTATTTGTGTTCTGGTCAAAATACCGGAATGCATCAAACAAACAAAAGATTTTACAGTCTTGGTAATTGACTTGTCTTGCAGTCAAAGGTATTCACAAAAACAACTACTCGACCATCTAGAGTAAAGGTCTCGACTACGTCCATATCACCCTCACAAACCCTGTTTTTTAACGAAATATATTAGGTTTGTTCAATAATGGTTATTCACCTTCCACACCTCAAATGAGTGGGTTCAAAAACCTCTTCCCTTGACCAATTCAAAACAAAATTCATAAAATAAATCGTTAGAGGTTTCATAACGAGGACCCACAAATCCGTAATTTTTGACAAACCACATAAATAATAGTGCTTAAAACAATATCCATTGAAAAAACAAGTGATAAACATATAATAGACAAAAAGAATATAGGATATGAGCAAAAACCTATCATCCGTAGAATCATAAATTGAATAATTTATGTTATCTATATAGAAAAAATTATAATAAATTTGCATATCCTCTAAATATTCTTTAGTTCAGGTAATATCATCCAATTCAAAATTTTAGGCGACCTCACAAGCTCTATAGTTATCAAACAAACTCAGAGCTCTTATAAAATGTTTTACGCAACACTAAAAACATCCTAGTAGAGTGTAACATAGGACGTTATGGGGTTGTAAAATACGTTTACCGACTATTTTTAAGCAAATGGATGATTACTAATCACCAAATAGTCCCACTTGGAACCCGTCCTGTAGATGTAAGTAGGCATTTCAAAGCAAACTGAGCGGCTGAAGCTAGCGAATGGGTTCAAGCCAGTCACCCACGAGATTCGAACTTGAACCTGATGTATTTGAGAAAAATCATCATGTCCATTTTGCCATATAAGTAAACGCCAGTAGGCATGTTTGCCTACTATTACATTAGAAACACATATCGGCGTCCGAATAATTGGATTTATAGGATGTCGTATTGTAATAACCCTAAACTAAATATTGGTTTTGGGTTCTAAATAAAAGGGGTTTGGACTTTAAATAAGGACTTGGGCCGATTTTTTTAATTAAGCCCTAAAGCCCGAAGTACATATATAGATTTGTAGGTGGAATGTTTGGTCATTCTCCTCATTTCCAGATTTTTTAGTGTGTGAACGTGTTTGACAAACAAGGAAGAGAAGAGAGCAATCTTCAAGAAATTCATCAAAGCTTCAAGTATTTTCCGGTATTCAATCTCATCTTCTTCATCTCCTAGCTTAATTGAGTCATTTGGGATGACTAGAATCATTGGGGTTATGAGTTTTGATTGTTGAGCTATTTATAAAGTTCTGAAATCAATGGATATGAAATGAGTAAACATATTAGAGTTGTTAATTTCATTGTTAGTATTGTTTTCATTGCATTTGGGTTGTTTTCAAGAAAAACCCACCATGGATGAACTTTGGTTCTTCATAGAGATTAAATTCATGGATTCAAATAGATGAAATTGGATTGGTGTATGTTTGGGGATGATTATATGGTGTTGGGAGTGAGTTTTATGCATAAAAATGAAGAGAAATCGAATTGGAAGTTGGATTTTAGGCTTGGTTCACGAAATGGGTTTTGTGCAGAAAAACAGAGACTAAAGCGAGTCTTTGGCGAGTCATGACTGGCTTTAGCGGTTATTTGCAATTTTTAGTTTTTCGTTAAGTCCGGGTTGGGCTTGGAGTTTGGGTTCTTGTTTGAGGGATTTGTAAATGAGTCTTTTGGGGTTACTTTAGGTTGGTAAACTTATAACCTCAATTCAGGTGTTCTGTTGGTGAGTCCGTTGGACATAAGTGAGCTTAGCGGCTTGGCAATTCAGGTGAGTTCCCTTGATTTAAACTACACTTTTTGTCAAGCTTTGATTTATAAAACTGATTATGGTGACTTAAATTGGAAGCATGCTAAATGATTTATATTCCTTTCGGTTTATATAAACGTTATATGTTGAATTGGCCTGGATATCGCAATATGCCTAGATAAGTGGACATGTACATAGGAGAGTGTGTGTACCTTGAGATAGTGCAATTTTCTTGGGAGTTATATTTCGTACACCTCGAACTCGTTTGAGGTATACGACATTCCCGCATGTGGCAAGTTTGCGGGTAATGATTATTGAGTCATGTGTGGCAAGTGTATGACTAACTTGGGTTCTTCTACGATCCTTGTACATGGTCTCGTATTTGAAATGTTTGCTTCCTTATTTCTAAGCATTTATTTCTTCGGATTTAAATGTTTTATATAACTGCGGTTTATTTGGGAAATCACTAGACCTTGTGGTCTAACCCTCGTTTTTTTAAAAACTAAAACCATTTTCAGGTAAAGGTTTGGTTTAGAGCTCTTCCAAGGGAAAGGGTAGAATGTGAGCCGGTCGTAGAGAGGATCGGATGACGTAGAGACTTTCTTAGTTTAATAATTCTCAGTTGTGGATAGTTATTTATTTCCGCTGCAAGACGTCGAGATGTGTTAGATATTCGATCTCTTTTGGTTTATTGATTGTCTATTTATGTTGGATTTTGATTTATGGATATTGGGTCGTTAAACGTATTACTCTAATAGGATCCAAAAAGTAAGTGTTCTATTACGTCTTTTTATAACTTTTTTTTTTCGAAAAGTGTCCTATTAGACTTTATAATAATAGGATGTGATATTTGGTTAATAGGACCTAAAAATTAAGTGTCGTATCATGTTGTATCAATAAAGACACATCAACTAAAGTGTCATCTTTTTGTCTTGTATATGACCCTTTTTTAAAGACGTTTGTCCTATAAACCCTTTTTGTTGTACTACCAATTGGTCAACAATTTATTTTTTGCAAGGGTTTTTTTACACACTTAGGGGCAGGAGAAGTAATTTTATTGGCCGAATCTGGACAACAACTATTTTTCATATGTGGGAATAAGTCCATTTCTGTGTGAATAAGCCCCAAGTAAACACTTCTTTTTGTCCATGCGAATAAGCCATTTTACCCACTCAGCCCATTAAGTCCTAAGTAAACACACTCTTAGTTGCTTCTCTTTTAAAATGTGTTATTTGATTTCATATAAAATTTTGGGTTAACTTAACTGGTAATAAGGTTTTAACTTTTGTGGATTTTTTTCAAGGTCACCTGTTCGAATCGAGTAATAATACTTAAGATTTTTCTTGTTTTTCTTTAAAATCCCTAAGATAAATCAAAATACGTATAAATTGATTTAGACATTAGACATGTGTGGTTAAAAAAAATTCAAGCGGTTTAAAGAAACATTTCCACTTTAAAATTTGACTTAGGAAAAGAAAGTCAAATTTGACCTTATTTTGTCTTTACAAGTTTATAGGGACATGTCATATTGTCATTTAACATTAAAGGCATGCTTTGAAGTTTATTGAGTAAAATTTAATAAAATAAAGTAAATTATGGATTTGGTCCTTCAATTTTATTTATTATATAATAAGTTTCCAAATGTTTACATTTTGTTTTGCATTTAATCCTTTATTCTAACTGTCGTATACTATCTTTTTTAACTCTGAAGGCAAAAGGGTCAATTTGCATTTTTTTTCTTTATTTTAATGATTCTTTAATTAGTATTTATTTGTATATATACATACCACACACAAGCATCTAGATAAAAACACGTGATAGTAGATCTGAGTGGCATACATGTTGAAAAAGAGTGAGACAAAACAACCGGAAAAGGCCTTCTGTAAGCTTCACGACCCTGAAAGCAGGCAAAAACTTTTTGTTTCCGCTTTTGTATAGGATTTTCTTCTAGCCCGTGAACAAAAACAAGTTAAAGTTCCAACTCTTTTAGCATCCTGGATCGAGTTTGGATTCTCCTTATTTCTTAGTGTAAATAAACCATTTGTTTCCCATTTTTTTTATAATAGAATTCAAAGAAAAATATCCTAGTTTTAAAGAGTTATTTGTTTAAGATTAATCACGATTTTGTGATTTCGGTTTTCGAATATTCACCATCAATAAAGCTTCCTCTTTTCGTGTTGGACGTACACCATCATACTTGTGGTGAAACCACAGTAATTGTGAGTTGTTTATTACTTTGCTTCCTTTAATTGTGATTTTGCGCATTCGATTTGTCATCTTACTATTTGATTTGATCTTTTTCGCATTCGGTTGTCAGTATCACTGATTGTATTTGATTGATAGAGTTCATTACTTTATTCGACTTTGGGACCATTGTGATACTTAAACCCCAACACACTCACATCTATCATCGACACCACCTCCAGCATCAGAACCACCTCCGTCTGCAGCATCACACCCAACCTCCATCAACCCATTGTCTCCATCCCAAATCTCAGTATCTCAATCTAAAACTCATTATCTTAGTCTGAAATTGAGCCATTGTCTCCATTCCCATCCCCTTTGCACCTAACGTCAAAGAAGAACACAGGTCATATATGCTTCTCAAGCGCACCACACCTACACCCACCTCCACCTCGAAAAGAGAAAATTCAAGTAAATGAAAAAAAAAAAAATTAAAAAAAACTTAAAATGGTAATAAAAGACTGAAATGACCTTGCGTTTAACAAAGATGGTGGACGGATATTAAGAACACCCTCTACTGTGCGGGTGCTAAGACTAGGCGAAGAATTAAATGAATCAGTTCGCTTGACCAACCCGAGCCTTCGGGCCTATAGTTCTTCTGATTTGGCTAACATCCTTCGATGACAAGCCGACCGGACCAAATCCAAAAGAAAATGCAAACATGAAAACTTAAGGACCAAATACCTAATATTTAAGTAATAAAAAAAATACTTAAAGACCAAATACCTAATATTTAACATATCACATATCAAATCAATAATTTATTTAAAAATAATAATAAAGATCATGCAACTAATTATAATCTCATGTTAAATATTCCGTCAGTGATTTATCTGCAAACCTTGATAGAAGTTCTATGGTCTTTATTTTGAATATAAACAATAAATTCCTTTTTTTTCTTTTCAAAAACAATAAATCCGTTTATTACTTCAACTACTATTGGAGAAAACAAATTTATTGCAATCTTTTGCATTTAATACTTTACTATTTTTTTAATCACGTGTGAATATAGTAGTCATAATTAAGGACATCTTCAACCCAAACATCAAAAAAATACTAAAAAATGTGGGTCCCTTAAATATTAAAAAAAACTTTCTCCAACCACACTAAAAAAACAATACTAAAAACATTTTTGATAATAAAATAATATTATTTTATTAAAGCATAATAATTATGATAAATAATTGATTTTTATAATCAGTATATAATTATCACTTAAAACTGTAAAAAACCAGTAAAAAAACAGCATCACAAAACAGCAGAAAACCAGTAAAAACAGCAAAACAACAGTTGTTTAATCTGATTTTTACAGCAAAAACAGCATCTCCAACCCAAACACTAAAAAAGGACACAAAAAACACTAAAAAAGGTGGGTCCCTTAAACACTAAAAAATACATCTCCAACCACACACTAAAAAAACAACACTAAAAACACTTTTGATAATAAAATAATATTATTTTATTAAAGCATAATAATTATGATTTATAATTGATTTTTATAATTAATATATAATTATCACTTAAAACTGCAGAAAATCAGTAAAAAAATGCATAAAACCAGTACAAACCCGCATCACAAAACAACAGAAAACCAGTAAAAACAGCAAAAAAACAGTTGTTTAATCTGATTTTTTACAGAAAAAACAACATCTCCAACCTAAAAACTAAAAAATACACAAAAACACTAAAAAATGTGGGGCCTTAAACACTAAAAAAACCTATTTCCAACCACACATTAAAAAAAACACTAAAAACATTTTTGATAATAAAATAATATTATTTTATTAAAGCATAATAATTATGATGTATAATTGATTTTTATAATCAATATATAATTATCACTTAAAACTGCAGAAAATCAGTAAAAAAAAACTGTAAAAAACAGCATCACAAAACAACAGAAAACCAGTAAAAACAGCAAAACAACAGCTGTTTAATCTGATTTTTTACAGCAAAAACAGCATCTCCAACCCAAAAACTAAAAAAATACACAAAAAACACTAAAAAAGGTGGGTCCCTTAAACACTAAAAAAACCTATCTCCAACCATACACTAAAAAAACAACACTAAAAACATTTTTGATAATAAAATAATATTATTTTATTAAAGCATAATAATTATGATGTATAATTGATTTTTATAATTAATATATAATTATCACTTAAAACTGCAGAAAATCAGTAAAAGAAACTGTAAAAACCCAGTAAAAAACAACATCACAAAACAACAGAAAACCAGTAAAAACAGCAAAACAGCAGCTGTTTAATCTGATTTTTTACAGCAAAAACAACATCTCCAACCCAAACACTAAAAAAAGACACAAAAAACACTAAAAAGGGTGGGTCCCTTAAACACTAAAAAAACCCATCTCCAACCACACACTAAAAACACTTTTGATAATAAAATAACATTATTTTATTAAAGCATAATAATTAAGATATATAATTGATTTTATAATCAATATATAATTATCACTTAAAACTGTAGAAAACCAGTAAAAAAACTACAGAAAACAAGTAAAAAAACAGCATCACAAAACAGCATAAAACCAGTAAAAACAGCAAAACAGCAGTTGTTTAATCTGATTTTTTACAGCAAAAATAATAGAAAACCAGTAAAAAAGTACAGAAAACCAGTAAAAAACTGCATAAATTAATTATTCAAATTAGTAAACTATTAATACATATATATATATATATATAACTAAAAAAGTTAAATAACATATTAATATAATTTTTAGAGGTCTTCTTTTTTGGCCTCCAAATATAGAGGCCAACAATTTGCCCCTCTATTTTTTTGTTTTTGTGTTATAGTGTTGGTTGGAAAGGAAAACACCTTCATTTTTATGTTTTTTTGTGATTTTAGTGTTGAGTTGGAGATGGTCTAAAGAAAAACAAAAAGAAATTGCAAAAAAAGGAAGAAAGTTAGGGATGGCAATCGGGTCGTGTTCGGGTTGGCGTGTCAGGGAGGGTCACCCCGGACACGACCTGTTTAGCTAATCATGTCGAGATATGCAACCCTAACCCGCACACGCTCGGGTTGGCGGGTTGTAAACGGGTTGACGGGTTGTAAGCGGGTTAACGGGTCACCTAATAATACAACCAACTTCAAACATCAAAATTTAAACAAAAAGTCCAAACATATGTTTCAAAAAAATAAAAAGTCCAAACACATACAAATTCACCTAATAATACAACCAAATTCACCAAATAATACAACCAAATTCAAACATCCAAGTTTCAAACAAATAAAAAGTCTAAACACAATCATATTCAAACAAATAAAAAGTCCAAATACAATCAAATTCAAACAAATCCATTTTGACTATCTGAGGTTTTTAAGTAAAATACAAAAACAATAGTTAAAAATTATTTTTTGGCGGGTTGGCGGGTCCACCCGTGACCCGTTTGGGTCAACCCGAAAACGACCCGTTTATTTGACGGGTCAGAAACTTCAACCCTAACCCGTTTATTTTCATGTTAGGTACGTGTCGTGTCGAGAATTGCCACTCCTAAAGAAAGTACAATGGGATAATTTTACCCGTGATTTTAATAGAGATTTTTAATGTAGTTAGTGACAGGATTCCATTTTTAAAACAAAATCCAAACCTAAAGGGCCACTTATTAAGATATTGAAGTTTATATCTCACTTTTAAAGAAAACATTATATGTTAAAATTGTTTCAACATATTTTCTAAAGAATTTTAATTATTTTTGTTTGTACAATATTTTATTAATTTGCTTTATGGGTTTTAACAACCATGCATATGGGTGTCAAATTAGAGTGCATTTAATAGATTCTTTAAAATAGAAAGATAGGATTTTTGTTGTTTATTTTATTTCAATATTTTTTTTATAACTATCTATACTATATTATAAAGCGTTTGGTAAAAACTTTTAAAAACATATTATTATGCGGTTAGTACATTTGATTAAAGCATGATTACTTAAAATTCAAAAATGGTACTATTTTGGTTATTTTGGTTAATTTTCTTATTAAACCTATATTATAATTTAAAATAAAATCTGAAATAAAGAAAGTTTACAAAAAATAAAATCTATTTTTTCAAAACTAATAAAATCGTATTATAAAATTGATAAAGACAAAAAAATAAAATACAATATTAAAATTAAAATGGATCTCGCTGCATTGCGCGAGTATCCTTCTAGTTCTTTAAAATAAAGAAAATCAGAGAAAGCTTTAAACTTAAATAAACTTTTAAAAAACTTGGAAAGAGCAATTATTTATTTATTCATACCCACTAATGCGATTGTATTCTTATTATTTTATATAAATTATTTTAAAAAAAAGGTATTTAGACGATGGAAAGAACTATAACTTTTTTAGATTTTTTGGCTTTCGGTTCTCCGTTTTAGACTAGCACTCAATAAAGTTGAATATTGTGTTTTTCTTTTTGTATCCCAAGAAAAAAGATTAGAAACCTAAGTTCATTCCAATCTTATGTTTGGTAAAGGATTTTTTGGATTTAAAATCCTAGGATTTTATTGAGATCCCATGGAACGATTGGTATTTCACGAGATTTCGTAAAATTTGTATGTAATAATATTTTAATTTATGTTAAAAACATTTATTTTTGTAATAGTCAACTAATAAAAAGATAATTTCACTATTTTTTAATTATTTATAAATTGTTTTTATAATAATGAAATTAAATTCTATTCAAATCTTACAAACCAACCACAACAAAAATTTCAAATCTTACCAAATCCAAATCCTTCATATGATATATATAGGACATTTTTATAAAAGTGTCTATGAATATATATTTTTATAAGACATTTTTTTTCAAATAGTGTACTATATAATAGCTAATAAGACGTTTCTTTTAATAAAAATGTCATAAAAAATTTGTTATGACACCCAAAAACGTTTTATAAACTTATTATAACATCTTTAGATATGACACTTTATTATCCGGTCTTATAAATTAAATCCTATAAAACAGTTTATTATGATGCTTAGACATGTTGTTTTGAAATGAAAATGGAAGAGTTTTCCACAAGAGACTTTATTTAATTGATCTCATAACCCTTTAACCTCTATACCTCAATAGACGTATCTAACTAAGTTAATTAGTGAATTAACGGAAGACATGATATCTATCTGTGAAGGTGATCTTTTGGCTAACTCATTTTATGCGGCGATTGCACTGTATAAAATCCCTAAGTTGTTAGTAAATGTTAAAGATCCTAGAAATGATCATCTCACAATCCTTATCCTAGTTTTTGGTGCCTATGAGTCTTTATGAAATGATCATCAAACCAGATACCCGTTTATTAAAGATAAACAAAGGATGAAGGATCCAACATCCCAAACTCACCGCGGTCACTACTGCAAGTTACTTCAACTTCTGATGAATGATCGTAATAGTGACATTAAAAGTTATCAAAGTATTATCGTTAATTCATTAGTTACATCACAATGGAAGTCAACTTAAGTGTTTCTAATGTTGTCATCATCTTATTTTATGTGTTTTTGTATTGTTGCTTTAATCATACAAAAGTAGAAAAATCCCCGACAAGCCTTTAACTTTTGACTTGTGTCATTTTAGTGTTATACTGCATAAGATGAAATATAACAAGTCGTTCTATAGGAATAAAAATATGTTGTTTAGTCGAGCATCTATAAAGGCATGGAGCATTTTTGCTACGAATCCATTCGATCAAATTCGTTGTTTTCATTCATTAGTTAACGTGTTTTCTTATTTTGAAAAACTAGATTTCAAATCTTTAACATTTTATGGCATATAAATGAAATCAATTGTTTTCGTTCCTATCTTGGGAAACATGAATTTGATCTTAGAAATTCATTAAATAATTTGCATGATAATAAACCGATACAAACCAAAGGGCCTCTGGCCTAGCGGTACCGGGGGTTTTACATCATCCTCAAGGTCTCGGATTCGAGCCTTGGGAGTGGTGGTTTTCCTAAAAATGGTGGAGGAGTGGGGGTTTATCCCCTAAGGTGATGGTTCGGATCCCGCATACTGCCCATATGGATGTCACTGTGGGTCCGAATCACTAACTACTAACTTGCCGTTCAAAAAAAAAAATAAACCGATACAAAATTAGACATAAAACCCACATTTTGTATACAAAATTGTTCTCTATCCTATCCAGAGGTCAGAGGTGGAGTCTGGAAACTGAGATGTATACAAAACTGTCCTCTATCCCATCCAGAGACGAGAGGTATGGTCTGGAAATTGAGATGTATACATAGTTGTCCTCTTGTCTACTACCTCTCCAACAAATAAAGTAAGATGTATTCAGAACTGTCCTCTATACCAAAATGTAAATAACCAAGTAACTATAGAATTTCATAGATAACCACAAAAATGAAGCTAAAATGATCAAATCTTCATGTCTCACTGTACAATGAGGATACTTAATTTCTCTCTCGACCCTAAAACACGAAATTGACATATAGATATTCTACCAACGGTCGTTAGACCGAAAAAGTCAAAGTTTCAAAGTAAGATCGGGTATAGCCGATGAATCTCTAGCGGCCGGTGGCGGCATTTCTGGGTGTTTCATGTTGTGATAACTACTCGAACCACCACCACCACCATCACCACCAACTCCATCGATTTGCCTGAAGCTACCGGGCCAAAAAACTTCCGCCTCATCGTCCTCCATGAACATCGGCAACCCGAGATAGGTTTGGTCGAATCTCGCACCACCTCTCATGGCGGCAAACGGCGGTTGTTGAGGTACAACCACCCCTTGATGCAATGAAGCGTGTGCTTCGATACTTAGAGCCCGAAACGTGGACCCGTGAAGCGGTAACGATGCTAGACTTGCGTATCTTTCGGATAACATTCCCATCCTCATGGCTCGTTTTGCCATCGTCCTTTCTCGTTTGTGTGCGTTTTGATGACCGCCCAATGCCTGTGAGCTATAGAATTTACGCCTGCAGTAATTGCAGGAAAAAACACGGGGGGCTGGAGGTCCGGACCCCGTGTTCGTGGGCGCTGCCGCTGCCGCCACTTCTGTGGCGGCAAGTTCGGGTGTCATGGGGTTGAAGCCGAGGGTTAGGTCGAGAGCGATGGATGGCGGCCTTGGTGTGAGGCGGGAAGAGGTGGTGGTGCCGCCGTCCACCGACATGCTTGACGCTACTTGACTGCTCATTTCCGATTCTTCTTCAGATTCAAAGAGGTAATTTGGAGGTTCCATGTGTCGGTTTTCTTATGAATATTCTGGCAATCTTAATCGTCGTCACCTGCAAAAGCAAATTCGATGACTACATATTAACAAGATTCAACAGTTTGCAAGAATTCCGTTTTCTAGACTTAAAACCGAGACCTCACAGTCACACACACACATATATAGATAGAGACTTGGGATCACGTGAGACCAGCCTGTTTTTGTGATATCTGTGAGACCACTTTTTTACACTTGAAACTTCACAACAGAACACTGGACCACTGAAAGTAACCTTCACAATGTTTTTGCTATGAAGGTTCGGATTTTTTTTACCATAGTATGGTGTTTTACTGTGAAGTTTCAAGTGTAAAAACGTGGTCTCACGGGTCTCACAAAAACATACCAGTATCACATGAACCCAACCCTATATATATATATATATATATAGAGAGAGAGAGAGAGAGAGGGAGGTTCAAACGAGAATCATGTTTAAAGAAATACGAGAATGGTCGTTCATGAACAAAATCATATATGTTTTTGTACTAAATCACCCAAAAGTCCGGACGACTTTTCCATGCCACTTAAGTGGCCCCAAAAGTCGTCCGCTACCCGTTATTGCAAAATCATATATGATTTTGTATTGTTCTCTTATTTCTTTAAATAGGTATCATTCTCGTATAAACCCTCCCCTGTATATATATAGTAAAGTTCAAATGCGAACTCAAATTTGGTGGTGAACGTGAGGATAAATGAGAGCGCAACACGTGTCTCAATGTAGTAATATTCAGACTGAATAATAGTATTATTCGGTCTGAATAATACTACATTCAGACTGAATGTAGTATTATCCAGACTGAATATTTCCTTTATTATTCATCTGAATATGACACGTGTCGTGCTCTCATTTGTCCTCACGTTCACAACCAAATTTGAGTTCTCATTTGAACCCTCCCCTATATATACATACATATATATATACAAAGTTTTTTAAATATACAAAGTTCTCATTTGAACCTTCCTCTATATATATATATATATATATATATATATATATATATATATATATATCTCAATCTAGAACTTTGACTCCATTAAATGTGGCAAACTACCCCCTTGGTTCTAAAATTAAAGGGTATAAGTTTTGACTTTTAAGGTAAAACGAGCCAGTCCAGAGATATGAATCTATGACAGACATAAATGTAGAATTAAAAAGCCTATAAACAATAACCATAAAGCCAAAATCATGAAAATCTTGAATTCAAGAAATGTAACATTTACGTGTACAGTTCAATGTGTGACTACTATCTACAATATATACTTTTATAACGGATGTAAAGAAAAGGTCGAAAGCAAACAATGGCAAAGCGGGAAAGCCGGAAAAAAGCACCGCATTTGCACCGAAAGATTGAATATTTGACGAAAACACGGAGGAATTTTCTCAAAAACGTAGTGTACAAAATACACCACTTCTTGAAACTCGGTGCAAGTTCTTGACGTTACAAACTCTTCTATTAGATTCATCCAGAAAACCACCGTTTTTTTGACATCTGGCATTCCCATTTGGAACTTCGGATAAACAACAAGTCACTTTTTCAGCCAAAAGTCTTTCATGAAAACAACTGTTCTGCTATTTGGGGTAAAGGTCAGAACACGACTCCCAAAAAGACTGTTTTTAAGTGAGATATAATGGGTTTGTTTGGTTAATTGGTTTACTTTATGGAAGGGAGTGGCCAATTCAAAACCAAAATTCATCAAAATTGAAAACCCATTAAAGGTTTCATAACAAGAAATGAATTGATCCATTTCAAAATCCTTCATTGAGGACTTTCAACAAACAGTTAACAGATCCATTTTTTCCAGTGATAATTAGTACTAAAAAACAATGAAAAATCTCATCTTCTCTAAAACCAATCATCACAAATCCCCAACTACAAAAGTAATGATTGCAAAAATCGGAAGAATTAAACCTTTTTTTTTAAGATTTCTGCTCGTAAAAACCGATGACTACTATAAAAAAACCTTAATGACTTGATCATTCTAAAAAATTACCAAGGTAACCCACATAGAAATCGTAAAAGAACAAGCAGTAAAACAACAACCACCAAAATCTGCATCAAATACAGAAATTCAAAGTTCATCTACAAAATAACACATGGGTTTGTTTACCCACAAATCATAAGAAGAAGAAGAAGAAAAAAAAACATCAAGAATCCAAAATCCAATTTCAAAAGAAGAAAAAGTAAAAAGGGGTTGAATAATAATACCTGTAGTACAGTATGCAATTAGAGTAGTACTGTAGTTCAGTAGTTGAATATTGATTGTTAGATTGCAAAACAGGTGATGGATTTCTTTTCTAGGTTTTGCCAAATATGGTGAGAAGATGAGAAGTAGAACATATAATAAAAATGAAGGTAAGCTATTATTGGGATAAGATCATATTATCAGAGGAGAGGAAGAGAGAGAAAAAAGATGTCAGGAAGTGAAAGAGAAAGAGAAAGAGGAGCCAAATAATTAAAGAATTGCAGAATGATTGATGGATTTTTGGGGGTTTTTTAAAGTTAAACTGCTACTAGTGTTACAGGTGAAAAGCATGTTAATCCCCAAAAATTCCACTTTCTATATTTTCCAAATAATAATCTTTTTTTTTAATATAAGAGAAATTGACTGAAATAATAACTGTTTTTTACTTTCAAATTTACCTCCTAGTTATTTTTATTTGATTCGTTCAAATGTTGTTATCTATATAAGTTTCATTTTCTTTGTTTATTAAACTAGACTTGGGATCACGTGAGACAAGTCTGTTTTCGTAAGATCTGTAAGATCATATTTTTACACTTGAAACTTCACAGCAAATCACTGTAAATGTAAAAAACTTCTGATATTTTTATCCGAGACCATTTTTTTACACTTGAAACTTTACAGCAAAACACTGTGAAGATAACATTCATAGTGTTTTTGGTGTGATGGTTCGAATTTTTTTTACCTTCACAGTGATTTGCTGTAAAGTTTCAAGTGTAAAAATGTGGTCTCACGGGTCTCACGAAAACATGTTGGTCTCACGTGAACTCAACACTATGGACGTAAATAAAAGACAAAAAAAAATCAGATTTAACTCAGTTCTGTAATTGTGAAGATCGGGTTCACAATTATGACGGTACCACTTGTTAGGAGGAGTTTGAATCTTTTTTTTTATCTTTTAGCTAGGCCGTAAGTGGAGAGGTGGACCTGCACAGATAATGACATTTGGATAAATCAGGGAGAGAAATTGCTATAAGACCAATTTACGCGGGAGGAGTGACTATTTTGACCATTTTTCCAATATGAAAAGGGTGATTCTAAATATGGTGGTTATTAATAAGGGTGGATTTGGTACGATATAAAGTTTTTTTCCTTCTTAATATTGTATATCAATCAATTATAGTTGGTATGTAAAAATACTATATTTTGTATTGATCAACGAAATTTGATACCAACTTTTTTCGTTTGTTACATGTTGGTATTAATTTGTTTTGTAACAATTTCAAGTTATATATGTGAAAACTTTTCATTTTGTTCAAATTTTGAGTTTTCAAGTAACATATATGATATTAAGAGTTTCTGATTGTACAAACCAAACATGCAAAAATTAAAATGTTAAAAAAAAAAGATAAAGTTGGAATGTTTAATATTCAATACATAAAAAATACAAAAATTAATAAATAATTAAATAAAGTCAGTACCATGGTATTTCTATTGTACGTAACTTCCAATATCGTGTATCACCCAAGTTTGCATATTTTGTACGGTATTATCAACCTACTGTAATTTGTACATATTTAATTGGTAAGGTTGATACACATGTTGGTTGGTTTTGTTTGGACCCTTAGTTATTATGTGTTGCTATATGCACCCATATTTATATCAAAATCAAATTATATCATGTATTGAAAATTTAAAAAGTAAATCTTGACAATGATGTGTTTCATAATACATTTAGCAATATAGAATAATGCATTTGGCCTACCCTTGTTATTATTTGAACTTCTTCCTTTTAGATTTTTTTATATTTCTATATTAGTTGTCTAAAAATAAATGTCTTTAAAAAAAGTAAGTGTTTGATTTTCCATTATACCCTTAACCTTAAGGGTCATTTACCAAACATTTACTAGATAAATGCTTATTGATAAGAATTACCATCCTCAATTATCTTATCAGGTAAGATTCTTGGTCATCAAGATAGCATAGCTAGTTATATTGTTGGTAAGTGTCATTAAGCGCTAACCACTTAGGATTGTTAGCCTTCATCTTGCTTCTTATCAGGTAAGATTCGTGTAAGATTCTTAATCCTTGTTATACTCACCCGGTAAGGTAAGTAACTGAGTAAGCACTCATCTGATAAACATTTTGTAAGACCCCTTAATTATGAGATAAATAAATCTTTCTCTATTATTGAAAGTACAAGTGTCATTAATTTAGTTAATTAAAATATGTAATAATTATATATAGGGTCGGGTTCAAATATGAACTCAAATTTGGTTGCAAACATGATAACAAAGGAGAGCGTGGCATGTGTCCCATTCAGTCTGAATAACGAAGGGCATTATTTAAACTAAATGTTGTGTTATTCACCTTGAATGTTGTGTTATTTTCTCTGAATGTTGTGTTATTCACACTGAATGTGTGTTATTCATACTGAATAATAATGTATGAACTTTATCTCCATTATTTATACCGAATGTTCTTCGTTATTCAGACTGAATGATACACGTGCCACGCTCTTCTTTTGTCCTCATGTTTGCAACCAAATTTGAGCTAGTATTTAAACTTTCCTTTTCTCTATCTTTCTCTCTCTCTCTATATATATATATATAGAGAGAGAGATAGAGGAAAGTTCAAATGTGAGCTCATTTTTGGTTGTGAACGTGAGGACGAATCTCAGCCACTTATCCGGTCAATAAAGGCGGCTTTGACCTGGTTCCCCTCCTTTAATAATCTCCACCCTCCCATGAATTGCGTCAATCCTCCGTGATCGCGTCCACCATAACCGAAGATGTGTGGCTGAGATTCGTCCTCACGTTCACAACCAAAAATGAGTTCACATTTGAACCTAACCCTATATATATATATATATAAAGTTGTATACCATTTTTTTCAATATTTATTTTGGGATAAAAACCAAATTACAGCTAAATTAGAAATGAAAGATAAAGAAAAGGAAATTAGAGTCAAACCCATGAGATACAACCCTGAAGACCAAAGAGAATTTTTAAAACAAATTAAAGAACTATTAGATTTGAAACTAATTAGGATAAGCAATAGTCCTCATAGTTCTCCAGCATTTATGGTCAGAAAACATGCAGAAATAGCCAGGGGAAAAGCTAGAATGGTGATAAATTATAAAAAATTAAACGATAATACTGTATTTGATGGATATTTTTTACCTCATAAGGAAAGTCTAATAAATTGGACAACCAATAAAAAGATATTTTCAAAATTAAGGAACACCATTATTAAAATACCAATCCATTATGGGTCAGGGCAGGTTGAGATGATACTCATATTTTTATTTTAAGTTGTATAGATAGTTAACGTATTAGATATAATTAAATGTGTTTTTATGTAATGTATCTAGATATAAAATTCAATTTCATGTCTAACCTAGTGGTAAAGTAACATCTTTGAGGGGTCAGTGAATGGTATCCCTGACTACCAGGGTTCGAAACCCGCGATGCGCATGTGAAAATATCCAGATCTTGGGTCTGTCACTTTTTGGTACCCTTAATTGGACTGGATCGAGATCAACAGGGATTAGTCAGGTGGCACCCTTAAATGGGAGCCCGAATACCCCAAGAAAGTGGTGTGTATATTAACTTGCTTTTAAAAAAAATTGATTACAAAAATTGCACCTTCTCATTAATTAAAAGATCTAAAGTTTATGGAATATTATATTTTATCAGTACTTGATGTTTATCAGTTTATTATATTTTAGTTTTTGTGGTTAAAAGGTTTAAGTTTAACAAATTATATGTATTACAATAATAAGTGTAAAATTGATACTTTAAGTATTTTGGAAAATATATGAGATGTTATAAGAAGAATATTATTAAAATGCTAATTTAAATTAAAACATTTAAATACATTTGTTGTGTTTTAATGTAAGTTTTTAAAATTTACTCATTTAACCCGCTTAAGATATGTAAATAAAATGACTAGAGCAACCAATATTTATAATTACATGCATTACCCTACATCTTTATAAAATAATATTGTATCTTTCTAAATTATAGTCGTTAAATTAGCATTTAATATAATTTAGACGAATTACATCAAAAAAAAATCTAATTTGTTTTCATTCATATATTGATGAATCAATAGTTATTAGTTAATCACTGATAACAATTCATTTAGAAATCATTTTAAAAAGTACATAATATTTACCTTAGAACGATTTATTTAAGAAATCGCTTAAAAAGGTACTTAATATACGACTTAATTTTTTTTTCCCTTCAAGAGGTTAATTATTTATTATTTACATATACGACAGGTATCTTTTAAAATAAATTTTAAACAGACTAATAAAAACATATATATATTTTTTTAGAAAAGTATAATGAAAATCAGGTCAACTTAGAAAAGCAAACTGCCGATATAAAGTAACAGACAAAAGGACAAATTTATTATTATTGTTATTTAGTGTCGCGTTGAAGCCACGCTTTTGTGTCTTGACACCGCTTGTAAGAATTTCATAGAAAGGGATAAATGTACGAGTGTCGTGTGCCTAGAGATTTATTCTTTAAGGTTCAGTCACCAAATTTCTCATTAATATGCAAAATTTCATTTCAAATTTATTTACTTTATGTTCTCTATACTGCCGAATAGTTAAAAAGAGTGTGATGTTAACGTCGTTCGAGCATAAGATCGTACATAAGGTTAAAGTAGGTTTTACGTGATTTACGTTTTTTAGAAAAACATTAAGATGACGTTATTTTATGCATTGTTCACACACACCTAAACAACTAACTATGTATTTCTGTTAACAAATTCAAAAACGTAAAAATGTTAATAAAAATATATTTCTTCAACAAACTATTATAAATTAAATTAGATATCTAGCTTTAATAAAACTATAGACTGTTAATCAAATATTTAAAAATGCGTTTTAACAATACCACAACAACACACGAATAACAAAAAGTAATATTTTTGTAAAGCTCGAGTGATCATTTCTTGATTATTGTTTATTTTTGGGGATTAAAATCATATAATAAAGTATATCAATAAGAAATTTACTTTATTCTAGTGTTTATTTTGGGGACGTTACTTTAAAAACTTCATTTTGATATTTATGACAATATATCTCAAATAAGAAAATTCACAAAGTAATGGTATGTTTGTTTCTTAATTTGTATAAAAGATATGATGTGCTTTTTTTAATTGTATCAAGTACATATAATATTACTCTAATTGCATAAAAATATCATATATTTTCTTTGAAATTACGACAAAAAGGTCTCTCAAATTAGAAGTCAAAACAAAATAAATTTTATTTTTTCAACTAGTTTATTAGTTAGCTTTTATAAAACGTAACTAATTTAACAACTAGTCTATTAGTTAGGCTATATTTGGCAAACTAGCGGATAAACTAGCGAATGGCTGATAAAGTAGCTGGTGACTAATAAACTAGTTGGTGAAAAAATCACGATTTACAAAAACTAGCTTATAAAAATGTAAAATGATCAAAAATGACATATTTATAACTATTAGTATTAAATAATAATTAATATTTATGAGGGTTATAGTTGAAAAAATGACAATAAGCTTCCAAAACATTACTCTAAGTAGCATTTCAATACGCTAACTTATGGTTTGTCAAATATATACCTTGTAAATACGCTAGCTTATTTTTATCAAAGATAGCTTTATTTGTAAATTAAAGTCTAACAAAATAAAAAGAATCTCGTAAGTCAAAATTAATATTATTAATTAATAGATTAACAGTCAATTATTATTAGTAAAGTTTTCCAACGTTTGCTGTCCTTTTTATCTCAAAAACATGATCAATTATTACGCAATAATATGATTATTAATTTATTATTTAAAACCGTGTAACTACAAATATTACCTTTTAGATAGGGGAGGTTGATGACACCCCTAATACTTGTTTGTTTAGGACACCCCTAAATCTAGAATAATCATTTGATTTTTTTTGTTTTTTTGTCTTTTTTATTTTTTTTATTGTCTTTTCTTTTATTATTAAAATGTTTGTATTATATTTTAGTTTATATAAATTATTAATTAATTGTTATTATCTTTATCCTTTTTATTTTTTAGTTAATATAAATTATTAGTTTTTTTCTAATTTTCTCGTTTTTATTTTTAATTTATATAAATTATTAGTTAATTTTTTGTTCTCATCTTCTCGTCTATACCCTTTTTTCATTTCTAATAGAAATATATTTATATAAATAAAATTTTTAATTTTTATTTTATAATAAAATAATAAATAAATATAAGAATCATAATAATATAAAAAATAATACATTAAATATATATATATATATATATATAAAGAGGTTCATTCAAAGACGATAACAATTTAAGAAAATACGAGGACAATCATCAGTCAATCATTTGTACATTAAATTTTTTTCATGTACAAAATTATATGTGATTCTGTACAAAATCATAAATTATCCGGACGACTTATCCCATGCGACTTAAGTGACTCTCAAAGTCGCCCGCTCTAGTTAGTGCAAAATCACATATGATTTTGTACATGAAAAACGTTTTTCGTATTCTCGTAACTAGTTACGTTCTCGTATAAACCCGCTTCTCTCTCTCTCTAAATATATAAATATATGTATGTATAATATAAATATGATATTCTAATTATGTATAAATAATATGTAAATAAGTATAAATAATAGTATGTAAATAATAAAATAATAAAATAATAAAATAAGATGATATTAATACCAAAATTGTAACATATGAAAAACTTAAAATTATAAATATTATATGAATATATAATATTATAATCATAATTATATACACTAATATATATATAAATATATGAATATAATAATATATAAAATAAAACAAAAATAATAAAACACATATATTTTTAATATGAATATATAAAATATATTTTTTAAATAAAATAAAATTAATAAAATATATAAAGATATTTAATTGAGTTGATGGTTTAGAAGTTGATTTGATAAGTTCAAGTTTCAAAGCATTTAACACCAGATGTCATTAGCACTCCCCTTTAGATATTATTTTATATATTAAAGAATTGAATAGTTAGATGAAAATGTAAGAGGAAAAGGGAAATCTTGAAAATGGAACTGTCATAAGTTTTTCAACTACTAGATACAGTAGTCAACATTAAATAAAACAGAAAACAGCAAAGTGGCGGTATCTCGATATTAAATAATTAATAAATACTCAGATTCAATAACAATTGACCGATCATTTATTCTTAAAAAAATGGTTTTTAGTTGGGTGTATTTCATTTATATTATCATCATTTTATTTAGAGGGTGTTTAGTTTGATGGATTGATTTTAATGGTTTTTGATTTCGTGGATGGATTCAGAATTGAAGGATTTGGATTTGGAAGGATTTAAAATCTGTAGTGCGTTTGAATCGTAGGATTTAGAATGAAATTGAATTTGATTATTTATAAATAAAATTATAAAAACAATTTATAAATAATTATAAAAAATATTACATTACGTTTTCATAAATTGACTATTACAAAACAAATATTTTAAGCATATTTTAAAATATTTTTTATATACAAATCTTACGAAATCATATGAAATACGAACCGTCTTTATGAGATTTCAAAATCATATGTTTGTGGGATTTCGTCGAAATCGTTGGATTTTGAATCCATGGAATCTTTCAAAGCAAAATGAGATTGGAATTCAGTTCCAAATTTCTCCAAATTCATTTTAATCCTACAAACCAAACGGGACCTTAGGAGGTGTTATTTCACAAAATGGAACTTGGTGCAATTGGAATCCATCAAAGGAATTTTACTTTGAAAAACTAAAATGGAATTTGACCATGCATTTGGTTGATAGGAATTGAAATGAAATCTATCAAAAAGAACTACAATTTCTATCTTTGTTTGGGGGGAGGGGGAGGTGTCAGTTGTGATGACGACAATAAACCCCCTTTCCCAACCCCTGTACCCATACCCCCAACGCCCCACCCTTCTGTACCCTATAAGAGTGTGGTAATTGTAACAACAACAGTAATGGTATAGTAGCCGGTGGGGTGGGAGACAGGGTGTAGTGTGACGGTGGTGGTGGCATGGTGGTCGGGGTGGTGGGTGGAGGTTGGTGGGTGACGAGGTGTGGGGGTTTCAAGTGTGACGTGACAGTAGTGGCATGATGATGAGTGATGGTTAAGGGTTGGGGTAGTTGTGATAGGAAAGCAGTGGTGGGTGTTAGGGTGGAGGCGTGACAGTGACAATAGTAGTTGGTCGTAGTGCGCGTAGGGGTATGTAGTGTTGGTTAAATTCAATATTCAAATCCCTCATTTATGCCAAAAAATGATGAATTCCTTACTTTATGGAATTCAAAGGAATCCATCCATTTCAGTATGCGAACCAAACAAAAGAATTACAATGTCAAAGGAATTGATTGTTACAGTTCCTTTGAATTTCTTTAAATTTTGATATGAACCAAACAACACCTTAGAGAAAAGTTAAAAACATCCCAACCAACTTTTTCAGTTTACATGTCTAAGTCTCTGAAGTGGTTACTTACATCTTTTTAACTCGTAAAAGGCTACATGTAACTGTAAATGGGTAAAAATATTTTAAGGTAAAAAAAAACTTAAATTAGTTTTACCGTTTCAACATACTATGTCATTCAAACCCGCCCTACACAACGATATTTCTCCCTCTCGTTACTCCTTGTCCCCGCCTAATCATTTGTTCTCCATACCGCCATATTCGTCGTTGGCCTTTGTCATTGATCTCCCTCTTTTTTACCTTTTAATTCTCCTTATTTTACGACAATTTAACGGAGCACTTAGAGACATATAAAAATATGGAGATCGAAAAAACAGAAAAATGATTAAAGAGAAAGATAGATCAATGGCAGGAATCAACGACGGTGATAAGCAATGACATATAGCAGACAACGGTGAAACAACCGGGGGTGGCGAGGGGTTTGAATGACGTAAGGTTTGGATAACAATAAAATTGATTTAGATTTTTTTTTACTTAAAAACCATCCTAGTCGGATTTTAGGTAGTTTTTTTTTGTTAAAAGAATGTAAGTAACCTACTTTTAGAAGTTCAGTCATTTATTTATACGAAAACCAAAGTTATGCGATTTAATAATTCCAAATGTGAAAATCAGTAGTTGTTTAAAAAAGAGTTAATCATTCAAAATGAGAAAGTTTGTTGAATTTTTATAAACTTTTCCATTATTTTGTACTGCATGGATTATGTGAGTAAAGGAGATAAGAAAATAAAGTTGTATGTGATTGACGAGATGATACGAATAACCAAAGGCGGACATATAAAATTTTTCAAGTGATGAGACAATTTGACTATAAGAAACAAATATATGAATATTTTTGCGAAAATCATAATTGATTTATTGGTTGGTTATTTACTTTTCATATATGAGATTCTGTGTTCAGTCTTTTATTGCAAATTCTTTCAAAAACAAAATAAATCTAAAATTTAAAGCTAAAAACTTATAAAATGACACAAATGATATTCGAACATGCACCTAGTGTACGAGAAAAGTCATGTAAACCAAGTCTATTAAAGGAAACTTCTATCATTATTGTAGTTTCAAAATATATATGTTTGCATACAACAAAATGATAAGATGATACATTTTATTACCTATTAACTTTTTACACAGACGGATGAATGAACGGTGGTTCGTACCACCCTATCCAATAGAATGGGTCCACCCTTGTGAATCCCTTGATTTAATAGTAAAAACATAATTATAGAAATCCGTGTTCTGTTTACTACTTTTCATATATCTATTATGTTTGAATATGAAAAAATTGGATGTATTTATGTTAATTTTATATATTTTTTTAAATTAAAATTTTGTTTAAGTACTGATCAAATATATTTATATTAGTATTATCAATATCACAAGTTGGCCAAATGAGACCTGTTTGATCAGTAATTGTTTTAGGTCAATCAACAATTTATGTTTAAAACATTAGTTTGTGATAGTATCTCAATATTGTTTGCTTAAGCACTTCAATATTAATACATGAAATTCTAGAAGTTTTAAAATAAATCTTAAATCAATATGCTATCCAGTAAAATTATCAATAATAACTCAATAAAATAAGATAATACAATAGATTCCACTGCAATTCTAGGGGACACCGATGGATGGAACCGTTGGTTATATGTTGACGACAATCCGTCGAATAATCTTTCGTGGGTGTACACTCATCGATGGATCATCCAGTGAACTAATTATCGACGGATCATTGACAAATATACATCATCAAGGGATCAATGACGGACAACACCACCAAGGGATTATCGCCTGATGATATCACTGAGGAAATATCTCCAACGACTCTTTCCATCATCATTGGCAGCATTGCATTGGTGAATACAATTAATTCAAAAAAATATACAATATTTTCTATATATTTTATACAAAATTTGCCCATAATAATAAAAAATATCGAATAATCCCATATAATCATCAAAAAATATATTATTACTACAATTTCAAATGTGAGCCGGGGGATTTGGGGGGGGGGGGGGGAGTCCACCAAACTGCTTCATAAAAGCAGTAAACTGAGCCGATAACGAGACCTATTGACTCTCATCTTGTCATGCCTCAAAGTCTACCCTCTTCTTTCGTTCGGTCTCCAACTCAGTTCGTACTCCTCCTACTACCCCTACTAATCCTCCCCTAACTTTGCCAGTTTCTCTTGCAACTTGGTTACCTGCAAATATTCAACATTTGACAAAAATCAGTAATTTGTTGGCGGGGACGGACCCAATTTTTTTTATATGGTGGCACCAAACAATAATTACGAAAAGCATGGGTTTTTTTTGGTGTGTTTATATGTTTTTACTTACGTTCAATATCACTGTGTTTTTATCCTAATTCCACCTTTCGAGAGATTTTTAAATTTTTCGGTTTGATTTCGACGGATTTTTAACTTTTTGTTATTCTATTTCGAGAGATTTTTTTTCGATTTTTGGTTGATTTTAAGAGTTTTTTTTTGGTTTTTTGGTTGATTACGAGATACGGTTGCATTTTATTGAACTTTTGAATATTATACGATGACGCCTTAAAAAACGATACAGTTGAATCGCCAATTTACCGTTCGACGAAGAGATAATACGGTAGCCCGTGCCACCGTGTGAACCACTAGAGGTCCGCCCCTGTTTATTGGCGATCAAAAGTAATGTCATGATACACACACACATATCACGTTAACTCTTTTTCTCACACGATCCTATGCCTATATATAATATACTATCTCTCCAATGCTGCTATCACCGATCATAACATTATGGGGATCGTGGAAGGTTTCGTACCCAAAAATACAACTCGGTTCTCTGGTCTTCGACACTCTCCTCCCACAGACATGTGGGTCTTCAGGAGGTATATACCAACGGATTGTATAAATCTTTTTTTTACTAAGTACTTTCTTTTACTGGTAATTTGTTGATCAATTTTTAATTTAGCAACGAAATACACAATGGTTGACGGACACGCAGTACCCTTGATTTTGATACATTGGAAACATGAATGTTCCTGGGGAGGTGGGTCGGGCATACGCCCAGGGCCCACAGAAAATAGGGGCCCAATATTTTTTCTTGTATATACTATATAGTAGTAGTTCAAAAAAGTTAGTAAATAAAATATACACATTTTTTTAGTATCTAATATGATCCAACAATAGTTTAGTACCCTATTAAGGGCCCAAACATGTATTAATTAATTACATTGACAAGAAAATATGTAAAAAGTTAATCGATTATTCATTTTATAGTATTGCTTATTATTTTTCTAAATTTTTTATCTACTACTAAAATCTAAAACTATGTTGTCTAGAAAACATTGATATATTCTTTATTGTTCATCTCTCACCTACTATTTTGATTTTTCCATCAATATGAAATTCTATTTTTGTATTAGAATATGTATATTTTTGTTATTAACTAAAAAAACTCGTAAAAAATTACAACCATATGAGACGACCCAATTTATATCTATATTTAGGATTTTAAAGTTACTTTGTTTATTCATATATTATTGATTTCTTATTACATATTATTCAGTAAATAAATTTTAAGTATATTTCTATCTCTAAAACTAGAATAACATCTAAAGATATAACCAAGATGTGCTATTGATTCTAAGATTGATTGTTTCTAAAAAGTTTGTTTTAAGCCTAAAGGTTTATAAAAACATTAATATGAGGTGACTTTGAAACCCAACTGATTTACATTGATTTCTTTAAAGCGTTACTCTGAATAATCAACGCTGAGACCTTAAATGATGTTAATCTATATGTTAAAAGCTATATCATACAATGTGTTTGACGGTGGAACGGATTTATGATGATATGTAAAATGATATGGTACTTAATATTAATTTAGAAGTAATATTGATTAATTTTGCGTATAGAAATACTCAGAAAAAACGGTTTATATGAATTGTTAGTATTTCATGAATTCAATTATGTCCACTGAGTTTATTAGGGCTGGTCTTTTACAGTCATAATTTGTCGAGATTAGTTCTGGCATAGCCTGGGCCGTTCTTCTAAAAAATAATATATTGATTTTTTTTCATAGTTATCGAGGGCTCATTTTTACATCTCGTCCAGGTCTTATAAAATGTCAAGAACGGGTTTGCAATCATCGACAAATATAGGTGGTCGACGATTTTCGTTGGTAATACTACTTTTTCTAGTAGTTTTCACCTTTCAAACTATAATTGCACATAGACAATCTGCATCTTTTCTTGGTCTAGTTTGAAAACATCTAAACTGTTCACTTGGTCAACATGGTGTGAAAAAAGGTCTGGACTATTCCTAATCAAGCAAGATAACGGCTGAACCTGCTGGATGTAGTCTGACCTAACTGGACATACAGGTTAAAGATAACAGCTGAACCTGCTGGATGTAGTCTGACCTAACTGGACATACAGGTTAAAGATAACAGCTGAACCTGGATGTAGTCCGGCCTAGCCATAAATCATTTAACATAAAAAAATTGGGTGTTGCTTATATAAATAAAAAACAAGTTAAATCATTAACCGAAATTGTAAAAGAAAAACTTTTTTATTTTAATACATATTAAGTGGAAATTAATATGCGGGTATATTTAACCTACCCAAAATTTAATATTGTTAAATTTTTATAAAGTAATCATTGATGGATTACTCCACCAACAAAAACAAAGTAGGACCAAAAAATGTATAATAAATCAATCACGATGGATCAAAAAACACCCACCTTTTTATTGCACCTATTAAAGAAAAGATACAATGGAAACCCATAATATGACCCATTCCCCACCTCCAAGAGATGCCCATCATGTCTCTCACACTATCACACACATTAGTTATATCTATAATAGGTCAATCATGTTCATATTATTTATATATATATATATGAGTGTATATTGGAATGTAAATAAGAAAGGGGTATGAAATATGAATGGTGTACGTAAGAAAAATTCGTCCTATCTTTTTTTTACTATAATATAATATCACATGTGATTTTTTATATGATTTGACCATTTTTGTATTATCTTAAATAAATAGCATTCTCGTCTAATCCTTCCTTTCCCTTTCTACATATACATATGTGTGTGTGCTCATGTATATATTTATGGTCATGTTCAAACGTGAATGCGGTCAATTTGCAAGAATGCGAGAAGTTCCAAGATCATTCATGATTAAATGTGATACAAACTCATGTAATCATATATGATGCAACACATATTGTGTTGACCGGAATATATCGGACGACCCTTCGCGTGAACTTTGGTCATGTTCACCAAGTCGCTCGCGTCCCTTTTGAAGGTGGTGTATCATATATAATTACTTGTTTGTATCACATGTAATCATGTGTGATCTTGAAAGTTCTCTCCTTCTCGCAAATTGACCAACTTTTTACATAATCATGCTCACACACAAATATATATCTCTATATAGGGGTGATTTCCGTTACAAACCACTTCAATTCGTACAAACCGTACAAACCGCATGCAACCAATATTTTTTTTATATTTTTTTCACTTTTTCTTCATTATTAGGGTTGATTAGTCAATAATATATGAAAAAAGTTCATCAAGAATACATGAAGGTTGGTGAATCAAGAATATGTGAAACAAGTTTCATCAAATTGAGAGTTTCATGAAACAATTTCATTTTCATGAAGAAACAAAAAAGTATTCATGAAAAAAAGAATTATATGAAACAATTTCATCATATTAAACACTTTCATGAAAAAAAATTATTCAGAAAAACAATGGAACATGCGGTTTGTACGGTTTGTACGAATTGAAGTGGTTTGTAATTGAAATCTCCTCTATATATATATATATTTACATAATCATGCTCACACAAAGATATATATATATATAGGGGAGGGATCAAATGAGAACCACCCCTCCTTAAAGGAACAAATGAACAAATTATGGACCAAATATGATGTGAGTCCCACATAATATTAAATCATAAATGATTTATTATTAAATCATACTAAATCATAAATGATTATGTGGGACCCACATCATATGTGATCCACAAGTGTTCATTTGTTCCTTTAAAAATGCAAAGTTCTCATTTGAACCTCTCTCTCTCTCTCTCTCTCTCTCTCTATATATATATATATATATGAAAAAAAGCGAACTCAAATTTGGTTGTGAACACGAGGAAAAAAAAAAGAGTACGACACGTGTCCCATTTAGTCTGAATATATTCAGACTGAATGTTGTTTTATTCATACTGAATGCGTGTTATTCATACTGAATAATGTACGAATTCCACATTCGTTATTCTTACCAAATATCCTTCATTATTCAGACTGAATGGGACACGTGTCGTGTTCTCCTTTGTTCTCATGTTCGCAACCAATTTTTTTTTTTTTTTTGATTAATTTGGATATCCAACCCGCTATGCGAGCCGACTAATCCCAGGGCGACTACCCGCTTTACAGATAGCCCGGAGTCACCGCATTTGAACCTCCGTGGCCACAAGGGGATTTTTTTTACCCCTCCCTGGATTTGAACCTGGGACCTCCTGGTACTGGTGACCTTTGGAGACCAAGCTCAAACCATTGAGGCACCACCCTTGTGGCTATATATATATATATATATAGGAAAGTTCAAATTCAAATTCAAATTTGATTGTGAACGTGAGAACACTGAATAATACTACATTCAATCTAAATATTTTTCTTCATTATTCAGTCTGAATATAACACGTGTCACGTTCTCATTTGTCCTCACGTTTACAACCAAATTTGAGTTTTCATTTGAACCCGCCTACGTATATATAGAAAGTGCGCCACGTGTCTGAATATAGATTATTCAGACTGAATATACAAAGAAATATTCAGACTGAATAAATACTATATTCAGTCTGAATATTTCTTTGTATATTCAGACTAAATTAATACTATATTCAGTCTGAATATTTCTTTGAATGTGACACGTGTCGCACTCTCATTTGTCCTCACATTCACAACCAAATTTGAGTTCTCATTTGAACCCGTCCCTATATATATATATATATATATATATATATATAAGGCCTAATCAAATAAGAACCAGTGTGGACCAATAATTTTAAATAATTAATGTTGTTTACTAAAATAAAATAAAGGGTAAAATTGGTATAAAATGGTATTACAATGTGTATTATTTTTCAAAGTGTATCACAATATCGTAACGATATTATAATGGTATCACATTATGTTTTTGTTATTTTTTGAAGTGTATCACATTATCGTCGTGGTATCATAATGGTATCACGTGGAATGTGGACAGAAACAGGAGAGACGAGAGAGATGAAAGTTTAAAAATACCTAATATGTTATTTCATTAAATTTTTAATCAAAACTTTCAAAATTATAAGTTTCTTAATTTAACCACTGATTTATGGTTGAGATTGGTTCTTACAGTTACCACAAAATAATCAGTTCTTCCTCAAATTACTCATATATATATATATATATATAGTTTGGTTTGAAATATTAGGGGTTCTTGATTGGGGGGGTATTAGAGAAGAACGTGGGGAATGAAAAAGAAAAAACGATGTTTGGTTTAACATAATATTATGTACACCTTACTCCAAACCTTTTTCTATTTGTTTTATCTATTAACTCTTACATCTTTTAAATTCTTTGTGCATCCAACAAACAAGACAAAAATATTTATTGTTCATGTTTTTTTGCTAATTTTTGGTGGTTTTGTTTTGTTTCTGTTTTGAAATTTGCCGTTGCTTCTTAAAGTATAGAAATTAATTTATTTCCTCTCCTCGAGATCTATTTGTTGTTGGTTTTGTTTAATTTGTTGTAGATGTTGATTTTGGTTTATCTATATTTGTTGTTGACAATTAATCTCTAACATTTGCTTTAAATTGACTTTGGTTTTGATTTTTTTTAAAAAAGGGTTATCCTAGACATTTGTCTAAACTAATCCCTGACAATTTTAAAACTGCTAAAGCATGCAACCCTAAGATAATTCTTTAGTGGCCACAAGTTGTTTGCGTCTGGATTCGAACTTAGGGTAGATGAGTTATCTAGCTACATCCCCCACAAGTCTTAATCAGTACTTTGGTTTTGATTTTGGTGTATGATTTTTATCGTAATTGTTATTAATTATCTCTAACACAACCATACTATAATGTTGCTTGTTATCCTGTAATTGTTGTTGGCTTTATTGTTGACGATCTATTATCTTTTCTTTAAATTCCAAAATGAAGCAAATTATCCGGCTTACATATGAAAATGAAATTGTTTTAGGTTATTCACAAAGTGACATTGTGGATTAACTACTATAAATTTAAATTACTCCAAAGTTTGTATATTGTTTATAACAAATGTTTAAAACAACTTTTAACTTGTGATATTTGATTTTTGATCAACATAAAAAAGTTAAAGGTTTTAGCCAAGAAATTAACAATCCATTAGATTTATATCACCAAGACTATAACTTTTTATATGATTTATAATTCAATTATTTGTTTTGTTTTTGGGTTTTGATTGCATCAATACAATTGAAACACAAGAAGCACCTATACTTAAGAATATTGAGTTTAACTTAATTGTTTGTTGTGTTATTGGATTTTATTTCACTTATACAGTTGGGTTACGTATATATCACTATTAAACGAAAGACTTTTGCCTACAACTTTTTCCTGGGAAATCTGTTGCTAAAGGGTAATTACTCACAAAACCGTCACAAAATTTGGTTGCTAAATTGTTGGTGGGTAGTTCAAATTAGTGACAGATTACCCAGCGATTCTCTGGGTGATTCGTTGATATTTTCTCGAACCACTGGTATTTTCTGGGTGATCAGTGGGTAATCACCGACAAAAATTTCTCTGGATAATTTTTGTGGGTGAAAGTCATTTGTTTTATAGTGTATGACTTAATAGCTCGAAGTAGCCACTTAACATAAGACAATGCAAACTAAGAAAAATTTTGTTGCATTAAGTATGTCTTTTTAATTCATAAACCACTCAAACATCAAAGAAAACACAAAAAAACTCTCACAAAAAAATGGAAAGTTTTTTGACACTTCATCATGGACGGACCCAATGTAGCGCATAAAGTGGCCTGTATTACCGTATTATTTATTTGTTATAGGGTAAAAAAATTCTAGGTCGTTAAACGTGTCATTGTATTAATTTATTGTGTGTCACTGTATATATATTTTGAAACTTAAATGAGAACACAAGTTTTTTCCTTGGTAGAGTTGGCTTGAAAGGCTTTTCTTCAAGCCAGACCCGAGTTCAAGACTTGTTAGTGTCGTTTTCTTAGTTTTTATCTTTTAATTCAGATCTATTTGATTTCCGGTTTTTTTTTTGTAATTAAAGCTTTGAACATAGGACCTCATATATGAAAAACAATGAACTAACCAACAAACTAATGATGATTTCGTAAAAAAAATGCCTATATTTGTTTTTCTTATAGTCTAATGGTGGCAACATTTGAAAAATATTTGGGTTCGTCCCTACACTTCACGTGTCATTGATGCAAGGTCGAATAATTTTGTTTCCAACTTTGAGTGTATTGTGCCAAATGGCATCACATTTCCACCAAAGTTACAATTCACAACGGTCGTATCAACTTTTACAAAAAGGGTAATCACCCCGGTAAGATCGTAACCTACACAGTGCCTGTGGTACCTTTGACAAGATCACAATCTATGCCAGGCCAATAGGACTACAAGAAATGACTTTTTAATAGTATAATAGATCAAAATCTCACATGCGGACCATATAGTCCCACACACATACCACTTCTGTTATGGCAGTTACCCGACCCACATGCACCCAATGTGACACCACATTTTCAGGAAAAATGTTATATATCCACATAAAGCATGTTTCAATATATATCAATGCACCTTTTATAAATTATGTACAAATGAAAGATTTCTTGTAACTTCAGTAAAAATAGTACAAGAAACTCACATGATGCTCAACATACCAAACAAGTCCTAACAGTTAAACATTTCCAAACTGACCACTTGAATTTACCAAATAGAAAAGGTGTTAAACATCTTCAATTATCCCATTAATCCCAATCATATAAAATTATAAACAAGACACTTAAACAACACCTCAAATGACCCCCGAATGCCACAAATCAAAAACCAAAAATAACACCATAGAGACTTAAGCGATATTCTAACTGACTAACTGAGCCACGCTATTTTTTTGATTCTTCTTAACTTGAGTTGATGGTTCATATAGAGTTACAACGAGTATGTCATTATAGTGACCGAACTTATGAAGTACTTTCTCAACATAGTGAGATTGGGTAAGGATGTAACTATTAGTGTTTGTTTGAATTTTTATAGCAAGGATAACATAGGCCACTCCTATATCCTTCATAAAAAACGAGAACTGCATCTTCTTGGTCAGATTGATTACATCCAAGTTCGTTTACATGGTAAGCATATCATATATATCAACATAAAAGCATATAATGACATGCATTTCTTGTATGTTTCACATAAGTACACTTATCACATTCGTGTATATAAAATCCGTTTGATATAAGTGTATTATCAAATTTCTCGTCACATCGCTTAGGCGATCGCTTAAGTCTATAAAGGAGCTTAACTAACTTACAACTTTGACATTTAATATGTCTATGTATTCATGCATAGTCCAATAATAACACTCAAGCCCAAGTCCATGTCACATTTTCATCATTTAAAGCCCGATTGGGCTTGATGGTGTGAATTTCATTTTTAACCTCACTTCTATGTAGGATAAGGTTCCTAGATTAAACCAAGTTCCAACAATTCTCAAGAAAATAAAAATTCATCTCATGATTTCATGTATATATATATATATATATATATATGAGGCTTAATTATTTGTAAACCTATAAAGTTGTAATAACATTGAGAATTTGTACATAGTGTGTTATTTTATATGATTTAGTTTTATCTATGCATAATATTTAATATATTGATTAGCATATATTTGTATTCGTTTTACAATGTGAAACTTTTTAAATGTGTGTTTTTTGTTTCACAAACACTTCAAAAAGTTTCACATTGTGAACTGAGCATATGTGAAACAAATATATATTATGCAATATTCCAAATTTTAATCTTAGATGGAAAAAAACAATATAAAATAACACATGATGTACAAGTTCTCAAAATTATTATAATTATATGGGTTCTCAAAAGAATGTCTTCCTTTATATACACACACGTGCGCGTGCACACACACACACACAACATATGTATATATATATATATATATAGAGAGAGAGAGAGAGAGAGAAAGAGAGTGCAGATCCTTTGCAAACCTCTCCATTAGTACAAGTCATACACACTAATTAATTGAGATATGTATATAAACGATGAGAGATTATTTATTATGATCTGCGTATTTATCACTACAAAAAAAATGACTTTCACCCACAAAAAAACACCCAGGGGAATTTCCGTGGGTGATCACCACGGATCACCCAGGAAATACTAATGGTTCCGACAAAATCCGATGCTTTCCAGAAAATACCAACGGATTACCCAAGAATTTTCTGGGTAATCTGTCACTGATTTGATTTACCCACCAACAATTTAGCCACCACATTTTGTGATTGTTTTGTGACGGATCATCCTTTAGCAACGGATTTCCCAGGGAAATGTCCGTAGGTGAAAGCCTTCCATTTTGGTAGTATATAGAAGATTATTATAGTTTATTTACTATGATCAACGTTTTATATTAGAAAATAATTGAATTATTTATTGATCAGATATTCATTATATAGATGATCGGTTAAGTTTAATTTGTCTCATTTATACTAATAGTTGAGTTTGTAAATTTAAACCTATATATATATATATATATATATATATGTGTGTGTGTAAACACATAGATGAAGAGCCCCATAGTATAGTTGATGTAATTAGAAAATAAAATGAAAAACTATTGATATGTTTTTACTCGAACGAAGAAGCACGTCTAGTACAGTTGACGGCAATTGATGCAACAATTATTTCCTGCAAAATATATAAAAGTAGTTACAATTTTGTTAATAATATATTTTAATAAGAGGTTTGATTAATTAGGGTCTCGTTTTTTTGTTAACGAAGTAAATAGTATTGACTTTGTTAATCGGAGAATTTTTGTTTTTTTAATTATTGATACTACATTTCATAAATATCTTATTCACTTAATTATTACATTTTTTTAATTATCGCATTCCTTAATTATCCCATTCACTTAATTGTTCACCTATAAAATTTCTGATTTCACCTATGAACTTATTTAAACATTCTTAATTATCTAATTCAATGTATGGTTTCACCTATGAACTTTAAATAAAAATCATTGTTTCAGTTTCTGGTTTCACCTATAAACTTTGATTATCTGGTTTCACTTATGAACTTTAAATAAAATTCAGTGTTTCCCTTTTTGGTTTCATTTCACCTATGAACTTTGATTATATGGTTTCACCTATACACTTTAAATAAAAATCATTATTTCATTTTCTGGTTTCACCTTTGAATTTTTAACAAAATCATTATTTCACTTTCAAGTTTACCTTTGAACTTTTTAATTTTTGTTCATAATTTTATCTTTGAACAAAAATTATTTAAATATTCATTATTTTCCACAACTAAAAAGGTAAAAAAATAAAAAGAATATTATTATGGATTATCTTCCAAAAATAAAATATGATAATTTGTTGTAGGTTGGAGGTTGTTGTCCAACTCACATACTCTAGTTAGAAGTATTTTCAAAGCTAAATATTACCGGAGGGAGAATTTTCTTAAGGCCAGGCTTGGCCACTCGCCTAGCTTCATCTGGAGGAGTATCTGGCAGTCCCAACTAGTCATAAATGAAGGCTATCGATAAAAGATTGGCAATGTGATATATGTTAAGGTGTGGAATGACCCTTGGCTTCGAGATGATCTTAACTTCCATTTAAAAATACCAAGCAACGATAACGAGCATCCTCTACGAGTTGGTGACTTATCTAGCCCTAACACTCTGAGATGGGATGTGGCTCGTACTGGGGCTCTTTTCTCCTTACATTATGCTTAGGAAATTCTAAGTCTTCCTCCCTCGTCCAATCGTGGTAATGATCGAACTATATTGCAATGGACTACCAATGAGGTGTATTCATAAGTAGGGGTACCATTTGATATCCGAAAGGCTTGATCCAATACTAATTTATTTGTCAATGGGGAGTGGACTAGGATTTAACGAGACAAAACTCCACATAAAGTTAGGAACTTTATTTGGAGAGCCGCTAGGGATGTTCTCCCCACTTGTGTCAATCTTCAAAGTCGGGAAGTTCCGACCATATGTGCCTGCATTTTTTGTGAAACAACCAAGAGAATATTTGGAACATATTTGTGAACTGTTCGGGGACTAACAAGGTGTAGCGTCAAATGGGTCTCTAGGAGATGATTGATAGATAAGTATGTCATTCTAGCACATTCACGGAGATTTTATTCACTATCCTATCTGATCGCCCACCTCTTGAATCATATAAGTTTGTCACGACGTTGGAGTATTTGGATTCGTCATAATGAAATTCTATGGTCTAATGGGGCTAGAGATTCTAGGTAATTCGACGGGCTATGGGAGTTCATACTAATTGGTTGCAAGCTGCTTCTTTGCGGACTAGGAAAGAGCACCCACCTCCTTGGGACTGTTGGTAATATTGTCATACTCCACCCGCTTGCTTCCTTAAGTGTAACTCTGATGCGGTTCTATGGGAGTTGTCATTTGGGATGAACATGGCAACTTCTTCACGGCTTGATCGTATAGTATTCATGGTTACCTCCGGTCCGGGATTGTAAAGCTCTAGGTCTTCTTGGTGCCTTGGAATGGGCTGTGGGATCTAGGCTACAACATGTGCTTTTTGAAACAGATGCCAAGCTTGTTGTTGATGCGATCAACTCCTCGGATGTAATAACCCGGAACCTATTTTGTATTAATTAAGTCTGTTTGAGTGGATGGAGCCTAACTCTCCAAACTTCAGGGACTGAAGTTGTAAAATTTTGAAATAGGTCAAATAAGGGGAGAAATCCTCATTTCTTGGAGAATACGTCTGGTGGCTTGTGTGTGTTCTTGGTGCGATTTTGAGGAGAAGAGAAGAAATCTTTAAGAAGCAAGTGTCTAGCAATCAATTTCAGGTATGAATATTCCTCTTCTTCATCTTCTTGCCTTGTTGAGTCTAATAGATGATTAAAGATTTGAGGTTTTATGTTTTGAGTGGTTAAATGATTGGTTAGGGTTCAAATCAGTGTTTATTGGGTTAATGGAGTTGGTATTGAAGTATTCTTCAAGTTTGGTGATTCATATTTCATTCTAAGGGATTGAAATCAATGGAAATCACCATGAATGACCTTGAGTTCATCTATGGAGATGAAATACCATGAAATCAATGGATGGAATGGTTTATTAGATGGTAATGTTGGTTTTATAAATGTTTTGGGCAAGTTTCGTATCTATATTATAGCTGGAAATTGGTAAAATGGACGTTTTGGGGTTTTTTGGTTCGTGCAGGAAAGTGCAGGACAAACAGCGAGTCCCGCGGCTTCAGGTCGCGTGGCAAGCCGTGTAACTCACTGTTTCAGCAAAAGTGAGTTTTTGCTTAAGGGTTATTTAAGGGCGTTAAGTGGTGTCCTAACCTAGGGGTTTAATAGGTAGGATGTATGGAAGTATAATTGGGTCATTAACTAGAAGTTAATTGATCTAAATCAGGTGTTCGGTTTGTGGGATCATAGCTGGAAGTGTGTAAGCGTCTTGGCAATTCAGGTGAGTTCCCTTCGTGTGCTAAACTTTTATTAAATGAATGTTTTAAATCGAATTGTTTTTAAATCATTCAAGTTGGGCGGTGTGTGCTCATTTAATAGTCACAACGTGTGTGGCTAAATTGTCTGGGCGGTGTGCGCTCGTTTAATAGTCACGGTGTGTGTGACTTACAGTATGGAATACCGTTGCAACAGGTACATGTAAAGTGTTTTGAAAAGTGTGAGTTGATATTCATGATTACTTGTTTTCTCTTATAATTGTCATGCATATTAACTGTTGATTTTTGGGGAATTCACTAGGTCTTTTGGTCTAACCCTCTCTTTTATAAACTGAAAACCATTTTCAGGAAGGCATATGATAGAAAGCTCGAGTAAAGGGAAGGGGAAGTTGTGAGCTTGGAGAGCTAGATGTGAGGCGCTACTTGTATAGTTAGTTGCCTAGTTTAGAAGTTGAATTGTAATAATCTCAGTAGTTGTTATTTCAGCTACAAACATTTGAGATTAAGTTTATATTTGGGACCATTGGATTATGTAATTGCTATTTTAACTTAAGCAATGGCTTGATATACCTTTGTTTTAGAATCGTGGTTGTTACATCGGAAGATGGTCATTCGAAGTTTGGGGATATTATTTCCCGTTGTTGCACCATTTTGGACGATCATGACTCCTTCTCGGTTCAGTTGGTGAGGAGACAAGTTAATAAAGTGGCCATGCTCTTGCTCAACAATCTCGTTTAAACTCTTGTCTTTGTTCGTATTTTGAAGTTTCATATTTTCTTTTTCCTCGTATGAATAATGTTTGTTTTGTGGTGATCATTAATACGATTTCCTTTTGCTTGAAAAAAAGATTAAAAAATGAGTTAAATAATAGGCCACATAGTTTCACCATCACTGGAAAAATGGAGGGGGTTTTAGTTTTCGTGGAAGGTTTAAGGTGGAAGGGGACAACAATTATAGGGGAGGGGAAGGGTCGAGAAAGGGGTGCCATGGCCGTAGGGTCAGGGTTATGGTAGATACAATTAGTGAGGTGGAGAGCAACGATGGTGTCATCGATGAAAGGCGATATACTGTAAAGTATAAAAATTTAAATCAACTTATATCACGAATGCTTGCAAACAAATGCTTGACTTTATTTTATTTTGTTGTATCCAAACTAATCAGATTTCGAGGTAGACATAGAAATTAAAGCATAATTCGTATTTTATCTTTGTAGCGTCCTAAATACTACACATGGAAAACACCATTGATATCGACACATCTGACAAATGTTCGGGAGTTCCTCTATGCAATCCTTTTCCTTCTGGATGATGATTTGTATCAGTGGTCCTGAAGATTCCACGAAGTCTTTGTTTACGTTGTGTGTTTGCGTACGCGATGATCTTGTGGTGGTTGTAGGTTTGATGATAGGTGTTTGTCCTACAAATCAAGGACGGTTTAAGTATCTTTTAACTTACGGTTTTCATTTGACCCCTAGTGCTTGAAATGTTCAATCTTATCTCTTTTGATTCTAAACATTAAATGAAATTCCATTAGATAAGTCCAAGATACAATTACTAATAATGTTCTCGTAAGATGTTAACGCACAACCACCTTTACATGAGGGAATATTCACTTTAGCCTTTCTTTACCTTTTATGTCGTTTTTCGAAGTTTAAAAGCAAAAAAATAAGATTATAGATAACTTTTTCGGTTTTTAACCTATATTGATTGTAAAAAGATAAGAAACCCACAAACCCATCGCTTATAAACCCAAAATCATTAAAATATTATGGTTGTTGACGTATAGTAGTAAAAACTAAAACTCTAATCAACATATCTCCTAAATTTAAAAAGCAAAAAACAGGTATATAAAACCAAAAACAATCGCCACTAGATTGGAATTGATGCTTCGACTTCTTTTGTGTCATTCGTTGTCAGCATTTTCATCTTTTGAGGATAAAAGATACACAAAAGAGAATTTCGACCGATCATCTTAGAGAGTTTAGGTAATAAAAGAAAAGAAAAGGGTGACGAATGCAATATTGTTTTAAATATCGATCGAACATTGAAGAAAAAAAAAGTTACTTTTAGGATTCGATGCACAAATTAAAATATAACATCATAATAGATAAATCAAGTGCATATATATATAATAAGTATTTGTGTTTCAAATAATCCTCGTTGGAAAATAATATATACATTTCAACTTTGATTAAATTTTGATAAAAACTAATTAAATTACCATTTTATATTTAATAGACTCACGTGTTATTACATGACTTTGAATATGTTCTAATAAGTTTTATTTTTGTAATTTTCTAGTTGTTCCAAAGTCTTATAAGTTGACCGCTCAAGTTCAAGTAATTCTGTTCTAGGAAGAAAGGCTCGAAAGCCTAGTTTATAAACTGGTAATAGTTAATAATTTTAATGATCTTTAATTGTGATCATTTTGTACAACCACAAAATGATCACAATTAATAAAAAGGCGTGTTATGGCATGCGTCATGACGCGAAACGGCGTAAGACGCATCTTTGTTGTTAGAAAACAGCCCATAACCTTTTTATAAGGCGTATATCACGCCATGACATCTTGAGGTGAGCCATGGCGTGCGTTTTTTGTATGTCATGAATTTTTTCAAGAAAAAATATTTTTTATTATTTTATTATTTATTTTTATCTTTTGTATTTTTACACTTTTAACTTTAAATTTTACACTTTTATAGATTTATCTGATTACATCACTTATAATTTCACGAATTTATAAACGTTATGGACTCACGATTAAAATGAAGTCGTAAAATTACTTTCTTAAGTTCTATTTTAAATGTTTAATTAAAAAAACTATTTTTATAATAATAATCTATATGATTTTTCTTCTTCTAATATTAATGTACATTTTTAATATTATTATCGAAAACACATATCTTTATAAATAGAGTAAACTACGATTTTGGTCCCTGTGGTTTACCATTTATAATAAATTTGCTCCTTGTGGTTTAAAAACTATTTTTTTGGTCCATGTGGTTTAAAAACTGCTTTTTTGGTCCCTGTGGTTTCATTTTGCTTCAATTTTCGTCCTTACATCTAACAGAGTTAACGGAGCTGTTAAAAAAGTTTTAAAAATTTACATATTTAGCCCTTGTATTATATAAATTTTTAATATTTAATTCTAAATTTCATTTATTATATTACTAACTATAATTTGACACTTATATGTATATATATATATATATTATTTCATTTTTATTTTTCCTCTTTAATATATTTTAATGCTATATATATGTTATTTTTTATATATATATTGATACTTTTTTTATTTACTTATAATTACTAAAAATAAATAACTTTTTAAATATTTTAATTAATAAATATTTTAATTTTTTAATCAAAATTTTATTATTTATTTAAAAAAGGTTGATTTTTTTATTAATTTTAAAAAAAAACGGATTTGTTTAAAATGAGAAAAAATTGCGAATCATTAAAATTATTGATAAATAAGTGATATTGTTTTCAAAGTTATATAATTATTTTAATTATCATTTGAACTAATAACTCTTCTTATTATTTAATCGAATTTTTATTTATTTATTTAAAACCGGTTGGTATTTTTATTAAACTTCTTTTAAAAATATATTGATTTAAATAGAGAAAAAAATTACGAACCATTAATATTATTGATAAATAAGTGATATTTTTTTAAGTTTTATATTTATTTTAAATTATCATCTGAAAAAATGCATTTAATAAAAACAACCGATTGGGTATAAATAAAACTATTTTTTTTCGAATTCTATTTAAAACTTTTTCAATTGATAATTTAAAATAAATATAAAACTTTGAAAAAATAAATATCACTTATTTATCAATAATTTTAATAATTCGTAATTTTTTCCTCATTTTAAACCAATTAGTTTTTTTTTTTAAATTAATAAAAAAATCAACCGCTTTTAAATAAATAATAAAACTTTGATTAAATAATAAAAAAAGTTATTAATTAAAATATTATAAAATTTATTTATTTTTATTAATTATAAGTACATAAAAAAAGTATCAAAATATATATAAAAAAATAACATATATAGTATTAAAATATATTAAAGAAGGAAAAACAAAAATGATAATATATATATATATATATATTTATAAGTGCCAAATTATAGTTAGTAATACAATAAATGAAATTTAGGATTAAATATTAAAAATTTATATACCACAAGGACTAAATATGTAAATTTTCAAAACTTTTTTAACAACTCCGTTAACTCTGTTAGTTGTAAGGACGAAAATGGAAGCAAAATGAAACCATAGGGACCAAAAAAGCAGTTTTTAATCCACAGGGACCAAAATTGTTATAAATGATAAACCACAGGAACTAAAATCGTAGTTTACTCTTATAAATAATTGTATATATATAATATATAAATTTGACGTCTTATATCACGTCTTGAAAAACATTGCGTCCTCGTCGTGACGCGTAAGGCTTAAGGCTTAATCCGCCACCACATGACGTCTCACGTCTTTTTGAACCTTGAAGACAATTAATGATTAATATTCCGATTCTTCAACATCATAATGATTAATTTGAAAATATTTTTTAAATGCCTCACAAATATGTATTATAGTCCAATAATATTATTTTCAAAGGTTAAGCTTTAAAAGTGAACTACTCCTATTTCAAAGGCTTTCTTTTCAAAAAATATTTTTTGTTTACAAAGTTATGATGCTTTTTAACAAAATAAATGTACGTTTTGTGTAATTGCATTAAAGATAATATTACGCTTTTCAAAGTTGCATGAGTTTTGAAAATAAAGCCTCAATATAGGAATCGAAATAAACTATATTTAATTTTTGATGCAATTTCTCCTATGAATTTCTATTTTTTATCATCATCAAAATGCCCTTTTTATTTTTAATCAATCTCAACAAATTTTTTATATGATTTTTTATCTAAAGCTAAGATTAGATGTATCATTTTACACATATACACACATAGGGTTAGGTTCAAATGTGAACTCAATTTTGGCTGCGAACGTGAGGACGAATCTCAGCCACACATCTTCGGTTATGGTGGACGCGATCACGGAGGATTGACGCGATTCATGGGAGGGTGGAGATTATTAAAGGAGGGGAACCAGGTCAAAGCCGCCTTTATTGACCGAATAAGTGGCTGAGATTCGTTCTCACGTTCACAACCAAAAATGAGTTCACATTTAAACTTTCCTCTATATATATATATATATATATATATATATATATATATGTGTGTGTTTCGAAATGCATTAATTTCACAATAGGAAACTTTTTAACATGTATTCTTTGTTTCATAATACAGACAAAAAAAGTTTCACATGTATATGTGAAACATTGCATTAAATTGTAAAAAATAAATTCATGTAATAAATATTTTAAGACCGGTTCTTAGGGGTTTGAAATCGTTTTGTGGTTCTCATTTGATCCTCCTCTTCTCTCTCTCTCTCTCTCTCTCTCTCTCTCTCTTTCTCTCTATCACTACTAAAATAGAAGGCTTTCACCTACGACCATTTCTTTGGGAAATTTGTCGCTAAAGTGCGATTCGTCACAAAACCGTCACAAAAGTTGGTGGCTAATTTATTGGTGGGTAAATCAAATCAGTAACAAATTATCCAAAAAATTCCTGGGTATCTGTTGGTATTTTTTTGAAAACATCGGATTTTACCAGAACCATTAGTATTTCTTGGGTGATCCGTGGTAACCACCCAAGGAAATTTCCTTGGATGAATATTTTTGGGTGAAAGTCATTTGTTTTGTAGTGTATATATATATACACACACATACATATACAAGCATAATCAAATGAAAATCTCAAAAAGATTGAGAACCGTAAAAACTAGTAGATTATGTGTGGTTTCGCATTATAAAACAAAAATGCATGTAAAAGAGTTTACTAACACACACACACATATATATATACATATATATATTTGAGCATAATCAAATGAAAACCTCAAAAAGGTAGTGAACCGTGAAAACTAGTAAGTCATGTGTTCTTTCATATTAAGGACCAAAAAAAATACAAGTAAAAGAGTTTCCGTGTATATATATATATATATATATAGGGGAAGGATCATACGAGAACCATCCCTCTTTAAAGGAACAAAGGGACACATTGTGGATCACATATGATGTGGGTCCCACATAATATTAAATCATTTCTGATTTAATATTAAATCAGAAATGATTTAATATTATGTGGGACCCACATCATATGTGGTCCACAATGTCCCTTTGTTCCCTTAAAAATCGAAAGTTCTCATTTGAACCTCCCTCTCTCTCTCTCTCTCTATATATATATATATATATATTTATAGAGGCACCTTAAAATACAAACCAGTCAAAGATTACAAACTCATACAAACCAATATAAAAATAATTTTTTAATGAGTTTTTTTCATCAGATGCTATGATTTAAGATGTAATTTCACATATGTTTGTTTCATAATGTAAAAGTTTCACATGCATTTGTTTTCATAAGGTGAAAGTTTTATATATATATATTTGTTTCATAACATAAGAGTTTCACACGTACTTTTTTCGCATGGAATTTTTCACAAGGTGAAACAAACATATGTGTAATAACATCTTAAATCATAGCATTTGATGAAAAAAAATCATGAAAAAATTTATTTTTATATTAGTTTGTACGAGTTTGTAACCTTTGACTGGTTTGTATTTTAAGATGTGTCTATATTTATTATGTGTGTGTATGCATGCATGTATGTATGTATGTACGTAACTACGGATGTATGTATGTATGTATGTATGTGTGTATGTATGTATCTATGTTAACCCCAAATCTCTGAAGTTTCAAAGTCTTGGCCACTGGACTGCCTTTCAAGAAGACATAAGAGGGGTTGATCAGTAGAGTCAGAAGCAAGATTCTCCTCTAATCTAGGTTTCTAGAGCTTAAAGCGCCCTCCGATCCCTTACTCTAGAGACAACCAACACTTATCATTATTCTGAAGACCGAAATCCCGAAACCGAACCGGTACCGGTACCGAACCGCATTACCGGTTCGGTATTCGGTACCGGGATTTTTTCATATTCGGGATCCGGTATTTTCGGTTCGGTACCGGTACTGGTATCCATAAATCCCGAACCAAACCGGGTAATATTAACGGACACTTTCAAATTGAAAAAAAAAACCCTTTTCTTTTTGGATTGGTATAAAAAACCTTTTTTCCCAACATTATATCTTCCATTTTTATACCAAATCCACTAAATTTTTTAAATTTTTTGGTTCTTGTAATATTCCCCCCAAATATCAATCTTTTCTTCATATTTCGGTTGCGTAATTTCTTCAAAACCCGGTTTCTTGTAATATTCCACCCAAATATTCCACACTTTTTTGACATGTATGTAACACTGTATACATACCAAATATACGTATATATACATATATACGAACGAAGTCCACTTTCTTATCGTTACATATTTTGGATGTCAAATTGTAAAATTAAAAAATTATTTCTTATTGGTGTTTTTTAATCTTTTTTAGGTCAATTTAAGTTGAATGAGTTCCTCGCCACTTACTCTACAATTAGAAAAACCATTTTGAGCTATGTAAAAAAGTTAGTCGTCCCTAAAAACGGTACCAAACGGTGTTAGTCCCGAAAATCCCGGTACCGAACCGGTGCCGAATTTCTATTACCGGTTCGGTATTCGGTATTTTCGGTTCGGTACCGGTCCGGTACCGAGCTCATCCCTAGATGAAGCCTGTTTGTAGTGCATTGACTTTTATCTTTACAGCCTCTAAATATTGTGTTCATATTCTAAGAATAGTATCTATTGAAAAGTCGTTCTCTGTGTTGGATCCAGACTTGCTTTGAAGTTCTCAGAGAAGATAACTTCAAAATTTACCAAGTGTTGAAGGCAAGTCAGAGTTCTAGAGTAGGCAAGTCAGAAGTCTAACATGAAGAATCAGAGCTCTGGATGGACTACTATTGAGTCTGAAGTAACAACTCAGACTTATGACTTCTTGGATAACCAGAAAAAGTTCTACAATGGTTAGATCTCTATTCAAGCAAGCTGTAAAGACATTAGCAATTCATAAGAGGAGAAGATATTGAAACACGTGGCATTCTACTATTGGTCCAGAGCTCAACCAACTTAACTGCCGTGTTATATATATATATATATATATATATATATATATAGCTAGGATTACTTTTGTAATTCAGTTAGAACATTGTCAAGTTTTAGAATATGGGTGAACTATTATAACAAAAATTCTCTATGTTGTGAGAAATTCTCTCTCTAGAATTCTAAACTTTTCAAGCTTGTCACTTTGTGATTCATGAATGAGAGACGGCTTCATTGATCCATACTTATATTGTTTATTAGTTTAATTGTAATTCTTCTATTAACTTTGCATTCTATTAATTAGAATATACTTGAATTACTCATTTCCATATCACCTATAACTTGTATGTATGTGTGTGTATGCATATGTGTATGTATGTATGTTATCTATACTATATTATATAGCATTTGGCAAAACTCTTAAAAACCATTTTTTATGCATGTACTACTATTTATTAATGCACATTACTTAAAATTCAATATAACAATTAATTATGTGTAAGTACAACTTATTAAAACTATATTCCTAATTTATGTAACTGTTATAGATAAACATCTTATTTTAAATATAAAAAATATAGAATATAGTTAGGATAGTCATTAACTTCTAACAGAATACTTAATTTATATTTTTATAAAAGTTTATATTATTAAACAAAAGTAAATTATTTTGTTATTAAACCTAAATTAAAATATAAAAAAAACTGAATTAAAAAATTTACATAATTTTTTTTAAATGAAACATTAAAAATTGTTTTCTTAAAATCATTATAACATCAATAGAGACATAAAATAAAATGAAATATTAAAATCAAGATGTATCTTGCTGTATTGCGCGAGTACCCGTCTAGTGTAATATAAAAGATTCACATACAAGTTTTGATCAAGATTCACATGTGAATTTATATTCGGACACATATGTGAATCTATATTAGGATTCACATGTTCACGTATGAACGAATATACACCTAGTTGTTATTGTTTAGTAATGGTTTGTTGGGATCTTTTATGCTTGGTTATATTTCAACAACCAATGAAGAACATCGATGTTCGTGTTCACATACGCATGTTGGCACTTGACATTAAACAGTTTGTAAGTGAACACAATATTTAATGATTAAAAAACATATAAGTTCACAGTAGTTGGCAAGAAATCAAAGGACAAGAAGGCAAGCAATTATATTTGGTTCGAAAAAATCATGATTAAAAGACAAATCATTAGCAAGCCCTAAATCAAAATAACAAACCCAAATTAAATATCAAATTTAAGAACCTTAAATCAAAATCCAATTAACAAATAGAAAATTAAATCAAAAGTGGATCAAAATGAAGTGTAGTTGGGATCCTTTAGCACCTTCATGTTAATAGAAAAACATGTTTTTTTAAATATCTTTGTTTGCATATATTATTTGGGGTCCTGCGACCCTATTCCTAACACTTCCATCTGCTCATGATGATTACAATGTGATACAAATCTAGTTTTCAAACCAATGATAAACTCGAAGTTGCAGATCTAATGACGACGAACACAATCAACCGACAACGCAATCCAGATCCGAGTTCAAGGTTGGTTTGGGTTAAGAACGATGAACTCGAAGATGCAGATTCAGGTTGAAGGTTGGTTTTCGAATAAGTAGATCGAGATTCTAGGAATTTAAATTTTTAGATTCGATTTAAATTTTTGATATTGTGCTGAGATTTTTATATTGTTGATGTATTAATATAGTTTGTGGATTTGTGACCAGTGGCGGAAGGCTATAGATGCCTATAGTAGCCATGTTCTCCCCGTTTTTTTGGCTTAAATATCATATATATGAAGTGTGTAGGACAGTAGGACACAAAGATTGGACAGCTTGGTTGGTAATTGCTTTGTGTCTATATTTCAAATTCTTTAACTTGCATTTTTTTTCTTGTCTTTTTTCTTCCCATATAACTAACTACATATTAAATTATTAATATGGTTTCAAATACTTTGCTTCTCATTTTTCTCTCTTGTTATTTTTTCTTTCCATAACTGCATATTAAATTATTAATATCAATTATATATAAAATAGTTTTTAAATAATGTAGAAAATAATAATATTTAAGTTGGTATATAGTATTATTTTACTACTCTAAGGTTATTTTCTATTATGTCATGATAGTACATAAACATAACAAATTTGTATTACTATTTTTCGGTTAATAGTTTAAGGTTTGAGTTTTAGGGGTCGTTTATCCAAATACTTATCCAGTTATAAACACTTAGGGGCTGTTTGGTAGTTGCTAGATGGTATAGAGCTGAATGGTATAGAGGCTCTGTATGATACAGTGCAGAATGAAAAATAGTTGTTTGGTAACGGCTCTGAATGAACCGTCTGAATGAGAACAAATTACCATTTTAACCCTATACATAATTCAACGAAACCAACACAGGGATCATAAAGATCATCATCAAAATCACTTTTTTCAGTAAACCAAATCATAACAAATTAGTAAACAAACTCACATTAGGAATCAGATACCAAATTAGGGTTTTAGAATTTTCATAATCCCCCCAAAAAAAATATCCACATATACATATAAAACAAAATTAAGAGCATTAATGAAAGAAAAAAGACATTAATAAAAGAGAAGGAAAGTCATAATGCCACATCGTCTTCCTCCTTCCACTCCCGATTCTTCATTTCTGCAGCAATAAAAAAAATTAAGAGCATTAATGAAGAAAAAAAGGCATTAATGGAAGAGAAAGAAAGTTAGAATGCCATCGTCTTCCTCCTTCTACTCCCAATTCTTCATTTCTGCAACAATAAAAACAAAATTAAGAACTAAGGAACTAAAAATCAAGGGTTTAAGATGACATTAATTAATGAAAGAAAAAAAGAGCATTGTACATAAATATGCCAGATCTGATGACATTGGCCGACAGACGGTGGACGGCGGCGTCGGTCGTGGAAGGCACGGCAGGCGGCGGTGAAAGGGACGGCAGGCGGCGGTGGAAGGGACGGCAGGCGGTGAAGGAGGCGCCTGGATGGACAGCAGCAGCGAGCTTGAGAGAAATCAAGAACGGAGAAGAACACAAGTGAAGGAGGCACCTAGATGGAATAAAACAAGGGTATTTTGGAAAAAATAAGGGGTCTGAATCATAATGCAAGGAGTTAGGGCATGCATCCTTCAGAGCCTTTTGTTCCACTTCAGTGGACAATTTTTTTTTGCCAAACAGCCCCTAGCCTCTACACGATTCAGACATGCCTCTGAATGGCACCATTCAGACCTAAACAAACAGCCCCCTACCCGGTAAGCACTTATCTAACACTATCACTGTCGAGTAAGATTTTTACTCTATCAAAATGGAATGATATGTAGCAATTTAATTACCTGGTAAGACCGTAAGAGTCATCACATTTACTTACATAGTAAGACTCGTGGTCCTTACCATCGTTCTTGGCAGGTAAGATTCTCAATTCGCGTCATGTTCATCCGCTAAAATAATATGACTTGGTAAATGCTAGTTACTAGTTAAATGTTAGGTAAACGACCTTTTAGTCTTACATTAACCAATTTTATCTGAAGTTGAATATTAGATCATAGAATGAAAAACAAATTATGTGTGTATCATTTGGATGTCTAATTTTTCATAATATATTTCGGCCCCCGGACTATAATGGTCATATTTTGCCCCTGTTTGTGCCTGAGATTTTTTTATCATAATTTTATGACGGTGCATAATATGAAACAATAAGACTCTCTTGAACACATTAGGAGGCTTGAGTTGCCATATGTTTCATATTGTTTACGGTTATCTTGGGAAGTTTGATTCCATTTAAAAAAAAATTAACATTCACATTAAATAATTAAAATTTAAAATAAAATATGTTAATGCCCTGCTACTTCGTGTGAAGGTTTGATTAGGATTCAAAATTTGTTTTTCTTTCGAAGGAAATAATTGGACCCTTACTACGGAGGTTATGTTATTTTTTGTAAAGTTTTGACTTATATTTTTTTTGGAAATGGTATCTTACGCATTTGCCTAGATTAATCCCTGACAATTTTAAGACTGCTAAAACATGCAGTCCTGAGATAATTCTTCAATGGCCACAAGTTGTTTGCGCCTGAATTCGATCATGAGGTAGATGGGTTATCTAACCTTATCCCCCACAAGTCTTAACCAGTACGCCACAAATCTTATAGTTAAGTTTTGACTCATGTTTAATACATAATTTTTACCTTCACAATAAATAATTGAACATTTATAGTAAAATATATATGTTACATTACTTCATGTGAATGTTTGATTAGAATTCACAATCCATTACCATAAATAACAAAACATTCACGAATCCATAGTTGTTATATTCACATAAAATAACTACATATTCACAATAACAATTATGTTGCTTATTGTAAATTTTTGGTTCATTAAATGCTCAATTAATAATAGAACATTCGCAATGGAGGTTATGTTATTTTTTACGAAGTTTTCATTCACTTTTTAATAAATAGTTGTCACATTCATATATTCCATTAATTCATGTGAACATCTGATTAATATTCAGAATTTGTTGTTATCACACGAAATAACCTACCCTTCACTATACAGATTATCTTATTTTATTTTAAGGTAATGTTATTTATTATGAATGTAATAAAACGGGAAAAAACCCTATAATGATGTCAACTTAGAAGAAAATGCTCATTTTTAATATAAAAATTGTTTGACTCCAATTTAAATTATATGTTTCATATACTTTAGTTTTAAAAACCTTGGGTATGATGAGTTTTGTTTTAAAAATTAATATATATTTAATCAAGATTTATCTATGCACCACATTTGACAAAATTACCCTTAAAATTCTTAAATAAGAAAGTAGTCGTAACAAAATTGTTGGAACCTAGACGATTTTATCGAAGGTGATCCCAAATGGCCTAAAAGCGTTCTCACTCTTCTCACCAAATCTTTTTTTCCTCACATATCACAAGAGTGTATATATATATATATACACACACATATATATGCATATAGAAGTGGGTTCAAATTTATTATTCATACTGAATAATGAATGAACTTCATCTTTGTTATTCATCCCGAATGCCCTTTAATTTATTATTTAAACTGAATGAGACACGTGTCGCGCTCTCCTTTGTACTCATGTTTGCAAATAAATTTGAGTTCGCATTTGAACTTTTCTCTCTCTCACTCTCTCTCTCTATATATATATATAGATATATTTATAGAGAGAGAAAGGTTCAAATGAGAACTTTGCATTTTTAAAGGAACAAAGGGACTATTGTGGATCACATATGATGTGGGTCCCACATAATATTAAATCATTTATGATTTAATATGATTTAATATTAAATTATAAATGATTTAATATTATGTGGGACCCACATCATATGTGGTCCTAAATGAGTTCTTTTGTTCCTTTAAAGCGGTAGTGTTCTCATATGATCCCTCCCCTATATATATATATATATATATATATAGGATGATAATCAAATGAGAACTATAAAAAGGTTGAGAACCGTGAGAGTCAATCCCAATCATTTAAGGCTTTTGTGCGGCTAAACCCGCATCTGGGTCGCCTAAGCTACTGTTATCCATACGCCAATCCTTCTTCCTGTGACACTCGTTCGACTATACCCGCATGTTAGTAGCCCGGCCCCTCAAGGAGTTATACCCGGTTTCTAACAGCTACTTCCTCTCAAGTTTTATAATCCATTACTTGTTTTCCTAGTCTATCTATAATTATTAATAGTTACGTTTTTTATTAGCTTAGATTATAAATAGGGTTTAATTCCTCCATTGTTAATTAGTTTTTATCAATCAATATAATTCTTATCTTTGAGGGTTTTCAAGTTTTTCAAGTTCTACTATTCGTAATTCTCAACCCTCAAAGGGTTTAGACGTTTGTCGATTCTTCAACAAATCTATGTTGCGTCATATATCAACATATTTTTTCTAAAATTTAATATTGTATCATAGAAAAAATAACAAAAAAACTCGTTACGTGTGTATCACTTGGATTTCTGAATTTTTATAATATTATATAGGGACTACAATGGTCGTGTTGCGCCTCGACTAAGCAACAATTGATGTGGGATAAAGAAACTGATTTATATATAGTGTTACGAAAAAACCTAGCCATGTAACACACAATGTGGTAAGGTGCTCAAAAGACCGATCAACCTGGCCAACCCAACCCAACCCAAATAAACCTCAACTCGAGGTAGTCGAAACATAGTTGATTCAAAAATAGGTCAACTCGCATCTACTGGGTTATAATCGGGTTGGGGTAATTTAAACCCAACCCAACCCAACCCAACCCAACTGATGAATCCAATGCCTTTATATACACGTATTTATTATCATTGTTAAGTCTTTGATTAACATATGTATATTAAACCAACCCCTAATTAGTTATAGTCAACACTGTATTACAATTTCAACCGTAATTTTACGTTTTTATTTATATGAATTTTCAACATTTTTTAGAGTATCTTAGACTTTTTATATGTTCTAATTTTAATTTTACTTCGTATAAACAAAAGGTTTTGTAAGATTATAAAATAATGTACCAAAGTTTTAATCTAATCAACCTGCACGATTTGGATTGGGTTGGATTGTAGTTTTAAAGTTGGGTTGAGTTTAGATTTTTCAAACTACAAATATTGAGTTAGATTATTCAAATGCCATCAACTCGACCAACGTAACTAGGGGTGACAATCATGTCGTGTTCATGTTAGCAGGTCACGGGTTGGACACGACCCGGTTAACTAATGGTGTCAAAATGTTCAACCCTAACCTGTACACGCTCGGGTTGGCGAGTCATAAACGGGTTGGAGGGTTGACGGGTCATATAATAATGCAACGAAATTCAAACGTACAAATTTAAATACTATTACTACAACCAAGTTCAAATACTAATAAAAATATTATTTTAGAAAACTTAAAATAAAAATTATATTTAAAAAAATATTATTTTTGACGGGTTGACGTGTCAACCCGTGACCTGTATGTGTCAACCCAAAACACGATCCGTTTAATAAACGGACTGACGGATTGACATGTTGTCGGGTCAAAAAGTTTAACCTACTACAACAATATTGATTTTATAGGACGACTAAAATGAAAAAGTGTCCTAAAAGAATATTTTATAGGACACTAATTTATAGGACCAAACTAAAAAGTGTCATGTCTAAAAACGTTACAATAAGTTTATATGACGGTTTCAGGCGTCTTAACAAGTTTTTTACGACGTTTTAAAATAAAGTGTCATATTAGCTATTTTATAGGACACTTTTCAAAAATGTCCTATAAAATATGAGTTTAAAGGACACTTTCAAAAGTGTCCTATAAAATATGGGTTTATAGAAAAGTGTCCTATAAAATAATTAATAGGACACTTTATTTTAAAAACGTCGTAAAAACTTGTTAAGACGCCTAAAACCGTCATATAAACTTATTGTAACGGTTTTAGATAAGACACCTTTTGGTTTGGTCCTATAAATTAGTATCCTATAAAGTAATTTTTTAGGATGTTTTTTCATTTTAGACGTCCTATAAAATTACTTTTATTGTAGTAATTGCAAATCCATTTATCATATCGCGTTTCGTGTCGTCGAGAATTTCCACCCCTAAACTAACCCTTGATCGATCATGGTGGGAGCAAATATAGGAGACGTGGAACCATTTTCTAAGAATTTTCCTCTTATTTTCATTTACTCATTCTAATATTTAATTGGTAACTTTTTAATTTTTTAATCAAAGAGATTGTTGCCTTTTTTTAATCTAAAATGAAAATCTAATTTGTGATATTTGATCATTATAAATAATTATATTTTATTTAACATATAATCATATGAAAGGTTATATTTTATTTAACATATAATCATATGAAAGGTTATAGCGGTAACTTTGTTATCGCCAAGTATTAACTATACAAAGAAATATAATTTTGTTGTTATTATTTGATTTTATTATTGATTTTTCTTAAAAATTTGATTCCCCTAACTTGATTTGATTTCATAATTAATTTTCAAATATAGTTTTAGATGTGTTAATTTGAGGTTAATTCTTAGTTTAATTTCAATTTTCTCAAAATGTAATTGTGGTCATGTTGATGTCAGACATAAGATGTAGTGTTGCGTCTTGTTCAAAAGATCAATTCCATTTAAGAAAATGTATTTTGTTTTTCAAATATGGACACAACTGACTTTCCTCGAGTTTAACTGCATTGACTAAAATGTGACGTTGCAAATCTTTGATCCACTTTAAAAAGTGCACTCATTGACCAAAAATCATAGACATGCCACTGATATGAAGGTTTGTTTTTATTTCATGTAATGGTTTTTTTTTCATCTGAAGATTTTGTGTTTTATTGTGAAGGCTTGTTGTTTCAAAGGTTTGGTGTTTTACTATGTTGTCTTACATATATCACGAAAATTGTGTGGTGTAACATGATCCCAAGTTTATACATATAAATTCCGGTAAAAAACAATTGTCGTATACCTTAATTTGACACTCCATTTTCTTTTTTATAACCCGTTTTAAATTGTAATATTCTTAATATAGTTTTTCGTATTTGTATTGTATATTTTGTATATATAGTATATTATAAAGCATTTGAGTTTTTATTTAAAAAAATCTTTTCAAGAATACAACGAGTAAGCATCAAGTATAAATAAAAAATGCATACAAAGTGATTCACTAAAAGGTAAAAATGATTTTGATAAACATTACATCTAACTGATTGACTAAGTGCATGTAACCATGAAAAAGAAAATAAAATGTAAGTAAACGGGGACTGATGACAATTTTCTTGTAGCGAGTTATCGTATTTGAATTGCTTTTATTTAGTGAATTAGTTGCTAGAAAATTACACAGGGTGTCAGAAGACTGGGAGTTTAATTGTTTAACTTTAGAAAGACGAGCAAACTCATGAATTCTTAGGACTTGGGAGTTGACTTGGAGACTCGTGCCCAGTCTTCGACGATCTCCAGATTAAGTTGGTTTGGCTCATATGGCAATTTGTGACTCTATTTAGTAGTTTTTACTTTTTATGGACAAATAATCATCAATTTCATACAGTCTCATATTAACTGAGTTAAGACTCAAGTTTATACGAGTATGTCCAAACTCATATACTGATATACACCAAATTTATATTAGTCAAGCCTATACAAATCCATGGGAGGATTCATTAACTAGCATGTTGCGGCCCGTGCCACCATTGAATTTATATATCATGGTGCAAACGCTTTTACTATCATTAATGGTGCTGTCAATGTGATTCGTTTTATGCTACCACCAGGTATCATCTCCAAAAAATTTAGAGGATAAAGTACGATATCATAACTTAAGTTTGAGTTTTACTAGTTAATGATTGTAGGAAAAACCCTAGCTGTAAATTGTTATTGAACTTGATTTTATAGTGTGTTGTACTATATTTGGTAGGTATTAATTTTCATTTCATTTTATGATTAATTCATTTACTTTATGTCGCAATAGTTATTTTGTGCCACTAGTGAGCTTTTTCTTTAAATCCACCTCACTTCAAACTTATAAAATATATCATATAAGGTTACGTTTGATTTGCAGATTGTTTTTGAGGGATTTGGATTTTATAGAACGATTTGTATTTGGATTGATTGGAATGGATTTGAAATTCTTTTGTGTGTTTGGTTTGTAGCATTTGAAATGAGATTGAATTCCATTATTTATAAATAATTTATAAAAAAAGTTATAAATAATTATGAAAATAATTAAGTTACATTTTTATTAATCAATTATTACAAAACAAATGTTTTTAACATTTTTTAAAACCTTATTCATACAATCCTATAAAATCCCGTGAAATCCCGAGCATCTCCTAAAGATTTCAAAATCTTATGTTTATAGGATTTCAAATGAATGTTAGGATTTCAAATCCGGACCATTTACTAGATAACACAGTGACCACATTAATTATACTAAAATAATTAATCCACATATTAACTAAAATACTTTTTTACAAATTGTACAAGTATAATTTTCTCATCAACTTTCAAAATGAACTCAATTTAAATATTTTTAGAATTAATTATATTATTAAATAAAAAGTCCAGAAGTACCCAATAAGTTTTTTCATTTTGAACGTGACCCTAATAATGGGATGTTAATGGTAATTATTATGTAAAAAGTGGTATTAATAGAAGAGTAAGGAATGCCCACAATTACTTCAAAATGTAAAAAATATAGATTTTTATAGGAAGAAGTATCAATAAAATTTATCTTGATAATAAAAACAAAATTAAGTCGATTTTAATTCTAAAAATATATTTTTTTAAAGAAATTATTTTAGACAATAAAGACTTTGAAAACTAACTTATCAAAATAGAAATCAAAACAAACTTAATATCTTTTTGGTACAACAATTTGCCCAGTAAATACAAGCAACCACCACTATGTTGGATTTAATAAAAGATTTATTAATGATCAATTTAATTTTTTACTTTCTATTTTTGAAATAATTGAAAAGATATTGCAATATCAAGCAATCTTTACTACTCATGAACATGGTAAATTGGTAAGAGTTATAAAATGATGAAAGAATATTTACATATTTAGTCCCTAAACTAAACCTAAAAATGATATCCAATCCTTATAGTCTCATGTCATCTTAAAAAAATGATCCATATAAGGAAAAAAAACTAAAGTTCGTTGTCTAAGATACCATTCAACATGACTGATTAAATGATCATAAATATTTTAAGAATGAAGCACATGTTCTAGCATTGTAGCTTTTACGATCGTTCGTAAAGATCACCTTAAGAATCTCGTTATATTTCATGAAATTTATTATGCTTATTGATAAACAAATGTAATTGCTTCATATAATTATGGTTGGTGTGAACGATAAGATCACTTAGATGAAGAATGAAAAAGGGGGAATACAAATGGGATGAAGCTGGAAAAAATGGAATACAGATGAGATGAAACTTGTACTTCTTGATAACTAATTAACACATTGACAAAATTGTAAAGAACGTGTGTTTTATGTATTTTTCATATACCTTTTTAAAGTAAGATAGATTTTTTATATCTAACTATTTTTATACCAATTAATTTAAGATCAATTTATGTGCAATGTTCATTTCACTCGGTTTGACTCAAATTTGAAATCGAAGTTGAATGATATAACTTTTGGGATTGTTCATTAGCAGGAACTTTCTCTCTATGGGTCATCTGTCCAAGCTCCCTTATGTTGTGTTCTTAAATTTGGAAAGTAAAAGAAAATAAAAGAAGAGAAAAATATATTTTACTAATAATTTTTTGAAAAGAAAGGAAAGGAAGAAAAAAAGAAAATAATTTTTCATGTTTTTAAACAGGAGAGAAAGAAACTACGTCATTTAAAAATAATAAGGGGTGTATGGGATTGTTTATTTGAAATAACTTATGCTTTTTTTGAAAAATGTTTATCAACTTATGTGATGAGAAGGTGAGTTTAGAGTTAAAATGATAAATTGGTTTCTATAAGTCATAAGTTAATTTGACAAGTTAAAAACTTTTAACTTATTGAAAACTCTTTTTCATCAGTATAAACATTTTTTTTTCATCCAAACACCCAAAAGTGTTTTTCACCATATCCACACATATTATAAGTCAATAAGTTGTTTTTATAAGCAATCCAAACACCCCCTATATTATCTAGATTGAAATATCAGATAGTTTTATAATTTTAATAATTTTTTAAATGATTTTGATTTTTTCCTTTCGTTTTCTTTCTCCTACATTTGGAAGGAAAATTTTAGAAGAAAATCAATTATTTTTTTTCTCTTTTAAAAAAGTTTCAAGAACATAATTTTTTTTCACTTTTAAAAAAGTTTCAAGAACATGAGTTTTTTTTCACTTCACTCGCATTCTCATTCATTTTCTTTCATTTTCTTTCATTTCCTTCATAAAATAAGTTTCGAACACATTAGAACCAATGGAGACTTATCCGGCCGTTAACTTTCAAGCACCGTAAGATTAGTTGATGTACGCTTTTACTAAAAAAAATTATTATTTTAAAACAACATTTGATCTCATGCCTAAGTGACATATGTGATTTGATTTAGTTTGATTGGATATGATTTTGTTATCTAGATCCTTAAAAAAATGATATTTTATCTATCTTAAAACAAAACAATATACTTTTAGTTTTTTAAGTATTTAAAATAAGGGGAGGTTAATGGCACCTTTATGACTGGTTAATGGCACCCTACAAAATAAATCCTTCTCACACATATTATTATCAAAACTCTTTTTTTTATAATCCTAAAGCTACAATTATTTTCATGCACACCCCTATTAAGAGGGTGTCATTAGCTAGCTGCACAATAGGAGTAAGAAATTAAAGGTTAACTGGGTAGGATGGCTGTAAAATCTTCTGTTAGCTATTTCTACTATGTAACTGATTCTCTAACGTCTTGCTAGTCTTAATAAAATTCTGCTGTTAAAAAAGAAATATCTTTGAGATTGATTAGGTCAAAAAAGATTCAATTCTCCGTATAAATTCCACTCTTCCAACATAGTGAAATATATTTATGTGTACACTACATTTTCCATTCCCATAGTTTGTTGAAAATTGTTATTTTGGTCCTAATGTTTTTGAAATTACGATTTTCGTCACCGTAATAGTTTATAATTCATTGTTCTTTTCGTCTATAAGATTTACAATTCATTGTTGTTTTAATCTCTCATACTTAATGGTAAACCATTAACGAAATTAACTTAGAGAATGAAAACAACAATGAATGCGAACCATAGGAACAAAAACTGTAATTTTAAATGTACAAAGACAAAAATCGTAAATTTTAACAAATTACAATGACAAAAAAACATAGTTTGCTCTATATTTTATTAAAAATGCATAATAGATCAACACATCATACATAAGGCTGTTTGGATGGGTTTCCATGAATTTTTGTAGGGATAAAACTGTTTGTGTAGATTAATATGTCTGTATAGATCCAGAGGATTTTTTTCATTGATAGGATAAACGTATTTTTTTTTATTGAGAGGGGTAAATTTGAAAAAAAAACTTGGTTTTCTGCATAATGCTTCCCTTAAAAGTTTATCGAATAAGTCACTTTCTGTATAATTAAACCACTGCCAAACAATCATGTACAATTGATGGAATAAGCTATGAGTCCTACTAAGCTCATTAAGTATCTAACAAACAAGCCCTTGGAGGCTTGGAGTGCATTTGGTACAATAGATGTGACATAATAGAGACCAAGGTTCTAAAAGCCGCGTTATGGCGGCGTTATGACGTGCCATAACGTCGAGGTGTCGCCTGCCGCCACGTTAAAGCCCGTGGCGCGACTCTGAGGCATGGCTTGCAGTATGGCGGGTTATGGCGGGATATAAGGCGTGTTATGGTGCGTTATGGCGGGTTATAAGGCGTGAGTTGGGTTTTTTTTTTTGCAAACGTTGTGTATTTGATATAAAATTATGAATGCATATTTCTTCCTTTATTTGTAGTTTTATATGAATTTAAATTGTTTAATCATTATTGTTCATTACATTGACTCACATAGACATGTGTATGTATAATATATATAAAGATTTGCCGCCTTAAGTCGTGTCTTAAAAAACGTCATGGTCTCGCCGTAACTCGTAAGGCTTGAAGCTTGACCTCGCCGCCACGCCACGCCTCACGCCATTTAGAACATTGATAGAGACCAGTGTTCCACATTTGGCGGAACTTTTATGTAATAATAATGAACAAAGTGGAATAGACGTGTTCCACCCTCACCCCCATGAAACAAGGTGAGACATACCTATATTTTATCAATATAACATCAAAATAAAACCTAACTCTATTCTAAAATATCACATACACCTTCGTCTTTTTACGTTTTATTCGTTTTTTAAATTTTATTTCTTATTTTTTATACTCTTTAATTTATGTAATTAATTTATACTTTTTTTACGTTTTATTTATTATTAATTTATACTTTTTTAAAATTTTATTTATACGTTTTAATTTATACTCTTTTTAAATTTTATTTATTATTAATTTATATTTTTTTACTTTTTATTCGCTTTATTAATTTATGTAATTAATTAACTATTAATAATTAAAAAAAAAATATCACATAAAAAGTATAAAAATAAAATTGGAAACAATATAAATTTTTATTTTTATGTCATTTTAATACTATAGACAAAACTTTCTAATGATATATATTTTTTATAAAAAATGTTTATTTTACTATAATTTGATAAAAATATATAAATAACTACTTAGAGGTATCTGTCTTATCTAGTTTCGTCTTCCCAAACGCTGAATAAATGTTTTGTTCTATCTTGTATGGATACTGAACACACCTTTAAAGTATCTTCAAAATAGAGAAAATAGGGATTTTAAGTCAATATTTTTGCTCTAACAACTTCAAAAAATCTATCTCTAAAATGGAGAAAAGGGAGAGAGAGAAGTGTTTTTTTTTGCAAATATGGAGAATACCCAAAATGATTACCAAGTGAAACAACCGATATGAAAATTTGAAAATAAATGTTTAGAAAAAAAATATTTTAATAGATGAATAAAATATTTTAATATTATACTTAATGTTAGATTCTCCAAAATGAAGAATTTGTTGAACATGAATGTATCTTTTTTTTTGAAGATTTTGACTTTTGGTTTTTTATTTTACAAAAAAATTAATCAAGAATTTATTAGAGATGATTTTAATTTTTTAATAAAAATTTGAACTTTTGATTTTTTATTTAAAAAGAAAATTAAATGTAAATCTTTTAAGGATTATTTTAATTTTTATAGAAATTTTAACTTTAGATTTTAGATTCTCAAGAATTTTTGAATGAAAAATTTGTTTGAAATGATATAAACTTTTTGGGAGATTTTAACTTTTTATTTTAAAAAAAAAATTGGGATTTCAATCGGACATGATCTTAATGTTTTCAAGATAAGATGAAATATTTTAAAAAGACCGAATATGAATTTTGAGGTAAATTGAGGGACCACTATTGTCAATTTGTTGTATTAAAGAGGTGAAAGTACCGCACACGCATATATGCGGACAACTGTATCATCCATGGTGTCCACATTATTTTTGCAATGAAAGCTTTCATCTCCTCTTTCTCTCTCTCTCTCTTTCTTGAAAAAATTCCATAAATTTTCTCTCTCTTTTCTCTTTTCCCATTTCTCCCTTCATCACCGCCGTTGAATCTCTCTCATAAAAAGCTTTATTTTTGCCCCCAATCACCCGTTTCCTGCAAAAGAACTTCCAATTTCCATCATCATCATCATCATCAAAACCCTAATCACCCTCTTCATATAACCAGAGTTTCTGTGAAAACCCACTTCTGAATTCTCGATTTCTGGTTTGAAAATGGTGAAACCCTTTGTGGGTTTTGAAATTGGGGCTCGATTTCACTTGTTCATCGTGTTTCTCCTCTTTTTTGCAGTAATTTATGTTCACTCTCAGTCGAGCTCTGATGATGATGCTGCTGTAATGCAAGCTTTGAAATCCAATCTCGGTCCACCCGAATCACTCGATTGGTCCGACCCGAATCCGTGTAAATGGGCTAATGTTCAATGCACCAGAGACAACCGGGTCAACCGGATCCAAGCCGGGCACCAGAACCTCAAAGGTTCTCTTCCTCAAACACTCAATAAACTCACTGAACTTCAAGTTCTTGAGTTTCAATTCAATCAACTCAGTGGACCAATCCCGAGTCTCTCCGGGTTGACTCAGCTCCAGAACATTCTACTCAATAACAACAATTTCTCTTCGATTCCTTCCGATTTCTTCGATGGTATGTCTTCTTTGCAACGTGTTTATCTCGATTACAACCCTTTTACTTCATGGTCGATTCCAGACAGCTTAAAATCAGCATCCACTTTGCAAATTTTCTCGGCGACTTCTGCAAATCTCACCGGAAACATACCGGATTTCTTCTCCGGCGATACCTTCGCCGGATTAACCACTTTGCATTTATCTTACAATTCTCTCGAAGGCGAATTACCCACTTCATTTTCAGGCTCTTCCATTCAAAGTCTCTGGTTAAATGGGCAGAACAGTAGGTCTAAACTCAATGGAACTCTTGCTGTTATTCAAAACATGACTCAATTAACCGAAGCTTGGCTTCATTCGAACCTATTTTCCGGCCCTCTACCGGACTTTTCTGGATTAAACGAGTTGCAGAATTTCAGTGTTAGAGATAACAGCTTAACAGGACCAGTTCCACCATCTTTGATTGCTTTACAATCTTTAAAAGTTGTGAATTTAACCAATAATCTGTTACAAGGGTCTCCACCAAAGTTCGATAAATCTGTGGAAGTTGATATGGTGGGAATTAATAGTTTTTGTTCATCGAATCCGGGTGATTCTTGCGATCCTCGTGTTAATTCGTTGCTTGCGATCGCTGAATCCGTCGGTTACCCGCATGTTTTTGCCGATAATTGGAAGGATAACAATCCGTGTAATCAATGGTTAGGGATTACATGTTCTTCGAGTGGGAATATTACTGTTATAAATTTCAAGAATATGGGTTTAACGGGTACGATTTCTAAAGAATTTTTGTCGATTAATTCGCTTCAAAGACTGATTCTTGCTGGAAATAATCTCACTGGAACCATACCTGAAGAACTTAAAGATTTGCCTAATTTAATCGAGTTAGATGTTTCAAACAATCATCTTTACGGTCCAATCCCGACTTTCCGAAAATCCGTTAAGGTGGAAACCGAAGGGAATCTCGATATCGGAAAAGACGGTCCTAGCGTCACTCCGATTTCACCTTCCGGCGGTGGAAGTGGCGGTCGAAGCGGGCCTAACGGCGGAGGTGGCGGCGGCAATGGCGGCAAGAGTTCGAACACCGGGGTGGTTGTGGGGTCCGTCGTTGGCGGCGTTTGTGCGGTTTTCTTCGCCGGTTTACTCGGTGTTTGTGTCTACAAAGCTAAACGAAAACGTTCCAACGGAATCCCGTATCAAAACACGATGGTGATCCATCCCCGCCATTCGGCATCCGACGGTGACGGTGTCAAGATCACCATCGCGGGCTCGAGCGCAAACGGCGGGCCCACGAGCGAAACCTATAGTCACACGAGTAGCGGGCCCAGCGATATCCACATAGTCGAAGCGGGCAATATGGTAATTTCGATCCAAGTTTTAAAAAACGTAACCAACAATTTCCACCCGGATAACGTTCTCGGAAGAGGTGGGTTCGGAACCGTTTACAAAGGGGAATTACACGATGGAACCAAGATAGCGGTGAAACGGATGGAATCGGGAGTCATGAGCGAAAAGGGGCTCGATGAATTCACATCGGAAATAGCGGTTCTTACAAAGGTTCGGCATCGGCATTTGGTCGCACTTCTCGGATATTGTTTAGATGGTAACGAAAGGCTTCTCGTTTACGAGTATATGCCTCAAGGGACACTTAGTCGGTTTTTGTTTAATTGGCAAGAAGAAAGTTTGAAACCGCTTGAATGGACGAAAAGATTGATAATTGCGTTAGATGTTGCTCGAGGTGTCGAGTATTTGCATGGTTTAGCACAACAAAGTTTTATTCATCGAGATTTGAAGCCGTCTAATATTCTTCTCGGTGACGATATGCGGGCCAAAGTTGCGGATTTCGGGCTCGTTCGGCTTGCACCCGATGGGAAGGTTTCACTTGTCACAAGATTAGCCGGAACTTTCGGGTATCTTGCGCCCGAATATGCAGGTGATCTTCTTTTTCGTTTCGGTATTTTGATTACAAGATATATATATATATATATATTATAGAGAAGAAAGCTCAAATGAGAACTCAAATTTGGTTGTGAACGTAAGGACAAATGAGAACGAATGCGGCACCTGTCATATTCGGACCGAATAATGAAGGAAAATATTCAGACCGAATAATGAAGGAAAATATTCAGACCCGAAAGCAGTACTATAGTTTGAATTGTGTTATTATTCAGACTGAATAACACTACATTCAGTCTGAATATTTTCCTTCATTATTCGGTCTGAATATGACACGTGTCGCGCTCTCTTTGTCCTCACGTTCACAACCAAATTTGAGTTCTAATTTGAACCCGCCCCGAGAGAGAGTAGTTCAAATGTGAAATCAAATTTGGTTGTGAAAGTGTGGACAAATGAGAGCACGACAAATGAGAGCACGACACGTGTCATATTTATACCGAATAAAGAAGGAAAATATTCAGACTGAATAATACTACATTCAGACCGAATAATGCTACATTCAGTCTGAATATTTTCTTTCATTATTCGGTCTGAATATGACACGTGTCACGCTCTCGTTTTGTCCACACTTTCACAACCAAATTTGAGCCCTCATTTTAACCCGCCCCTGTATATATATATATATATATATTTATTTATTTTTGTTCTTAAGCTGAATAGTTTATATATGATCATTTTAGTAACGGGCCGAGTTACAACCAAGATAGACGTATTCAGCTTCGGGGTAATCCTAATGGAACTCATAACGGGCCGAAGAGCACTTGACGAAACTCAACAAGAAGAAAGTGTCCATTTAGTGCAATGGTTCCGCCGAATGCACATAAACAAAGACACATTCCGAAAAGCCATCGACCCGACCCTTGACCTCGATGAAGAAGCTCTAGCCAGCGTTAGTACGGTTGCAGAACTAGCCGGCCACTGCTGTGCCCGTGAACCGCACCAGCGACCCGACATGAGCCACGCGGTCAACGTTCTCTCGTCCCTAGCCGAGCTCTGGAAACCGTCCGAGCCAGACCCTGATGATATTTACGGAATTGACCTCGATATGACTTTACCGCAAGCCGTTAAGAAGTGGCAGGCGTTGGAAGGGATGAGTGGGTACGATAATTCGTCGGTTATTGGAAGTAACGATAATACACAAACGAGTATACCGACTCGACCATCTGGGTTTGCGGATTCGTTTACTTCATTAGACGGGCGGTGAAAACGGGCTCGGGTTCAGGCTCGGGATGTTGTTGTTTTTGGAAATCGTAATCAGGATTGGTTTGTTCATTCTTTCTGATGCTTGTTTTTATCTGCTGCTTTTGTTAAATTATTATTATGAGAGATGGTTTTTGTGTTTTTTTTGTATTTTGGCTGCTTTCTAACTTTGAAAATTGCAAAGAGATAGGAAGTTGTTGCATAAGATGATGCCATATTCGATAGCTTAATCGATAAGATATTGAGTTTGTTTCTCAGGAGTTCCTGGTTCGAGTTATTCAGGGCAACCTTGGGGTTTATCTAGTTGATAATTTCAGGTAGCTTAACGAGTAAGACCTTGAGTTTAATTTATTTCAGGGTAATTGTAGGGTTTGTTTGGCTGATAACTTCAGTGTCCTATAAGATTAGTTATATTGTTAGCTTAATAAGGTCATGTTTGTTAGCAGCTTAATGGGACTCACAGCCCATTCGGTCAGCTATACATGACCGTTTGGTTTTCTTTTTTGGAAAGGGTATCCTAGGCATTTGCCTAGACTAATCGCTGACAATTTTAAGATTGCTAAAGCATGCAGCCCTGAGATAATTCCTCAGTGGCCGCAAGTTATTTGTGTCTGGATTCGAACTTGGGGTAGATGGGTTATCTAGCCTCGTCCCCCACAAGCCTTAACCAGTACGCCACAAGCCTTGTGGTTGACTGACTGTTTGGTAGTGGCTTAATGATATAGAAAGTGGCTTATTCAGTAAGCTTTCAGGAGGGAGCTTTATGTAGAAAGCCAAGTTTTTTTTTCAAAGCTTCCCCTCCTAATTAAAAGGCAGACTTCTTCTATCTATAAAAAATCCTTCTTAAAAAACCTTCAGAATCTATAGACAGATTAATTCACACAAACAACTTTATCCATACATGACTTAATGAAAAACCAACCAAACAGCCAAGTAAAACTTGAGTTTGCACATTAGAGGTATCCGGTTCGATTATGGTTACGGTTCGGTTTAGCTTGCTGATAACTTCGTTATACTGGTTACTTAACCAATAAGACCTTGAGTCCGTTCTGTATAAGTCTTCAATTCAAATTATATCGAGCCAATCGTAGGGTTTGTGTGATCGATAACTCAGCCTCTTATGAGATCAGTTAAAGTTCATGCAAATTAATCCGGTTAGAGTTGACCAAAAAAAAGTCAACTTTTCATGGTCAACACTCAACAGTATCATGCAACATTGCTTAAGGGTAAAGTTGTAATTTTATACTATTGAATATCTTGCAGGTGGGACTAGAATTAGTCACTGTTAGCATGCTTAAGTTACTATAATGTTTTAATTAATTATTATAATTAATAATTAATATTAATAATGGTAGACACGTCATTCAACAATAGCGTCTTAATTAATATTATTTTAGGTGTAAATGGTCAACTATACCCTTTAAATTCATATGTACGTGACCAGCATATCTCCCATTCCTACTCCTATGTTTTTATTTATTTATTTATTATGTGTTTGATCCAAAAATTCCGATGACTACCCCGGGAATTACGGGATTTTTTTTTTCATTTTTTTAATTAAAAGTATTTTGAAATCGAGTAATTGTTAATGAGTATATGTCCAACTCATTTTCCATCTTAATAATTAATTATTACAATTATAAAAAAAAAAGACATAATCATTATATAATCTTTAATACATAGGTGATAAAAATAAACGGATGTCGGAAAGGGGTACACCGCCAATTTTTCTATTAAAGAGTAAATTCCAATTTTGGTCCCTATAGTTAGTATTGAACTGTGAACAAGGTCCTTAATTTTCAATGAGTATAATAACTAGGGGTGAGCATAACCGGATATCCAGTCATTTTCTATGGAACCGGAACCGCTACACCAGTTCCTTATATTTTGAAACCGGAACTGATGGGAACCGGTACCCGGTTTCAACTTTTATTTTTTATTTTTTACATTGCATACGATAAAAATATAATTATAAACTAAAAAAATACCGACTTAAAGTAATAAATACGACAAATGGTCAAAACTAATCCGATAAAAACTAATTATTACATAAACAAACTAGAAAGTTTGAATTTTTATTTATTATTTATATATATATATATATAAAATATTTTTTATTTAAAAGTAGCGGGTACCCAGCGGGTAACGGTTCCAAAAAATTGAGAACTGGAACCGGTCCTGATCGGTTCCGTATTTTAGGAACCGGAACCAATTACATCGGTTCCGGTTCCGAAACCGGTAGTTCCGAAGCGGTTCCAGTTTCAAAGGCGGATACCCGGTTCCGATGCTCACCCCTAATAATAATAGTCCATGTGGTTAAATTTCAATGAGTATAATAATGGTTACTTTGGTTTACATTTTGATAAGGGAAAGATCCTTGTGTCTAACACCGATAGTCAAAGTATCACTGTAAGTCCTATTATGTGAGGGGTATTTTCGTCCTTTCATCTATTTATTTAATTTCCTTTTTAAAATGGCATATTATAGTATTTATTTTATATCAAATTATCATCTAAAATTATATATTATGTTACATTAACCTCCGCCCCTTTAGATTCACATGACCCTCACCCGGATTCACTTTCATGTTTCTCGGTTATCCCCATCCCCACTACATAGATGACCTCACTATCTCACCTCTGTCTCCCTATCTCCTTTTTTCACGTTGGTGAACCAACTATACTAACAACCAACCTCCCCCAATAGTCTCCGATAACCACTTACTTATCTTTCATTGTTCTCGATGGTTTTCCCTCCCCTAGATCAGCCCTTCCCAAACTCTGGTGTCTAAACCCAAAACTATTCCCGCTACACAAAACACGGAAAGAGATGGAAGGATTCCGTCCCTCTTCTCCTTCCTTGTTATTTATTTTGAAAGGCAATATATTAAGAAAAAACTAGCAAGATGCTAGAAAGTATAACCACGACCACTAACACTGAACATTACACCCGAAATACCCAAACACAAATGACAGACCCGACAACCCTAATCAATAACCCGTAACCCACTTAAGGGCAGTCACCTGAGAACAAGAAAAGAAACTGACCTCGACCGACACACCGAAAACGAAAACCCCGAAACCACGAACAGAATAACAATGTCCCGAAAACCCCGAAACCACGAACAAAATACCAATGTCCATACCGTTCTAACAGGCGATGGCAATACGAGATGTTGAAGCAGATTGTGAGAGAACAAACACAAATTGTTGGAAGATCTCAGGTTTATATCTAGGCTAGAAAACCTATGATGCGACCGAATACCCAAAAACAACAAGATGCACCGCGATCCAACTTACGACCTCACCGACATTTCCTTCACCGAAACTACAGACTTGGCAACCGAAAACTACGAGCAAATCACCCATAACTAAAATGAGCTACGACCAAATCATCTCGAACCACCCCAACCAATAAGGGCCACGACCACACCTTCCCGAACCACCCAAAGCGATATGGGCCACGACCACTCTGATCCAGACCGAACCAAAATCGAGCCACCTAAACCACATCAAGTCTCCACTAATCTCGAGCCAAAACCAAACCTCGAACAAAAACCCGAAACAACTATAATATCGAGCTCCGAATCCAAAGACCCAACACCGAGAACCTCGACACCCACAACCCAACAACCCAACACCGAACCTACAACCAAACTCACGACCCTTCAAACTATTCTCGACATAAAACTCTCACCAAACGAACCCGAGACTCAAAATAAAACGAACCATTAGCTGACGAAAAACCACTCCACGACCTACCATACTCCAAATCAGAAAGCTTGAAAAACCGTTGTTTGAAACCTCGAACCATACCTACTGAAACCGCATCAACGAAACTCGTCTATAGCCGGGAAACCAGAGACCTCGGCTGAGAGCGAACCTTCCTTGTTATTGATTTGTACATATGTGATTGTTGGTAGGTATAGAGTGGTTGTGATTTTTTATAAGAGTGAAATGGAGGAATCTCCTGTCTCATTTGTCGTACACAATGGACTCACCTGTCTCATTTGTTGTACACAATCGACTCACCTGTCTTATTTGCCGTACAAAATGGACTCACCTGTCTCATTTGTTGTACACAATGGACTCGCCTGTCTTATTTGTCGTACACAATGGACTCACCTGCCTTGTAACTCAAAGATCCCACCTTGTAGTTTTGTTTATGGAAACCAATGTTTCTGGATCATATTGTAAGAAGGTTCGAAATTAAAGACGTCTCCCTTTGGGATTTCTTCAAGAATCGTGAACCTCTATTTCTACCAGGCATACAACCCATTAAGTCAAACCATATTTTTCTACCGTCAATGTTCATTTCCCTCTCCCACTAACAACGTCTACAAACTCTGAAACCTGTTGGTTTCTTCTCACCATTACCTTTGATAAAATTATGTATGTTTACTGAAAACAAAGAATTTTAGTTTTGTTGTGAAAACTCGAAAGGTAAGACCTGACCCTAAACAATCTAATTGGTGTTTGCGAACACCTGAAAGAGTAAGAGAAGAAGGTACCCTTTCGGATATGAAGTATTGAGATATTCCCTCAGATAGTTGACACCCATTTTTCTTAAGAATATATCACTCAAATTTCCTTTCAAAATGGGTGAGTTGTAACAAATGACATGCAACACCCTCAAATCTGGAAAGAGCGACTAATTTAAAATTTCTAATATTTCATCAATAAATAACTTTCCTCAAACCACAATTAGTAATAAGCCTCTACAACAAACAAATCAAGTCCTATACAAGACCTACTTACGGTTGGGTGTTACTAAACCAATAAGAGTCGCTATCTCCGAATGCGGAAAACGTCACCAAGAGTCTTTATCGTGCCACTTCCAAGCACTCAAGTCCACACGTGTCACTAGTACCAACCCCCACGATAACCTGATGCACATGCCGACAAAGAAAAAGGGTTAGGCTTAACGCCTAGTGAGCTCAAGAGTTTTTAACATATTTATGAATGATTTGAAACCAAAAGATATGCTTGATAAAATATAATTCTCAAAGGAAATAACCTTATTATAAAAGCAACGTCTTTCCCCAAATTCACTAGTCCCATAATAAAAGCTTTAGACCAAAATGACATTAGAAGAGAATACTTTAAAATAGAAATATTCTTTTAACGACATACCAATTCCAATACTCACACGACTATGATTGAGTTTATAAACGTGGAGATAGAAAACATACTTTTAACCATGTTTTATAAAACGTTAACTCACGCGAACCTTTAAAGGGATAGAAATATCCAAAGTTCACGGGGGATTCCCGATCATACCATCTTTGGTGACGGATACAAAAGTAGGTCACTACTCGATGTTGAGCAACCATAGGAGTCAATGGCAATCGGTCAACAACCGATTATGCACCTTAGTACACGGCCCCCGATGGCTCCTACGAAAGCCCGCGCAATGGTCACTGGCAACCGGTCTATAACCGATTATGCACCTTAGTACACGGCCCCCTGATGACCCCAAATTGCGCATGCATAGAGTCAATGGCATCCGGTAATGATCCGGCATTATACCCAACGGTAAGAGGCCCCCTATGACTTCTATGCGACCAAAAAGGGACAACAATCCCGCCTTTAAACCGACTATATGCCTATGGATCCATTACATACTAGTCCTACTACCGAATACATCAACGAGACGTATTACTAGTTTTCCAACCTTGAAAAACTCTTTTCAACAAACCATCTTCTTTCAAGTCCAAGTTTTACCAAAAATTAGGTCAAATCATTTTGAGTTTCAAAACCAAAGATTATTTCATTTTATAACCTTTCCAAGTATTTTAAACCATTAATGATGCTCAACTCATCATTTACAACAAAATACTCAAAATCCTCATTTTGACCCAAAACCTCCAAACTTACCCAAATACACAACCACTTGAAATTAAGTTTAGGAATCAGTAAAATACTACATTCACAACAAGTATTTGAGTTTATAAGTTTAGATTTGAACTCATACTCATGCATTTACAAAATGACCCATAATGCAATAATCTGAAATCTTTCAACGATTTATAAGTTCCAAAACTCCAAAGATGCAAATACAACCAAATGGTTTTCATTTAAAGATATTGCACCCAAACAACCCACACTTATAATTTATTTGTCAAAATGTCTAAAAACCAAGTATAAGCCTCTTTCATGATTTATAAATCCTTTTATACCAAATATGCAAACTTACACAAATACTCACACATTGATAAATAACAAGTGAAGCATGTCAATACTTTAAAATGGACGTTTTTGGCATGTACAAAGTTTTCACAAAGTATCTTGAACTCACCTTGCTAGATTTAGGCTAAATCTAGGTTTTACCCCAATACCGAGTTCCATACGGTGAAGACTTTAGATCCTTGAGCTATAACTCTAGATCCATGGTTCAATCCTTCCAAGAACACCTACATGACTTCCAAAACATACACAAAACAAACCCAAGAGAGAATGAGAGTTGTTGATGGAAGAACCCAAACCCTAGATTCAAGATTCAAGGATTAAGATCTTACCTTCACTTCTATGAACTCCAAAATCAACCAATAGCCTCTAGCCATACTTGTTTCCATGTTGTAGAGCTTCAAGATACGAATCCATAACAACTTGAATCACCCAAATCGGAGCATTATTGAGAGAAATATGGTTCAAATGAGAAAGATCCCGATTTTCGGTCTTTAAAACGCTAACAGAGGCTGACGCCAGATATGGACGCCAGTTACGTTCGTAACTGGCGTTGGTAACTCACGCGGCTCCCTCTTGACCAAACAGACTCTGACGCTAGTTGTGAAGCTAGTTACATTTCGTAACTGGCATTGTAACTCACGTTAAGCACAAATCAAGTAAAAAGAGCTTAGGGCTACTTGTGAAGTTAGTTACAATTTGCTAACTGGCTTTGTAACTCACGCTAAGCATAATTGAGTGCAAAAGTGCCTAGGCTAGTTGTCAAGCTAGTTTCAACTCTGAAACTCACCTCGTAACCAGCTTCCATCCTAACCCACATGAAAACTAGCCTTAGACGACGTTTTACTCATATTTGCTTCGTCTTAGCTCCAAATTGACTCCGAAAAATATCGTTGGACTCCTTCTTTAATTCTCCAACCAAATATGATATAAATACTTGAAAATAGGCCTGAAATACCAGAATTCTTGTATCAGTCTTTTCCAAAGTTTCATAAACTTAACTAAAATTTCCGGGTGTTACATGACAAGGATGACCTTTTATGGTCATCTATGCATTCACTGTTGTTGTCCAACTTTAACTTGTGTCTTTATTCGATTTGTTGATCCATACATGTTTGTACTCCTCGTTTCAACCTTTGAAAGTGCTGTAGATATTTGTTAACCCAACCGATCCTTCTGTATGCAGAGGGAACAGTAAATGAAGTAGCGTACTAATAAAATAGTACGCTAACTTACTTTGTCTCACATGCCAAACTTCACATACCAGGATGAGAGTTGCTAGAGTTGGTGAGTCAAACTTGTTGGATAAGTTTGCACTTCAAGTTCGGTCTGCTAGAAGTAGTATTTGCTAGACTACTTTTGACTTTATCTTGTATTGATCTTCTTTCGACTAGATGACAATCTATTCCGCATTGGTGACGATATTGACCTTTCTTCAACTAGTCTTCCACGCGTTGAAGGCTTTTTGTTCTTGTATCAACACAGATAGTTACAAAACTTTTACAAAAGAAAAGTCCTATCTATATTTCCGAAACATAAGCTACATATCGGATTCCAACATGACTACTTATGAAGTGTATAGATTCGGATGATACAGAAGACTTGAATTTATAGGTTTATGAGAATCAAGACTGAATGAACATATGAAAAGTTTCATTCGAATTCGTAAATTCGAATGAAGAAATACCAAATCGGAGATTGATGCCAAACACTAAGCCCTAAGTGACAAAAAAATCTTCGTAATGATCCTAAATGTTGAGACCCGAGTTCTTAAATGGAATCCAAACATAAAAGTCGGTTTGTAAGAACTTAGTTCAGATAACAATACCTATATCAGATCTGAATATCAAATGCTATAATTCAGATATAACTATTTTAAGGATATGACCAAGAACTCTTCTAAATGTTGGATTGGATGTATTTGTATTCTTATCAAATTAAATGGTTGAAACAAACAAGAATCCTCTTTTATTTTTCTCTCCAAAATATATGTTATACTTTTGATTCTAGTAGACTTGAGTTTGTTTGGATCCATAAACATTTTTACAATATGATCTAAATCCTTACATAATTTGAAATCTATCAAGGATAAATCCCAGTGATTAGTACAAATGAAAGATTCGGAAGACATATTCAGATAACAATAGTCGGGTGATACATATGGTTGTTAAATATGGATGATGAATTCGGTTATCGAATCCGGATTAAAAATCCGGTTAACAAATCCAGAATAAAAAAAGCCGAATGAAGTACAATTCGGATATAAGAGGCAGTCCGAATTGTTTGTATCTTGATACAAGAATTTAAGAATATTTCTAAGTGTTAGATCGAAAGTAATTTACGTTATTATCAAATCAAATGGTTGAGACCAACAATTTTCAATAAATTAAGAAAAGATATAAATAATTGGTGGATACAGTTGATTACTTAGCTCAAAATTGTATCAAAATATTGAATGGATCCAATCCGGTCCAACGGATGCAATAGTAATATCAATGAATGGAACCGATCTGATCCGATCATCCATTGGATTGGATAGGACAGGATCTCCAATTTTACTTGGATCGGATGACAAAATCCAACATCCATTAAATGATTGGATCAAATCAGATCCACCTAAAAATTCCTCGATTTCAATTGATGAACACCTTTATTGAAAGAGGGGTTGGGTTTGGCCGGAGAAAGGGAAGGGGTGGCGACTATGGGGGTTGAAGATGTAATTAAAGAAAAAAAGAAAAAAAATGTTTAAAATATTAATTTTTTTATATATATTTTAATGGAAAATAACAAAAGGGGTAAAAAGACGAAAAAGCCCCTCATGTGAGAAACACATGACGAATTATCATAGTCTTCTCTAATTGTGTTACCAGAAGGGAACTAGTATGAGATTCGAAATACAAAAAATAGACCATAGGTTTATTTTATGAATTTTAACTTTTTAAGCTCCAAAACCAACCTTCTGAAAAGTGACAAAGAATGTAATTAATTCAAAATAAAAACAAGAAAAAATGATTAAAAGAATCAAATGTCCTCGATCGAGTATGTGACTTCAACTAACTATAACAAATTAAGGTATTAAAAAGCAAACAAAATGAAAACTACAATGACCACCTATGCAATAAATAAATTTTTTTAAAATGAGACTTCTTAATTACACTTGTTAATCAGCGGCAACCACATATAGAAAAAGTTTAATATACTTTTAAATTAAATGCCGGTGGTCGGTGGACACCAAACGATTTCGTGTTATATGCTATATATATATATATAGGAATATCCAAATGTGAACTCATTTTTTGTTGTGAACGTGAGGACGAATCTCAGCCACTTATCCGGTCAATAAAGGCGGCTTTGACCTGGTTCCCCTCCTTTAATAATCTCCACCCTCCCATGAATCGCGTCAATCCTCCATGATCGCGTCCACCATAACCGTAGATGTGTGGCTGAGATTCGTCCTTACGTTCACAGCCAAAATTGAGTTCACATTTGAACCTAACCCTATATATATATATATATACTTTTCTTGGTAGATTAATTAAAAATGGTTTATTTTACGTGCTTGGAGACCATTTGGTGAATATATATATATATAATATTATATTTTGTTTTTAATAATAATTGATTTATTTGGTGTCATGCAATAAACATTTTTTTATTTTAACAAATTCATTGGTGGTTGATGTCTTTGAAACATTAGTCAGATTGTCAGAAGCTTGATGAGGTGACTGGTTAGTAGTTTTGACTTTGTACTTGCATATTTTAGCTGGGAGTTACTGTGCTATCAAGTAAAATTAATAAATAAAACAGATTAAGGAGCATTTAAAAATTAGACTAAGATGTAAAAAGAAAAACTCATTCTAGTTTATTACTAGTTTTTTTACAAAATTTCTATGTTCAAAAAACGATGAATAAATGTACAAACAAGTTTAGGTTTGCAACTCATCAAAGTTGCTACAAAATAGAGGAATATAGACTATTAAGGCATTGTTTGGCAAAAATAAGGTGACTTATACGTTACCTTATAAGCTACCTTATAAAGTACCTTATTGAGAAGTTAAGAGAAGTAAGGTTTTGATAAGCTACCTCTAAGGTACCTTATAAGTCATAAGGTACCTTATAAGTTACTTTTACCAAACATAGCCTAAATTGAGAGACCACGAATCAAAATTAATCAAGAGATACATAGAGCCATTGCAACAAAAATGGTTTTATAGATCGTCTAAAATGTCTAAACGTCTTAATAAAATACTCTTATATGACTTAGTTTATAGAAGAAAACCAAAAAAAACGTCATATCTAAATGTGTTTTATAAGACACTTTTAGGCGTTTCTTCAAGTTTTTTTTTTGACGTTTTTAAAATAAAGTGTCGTAAACTATTTTATACAACACTATTTCAAAATTTACCATATTAACACAAGTATCCTGTAAAATGATGGATTTATAGTGTCCTAAAAAATAATTTATACGACACTTTATTGTGAAAGCGTCATAAAAATCTTGTTAAAAACGAAATCGTTCCTCCATGCAGTCGAAGTTATAAAAATAGCAGAAAGGATAATCACGAGGTAGCTGAAGTCTTGAAGACAAAACATATGCCAAAATAAAATGTGGGAAAGTAGTCGCAATAAACTTGACCCAAACATGCTAAGTATCATGATGAAAACAAAAAGGGAACGAGATGATTAACCCACATGCACCAGATACAACAAGAGACTTCTTAGAAAGTGCAAGTATCGTAATACAAAATGTTACAAGTGTGAGAAGCTGGAGCAGATCATAAAATAATGCACAGATAAACATACGTATTTATGATTACAGATAATGTGACAAATCAAAGCAAATTATTTCAAGTTTTGCCATAACTCGTATTAAAAATAAGTTCAATTAAAATGCAACAAATAACTAGGTTGAGAAAATGTATGTATAATCAACTTATCATTTTTTTCAAATAGCATAATTCAAGAAAAAGTCATTTTGAATTTGATGTATAAAATTAACCTATATTGGTTTTATTATTTATTAAATTTTCATCAAATTATTAATACCTTTAGATATATACTATTAAAGTAAAATATAATGTTAATAACATAAACTAATGAAAATGTTGTAAATATCGTCAATGACATCAACTAAAAAACGGTAGTTCATGTGGTTTTTCGGACACACGTTTGAGAAATTATTAACTTAATATATTCTAAAGCGATTGGCTAGGCTTTGTAGTGCAACTACTATAGAGTCTTCGATTTGAAACCCATTGCCCCCCACGATAGCTTTACATCCGAAAATAGGTAAAAACCGCTATTTGCTTTAAAATTTGGTTTTAAAATCGTCAATGATAATTTAGAAATGTATCAAGAATCAAAATTAACAAGAACTGGTCGAAATTGATGAAGAAAATTGACAGTGGGAAAATCGTCATGAGGTCATTGTGGTTATTGTTGGACTTGGACGGGTCGAATGCCTTCACAACCCGTATTTTACTTTCGGTAATACTAGTAAACAAAAATTAAACAAGTTTAAGAAATTTTCAATTTAGCTTCTGAACTTTTAAAACTTTTATTGTTGCCCCACAAGGCTTATGGCGTACTGGTTAAGGCTTGTGGAGGATGAAGCTAGATAACTCATATATCCCAGGTTCGAATCCAGACACAAACAACTTGTGGCCACTGGTGAATTATCTTAGGGCTGCATGCTTTAGCAGTTTTAAAATTGTTAGAGATTAATCTAGACAAATGTCAAGATAACTCTTCCAAAAAAAACAAAAAAAAACTTAGATAATTAAAGTTTCAAAGAATTACCAAACAATCCCAAGACTATAATATAAACTATCATCTTACCACAAAAAAGTATAAACTTGACATTTTTAGCCACAACTTAATCATCTAAACTCTATGAAAGTTACATTTGGGCCTCTAAGAAGTAGAATTTTTTTTTAAGATTTAACTTAACTTTATAAGAAGTAGAAAAAAATTGGACTTTAAAATTAACTTGATTCTTATGTCATTGTTTTAACATTTTGTGACATTCTAGTCATTGTTTCACATGAAAATATATATAGAATTCATATTTTGATCACAATAGTTATATTTTTGTCCAATAAAAATTATTCGTCCATGCTTTCACTAAATTATTTATCTTGATAAATATTTTTAAAAATTATTATAATTTAGTCTAAACTGAATTTGATTTCAATGATGAACTTTTTCACAAATGTTTTCCATGCCGAGATACGTTGAGGTCCGTCCAAGTGACCTAACCAAGCTTCCAAAATAATGCAAATGACTTCCAAAATAATTAAAATCGAAAGGGATTAACTATTAATAAGTAAACAAGTCACACATATGGAACTTGACCAATTGATTTAAACATTTTAGGGTATGTGTTTAGCGATGTTAGGATGAAATGTTCACAATCAATCATATTGAACTCGTAAGAGGATTGATATATGATACAAATAGGGCAGGAAATCTCATGTGAGTTTCCTGTGTTAATATTTTAGGTTGCTTGTTGCAATCATGCAATGTGTATTTTTCTATTGTAATTATTAACTTTGTTGATGCAATGTTTCAATATTTATGAAAGCATGATTCATGCAATATATGTTATATTAAAAAATACACGAAAATGTCATTATTTGTACATTATGATGTGTGGTGTGTCATGGACTCAACAACATAAATGGGTGACATAGAGATTGTGATGGCTCATGGAGTTCACTTTATGAGCAGGATAAGCGAGTCTTTTAACATTTCATAAGTGGTCTTATTAAGAGTATGAGAAGTAAGCCATAGGAGTACGACAAGTGAACTAATACCAAATAAGGAAGAAAAATAATTAAGTATTGCACACTCACTTTATTGTCACAACCATTGCGTGTAGTCAATGTGCAAAATGCATGCATATTTTTGTAAGAGATTCGATACATAATCTTATGATATGTTGCTAAAACCATTGACATCAATACTACATCAAATCATTAACTCATTAGGACCAAGATTTACCCATAACATACTTTAAACCATGCAACCCAAACCAATATCTGACCGAGAGAAGTTGTACAAAAAAAGGATTTGAGAATCAAGACACATAAAAGTGCAGGTGCAAACAACATATCTCGGACAAAAGGTTGATACCGGCAACCCTAACCAGCCCACAATCGGCTGCAATTCCATAATGTAGGGGGCATACCTGACTCACTCAGCGGTTGTGGCTATGAAGGCGTTCGAGCTCGTACCCGAGGCAATTTGATTTTGGACAAACTTAACCCTCACCCATTACCAACTGATAATTCCCACATTTTATTGTCAAGATTTAATAATATATGACTAGTTCAATCAAATAATGGTATACTTTATTTGTGTTACAATGTCAACATTTAGATATTAACATGATTCTTCAATATATAGGTGGAATGTTACATATAAGATTTTAGAAAAGATGACAAGGGATATACAAAAGAGGTGGTAGTAGTAGGTATATAAGGTCCCATAACATTAAACAATATCTAGTTTTAGGCCTACTATTCACATGGGTATACCTAAAAACCAAACCCAATTACCCTACCTTTTTGGTATATTTGGGTCTCTTAGGGTAGATACAAAATTATGTAATAAGGTCCCCCAACCCCTCCTTTGAAGGGACATGTGTATGGTGGTGGTTAGACAAATTAAATAAGGGTGCCCATTAAGGAATATAGGGTTCCATGTCTAGTTTTTAAAATAATATTATAATTGTATAAAAATATATTTTTAACCAGGATTTTGTTTTGTTTCTGAGAGTTTATAAAAAATATTTAGACAAAAAATTATAAATTTTGATTTTCCATGTTATTTATTTTTCTATAAAGATATCAAATGCTAAAAATAATATTTAATTTTAAAGAGGTTAAAGAAATTGATGAATCCACAATCAAAATGCAGTACCTTTAGATAATACAACTGCTTCAACCCTATTCCGGATATCTCTCAGAATTAAAGAAATATTTAGTTTCCTTGTATATAGAATATTGTTGATATTGTTGTAATTTGTTTCCTTATTTTTCTATCCTCCTTGTATTATTTATAAGGGGTTGTTTGATTATTCAATACAAGGTGAATTTTATAATATTCTACATGGTATCAGCCTAATCTCAGATCCTTACCTTTGCTTTCTCATGGCCGCCGGCGACAAACCAGATTCCCCCCTCCCTCTCTCTACCTTTCTTCACTTAATCACCATTAAACTCTCTTCTTCTAACTATCTACTATGGCGAAATCAGATCTTTCCTTTACTTACGTATCAACAGTTGGTCGTCCATGTTGATGGATCTCTTTCCCCACCACCCTCTACTATCATCGTCGATGATAAAACGACTCCAAATCTGGTGTTTCTTTCTTGGAAAGAAGATGATCAACGTGCCCTTATTATTCTCCAATCTTCTCTTTCTGAAGAAGTCATGGCCGAAACTCTTGGTCTTACCACGGCTCGGGAAGTATGGCATGCTCTTGAAGATGCTTATAGTCACGATTCTGTGGAACGAATGCAAAACCTTCAACCGACATATCCATCATCCATTTTTATATTTTGTTTTTTGGCTTTTGTTTTTTTAAGGATAGTCATAACCGATCAAATTATAACGTCTATGATCAAATAAATGCTACTAATTTGATTGTAAGGATTTTAAATTTGCATAATAAGTTAATAACCAAACCCACCTCTCTTTGTATAAAAATAATTATATATAATGTCATTTATTCCTACATTTTGTACTTTTTACCTTTCATAATATCAAATATATGTATATTCATTTTTAACAATATTATATAAATTTTTTTTTTGAAAAGCAAAGAGGTGAGAACCGGGAGCTTCGGCAAAGCCATCACCCCCAGAGCACACCCAAACGAAATATTATATATCAACATGGAATTTACAAGCCACAAAAAAGTGGAACCCACATTTACAGGGAGAATCCAAGACTATACAATAAACCCTATGAACCAATAACCAACAAAGAAAATAAAACCAACGCAACAAACACACCGAGACAAGACCAAACCGAGCGCAAGTCCGATACTAGACCATACGAAAAGAAACAGCTAGTCCAGTCGTGGGCTATCGAGCCACCTTTCCCAAACCAGGTTCCTTGCCTTCAGTCTAGGATTAATCCATCTGAACGATTGCTCCTTGATGTTTAAGAAGCATTTATCGACGGAGAAGGGTATTCGCCTAAAAACCCACTCATTTCTTGTTCTTCAAATGTTGTATGCAGCAGTCCATACAGTCGCTCCCCACAGATTTGCATAACCTCGGTCCGAAACACCATGGCCATCATCGAACAAGAGTTCATTAACGGACACACCGATAGTTCTATGTGAGATGCCCCACCACTCGTATATTTTTTGCCATACCAACTGGGTATTCTGACATTTTATAAAACAATGATCTAGGTCTTCTACCTCCATCTGGCAAAATGGGCATAGCACCGAGTCGAGATCGATTCCCCGTTTATCAATTTCAGATCTGACAGGTAACCCATTATGACGAATCCTCCAAATGAGCACAATTACTTTTTTTGGGACTAGCGATGACCAGACCGTAGGCTCGGAAGCTGCTGCGTTTGAGGTGAACTTTTCTTCAATGAGACAACGTAATGAAGCCACCGAGAACCCTTTATCCAGGTCTAGGTTCCAGATCCAAGTGTCCCTTTTGTCCCTGTATATCGGAACCGCTTCTACCGTCTGCTTAAGCCGCTCTAGTTCGTCCTTCGTCCTTCCTCTTGCATGCTCTTCCCAGCTCCACTTCCAGCACCAACCCCTGTCAGACCAAAACGCGCAATCACTTATCCTACAATTTATATTATGAAGAGAACAAAGATGAAAGAATCTAGGATACTCCCTGGCAAGGATCATATTATTCACCCATCTGTCCGTCCAAAAATATGTTTCCGAACCGTCCCCGATTGATCTCATAAACGAACTTTCGAAGTCTATTCCCAGATTATTGATCTTCTTTCCCACCATTCTAATATCATTCCACACGGTAAAATAGGATCCTCCTTGGGAGGCTTCGCTTATGTCTTCCAGATTTCCATGGGCTCCGTAAAGATTGAAATGACATTTACCCATAATGAATTTTTTTCTGTGTGAAATCTCACCACCATTTGCCGAGGAGTGCTAAGTTAAAGCCCTTTAGAGAACCTATACCGAAACCACCATACTTTTTTGGAGATGTGATTTTACCTCACTTAACCCATGACATTTTATTTTCGATTGTGCCACCCCAGAAAAATTTCCTTCTGATGCTTTCTAAGGTTTTTAGCACCGTGCTCGGAACTCTATATATCGAGAAATAATAAATCGGGAGGCTTCCGAGCACCGATTTGACGAGTGTTAACCTACCTCCAAAAGAGAGGCATTTCGATTTCCATGTGGAAAGACGAGATTCGAATTTACCTATGATGGACTTCCAGTTTTTTACGCACCTCATATTTGCCCCGAGAGGGACCCCAAGGTACGTGACAGGTAGAAAGAGAAGATTGGAGAATAATAAGATGGAAGAATAATTATTACTTTTATTACATATTGACATAATTATCCAATATCTACCTATCTCTTTACTATATTTTATTATTTTGGTATGTACATGTTAATATCAAATTTTACCATATAGTATAAAATACATAATACATTAAAATATAATAAAGTTCGTCTTACTTTATATTTTATCCAATGATCAATTATTTTCCTCAATTAGTATAACAAAATTTCAATTCTTCTTATTTTGTATTTCATTTTATCTGATAGAGAGATTTTTAGCCTATGCCACATTCGTTAATTTCGATGTAACATTGCCACTTGATCAAGTAGGGGCAGACCTGTAGTGTCGGTTACGGTGGCACGGGCCACCGTATTATTTCTCCGACGAAGAGTAAAAAGTTAAGGTTTTTGAAAGATGCAACCGTATCGTTTTGTTGCGTGCCACCATATATATTTTAAAACTACAATATGAATACATGTTTTCTTTGGCTGAGTTTGGTTGTAAGGCTTTTGCTACACCCAAGATCCAAGTTCAAATCCCATTAGCTTCATTTTTTTAGTTTTTTGCTGTTAATTTCAAATTTATTATGTTTCTAATAAAAAATCGCAATTAAAGACTTGAACCCAAGACCTCATGTATAAAATCAATGAACAAACCAATAGGCAAGTTATGATGTTGTGAAAAATATATCGACATTTTTTTTCATAGTTAAACGGTGCAACCGTTTAAAAAAATTTCTAGGTCCGTCCCAGATCAAAAATTACAATTTATAACTTGACAACATGACATCTACTTGATGTAGTTACAAGATTACCAGTTTAACGAGTTTAGATTAGGAAGAATTTGAACTTTGCTATACTATTTCAAAAACAAATTATCATAAAACTCAACAGAAACTAAATAAAGCTTCGTTTTTGTTTTATTTTAATGTGTTTTGGCATATTGTAAATATGATTAATAATGGACAAATTATAAAAGTATAGGTATAGAAAGTACTAAGTAGCCCATTGTAATTGACCATTTTTATGTTATCGTTTATTTTTTAACTATCAGTGTTGTAATAACTTATCTCAATTAATTAAAAAAATGGTGAGCTTTTTATAAGTCTTTAAGTATCAACTATTAATATTTTTCATCTTTATTTTAAATTGATTTAAAGAATATTATATCAATTTATTGTTTTATTGGAATTATATAAAAAATAGCCTCTCAAAATGTAAGTGAGTCAGACTCATGCATGCCTTCAGATATTGATTCCCAATATGTAATTACTAATCCTGATGTGAAAATAACTCACAAAGTTTTTGTCGCAAAATTGTGGAGTGTAAACTTTAAATAATCTATATATATATATATATACTTTATTTACCCACATTAGATATATTATTTTCGTTTAGCATAATAAAATAATTAGTCAACAATTTTTTTAAACAATGAAAATTTTATTAAGATTAACAAGATACTAGAAAAACGATTATAATAAAGAATTCAATAACTTGAAAATTGTGTTTCCATAGTCATCTTGTACTTGTCAATCCTTTTACGTCTATTAAAAGATATAAAAAATTATAAGAATATACGTATAATACTAATAAAAAGTTATTTAAAATACATAATAGATCTAGAGTCGTCCCTTAACATGTTAAATGTGAGATTTTAAACGAGATCCTCATATTTTTACATGTATTTAGGTCTTTCATTGATCCGTGTAAAACTATAGGCAAAATTGTGCAAGTTCAAATTATTAATTATTTGGGTTTAGATTCAAATTATTAATAGCTAAGTTTAGTCTATTTTTGTGTTTAACATATATGCTTGTTAGTTTATTTATGTAATAAAATTTAAATGTACCATGATCTCCAAAAAGATTGAAATATCTATGAATAAATCGATATATATATTATATATATATATATATATTTTTTTTTCAAAAGAAAACAACATTTCTTATCACCTCATTTGTCTTTGTTCAATTTATTTTATATTTTTGAGTAAATTGTAATTTTGGTCCCTATGGTTTGTTGTTTTCATATTAGGTCCTACAAAAAATTTATTGCAAGGAAACCCCCATGGTATAGACGTGGGAATGAGATCCATCCCGTTGGAAAACCCGGTGTACCCGCCCCGATCGGGACGGGGATTCCCCGCAAAACCGTGGATTATGGATGGAGATGAGGATCCAAGAAAGTTAAAACCCGAAGATGGGGACAGGGATCGGTAATATAGTTCCTGCCCCATCTCGTCCCCGTGTATTAAATATTATATATATATATATATAATATTAAATACATTATTTATAAATAAATAGGTTAAATATATTTTAGCTTAGAAATAGTATTTTTGACTTTTTTTTTCTTATATACATTTTTTCTGAGTTGACCTACTTATTTTAGATAAAAAAAATGTTGATAGTCTAAAACGTTTGATCAAACAATTCAGTATGAGGTTGTGATTTTGTTTACCCATGCATTCGAAAACGTTTGATCAAACAATCACATATGAGGCTGTAAATTTGTTTACAAATGTATATTTGATACTCCATAAAAGTAAAATTTTAAAGAAATATGTCAGATTCAAACATAGATCATTATTGATCGAGTGTAATGTTTAACGCATTTGATTTAAAATATTTCACGTAAACGGACAAAAATCCCCGATTCCCTGTTGGGAACAGGGATTGAGGTTCCCACCCCATTTCCATGCCTATCGTGGCATTTGGTTTTGGTCTCTCTAAGTAACATGAGTTACATCCCTACAGTAAGTAATGACATTTATTTAAAATATAGAATAAATCGATATAAATATATATTATCTGTTCTTTTATCTATTTGTCAAAAGAAAACAACGTTTCAATCACCTCATTGTCTTTATTCACTTTATTTTAAATTTTTGAGTAAACTACTACTTTCGTCCCTATGGTTTTTTTTTTTGGATTGGGTCCTACAAAAATTTTATTACAAGGAAACCCTCGTTCCATTTGGTTTTGATCTCTCTGACTAACAAGAGTTAAATCCCTATAGTTAAGTAATGGCATTTAAGTCTTTTTCAAGTTTCTTTCTCATTTTCTTTAAGAAAATAAAATAAAAACAACAAATGGACCCATCATACCCCTTCTTCTCATAACCCACCCCGTGTTCATCATCTCCATCCAAATCTTGTTGTCTCCCTCTTTTTGTCCTCAATGCCCCATGGTGACTCTGTGTTGATGCTTCTCCTTGAGACGAGAACTAAACAACAAACCAAAAACCCTATTTTGTTGCTTCCCAGTTCCCACTATCTCATGACACAATCATCCCTACTGATGACCTCCATTATCGGTGAATCCTCTCCCGTGTGAAAACGAGAAAAATGCCATAGTCAATCAGTGATCTCCCATCTTGCCTACCCTCCTCCCCATCAAGATACACTCCCCCTCCCCCCCAAGTCAAAGATTTTTTTTGTGTTTTTGGTTGTGGGTTCATTGTAGATGGTACAAACCATCCTTGTTTTCATGTTATTTGTTTGATGAGGGATATTGTTGCAAATTGATCGAGTATACGTTTGGGGAGACTGGTGAAGGAGATCCACAAGAACATCGATGGTTACAGCAAGAGATTAATGTATGGCAGGGAATTGTTAGTGACTATAGATGCTTGGTGATGGTGAATGTTCATTGTCCTTAAGACTTTTCGTAGCAAATGGGAGAGGATATTATAATTAATATTATATGTATTATATTAATTAACTATAATGTTACAGAAAAATGGGAGAAAAAAATGAAAGAGACCACAATACCCCCTGATTAACGGATTTATATAGCAACGTTGGTTGGAGCCTGGAGGGACCAAAACCAAGCTTTTTTGCATACCACATGGGCTTTTTTGCAATAAAAATTTTATAGGGTCCCAATCCGAAAAACAACAAAGCACAGGGATCAAAATTGCAACCGACTCTATTTCTTGTAATTTATATTTATTAAAGAGTAAATTACATTTTTGGTCCCTGTGGTTTTCATCTACTTTTCAGTTTGGTCCCTATTTTAAACTAATTACAAATTTAGTCATTATGGTTTACATTCTATTTCAATTTTGGTCCTTCTGAACAACTTTTATTAAAATAATTAATTATATTAAGGGTAATTTAGACATTCACCTTTTCTTTTTATTTTTTATTTTTTATTTTTTATTTTTTATTTTTTGTTTTATTAGATTAGAAAGTTAATTACAACTTTAGTCCCTATAGTTTGTCTTTTTTTTCTATTTTGTGTTTTCTATCTTTTTTTTTAATTTTTTCATTCTATACCCTTGTTATATTAAGGATACATTAAAAATACATATTTCATTTTATAAATTACACCATTATAAATGGTTTGTCGATATAAGTGAAGTATTGAGTATTTTTAAATTTTTATTCAAATTATCTGTAAATCCATCTACACTAATAAAAAAAACATTTTTGTTGGGTTTAAAAAAATTATCATTTTCTCTTATATATGTAAGAAAAAAATCAAAATTTATCTATGTTTATTTATTGAATAAAAATGCATCTCTTTTAAATATTTCATTTAATCGAAATTTTTCATGCTTGCATTTCAAATCAAACAAAGCAATAAGAGTTGTTTGGTTTAACATAATGTTTTAGACATATTTGGATTTTTTTTGTGGGTAACGATTTGGAATAGATAATGTTTGGAATTTTGGGGTATTTGATTTGTAGTTTGGGTTAGAAATAAATATCATTCTCTATAAATAAAATATAAGAAGAAATTATAAAAATAATTAAATGACGAAATGCTAAGTACCCAATGGAAGTTATTTAAGTTTATATTTTTAAAAAAATAAATAAATAATAACTATATTGTACAGTTTTTTATTTGATACACATTTTAAATAAATATTATGTTAAACCAAACAAACTTTTATTGTTTTGTTTGATCCGAAAAGCAGGCATAATTTTTTTTGGATTAAATGAAATGTCTAAAAACGATACATTTTAATTTAATAAATAGACATAGATACATTTTGATTTTTTAATAAGAAAAAATGATAACTTTTTTACACCCAACAAAAAAGTTTTCTCTATAAGATTAAATGGATTTACAATATATCAGATAAATTGCATATAATATAAAAATATTCAATACTTAATTTATTTAAAATCATTGATAAATCTTTTCTGATGATCTATTTATAAAATGAAATACGTATTTTAATGTATTACTCATTAAAATTGTTATTAATTAATTAGTATAAGGGTATAGAATGAAAAAATTAAAATAAGATAGAAAACACAAAATGGAAAAAAAGACAAAACTATAGGGACTAAAGTTGTAATTAACTTTCTAATCTAATAAAACAAAAATAAAAAGAAAAGGTGAAATGTCTAAATTACCCACAATGACTAAATTTGTAATTAGTTTGAAATAGGGACCAAAATTGAAAGTAGATGAAAACCACAGGGACCAAAAATGTAATTTACTCTTTATTAAATAAGTTTGTATTCAATCATAGGGTACCATGGCCCCACTTATCCTCCTCTAAATAATGCTTAGATGTAGTTATCGAGTTCCCATAGTCCAAAATGGAACCAATCACCCTCTTCTTCATGGGTTGACAACTATGTTGTTGGATTCTTCTTAGCAATTATATTTATATATTGGTGTTCTTAAATGAACCCTTTTATATCCAATCATTTATCAAAAATATATATTAAAAATAATGTTTAAATTATTTTTGTTAATTATAGATGTCTTGTTTTTTAACTATAGATGTTTGGGTCAGTTTATGTATATATTGATTACTTCAATGGAATTATGGGGATTTTTCTGAATCGAATGAGAGAACAACCAAGAATGCTTGGATTAATTTCTTATATAATTATATTACTATTTAAAATAGTATTTCAAGATAAGTTTAAGTTTGGATAAAAGTTAAGATTATATTTGAGAAGAATTATGTAAATATTAAGAATATTTATTTTTCAAAAACTTAATTTTGATGTCTATCAATTTCATATTACACATAGGTATAAAAATATTGATTTCATATTTCTAATATCAGGATTTAATTTAAATAAAATTCAAATAATAATCTCCATTTGAATTCGTATGAGAAAGTTGGAAGTTTTTGTAGCCCAGGTGAGAGTGTTTTTCCCATGTGATGAGAGACCCACTTTTATGCCATAAAACCCATTCCTCTCATCTTAACAACATTTGATGAGTTATATATATATATATATATATATATATATATATATATTGAAAGACAATATAACACACACGTTCCCGAGGGATCCAGGATCCAAACGGGCACCCGACTAATCCCCGCGACCAGGACCCACCACAGAGTGGTAGGCCAAGGTCTAGTAGATATCGCCACATGCTGCCGCGGGGATTCGAACTCGGGTAGTTAGGGATACCATCCACTGACCCCACAAGATGTTACCTTACCACTGGAGTAGACATACTTTGATGTTTGATGAGTTATATGCTATTTAATTTTATCTTTATAGATAAATACTATAAAGTTTAATGAATAAATATTATGATATTTAATTTTAGTTAAATAAATTATATGGTTTTAATTATTACTGTAAATTTTAAATGATATTTCAAATCGCTAATAAGATAATGAATGTATTATTTAAGTTTATCACTTATTATAAAACCCAATTTTCGTCTATATGTTATGTCAACTCGTGAATCCAATCATAATTTCTGTCTATATGTTAATTTCATCTTATGAAATCAGACACAATTTTCGTCTATATGTTATCTCACCCCATGAAATCAAACAAAACTTAGGGAAACGCCAAAAAACTCCCAAATCTTTTACAAAGCTAACTTATCGATTTCTATATCAAGCAAAAAAAGAATGAACTAGATAAAAAAAAATATCAACTCAAACTTAACTTCTTGTCACTTTATTCTATTAAAAAAACATCAAACCAAATAAAAAACATCAAACAGAACAGTCCCTGAAATTCAAATATGAGAAGGATGGGAGGAGGTGATGTTCAAATTTAGATGTGAGGAGGTGTGTAACTTGAGATCTTTTGGGGAAGAAAAGTTGATTACTGGCAATCCCAACCAGCCCCACACGGAACCTGCCTCTAAGGACACAAATGTATATATACACACACATATACACAGGGAATGGTTCAAACGAGAACACATTCATTTTACGAGAACGTGAGAAACACCATTTTACTATAGCCGGTCACAAGTGATGCTATATTATATTATGATACAAATGTGATATTAAATCATAGACGCAAACGACTTTTGGTGCAATATAGGTTGTGGGCTAAGTTGCCCTTACACCACTGAACTCCATCGTATGTATTATTAAATGTGATAACAGTGCTTTTAATGTGATACTATAATCCATGTGACCTTTGGTGCGACCCAAGTCGCAGGACACGTCATCCGCACACCAACAGGACCACTCACATGCATTATCACATGTGATAAGGAATTCTTGCGTTCTCGTAAAATGGAGGCGTTCCCGTTTAAACCTCCGCCTATATGGCTATATATATATATATATATACCCACACACACATACTAAGTATAATAATAAAATGAGAAACCCAATGAGTGTATATATATATATATATAATCAATTTTTCATGATTAAAACTTGTAATTGTAGTTGTTTAAGGATGTTCTTTATTCTATTGAATTCAACTTAACCCGAAAAGCTGCAAATCATCATAATGCACCTACAAATAAGGTTCCATCAAGTCCCAAGCTTAATTCATTAAGCTTCATGTTTAGCAACGCACTTATCCCTCTTAAACGTGATATCTAAACCCAAAAAACGGGCTGTTACACAATGTTACCACTCTGAAAATTGCAGTTCCAACCTATAAATTCGGAGAAAGATTTCCAGATACAAATGTACAAACGAACCCAAAAAAAAAGCTCTAGTTTGCTTCGAAGGCCCAATCTTAATTCAGACTTTCTACAATCAAAAGTCTTAAATATGCAACCTGCTTTATAATCCAATCCAATCCAATCCATTACCATAATAAACAAACAATCAACCTCTAAAAAACGACAATAAACATACAGTTGTTTACATGATGGCAGAATCACGAATCACCCTCCACCAAAATGCAAAAAAAAAAGAAAAAACGTTCATTCAGATAACTCGTAGCTCGGTGCGTGCTTTATAGTTTGCAATACAAAAAACTCTATTTCCGATGCCTCCTTTTTGGTTCGACCCTTTGCCGTTTTTCGTCTTCCCATTCTCTGTCATACATTCTAAAGAAACAGCAGTTAAGGGCATTCAAAATTCAGACACCTTCATTCAGACACATTCATTTGAAGTTATTAAAAAGAATTAGTTGAAATTGATATATCTAAGGATACGGGTCTGAATCACGACGGGTCATCTTGGTAGCAACGTCTTTTCCATGCAGACGGCTAGGTTCTTCCAAGTAAACGGTTCGTGGAACCACGGCTGTTTTTCGATCAGCCCGATCTCTGACGTCATATGATGGTGTCATGTTGATATTAAGAGGAGGTGCCGGTGCTGCTGCTGGTGAGTACTCACCGGGTTCTGAGGGCAGATGCTCTCTTTTTAGTTTCCGTCTTTTGGAAGCATTGGCATCCAGCTCTTCTTTCAAAAGATTCACTTTTTCCCTTTCTCCATCTCGTTCTCTATCGTCCAACTGCAAATTCACAAGTTTTTAAGTTTTATTATCAATGTTATCTATATCTATACTATATATTATAAAGCATTTGGAAAAAAAAAAACTCTTAAAAACCATTTTTTATGCATAAAGTACTGTTTATTGATGTGTATTTACTTAGAATTCAGAATTACAAGTAAATTATGCGTATGTACAATTTATTAAAACTCCATGTTTGTACAGAATAAACATCTCATTTTAAATATAAAAATCTAAAATATAATTAAGATAATCATTAAGTTCTAACAGAATACTTAATTATTATTTAAAAATAAATTATATTATTAAACCAAAAATAAATTAATTCGTTGTTAAATCTAAATCCAAATTATAATAAAAATTCAAATTAAAGAAATTACATAAAAAATAGAACTTTTAAGTAGTTAATTTAATAATACTAAAATTCAGACTGAATGTAATTGAATAATACTACATTCAGTCTGAATATTTTCCTTCATTATTCAGTTTGAATAAGACATGTGTCGCGCTCTCATTTGTCCTCACGTTCACAACCAAATTCGAGTTCTCATTTGAACCCGCCCTTAGAAAAAGAAAACGATCGAAAGATACTTTTCACGCCTTCCGACAATATTGTAGCTAGACCATTGTTATAAAAAATACTTTAAAAATAATAGCAAAATTGCAAATAAGAAGTTACCTTTGTCGAAAACCCTTCTCGTTCTTCTCGTTTTCTCTCTCGAAACTCTTCTTCTCTTCTTCGCTTTGCATCTTCTTGAGCAACTAACATATTCTCTTCGGACCTTCTACGTTCCCTATCATCATGTTTTGGAGACAATCGTTGTGAATGTCTAGCCGTTCCAAATCTTCTATCACCATCTTCATCTCTTCTATTAGCATTTAAAGATTGTGGGACCACATGAGGAGGTAAAGGTGGAGGTGGTGGTAAACTTTGGCCACGAAATCGATCATCAACATGAGACTTTTCTGATGGAATATCGTTATATCGCACTTTATTTCTATCATCTTTACTTCTTTCATCTTTACCTTTATCAATAAGCCCTCTCTCTTGCACTCTATCAACTGAACGTTCTCTGCTGTATCTTTCTATTGACCTATCTCTTGATTTATCGATAATATCATCTCCATGAGACTTTTCAGCACGTTCAAATCTTTCTCGGTGTTCCCTATCGTATCTTTCATTGAACTTATCTTTTGGCTTATCCGATAGCTTATTATCGCTACTTCTTATTGGGTCGTCTGAATTTACTTTTTCGAAATCAATTGGGTGATGTTTCTCTACTCTATCTGAAAATCGAACCTCGGGATCTAAGTCTCTTGAATCGTGTTCTCCTTTTCGACGCTTAATAAACCTGTCTTGTTCTTCAGCTGGGCTCGTCCTTTTTGTTGGTTTATCGGTAGATTTTGAGACAAAAGTGTTATCGGGTCTTGGAGAATGAGATGGTCGAGATGAGGACCGACGTTGAACATCTGTAGATTCTATGGAATCGTCTTTTAGAGAAGTGTTTCTTGATTCAATAAGCTTTGAAACTCCAGTTTCGGCTTTCAACTCGTTGCCATGGATGTCTGATGATGATCTTGTGGATCCTTTTGCAAGTGAAGAAGTGTCCCCAGCTTGTTTACTTTCGATTGTATGAAGATCTCTATCACTAGCAGCAGTAGATGCTGACGTTCTCCCAACAGATTTAGGTTTCATTTCACCTTTTACAAGATCCTGTTTTGGCTGCTTCGATACAGACGCAGCAGGCACCGACCTTTTCACAACAGCTCTCCCCTGTCAAGAAAAGGCAACACTGATTAAAATACCTACTAAAGCATTGAACGACCAAGTGGATGTTTGGTTGATTTTTCACTAAGTCCCGTATGGATAAAGCTTTCTGTGTGGACTAATCTGTCTTTATAGATTGGGGGAAGTTTTCGTTTAGGAGGGTTTTTTCATAGATGGAAGGAGCAAACGTTTTAATTGGGAGGGAAGGTTTGGAAAAAACATGGCTTTCTGCATGAAGCTCCCCTCAAGAAGCTTACCCAATAAGCCACTACAAACAGTTATGTATAGCTGACCGAATAAGCTGTGGGTCCCATTAAGCTCATTAAGCTGCTAACAAACAGGCCCTAAATCTCCAACAATGAAAATGCCGTTATCAAAAGGTTTTATTTTCAAAATGTGACGATGGCTTGTTCAGTAATGAATCATAAAAAGAATAGCATGATTTAGTAACTAGGCCATATATATAGTTGTAATAGCATAACAGAGAGTAAATAAGGATATATCACGGGATATATTTGTTTCATTTGCTGTATATAAATACTATATACTTTTAAAAAAAACATAAGTTATATATACCTCAGAGTCTACAGAAGTCTTGGCACCACCTTTTGCAACATTCTCCTCTAAAATTCTGTTTCCAGAATCATCAATCTGCTTTTGACTTTCGACTGATCTGGATGATGCTCCAACAGACGGAATGGAAGCATCTGAACCATTACTCAATGAACCACCTTTTACTTTTGCATGCCCTGTGTCATACTTCTGTGTGACACTCTCTGTTCTTTCGTGTTTACTTTCAGAAGGTTTTGATCTTGATATAGGCTCTCTGATAGAAGTCCCAGATTCATGATGCTGGCCTGAAGAAGCAGTTCTACCACTTGCAACTTCATTAGAAGGCATATTAAGACCGGTATTTGTTACTGGAGCAACATATGCTGATTTGGAAGCTATTGATGGTGCAGGCTTTAAATCAAGATACCCCATTCCAAACTCTTCTTCTGTAACCCATGATGGCTGTACAGCATGGAACTACATCAGTATGGATATAATGCAGATCTATAGCACTAACAGTGTATACACCATCATACCACCACTAAGCACTAACCCCCCTAAAATAAGAACATTTATCATATATATATTTGTAAATGAACCAACGTCTATACATACATACAAACATATATATAGAGAGAGAGACAGAGAGAGAGAGAGAGAGAGGAAAGTTCAAATGTGAACTCAAATTTGGTTGCGAACATGAAGACAAAAGAGGACGCGAAACATGTCATATTCAGACTGAATAGAATAACACTACATTCAGAATGAATAACACTTTATTCAGTCTGAATATTTCCCTTCATTATTCGGTCTGAATATGACACGTGTCGCGCTCTCCTTTGTCCTCATGTTCATAACCAAATTTGAGTTCTCATTTGAACCCGCCCCTATATATATATATATATATCACATACACACACATAGTTGCCAAGACTTGATTCCTAAATCAAACTGGGAAGTATCTATTAAGAATATAATGGAAGGATAGTGTTATACTTGATCTTGTTTAGATAACCAATCTTTTTTTCTAATGATTAAAATAGGTGATGGAATTGTACAGATATAACCAGATTTTAACCTACTGTATGAATCAGATAGCATGCACCATGAATTGAACTGTCATATTAATCATTTCGACAAAACTTTGTATACCCATATAAACAGAAGAGCAGAAAGAACTTGATGTTAAAAAAGCAAACAAATTTGTATAACATCACCTTTCGAGCAGCCAAGGCTGCAGCAACACCAGTAGCCAACACCTTTAAATCTTCTCTTTCATCACTCTTAAGTTTAGCTACCTGACAGTGGTGTGGCAGGATAAGAGAAAAAGAAACTTAAATAATGGATAATAAATAGTTAACATGAGTACAGTATTAACCAGATGAATCTAAGATGCAACAAGTAAACTAGCTTTTACCCTTTTCTCAAGGTTGATCCCACTTTTTCTAGTAACAGGGAAAACATTTGAAACTTTTGTAAGCAAAATAAGAGCATTCCGAATCTCCATGTACTCCGTAGATTCCAGACACTGGATCAGTAATCTTGTGATCCTTTGACTCCATTTCCAGTGTACCTTTCAGCAGTAAATGGATACATTAGATATTACAATCATGGGAAAATTCACAATTGATTCAAAAACATGTAAGAACTAAAAACCATTCATAAATATACTGAATTATTAAAAACCACATTGAACCATTTATAAATACATTAAATAATTCATTGTTTAAAAAGAGAACATACATATACAACCATTCAAATATTAATTCATTCATGTTTACAAAACAAACAAAAAAGCAAACTATATAACTCATGTAACAGTAAAAACGTAAGTAATTTAAGGTTTTTTTAAACGAGTTCAATCACCAATATGTATTGATAATATAGTTAAATATATAAGCTCATAATATAGTTAAATATAAGCTCTTGATTGCCAACTCACCTTAATGAATTGGCTGTATGTGACACGCTGGCTATTTGGGTATCTATAATACACAGCAAATCCAGGCATGTTTCCGCACTCACGTTCATATATGGATTCATCACTCTGTAAAAAGGGGAGATATCATATTATGAGAAATAACAGTAAAGTAAGACTTATAATATCCATAAGAGCCAAGAAAGCATATACTTATAACTACCTTCCAATAATAAGCCGTCTTCAGTGTCTCAAAAAGAAATCTACCAAGCCTACCAACCTCATACTCAGTGCAACAACATATCATTGGTTGCAACGTTTTACATATTAAAACGTCAATATGGTTGACCGTGTTAAAAAAGGGTGTGCCCAAAGAATGAAGCGTATGCACAAACATTGCACAATATACTGCATCTGGCATGCTGAACGTACATCGTGGGAATATACAACGCTGAAGGAACTCCATGTTGATCTTTAATGTATCAGGGCAGGAACTCAACCATTTATCTTTTTCACGAGCCAGACGTCTACGAACAGAGGCAACATTTTCTTCATGCTTCTGGAGTTCAGAAGTTAGCCTATCTAAAGATTCTTGTATTCTTTCTTTATCTTTCTTCCTTTTAGTAATTGCTGAATTGGAATTATCAGAAAGCTCTTCCAAAGCTTTAAGTGCAGCATGCTGTTTGGTTATCTCAGATTCGTAACGGTTTCTAGGAACATATAGATCGTAGAGTGTTAAACCCCAAAAGGTAGCATATAGATCAGGAGAGAGGCTGTTCCAAGCTTTTGAAGGCAACACTGTTCTAACTGTATCAAGAAGATCTGACCACCTGCCGCAAAAGATGGGAATATTAAAGCAGAAAAAGAAAGCAAAACTAGATATAGATATATAAAACACTTTATGAAATGCCATCATTGTTAGATTGAGCTACCCAGAAAAGAGCAAAGCCGATTTGGATGATAGTTCTTTTGTTCCTATTGCCAATAACTATCCAACTTAAAACTTAACACAAGCCTGAAAAGTTATTATCTAGCATACTGTAAGAGATGCTAGCCATTCATAATTATGCTCAAGAAAAAAATGGAAGAGACGTCATTATTTTCTTCTCTTACGGGGTAAAATGAAGTTCTCCATAAGCCCTACATATAAGTTGACAAGTCACAAGGCCTCATCAATGTCAGATCCTTGGCTTTCAGTTTGTGTTCACATTTGCTTATGAGGGAAAGAAAGAGATCAATGACCTCAAATAAAGAGCCACATTTTCTACTGCATGAATATCAAGATAGCATATTTACAAGATTTTTAGAACTTCATGGCTTAAATTATTTGGATAAATTTGCAACTCGCAACTTGCTCCAAAGATTTGACTAACTCCATGAGTAAACTTTATGAATTTATTATAAGAAAATCAAAGCTCTATTTCTGAGTGTCTTACAAGGTGGATCACACCCTCAACTGTTCGTGTAGCAAAGGACAATAAAGCAAGAAGCTCATGAACAGTGTAATGGTATTAGCAACTTTAGTAAAGTGTTGAGATTTGATGCTCAGTATGTAACAGAAAGTGGTTAATCTCAACCTTCCATCTTGCTACCAGCTACAAAAGTATCAATCATAAGTAAATAAGAAACCAAAATTATCAGAAACATTACATTATCGGTTTCCGGGGAGGACCAAGATCAAGTATAAGTTTTCCAGAGGTATCTGTGAGTTCACTCTCCTTTCCTGCAGCTGAATTACTTATCATCTCATCACAATCTAAAGGCCAAACAACATCAGATGTACTCTGACATCTGAAGAGCCTCATCACAGGTCGATAAATTAAGAATGCAACCTACATAACAAAAGAAAAAATCAACATTAAGAGAATATAAAAAGTCACTGCCAGTTAATAACAGAAACACACATAAAAAGAGTACAATAAGCAGCAGTAGGTTAATCATAACGAATAAAATAAAGTTATAGTTATAGAGAAAGGCAAGGGAAACCTCAGGTTCAAGGTGGTACAAGTGTATCAGATCATGAAGATCCGGAACTAGCTGAGCATACGAGGTTATTGGTGTCATTGCACCACACAAGAACTCCACATATTGCAGAAGTGATCCATGGCATCTGTCCAACTGTTCACAAACCATCTTAATGTGAGGAGAGTCAGCTTCGATGACAACCCTGGACAACAGACATATATATGATTACTAACAGAACATGTAACATTAATTTATGGTAGACATAACATAGGTAAATCCAGATTGTAATGGAATCCAACCAAATATCCATACATGGACACAGTATTTTTCCCTATTTTCTCTTTTCTTAAACAACAGAAGCCCAAGTAAATCAAGAAAAAATAGACAATCTAATTAAAAAAATAAAAAATGTGGCAATCGTAAAGTGAGTCTTGGGTTTAAAAAATCAACTGTATTAAAATCCAACAAATAAAGCAATACACATCCCTAGTCACTTCCATCTGAAAAGGAAAATTTCATCTCAGGTAAATCGCTATAAATAACAAAATAGACTCACACAGAACGATGCTGAGCAATAAGTAGCAAAAGTGGAATTGCCAACTTCGGATCATCCTTTGGAAGCAATGAATCCCGTAGCCTGTTGGTGGATTTGATTAAAGCCTGCATAAAATTTCAACTTTAATTTTTCACAGGCAACAACATATAGAAAATCAAAATGCAAATATTCCTGTTGCAAAGACTAAGCAAAAGTAATAAAATTATCCCCATATTAACCAACTTCCAAACTTATGACACACTCTTAAGTTGCATATTATGAAAAGACCTCATTTTCATTTGATTGAATTCTAAAATTGCATGTACAACCCACAAGGGTGGTGTCCAATTGGTTTAAGCTTGGGCTCCAAAGGTCAAAAGTGCCTGGAGGTCTCAGGTTCGAATCCGAGGAATAAATTATTATTATTGACAAAGAAAAATCTACCATCAAGTTTACAATTTATACATTTCGCAAAGTTGCGTTAGCTTTCTGAAAACATAAACGCTTGCCAAACAGCGTTTTCCATCAAATATGTTCAAAAAAAATTAAATCCAACCGCAAAAACAGAAATAAGAAGTTGCTACCGCCATAGAAATTTCACGCTATGATTATCAGAAACTATAGAGAAAGGAGCCAAGTGCAAATGGTATTTTAGAATCAACCATCATGCAACTGATATCCAACAAATGTTAACAACTATCTTTTGATCTAAACGCACCTTATTATTTCGGGTTGCCCCAAAAGAAGTGGCTTGATAACGTAGAGTCTCACTTCCAGCCATAGCATCCAACTGTTCTTCAGTCATGTTCTCTGTGTACTGAACATTAGCCATTTGCTGAATAAGTTCCTGCAGCAATGATAAACTTCACACAAGGCTCTCAAGAAGATAAAAAGAATTCAGGAAACAAAATAACATAAAGCACAATTCGAATCTGGATATACCTGCAGAAGAACAAGCTCGATTCCACTCCCTTTTTTCAATTGATTTACCAGATACTGGAATAGACCCCTGAGTTCCATTGATGGGTACTTCTTACACCTGCAAAGTAAGTCACATCGAATTAACTGCAAGAAGCAGAATAAGCAGGCAGTTTGTGATCCCTGGTTAAACAATACTGATGGTAATACAGAAATACAAATATTAAAACATAATGTATGTTTCCCCATATGATTACTACGAGTGCATCATAATTGTCAAGATATTTCATGGCGAAGCCATGAAATTAGAATGAAATCAAGGAAGTAGATTAGCATAATGGATTTTTCCTCCTACAATCCCCAAATAGTATGTTCCACAAACGACAGTTTATGGCAAAGAGGTAGATGACAAAGCCAAGTAACGATTTGGTTTGTTGTTTGTTAACATATTAACAACCGATACACCACAGAAAACAACATATACACCGGAATGTTATCGAATCATGTTTCAACTTTGAGGCATGCAATGAGAATTCCAACCAACAAGGAGTGCAATTAAGTTTATTCAACTTCAACGACCAAATGAAACAAAAAAACAAAAGGGATTATTCAATGCATGGATGATTATGACATCATGTTTGACTCACAAAATGATCCTAAACAAGGAAAAGCTATAATAACCTGAACACACGAACCCAATTCAAAACAGGTAAAATTAAGAACAAATATTAAAACAGATTGAAAAGAAAGTTTCCATGAGATATATGCAGATGTTTCAAAAAAAATCGCGTGCTGCATATCAAACCTGCATGATGGCAGGCAGAGCAGAGAATTAGCCTCGGGATTTTCCCAATCTTCCAAAAACTTTATTTTCGTTTACAAGGACATGACATGTAAAGGTCTCCCAAAACAGATCTATAGTCAGTTTATGTGTTAGGAAGAAAAACATAATGATTTCATAGCCTTACACAGTAATATACGAAAAGCATTTGCGACAACACTTTATAAGTCAATGCCACAATGGGTAATCTATGTTCAGAGAAAAAAATATGAATATAACTTCACCAATCTCTACTAGAAGCAAAGTAGGACTCTTATGACAGTAGAACAAGGAGCATTAATACCACCATGTACCTGAGGTGTGACTACCGGATTATGACGTACAAGAAAACACAAAATACGCCAAGCCTCAAAATACTTCCCATTCATCATATGAAAGAGCAGCATCAAATCGTCAAGAGCTTTGGTAGAAGAAGCTTAGAAAAACTAGTTTAGCATTCAGACTCATCTAACTTCATCTGCAGATGGTATATAGGCATGTCTTTTTTGGAAAACTATGCCACATATTGCGAAGTTATAGATTCAGCATGTCTGAATTATCAAAAGGCCATCAATAAACCACACTCCCAAATCAACTAACCAAAAAACCACCTTGCTGAAATTCCCTCATATTAGTAAAAGTAGAATGCACATAACCGCAGTAATTAATCCGGATTTTTCTTCCATTTAGGTATCATAGACCGAGAGGGAGGTTTTCATTCCTTGTCTACTCTTTTCTTTAACAGTATTTTTGGTCCATCCTTTGGGGGGTTTTCAGATGTGAAATTTATGTTTACGTCATAACTCCAACCAATAAGAGAAAAATGAAGTTATTCCCAGTAAATGAGCATTCGGAAAGAGTTAGGGCTCCATATTGATGACACTAGCACTCATTACTGAACATTTATCTTCAGCCACCAAATGAAGCTAAGCTTCAACACACATTGACCAGTTAGCATGCAAGCCAAGCTCCAAGTGTCGTCAAACTAAATGAAAACTTCTATCCAATGTCAGATTTCAAACCCGTCATAGAACACCACCGAGATGAAAATAAGTTGCAGAAGGAAGTCTCCATATTGAGAGAGAGAAAAATTCATCTAATCCTGCCTCCAAAACTCCCTTCTTCCCCTATAACCAACAAAAACAATGTGTGCCTACACTAGCATTAGGTCTTGACGTACTTGCATTCTAGTACTACCCATGAGCTACAAAGCTTGAACTTAGTATTCCGGGATATGGTCGACAAAAATATTACACCCATAAGAAAGAACTTCTTGTTCACATTGCACATACTTCTGTCCAGAACATCCAGCATGACAGATCCCTCTTTTTGAAACAGAGACACTGAACCAAGTACACCAAGATATTTAAGGTTTAGAATACTTGTCAGTTGGTAATTCCCATCCCACTCCAAGTCTCCAATATGGGTTAACCGCACCAATATTTCACTAATATGCTCATCTGCCAGATGCCGGCCCAGCCCCAATAGGCAAGCTAATAATGGAATTCCAGCAGTACCAGACAACAAAGCTCAGGAAAATTGGAAGTGTTCATAGCTTTCCAAGCTGAAGTAACCATGCTGCTGAACCGCCACCAAGTCGGGCAAAGATTGCCATGAACTCTAAACACAAGGACACTTTATATTGGTAAATACTTCATACCAGCACTATAGGACTAAACGGGGAAAAATCACTAAGATAAACAACTATGCAGAAGAAATTAATCAAAAGGCAGGTGTGAATCACTTAGTCACAAAGTACACGCATGGGAAACACTACGAGTAACAATGCATTAAGGTCTAATTATCCTGAAATCCTAAAACAAATTTCCAATATATAAGTTTCAGCCACCTACAAAGGTAAATATTTTCCACATGAAAGGCACAAGGTCATGCATGCTAACCAGTAGCACATAAAGATCTAGAAAAACATAGATGTTACAAAAATCAAGACAAAAATAAGAAAAGAGACAGCAAGAAAAAGGATCAAAGAGAAAAGATTACATACAAATGACCCCAAAATGATGCCAAAGATTGAAGCCAGTCAGATAAGTTAAGACCATCATCTTTTAGCTTTTCACGACCACCTTGTACCAGCCGTTCGATCACAACATATTCCAAAATATCATACTCGAGCTGTGGAGAAAACCAAGAAGATTCAATTCCATATCAAATAGCACATGGAATAGAAGATTCATAAACATCTAAGTACACACATCCCAAGGCTATCAATAAAAAATAAAACCACCAGCAAGATGCAGTATTAAGGAATATGTCATCATGCATTAATATTATATGTACTATGCTACGGAATTATGTACTATGCTGCTGCAAAGGCAAACAGCAATCTACTCACAAGGGTCCTTCTGCATTTGTTAGCTTTGATTTGATCATTTCTTTTGTCTACTAAATATATTTGATGATTTTAAGCTAACTGCAAGGGATGTCAATGCTTTAGGAGCGTATGAATGACCTCTTATGGAGCTTGATAAATGATCCCCGATTCCTTACAAACAACACATGATACACCGGCTGTTCTATGATGGTTGTTGGGATAAGAGGCGTAGACAGAGGGTGGACAGGCTGGTGCCAACCCACCCCCATTACATATAGCCCATCCCCATTAGACTTGTATAAAAAGATTTTCATAATAATGTAAGGCTCAGGCTCAATATATACTCTGAAATTTTGGCCCATGCAATATCCCATCACAACAGGTAAGTTAATTAGTATTTAGTAACATTTGGTTTTCTTTTAGCAAATAACAAAAGTTTAAAAGAAACTTAATTATTTAAACCCTATTTAATGTAACTACAATTATAAATGATTTAAAACGTCTACTTGTTGAATATAATTAAGTTTTGTTGTTAAAAAAACTCAAACCCTAGTTTAATTGTAAGTAATTGTTGATGTTGAGATAATGTAATTTGTTTTAACTTTTCATATAGCATATTTATAAATTGTTTGAATTTTTAAAAGACGGAGTTCTTAGGTTTTATGATCTTGGATTGAATCATGAGCAAGAAACGAACCATCAATTATTTTTTAAGAGAAAAAAAGACGTAGCTAATGACCCACAACCACATCCTATGAATCTTGTGGAAATGTAGCCGAGTATGGAAGACACAATCAGAGTTGAACCTGAAAATCTTGTGGAAAATTTCAGCGGAGGTCAACATAGATTCTTTGGTTCGTGATCCAGGAGCACGGTGTTCAATCTTAAGTTATCCAAATAACCAACATGATGAAATTAGTCGAGCATATATTAAACTTGGACAAAATCAACCTCATAAATCAAAGTATCCTTTTAGCCCGAGTGCTCCTAAGATAAAAAGTAGCATGTTTCTTTTATGTTAAAACAATTTTTTTGTTTGTATATAACATAATATTTATCATTAATATTGTGCAACAAAGTATGACACTGGGCAAACAGACCCCGCTCATCCAAAATTGGGATGACCCAGCACTACAAACAAAAACCAGACGAAGACACCAAACCCAATTACCCAATGTTATGGTTATGATACCCCCATTCCTTTGATCATTAGTAGTTACTTGATAATCTTTAGAAATTCGATATCGTATTTAGATACAGGATATATTTGTTTGATTAGAACAAATTGAGTAACAGTGTCATACCCCCAATCCTTTGATCATCAGTAGTTACTTGGTAATCTTTAGAAATGCAATATCATATTTAAGTCTAGGATATAGTTGTTTGATTAGAATCAATTGAGTAACAATGTCAGGGATCCTAAAACTCAGATACAAAGATTTGTTGGTTCAATACAAGAATCCCCCTCCCTCTCAAGAAAAACACATACATACACGAAATAACCAATAACTAATGATCAAACATCAAAGTCTACCTACAACTAAGTTGTATAACGCAATTTCAGTTAATATTATAGGCCTAATCCATCCACATCAAGTAGTAGACTAGATGTGTGTCCTTTATATGATCTGGATTAGCCAGTTTTGGACTGCCACTTATACGCTATGGTACCAAACAAAAATATCTTTCCAAATAAGCATTAATAATCATTGGAATCACGACTTTCAAGAAATAATGACCAGAATTCTAGCTCACATTTTATAAGACAGCATTTAGCAAAGCACGCAAGAGATTGACACAGAGAGGAGCACCATTAATAAAAGTAAACAAATGCACACCTGTGTGAGATATTTGAATGCGTCTACAACTGGAGCAATCATATCCCTGTATGCTTCTATCTGTAAATAAGCATTACAAAGATAATGTTATCTTCTACAACACAAAGGAAAAGATGTTCTAGAAAATACAAGACCAAGCAACCCTCATGAAAGCAATGGATTATTATATAAAACAAGTGATGAAACGAGATGTACTGAATAAAAGGTATTATGATGCTTCGTACCTGGTGTACAATTGTTCGAAGAACAGTCATAGGATTTGCATGTGCTAATTTTGCAACCATTCTTCCAAGCTGCTTCAGATTTTCCTTCGCAAGCCGTTTCAAAATCCTTCTGGTGTCCAACTGCAAAAGAACATATGATTACAGATTATTCTGGATTCTGGAATGATAAAAGGAAGAGACAGTGAAGGAGCAGTCGAGTCGAATAAGTTACAACCTTTGCGGTCTGCTTTGCAGAGAGAACCATGGGACTGCACTCATCATCCTTCTCCCATTCACCGTATAAACGATACCTTGCCTAACCACATTAAAATTCATTAATTCATGCATCCCATCAGATGTAAGATTCTCAAAATTCATATGTTTTCAATACAATTCCAACCTCATATGGCAGGAGACTCAGTACAGCCCAGATCTCCTGTCCAACAGCCGGGTTTGCTGGTATCAACTGTAGTGAAGGAAGTAGACATGCGCCAAGAGCTTCCTCGATGTTTAACCTAGCTTCCTTTAGGTGGAGACGAGGAGTTCGATTTCCACCAAAACCAGCTTCCAAATTAGAGGATCCATCACCAGAATTGACACTCTTAAGGGCAGAAAGGTAATAACCTCTTAACACTCTGCATACCTAATCCACACAGAAGAATGAATGTTCATTATAGCAGGAACAAACTGAAGATATTGAAAATATTAAAAAATAAAACTTGTGAACCTTCTGCAGCAGCAATGTATCACGATGAAGATAGGGACCAACAGAAGTAAGCATCTCAAATAGCTCTTTAGGGAGATCAATGAATGATCTTTTAACGGAATTACTTTCTGTCTCCATAAAATCGGAACCTCCTTCTGAAGCCTGAAGCTGTGGTTGACGGACAAGTTCATAAGCAGGAGAAATTGTTTTCTCGATGAGCCTGTGCATGTACAGATACATATATTCAAATGAACAGTCCATACCAAAAGTTTTAAGAAATTTCACAAAAACAAAAACAAAAACAATAGTAAACAATACCATTTCACTAGTATATACTTTTAATTCAAGTATGATAGATTTACCTAAATAGTCCATCACAAATTCGAATATGTTCAACCGGATTGAGAGGCAAGAGACGTCGGAAAAGGATATTGGCATGAAACCTGCAAAACAATACCCAAGGTAACCAGCAAATCAAAATAATTAGCTAACCATGGAAGAACGAGTAAAAGTGGAGGCAAACCAAAAGAAAGCTCTATTTAAACATTTACTGGTCAACATTATATGGTCAAGTATTACTGGATTCTTTCGTTACATTATGCAATGCCTATCATAAACCTGATCTTAACTGGCATATTGAACACATAGGAAACATAATTTGGAGCATCCCAATAAATTTGTCACATTATTTGAAAATTTCCATGCATTCCAATTGAATCTATCAACCATGTTCTACGCAAAGTACCTTGGGTTCTTTACATGAACATATCCCTCTAATTGGGAGAATAGATGGCCGCTCAATAGTATTGAGCTTTCATCCCAAAATATTTTGGGGAAAAGAGAGTGAAATTAGTCATTGACACTTCAAGAAACATATGTTCAAGCTAACATCTCATACATAACAGAACAGCAAATAAGAAATAAGATAAAATAGACCATTGACATGTATTAAGTAGAATGTAAATAATAAGTAGATGCTGAAATATTAAATTACCATATTAAAAAATATGAAATGTATAAGTAAACCTAAAGAAAAGGGGAAGGCATAATTAACCTAACCAAAGATCTCTCTTCTCAATTGTACATCATGTCTTTAACAAGTCTGATTATTCTATACACATGAATAGGTAAATTCAATTACATAATACGTTTATCTAATGGGACATGGCGATATAATTTCAAGAAGCCTGTGTCAAAAGATGCAAATATGATAAGCATCACCAAGAGACAGGAAAATAGAAAGAAACTATTTTACACTAGCGAATCAATATATTACAAAAAGTTTACCAGTCGTCGACAAAAAGGAAACCAATTAGCAAGCCCAGAGTTTGACTATTTTCAAGCTCTGAAGAGCGTTCTGTAACTGCTTCACATTCCATCTCTAGAGCAGCAAACAGATCTACTGTCACGTCTCCTTGTTTTTCGTCATCCATAAGATCCTTACCCGTTGCAGCAAGGTTGATTTTGCCAATTTTGTTAGCCTGTATATAAGATCGGAAGAGCAAAGGACAATTATAAAATTGCTATACAACCAGTTTTGAATGTAGATGTAGAAGTAAACTTGTGGTCAAGATTGTTTGAAGTTTAAAAATGATATTTTGATATATGTGTAATTAGTATTACTACTAGTTAAAGAACTTGTTATATTATCTCCTCCCTCGAGTACATAATGATGCAATTTCAGGAAACCCAACCATGGAGTTCCACAAAAATCCTAGCAGATCGGTATCTGATGCTATTCGCAATATAGTAGTAAAGGCAAAGAAAATGACTTGAAGCATATACATGCTCCAGGATTTACCACTAAATTTTGCAAGAAAAGTGCAAAAGCCAACATTCAATCAAGTACAGAAGCAGTTACGTTAACATACAAGTCGTTTAAATCTATTTACCTCATCAAGTCGCTTTGCTGAAAAAACATTATAATGCTCAAATGCTTCATCGTCATTGGGAAGAAGATGTGTATATCTGAATCACAAGCGAAACTCCATTATTATCATAATGATACTGTTTGATTCTTACGGAGACATAAGATAAAAATTTATCAAAAGTGATAACAAATGGAATGAACATGTGCATAATACTCACATGCTATCAAGATCGATAAATTCTTTTTTAACCAGTATTGCTGTAAGCTGATAGAGACCAAAAGGTACAGTACTATTGACTTCCAAACGCTGATAATATTGGAACTTGAACCCAAGTATTTGTGAAGCATTAGACTGCAAGAAACACCCAGAAGAGATTAGTCGATTCATTTTCATAATATACAACTTGCATTACAAAATAAAACCATTAAGCATGCATATTTTTTTAACACCAAATGAAGGGCACCTTCGGGAAAATGGGAATCAGGTTCAAGAAGGCATTGTTATCTGGCTGAAGTTCGAAACACTCCAATACCTGAAGCCTCAACATAAATCAGTAAATACAAGTGACTTTTTTGTATTGTAACATTAACAAAGCGGATTGACCAACACAACAGAAAAAGGTAACTTACAATGTCAAACACTCGGTTTGGATCCAAATTGAAGTGTCCGATTAATGACTGAAAAAAAATCAATTAGTGAAAAGGAACAGGTTGGGACAAGTAAGAAGGGAAATGCATTTCAGCAATAAAGTTCATGTTTAAACCTTAATTATGCCAACTGTTGCTGCTGATGTATTTTGAGAACAAACTTCTGAACCTTGACAAAGAAGGGTAACCTACAATTTGAAAGCAACTAATATAAATAAAGAACACCAATCAAGGACTAGATGGTAAGCATGAATAATAATAAAAGAAAAAGGAAAGAGAGATAGCGTGTTTCTCTTTGCAAGCCATTACATGCAAAGTAGAAGGTTGAAAAGATTATTTCCACTCCCAACCCACATTTACTCATAAGCATCAAGAAATGGGAAGACTGAACAAAGCATAACTGCCCAGCCACAGCCAAAGTTGATTTTTATTAATTTGTAAGTAGTGTTTTTGATAAAAACAGAATGTGGTATAAAGTACTACAACTACCACCCAATAAGAACCAGTATGTGAAACAACTATACATAGTGAAGCTTCGGTTTCTCCAATAGGTAATTTTCCCCTCATTTTGGAATGTTCTGCTCCTCGGTTCACGGTTCACGGTCCACACTTATGTTTTACACTGTTCATGATTTAGAAAATTGACGTATAACATCCACATGAATTGACGGTTAACACTTTTATGTATCCCTTCCTCAAAATGACTTGCAGCCATCCTTTAAGCATATGCCCCAGAAACCTTTCCAGTTTCCACTGGGGCGTACCTTGCACCTTACCAACTATAGTGGGGATAATATAACCAACTAGCTCACAAATAATGGCTACGCTCCTATTGAAATGTGCTGCTAAGTAGTACATTTTGGCCTTTCTCTGTTTGGGGATCAATATATTAATGTTACAGAGTTACTACTGAATAAAGATCCAAATCCTCCACTAGCAAAAAGACAACACATGCGATCAACCATCTTCATTGATGGTTAAATTGATTTCCTAAAATATTCGTTTCCCAACAGCTTGAGACTAAGTTTTAGGTTAAAAACCAAAACACCACCAGTGTGCAAGCCCAGATGAGATCATGAGTTGTTGGCTAGGTGATCACTTCTTCAGGCACAGTGGTTTAGAGTTAGGCCTCTTTGTTTTGCTAAATCTGCCTACACTTAGAAGTCCCCAAGTGTTCTGTTAATACATGTTCAGACAAACTTTTAGCTCCAACAAGATATTTACAATTATGAATTTTCACTGCCTAGACATGTATTCCAAGATTGGTAAGGCATACTTCAACTACTAAAGAAACTTGAGTAGGAATTTGGTGCTAGGCTACATAAGCTATGGTTGAAAAAAGAGACTTGATCATGTACCCTTTTAGATCCCTAACTTTCATAATCAAGATAAAATAGTAGTGTTGAGTGTTGACATCAAATCACCAGAGATAAAATGCAATAACAATGTCGAAACAGAAACAGCTGAAATTGAACTTCGTCTTAGAGTGGAAGAAGGATACCAGCTTAGCATAGCCTTCACTTTCTTCTCGAAGAAGGTTGAATTTGGTTTGTTGATAAAGAAGACGAGTGTTAACCCTGACCTGTAAACAAGGACATATAAGCATAGCAGAATAAGCACATCATGCACAAGTCATCATTTGAAACAAGCCTATTGGCAGGAGCTAAATATATAAGAAGTTCAATACAAGCAAAAATATGGCTGATTGTACAATCTATAAGATGCAATAATAAAAGACATCATAATGCAAGTAAAGTTTCAAGCCAACCTCTTTTGATTTCAAATCAGCAGCCTTTATCTTAATCATCTCTGAATCCCATAAAAATTCTTCCTGTAAGCTCCCAATCAGGTGGTTTACTCTTAGTGTTCCACAAACGTTAAATAATAAAGTCCACCAATGTACTTTTTAGCTTTTTCTATCAATAATAAGAATTATAAATTACCTCACATCGTTCGTGGAACAGTCTCAAAGGAACCACAGAATGTTCCACCATCCACTTTGCCTGAGAAAACGCAAAACCATATATATTAGGACATGGCACAGATATATGATACCCAAGTCAGAAATGAAGTGGGATATAAAAAAAGACGAACGCAACCGGGGCTGATGAGAATCAGTATCATGACCATGTCATGATGAGAATTAATAGTGTCCGGTGCTGATCAGAATCAATATCACCACCTCAATCGAGGCTTAAAGTAAATCTACAAACAAATAATACTAGAACCGCCCTAGTTGATTTCTAGAACTGGGTAATCAACTATTATAAATGTACATTAACTTTTAAAAAATATCAACTTAGATGGATGATAATGTTCATGTTCAAAGAAAACATTTAATTTTACACTGGTGATGATGAGAGAAGTAAAAGCGTTTACTGACTCATAAGTAAGCTTCTAACACCTATGATGAAGATGTATTAATAAATGCAAAGCTCCAATATTTCAAGAGACTTTACTGCATGTCATGACATTACATTACAGCGTTCAGTTCCACCTGCTTCACATGCAACATAATTGGTTCACTAACAAACATGATTTGGAAATAGTCTTTAATTCAATTTTACAATGGCTAAAACCATACCCTGGTACATGAATGCACTCAAGTTTAACATTGAAGTGACGCCAAAGCAAAGCGAGCCCCAAACCTCTAGTCCAAGATTCATAATGCAAGCCTCAAGATGGTAAAGCAGCAAATCATGGAAAAGAATATCATACCAAGTATTCCCACGCCCAACCACAGCAATTAAGAGTTCACATATATTCTGATTGTTTTAGTACTTGGCAATATTTGGAATGCATGAGTATAAAAAAGCATACGCCCAATAACCTTTCTAAGCATTAACTTTCTTGTGATATGTTTTTACTATTTTAGCTTTCTTTCATCCCACATCACATGCAGCTGCACACTTCATTGAAAAAGAATTGTGATTCATACATTAACAAGCCAATTTGAGTCAGCAAAGAAGCCTTCCCCAACAACTAGAAATCAAATACAGTACTTGTCATTGAAAGGCCTCATCTCAACTGAGCAACCCCAATTATGTCAGACTACACTGAAAACAAATCACATAGGTGTACGACTCCATGTGTTCCTCTTTATGCATCTCTTAGTAATTTGATATACCTAATTAGGCCAAACACTATCATTTTACCCAACTGTAAATTAATTAAACCCAAAACGCATGCTAATATCTATCAATGACCTTATATTGACCTCTCCTTGTATTCTAGCAAGCCGAGCATTGGCTTTAGCAAACCTATCTAAGAGATATCAAAGGATCCATACAATTGGTCATATCATGCAAACGAATTTTATAACATTCTCTTTATTCTAATTGGTCAAAGTACTCTTGCATGTCACTTCTTGTCAGAGGTATCTAACACCTATGTTGACACCAATAATATATTAAATCCTGTAACTTTTCCTTCCAACTTAGCTGGTAGTTGACCATTGCAAAACATTTGGAGATTATTTCAACCAGCTTGTTCTTGTGCAAAGATAATCAAAAATTGCATAATTTTAACATGTATATACGACAAATCAAATAGAAACCAAAAATATATTACAAATGTACAAACCAATCTTCATGTGTTGTTCACATGTGAAACATGCAATGTTCATTCAATCTTATTTCCTTTATGAAACGTTCACGAGAGTTTTGCGTGTGGAAAAGAAAATGTGTTTCATATATGAAACACATTTTCTTTATGAAACACACACCGATACACACACAAGAACACAGCATGTGAAACAATATGAACCATAGCTTAAAATCAAACTCATTGAATGGTTTGGATTGGACTGGTTTTCACAGCATGTGAAGTAATTTTCATTTGATTTTCACTGTATATATAAGTAACATTATCAGGCACATACATTTACATATGTCTACTTTCAATGAATACAAACATATAATATGTACATATCCATAGTCATTCATATCCTATAGGCTAGAGCTGCTGTATAACAAAAGAGAACTCGAGACATATGACAAAACTTAATTAGCAATGGAAATGCATGAAATTTAGAGTCTCACAACAGGAGCATAGAACATTGGGAATTGTCAAGTCCAATTGTGGATTGGAACTGTGTAGTGAGATTCAGTAGCAGAAATGCTAATTGAATCATAAAACATGTGCTACCCAAAAATACGCTTCGGTTCCAAAATAGGTAGCTAAATGGCAACTTGAAAGATACCCGTGCAGTTTTCAACACCCAAGAAATTAAGTTAAATGAATACTGACCAGTTTAATCAGACGGGCACGAGATTCTCCGGGCATTGTGAACTGCAGAAAAAGGTCCAATGCCAGCTATAAGTTAAGAACTTAAGATAACATCATTTACCGTACAACATTCTAAAAGAAGACTATACTTGCAATGAACTGCATAAAAAGACAAATACATGAAGTGGTTACAACTCTAGATTATATCCCAGGGAGAACTACCATGCCAAACCCAGGCTTAGGGAATACCCAAACAACCCATTAATGGTACTTAAGTGCAATAAGCATAGGATGGTCTTGTTACAAGATTTGGCCTGCAAAAAGAGCACCGCTCACCAAAACAGATCCATGTGCAACCAGGATCATGGTTCATAATGTATTACGTCTCCTGAACAATTAGGGTTTATATTTTTTTCATTACTCATTTATTCTAAACGGCTATGCTTCCAGTATTTAAGCAAAATGTAATTCTTTTGAAAAAGCAAATTTTCATATATATATTGCCACCAATGTGTTGTACTTCTAATACTTATTTTAAAACATCTAGTAATCAAAATTTATAGAAAGCGCATCAACTTTAATGTTGAACAGTTCGTGTGATCCATAGACATGAAGTGCAGCTCCTCTTTCAGAACCATACTACAATCCAGGTGCCGGGTCATTTCTCAAGAACAATAGCTAAAAGCCCTGAAACTACCACTTAGATCTGGAACCTACATGCTGATAATTAAACAACCTAAATACATGATACAAGCTTCTAAAATAGAAGTAAAAAATCTGAATTTACAAGTCACTCACATCTTGAGCCATTTGGGAAACAATATCGGCTAAATTTGAAGACAGTTCTTCATCAGAAACTCTATCAGAAAACTCAACCAACTCCAGTGCTGATTTACACTTCTGAATTGGTAGCTCCCCTCTAACCTAACAATCAGAAACGCACATAAATCAGAAACCCACTTAAAAAAAAATACTTGCAATACATGATTCCAATATCATTATTATACATCATACAAATATCATTACTTACTATATTCCAACAAAGTTCATAAAGATATCGAAGAACCGTTGCCGGACCAGAAGGTTTAAAGCTAGTGTTTCCATTCTTCCATTCACGAATACAATCTTCCGTGACGTATTTACACTCCAACGCCGGGAGAGACATGAATGGAGAAGAAACCGAATTGAAAACCTAGACTTGTTTGTGTTTAATTTGGGGTTATTCTGGAAGCAAAAAAGGGCTAGGCTTTTCAATTCATCGAAATCGGAGAAGAGTATGTGAATGGATTTTGGGGGTACAAAATTTAGGGGTTTTGAAGTCTGCTATTTCCCCTTTTTTGGCTTTTATACGAAACGATTAGAAATAAGATGGCGTTCATCGAAGATCACCCGCCGAGTCCTATGTGGTACTACGATATGTCAACATATATCTCATTTTTTTGGAGTAAAGTAGTATTATAAAATTGAAATTTATAAAATATTTAAGCTATGTTTGGTAAAAATAAGTTGACTTATAACTAACTTATTTTTAATTTACACGTTTGGCAAAGCTGACTTATAAGTTAGTTTATTAAAGGCCAAATTGCATCAAAAAGTAATGTACTTTCGTTTAATTCCTATTTTGGGTAACGTACTTTTAAAACCTTTATTTTGGTACCTCAGTCATAAAATATCAAACATTTAAGTACTTGGTTTACCTGATGACAAATCTTGTTGGGATCAGGTTTTTATTGACGTGGCATTGTTTGTTTATTTTTTAAATGCCAACTAACAAAAAAATAATCCATGTCATTTTTTATTTTTTTTGTAAAATCTATATTTTTTTAATCAAGCAAGAATCCATATCATTTCTTTTAATTATTTTTTTTATAAAATATGTATTCTTCAATAAATAAATGCACGTAATTTTTCTTCATTCCTATTTTTTTTTGTGAAATCAGCATCTTTTACTGAAAAATACTTAATTTTAGACCCATTTTTTTTGGAAATTCTGTTTTTTTAAATCTGTAACATTTTGGCCTAATATTTGTCGAAGTTTTCATCAACTAGACATGACAAAAATAATAAGAACATTTTTTTTAACGGCAACCAAACCTTTTATACCACCACAAAAATTATACACTCATCCAACAAAAAAAAGGACACCACCCGAAAATACGAACCAGAAAAACACCAACTAATGGAACGCCCTATCAGGTAGTTTACAAGGAATACACAACCCAGGGAAAACAAAACACAATCCCCTCGGAACACTAAGCAGATGATATGTTGACGACGGCAGCAGATGGGAAGCGACGTTTCACGATGGAGAAGATGAGAAGCGAACTTTCAATTTGGTCTGATGTGTTTTTGGGGGGAATGATTTTGGGAATAAAATATTAGTTTCCATGTCATCTAATCCAAGTCATTTTATTAGTTTCCATGTCATCTAATCCAAGTCATTTTATTAGTTTCCACATCATTATTAATAAATCATATATTATTTAAGTTGACCGGTTACCTGATATGTAGGTAAACCAGGTACTTAAAAGTTTGGTATTTTATGGTTGAGGTACCAAGATAAAGGTTTTGAAAGTACGTTACCCAAAATAGGAATTAAACGAAAGTACGTTACTTTTTGATGCAATTTGGCCTTTATTAAAATGCTACTTGGAGTAGCGTTTTGGAAGCTTATTGTCATTTTTTCCAATTAAACTCTCATTAATATTAATTATTAATTACTTTTTTTATTTTTCAATATGTCTTTTTGGTCATTTTACATTCTTATACACTAGTTTTATCAAACATGATTTTTTTCATCAACTAGTTTATCAGCTATCATCTAACTTATCAGCTAGTTTGTCAAACATAGCCTTAGAATAGAAATTTGATTACGGACAACACCAACTGATTCACATGGAATATGTCTCTAAAGACATCAATATAAAGTCATTTCTTTGGTAATCAGTCGTCTATTTTGAACTATGTTAAAGACACGTGATATACCAAAATGAAGCTATGATATGGAACTATCTAAACACGTAAACACTTTTTTCCATTTTGAGATCGGATTCGACTTTGTTTTTGGTTTGGAATGAATAGAGAACTCATTTTTCCAACAATCCCTTACATGAATGATAATTGATCCATTTGATATAGGTTACACATATCATGCTCAAGAGTTGAACCATGCATATGATAAGTATTTATTATCCTTTGAACTTCCCCTTGTGAGATACATTCCTTTATTGGTTGTTGAGTGGACTCAAATGTCCTTGAACTATTATGTCTTTTAATGTAAATGGTTAAGAGCATCTTCAATGGAATCTATAAAAAATTCCAAAATGGAGACACAAAAGTCAAAATCTTTAAAAAAAAATCATTCATCTCCAACAGCATCTCCATTTTGGAGAATCTAACATTAATTATATTATTAAAATATTCAATATATTTAAAAACTTTTAAACTAACTTTTATATTATTGGTGGAGAATGGAGTGTGAATAAAATATTATTGAGTTCTAGTCAAATCCAAAAATATAGCTCATCTTCATCCAGATTGTTGAGTTCTAAAGCCGATAGTCCAGTAGGTCCTTGTAAGGCGAGTGGAAGGAAGTGACTCGACCGATAGGTGGAGGAAGTCGGGCAGGTTTGGAGGTAGTGCCTCCTACGAGATATGATAATTGCACCATTCAAGATCAATGCTTGCAGTCGGAGATAGATGGGCGAAAGATGGACGAAAGCCCTTGAAAGTGGAACTAATAGAGTATGATTAAAAAATAATAGGCTCACAGCTGATACGAGCGCTTATTCACTCACCAACAAGAGCGTATTCAATAGCAGCATTCGATGCCTACTCTTTATTATGTGATTTGCTTCCTCACTTTCCTTTGTAGCCTTTCTTTTTTTTTCGTTCCCCAGCTTGAAGTTCAGTTACTTACCTTAGGGCAATCGGAGTTCAGTGAGCTTGCTTGAATCTCTGTCAAAGAAGCTCTTCTTATTAACTCCCAAATATGTGACTCTATATGGATTAAAAAAATGAAATTCATAATGGTATTCTAAATAGTATCTTACTTGTACAAATTTTTTACTCTGAGTAGTCGTGTACGGGAATCGAAGTGATTAGAATAGAACAGAGCTTGTTGCTAGTCAGGAATGAATAGAGGTATCTCGAGCCTTTTGTTGTACCAATGTCTCCATTTTAGGAATAAGGTAATGAAATTCCGGTATGGACTTTCTTTGTTATTACGACAGGCGAAGAGCAGTGCCCTATTGGTCTAATTCCTGCTTCCCCTTGGTATCCCATTTCATATATCGAATTTGGAACACAGGCCAAACGAAGTCGTACTGAGGACCCTAAGTACTGTAAAAAACATCGGTACGTACAAGCTGCTCTTACAGTAGCAAAACAAGACAATCATTGCTAACATGTAGCAAAAACAACTATGAAGACTTTGATTATTTGATTATTCACGGTTATCGTCATTCTTTAATCTTAAAAGTCAGTTGCATAGTTCCTCTTCATCCGGATGCATTAATGCTAAAATTGAGTAAAAAATATGTTAAAGTTGAGTAAATTAAAATTTAAAATTAAATGTTTATCTTCATTAAAAACCCAGTCCCTAAAATTAAATGTTTATCTTAATTCAATAGTTTTTGGTTTCAACTCATTCCGATAGGCATCAATAACTTGTCCTTCAATACTGAAAACCAATTTAGAAGCAACATTAGATATCGGGATGGCCAAAATATCTTTAGCCATTTGAGACACAATGGGACATAGTTAGGCATGGAATGGGGCGAGGACCTCGATCCCCATCCCCGTCCCCATTTCCATCCCCGTTGGGGAATAATATCACATTTCCACCCCCCATCCCCACCGGGGAAACGGAGATTTTTTCCCCGTTTATATAAGTCATTTTAAATCAAATATGCGAGAAACCGACGTGTTAAATTTATCATATTTCCAATAAACCTAAAATCAAAAGAAATTTAATTTAATACAAAAAAATTACAACATCATATAATAATCAATAGCCTAAAACTTAAGTAAATTCAATTTAATAGAAAATATATTTAACGTCACACATACCAAAACATAACGAGTAATATAAAATCATATAGACAGTGAAAGAGGGCTACGAAGGCTATTGGGGGCCAAGGCCCCTGTGCCTTTTTTTACAGCTAGGTAAAAAGTTACCATATAGATATACACTGGTATTGTCTTGATTAAATTGACACTTGGCCTTACACAACCACCCACAACCCAATTTCCTTATAAACCAAGTAGCTAATAAACTTAATAGATATTTTAATTAGATATATAATTTAGACTCTTTATGATTGTTTAGAAAGTTGTTAATGTAATTAGGGTTAAATATTTTAGTGATTATTTTTGTTAGTCTAAATATTTTGAGGACTTACTAGATTTTAGTTAATGGTATTGTTTGTTTTTGTTATTTTTAATTGATAATTGATACCTAGATCAAGATTTAATCATGCCCCACTTTAACCAACATTTTTTATATATATCCTTAGATTGAATACGTAAAGACCTTAAATGCAACATAAAATGAAATGTGAGTATTTAAATGGCTCGTTGGTTTTGTGTACCGAAAAATAAATTGCTCATTTTTTAGTTTAAAGGAAATTGTGCAAGATTTCAATGCACCGAAAGAATAAGAGGTTCCACTTTATACTTACACTAGTGTGTGGCACCGTGCATGCGCGGTGGGGAGAACTTTTTGTTATAAAATATGTAAGTATGTTAAGATAAAATATATACCGTTCATACCGCGCGTTGTACGGTGACAATAATATTTTATTAGGAAATATTGAAGTAGAACAATATGAAATGTAAATTCTTAACTAATGTGAGAAAACCAAAATCAAACTACTGTTCCACATTTTATAGTTCTCGAATTTGGTTGTGTTACATCAACTTTTTTTTAACAAAATCTTAATATAGATTTATAGATGATTTAGTTAGAGGTTGTTTGTTTACCTCTTAACAGTTCCATTAAGACACAACCTCTGAATCGCTAAGAGGTGAATCATGTTCTAAAAACTCCGAGTCAATTTGTATCCTGGATCTCCCTTAACCATTAAGAGCCCTAATTTAGTTTTGAAAAATTATCAAACAATTATATTTCTTTTTGCACAATATCATAAAAGTCTTTTAACCATTTTTCACCAAGCCATTCAGCAACTGTCAGACAACCCTTTAGTTTTTTTTTGTTATAAAAATATATATATTTTGTAGATTAATGATTGACCAAAATACATATCGAGCCAACCCACTATTTAATTGTCAAACTATCTTATACTCCTTAAAATAATAATCTTTTTTTTTCTTCCTTTAAATAACAATATCTTTTTTATAACTAATCATCTCTGTAGCAATATGACATAACCAAAATCAAGTCACAACTCAATATTTGAGAATTCTTAATATCAAATTGTGTCATATAATCTATTCAAGATGTTTTCATTTATAAAAATATATTTATGATTTATAGATTTATAGATGATTTAGTTAGAGGTTGTTTGTTTACTTCTTAACAGTTCCATTAAGACACAACCTCTGAATCACTAAGAGGTGAATCATGTTCTAAAAACTCTGAATCAATTTGTATCATGGATCTCTCTTAACCATTAAGAGCCTTAATTTAGTTTTGAAAAATTATCAAACAATTATATTTATTTTTGCACTATATCATAAAAGTCTTTTAACCATTTTTCACCAAGCCATTCAGCAACTGTCAGACATCCCTTTATTTTTTTTTTGTTATAGAAATATAGATATTTTGTAGATTAATGATTGACCAAAATACATATCGAGCCAACCCACTATTTAATTGTCAAACTATCTTATACTCCTTTAAATAATAACTCGTGTTGGGCTCGTGCGTTGCACGGTGTGATAATAGTTTTTTTATTGGAGTACTAAATCGAGTTAAAATGAAGAACAATTTCTTAGTTAACAATTAATGAAATACAATGTAAAAAATGAACATATCCTAATAAGTCGTTAACTTGCATATATTTTTAATCGTTTGTTATTACGATGAATTATGACATACCAGTAATAGTTTTGTATTATATTATTTAAAACTCAAACAATATGTCCCACAACTGTATTACTATTATTGGAAATAATATAATACAAATTAGTTGATACAAAACAGATTGCATTGAAAAATGAGGATATCAAGTTATAATAGTAGTTATTTTCTTAAAATATAGAATTAATATCAACTTTATAATGTCACAAATGTGTCACTCATTTTAAGAATATCCACAATCATGAATCTTTTGAGAGGTCCATGTTATAAACTTTTCATTCTCAATCATTGACATGTTCATGATTTAAAAATATATTGGTGAAGAGCCCACTACAGATGCTTTAAGCTACTATAGTAAATTTTACCTCATGAAAATATGATTACCATCAATTCTATAAGGTGTTAAAAATGCATCATTTCTTCATCAATGTATACTTATGTCTTTCTTTCAATTTAACATCTTATTACCAATGTAGGATAACCAAAACCAACCTCACATTTATTATTTAAGATTACTCATTCTTATGATGCAACATCATTCAATCCACCTATTTTATACACACCCCTTTATTCCAATATTTCAAGTTTTCACCAACATGAATGTTTAAAACTCAAACCACAATTCATTATTTAAGAATATTTAATCCTCATAGCATCTCACTCAAAACCTTTTGGCTTTCTTTATAATATATATATATATATATATGTGTGTGTGTGTGTGTGGGTGGGGGGGGGGTTAAAATCAAGATTTGGGTGTATTTAACCAATACATTAGTGTAAAAAAAACGTTATCTCATATACACCAATGCATGAGTTGGGTGGATTTAACCCGTGATGGAAATGACAAAACCCAATGGGTGTTATATTGGTAAAAAAATGAATATAGATGAAAAATAAGAAAATTGTGGAAAGAAAAATAATGAAAAAATATACCTCATAATTGTCATTGTTATTTATCAATTTTATTAATTTCAAAAAATGTGATTCAAATGCAATTTGATTAAAATCAAACTGATGAACCTAGCATCCTAAGATGTCATTATAGTATCTTTTGTTCTAATAAAATTTCATTTATATATATTGACTAGTTGTGTACCCGTGCAATGCGGCGGGATGTAAAGATTGTATCAAGATATATTTAACTTTTAAATATCAAACATTTGCAAGATATCTTTAAAAAAAACTTGATGATTCACATATGTATTAAAAATTCTTCACAATACGACCGGATTTTAATTGTGAATTTGTCAAACCAACGTGTATACATCTCCAACTAATCTAACTGGGGACCATGCATGTGTGACTTCAGTCACCATACAATGATAGAATAAGTTATGGCATCAATGGCTTTTTTTTCACCTTTGTAAAATTTTGGTCTAAAAGAATAAGCCTTTTCAAGTTGCTTCCAAACTAAAGTTTATAAAAGATAATACATAAAAAAAGATCATGTAATCAAGTAATAGAACAATTGAATTAAACTATTATTTGAAAATTTCCATTGTGCTTGGAGCATATAAAAAAATTACAAAGAAAAAAGTAATAATGCATACTCTATCTATTTTCATGAGAAATGATTACATAAACAAAATTAATTATAGTGCTGGCTCTTCGTGTTTCCCTTGAAAAACAAGCTCATGAGGTTTCATTTTTTTTAAACCCTTCAATATTATTCCAAAACCAAACTTACAACACAAAACAAAGTCAACTCCCTAAGGATTTGATGGAACAGTAGGTCCCCACATGGGTGGTTTACAAGGGGCAAACCAAACATAGCAGAACCTTGTATAACCGAAACAGTGGGGAAAAAAAATACCTGCAGCAAGTTTCACAAACCCCTTGTATATTTAAACCTGCAGCAAAACAGTAGCTATTCAGCCCCCAAACTTACCAGAGGACTGCATAACCACAGAAGGTCACTGTTGCCTTAACTATTCCTAAATCTAATTACAGTTAACGCTCAGCAATGCAATACACAAAAAAACAGTCGCCGAGCTGCAGTCTTCCGCATCCCCAACTGAATCCGAACAGTACCATTTGCTGTTGTTTGCACTCATCTTTTGCCGAACACGTACCCTTAACATTCACGTTTACCGTCTTTCCCAAGTCCACCATGGCTGTACAGATCGATTCTATAGCCGCTATTTAGTGCAGCAACCTCTATTATGAACCTGTGAACTCGCCTCTGTATTTGTGATATTGCATAAGCATTTTTGTATGAGTGATTTATCTACCAATGATCAATCTTGGAAGGGGAAAATAGACAATCTGAAAAAATACATCGATATATAATACAATTATCATTTTCGTTAAAGCATCTTCAAATTTCATATCCAATCATTAAAATACATTAGAAGATAAATAGATACCATCAGTTCTAAAACATATTCTACTCTATTACATATATGATTATGTGTATTTCTTCTCTTCATATCCAATCATTAAAATACATTAGAAGATAAATAGATACCATCAGTTCTAAAACATATTCTACTCTATTACATATATGATTATGTGTATTTCTTCTCTTTACCACAACCAACAACATCTATATCATATACAAATTCAATTATATCACTTTCTATCATTAAAATGGAGCACGTGTTTAACAAAAGTGAAGTAGCAGTAAATATCAGCAACTATGGATATAAAAAAGATGGATAAAATACCTTTCAGCAAATAACTATTTTTAAACATCAAATATCAAATCGAGAAATGTAAATTGCCTCAAGTAAGAACCAATAGTTTTTAAACAGCCAAATCCAGGAAGTAGAAAGTAGGACCGTTCCAATGTATTTACTTGTATCAAAAATATCAGTCAACCGGACAACAAAACAAAAAAGATTTACAATTTCTACTCATTGTTGGTGGCTTTCGCTTGACAGAAACTTTCTCCTTGGCAACCACTTTGTTGTCTTCCATATTCACTGCAATTGGTTTATGTAAAACACCATCAAGAAGATTGATTTTGGTTGAAAATCGGTGAGATTATTTGAAAAAATGTTTTTACCTTTTTGTCGCGTTGGCGAATAATTGTGCAGAGGCTTTCCGGGAAGTAGCCGGAAAGTTACGAGGTTGCGATACACCTAGTGCATGGTGACTTTTGGCTTGTCCTGCCGCCACTCCTGCCACCGTCAAGTTCTCCTGCTTCAAAACACCAACTGCTTCACCTTTACCAACGATAAAAAAACAAAATTCAATCTTTACATCAAGAAACTTGAAAGAACAAAAACCCATCTATAGAAAAACACGAAACGACCTACAATCGAGAATTTGAAATGGAAGATGTCAAAATGGAAATGGAAGATAAATGAAATAACAGTAAGTACAAATAGAAGACAAACATGTTTAGTGAAACAATTGTGAATTGAGAATCAGTAAGAAACTTTCCCAGCAAATATGTTAAACAAATGAAAAACGATTCTTCGAAATAAATGAAAATCGAACAGCTTTGATAATCGACTACAAATATGTTAAACCTAAACGATTGGATTCGAGAGTGAGTAAGGAGCGATCAATCAAAAGTGCTCCTGGAAATCGAAATAAATGCTAACCGAACAGATCTGCCCAAATCTCTGCTAATCAAAATAAATGAAAAACAAGCCTCTGTTAATCTAAATCAAAATCGAAACAAACCTGTTCTTCGATTGGAATCGAGAGTAAGGAGCTATGGATCCAGAGAGAGTAATCGAGCCCAAACCGAGAGTTAGAATCGTCATTTTGGGGAACCATTTATGCGTCGTCCTTGAAATGGAAGCGATGACCGATGATCGATTATAGAGAAGCAAAGAAGAAAGCTTGAATCGTCACCTTGGGAGGGGAATTTAGAAATCGATTTTTTTTTTCTGAAGAGTCACATTGGGAAAATAAAAGGGTCCAGTCTAGTTTTTTAAAGCATCAAGAAGTTGTACAACGTGCTTCTTTTGTTATAATTAAGAGATAAGAGATGTTCAAAATTAATGCTTAAAAGGGTTGTACTTTAAGCTTTATTGGTTGTATTTAACTTTAAAGTTTTAAGACTTTTCTTAAATCTGACTTTGACTTTGGGATATGAAAAGTTTTTTAAGACTTTTTAAGACTATGTGCTTTAAAAAGTAGTACCTTATGCATAAAAAATTGTACTTTAAGACTTTTGTAAAATTTTATTTATAAAGTAGTAGAGATGACTCATTATTACAAAAGATGAAGGTTTTTTGAAATTGATTAGAGACTTTAATTATCAAAAAATAATAAATATATAATGTAACATTTATCAACTAATATTTTAAATGAACTAATTGATTCCACATTTAAATATTCATCTATATAGTTTGATTTTAATGAAAATTAAAAAAATTAATATACATGTATATATATATATTAATAATATAATTATAGTAACTTTTTTATTTATTTTGATTTAAATATATTGTTTTATAGTTGTTTTTGTACATATTATTAGACTAACTCCATTAAATTTATAAATTTTCAAATATTCAAATATTCGTTGTTGTAAGTTCTATAATTATATTGGTTGGTTTTAATTTATATATGTATATATCAACTATTAATAATGATCAAAAAAATTATAGATTTCTTTTATACACATTTATATATATATATATATATTGTAAGAGTTTTTCTATAATTCTATAAAATTCAATTAAACTGTAAAATCATTATCAATTAATATTGATATTATTATATTCAAGTGTCATGCAAATATAATTATACATATTAATCGTATTTTCATTTATATAATGAATTTTTAAATATATTGATTATATATGTTTATTAGATATGCAAATATATAATTTGAGTCATGTGAAAAAAAAAGTTTTAACACAAAAGATGGATAGTCTAATTAATTTATTGTTTGCTAATAATTATATCTATAAAAGACAAAGATTAAGAAAAACATAAATATAAATATAAGTATATTATATCCAAGTCTCATGTAAATATAGATACATGTTATTATATTCAAGTGTGTAAATTAATATATACATATATTGATCATATTTCATTCATATAATAAGTTTAAAATATTATGATTATATATATACACTAGCAGGCATACCCGCTGTAACGCAGCGGAATTTAAATGTTTTATCAACCCTAATTTAAGAATTCTCAAACTCTTTTAAGATATCAAATTGTTTATTGCTATGAACTTAGCGGCCGTTGTGATTGCTTATTTAAAACAACCAATGTTTTTTTTGTAAAAGTGTTTATCAACTTATGTGGTGGCATATCAGAGTTTTATAAAATTGCTTGGATTAACTTATGGCGGTATCACACTGGAATAAGTTAATAAGTTGTTTTTTAGGAGGTGTTTGGGATTGCTTATACATGTAAAAGGGTTAGAAAAAGGGTTACAAGTCATAATGAGATTCTAATAAATTAGGAGTGTTTAACTTTTATCACCGATGTGGAATCGGTATAAGCTTCTTCTTTTTTTCCCAATCCAAATACTCAAAATAATTTATTAGCTACCGCACCGGAATAAGTCAATAAGTTGTTTTTATAAACAATCCCAAACACCCCTTATAAACCGTCATCCATTATTTTTACAAAACTCAAGTACAACCATAATTTAAAAAGAATAATTTGGATTTTTGTGGAAAGATTTGAAATCTTTGGTGCGACCGTTTAAATATATAACTTAAAGTATAGAATGTAATTTTTAAAATTGATCCACTACGTAGTTATGCTATTTATATTATTTAATAATATGATTTGATCAAAAAATATTCAATATTGGACTCATTTATAAGATATCGATGAGACGATTATAATGGTATAATTTGTAAAAAAAGAAACGTATTTTTTAAAACATTTTAGTTAATATACGATTATCTATATTAATATGATAAGGGTGTGAAATGAAAATAAAAAAAGAAAGGGATGTAAAGTAAATTAAATAACTTATTATAAGGGTGCAAAGTGTAATTTAAAAATTAAAACTAATTTGATTTTTCCCATCATGTTTGAACGTGAAGGTTTTTGTAGGGTGGTAGAGCTTTACAAACTTGTACCTTGTGTATAAAAACTTATACCTCTTAAAGATTCCAACTTAACCGTTTAGCATCCTTATATATATACTAGAAGACGTGCCCGCTGCAATGCAACGTTCATTATTTTATCAACATTAACTTTAGAATTCTCGAATTCTTTTAAGATATCAAGTTGTTTATCGTTATGAACTTATAAATCGACATTCATCATTTTTATAAAACTCAAATACAATCTTAATTTAAAAAGAACAAGATATCACATTTAAGACCCATTTGATTTGACAGAAATCTTTTTTTTAATAATTTGGATTTTGTGGAAAAAATTTGGAATCTTTGGTATGTTTGGTTTGTAGGATTTAGAATAAAATTGAATTTCATTATTAATCGATTAAAAATCACTCTTTATAATATAGGATACATATAAATAGATAAAACCATAATGGTGTAAAATGAAAAACTAAAAATAAAAAATTAAGATGTTAAATTAAGTTTTAAAAATAACTCGATACGTAGTTATAATATTTAGTGTTATTATTAAATCAAAAAATATCGATATTAGACTCTTTTGAAGATATTGAAGAACGACTATGATCGTATAATTTATAAGAAAGAAAGTGACTTTTTAATATATTTTAGTTAATATACGATTATATATATTATTATAAAAAATGTCTTAAATGAAATTGAAGAGCTATAAAGTAAACTATAACAAATTATAACGGTGTAAAATATAACTTAAAAATAAAAAATTAATTATTATCGTGGAAGTTGTAAAACTTCAAAAATTGCACATAATACATCAATATTTGTACATCTTAAATGAAAATGGTGATAAATGAAAATTAAAAAAGTAAAAGATATAAAAGTTAATTAAATAACTATAATGTATTAATTGTAATTTTTAAAAATAATTCACTTCATATTTATATTGTTTAATAATACAAGTAAGTCCAAAAATATTCATTATTGGACTCATTTCGAAGATATTGACAATACAATTATAATAGTATAATTTATAAAAGAATAAACATATATTCTAATGTAATTTGGTTCATATGCAATTATTTATGTTTATGTGATAGAGGTGTAAAATGAAAAATAAAATAGTTAGGGATGTGAATGAAATTTAAAAATATAGATAAATATGTAAAATGAAAAGCTTTAGAATTGAAGTTAAATAAATAACTACAGGGTATAAAACGTAATTTTTTTAAAAGACAACTCGTTACGTATTCATGTATATAATAATATGATTAGATCGGAAAATATTCAATATTGGACTCAATTTGAAGGTATTGACGACACGATTATAATGGTATAATTTATAACAAAAGAAAACATGTTTTTAATGTATTTTAGCTAATTTAAGATTATATTTGTTAAAATGTAAAAGTTGTGAATTGAAAATTGAAAAAGAAAGGGATATAAACTAAATTAAAAAACAATGTTTAAGGGTATAAAGTGTAATTTAAAAATTAAAATTAATAACATTTTAATTCTAAATATTGAACGTGGAGGTGGGCATGCATCAAATGATTGTACCTAAAGCAAGAAAACTTGTAAGTCTTAATTTTTCTAAACAATAACCGTTTAACCGTATTACATGCTTTATATAATAGTATAGATATAGATAGTATAGATATAGATAGAGGGGTGATCTAATACAACTTATTGTAATCCTACAACCCATGAAACCCACTCATCCACCATTCATTTTCTTTTAGATTTTCTTTTTTGATTTTTTTAATTAAGGGTGGTTAGAGATAATTAAATCTTAACCGTTGATGATCAAATGAATGGTCATGATTAAGGTTGTAAAAGTTGTATGAATGCATAGGGTTGCATAATAACGGCCTCTATATATATATATATTCAGTAGTTGTTATGTAAATAATAAATAGAGCCATATGAAATAAAATAATTACAAAAAATTGTATAATCAACGAATATGATTAATCTAATTAATTTAACTCCGAAAACAAAAACATAAAATGTACATACTAATGAAATTTATACTCGAGTTATAAAACATTTCTAAAATATATGCATCCATATACAACTCTACTATCAAATCTATGATGAAAACAAATAAAGAAAAATTATTCACTCGTTCATTGTTGTACAACTCAAGAAGCCATTTATTTATGTCATCTATTTTTCAGTTCTACTCTTTATCTTTCTCGAAACCAAACTCGCAGACATCAAATGTTGGCAAAGCTGAAAATCTAAATTCAATACAAATAACATCATTGCATGGTTTTGATTATGTAGCAAATTAAAGAAAACATGCTTTTTTGTTTTCCAATATAAAAGGTTAATCAAAACATAATTGATAAAAAAAAAAAAACTAACCTTTGATTGACATTGAGAAACAGAGACGAAAACAGAGTAGAAATAAAAGACGTTAACCATTCATCGAACCTATCGGCGAAGATACTAATAATTAGACAATGTGAGAGGTAGAAGAAAAGAGAAATACCCTACTTATAAATAGGAGGAGGATAATGTTTTGGAATATGAAAGGTTTTACAATTAAATGTAATTCATAAATAGTTGATTAATATCCATCAATGAAAAATTAGCAAAAATGTGTTTTTATTTAAAAAATTCAAAATTATGAAAAAGTAGGAATATGTAAACCGGGAACTCTCATCATGCCACCTAAACTACCCCACATCTTGCTTTTATATATATATAGATTTTTTTTCTTCCTTTAAATAACAATCTCTTTTTTCTAATTAATCATCTCTATAGCAATATGACATAACCAAAATCAAGTCACAACTCAATATTTGAGAATTCTTAATATCAAATTGTGTCATATCATCTATTCAAGGTGTTTTCATTTATAAAAATATATTTATGATTTATAGATGATTTAGGTGGCGTTTGTTTTTTAAGAGGTCCGAAGTCTGAAGTCTGATTTCAGTTCGGAAATGGTTATGAAATGCCTAAACGAATCAGATATAAGTGGTGATTAAGAGCTTAAAATGAAAAAACAAACAAGGCCTTAGTAATTGTCTTATAGGATTATAATTTTTTGAAAAACAATAAGACAAAAATGCATATTTAACCAAAACACTTTTTAATTTTTCCAATCCATTTTCTACTCTTTTATATGTCCATCACATTTTCTAATTTATCATCTCCTTAACAATGTGGGATAGTCTAAACCATTCAATAAGTTAATATTTGAGAATTCTCAAATTTGATTGTTACTAATCCTCTATTCAAGTTTTTTATTTTTATATATATACATAGATTTATGGATGATTTAGTTTAAAAAACTATAAAAATAAAGATGTTTACATTTTCTTGAGAAACAGTTGTTCATCATAATATATATTTAGTCAAGCCTATTTTTTAATTTTCCAAGCATCTTCTACTCCTTAATTAATACAACCATTTTTTTAAAACTTTATCATCTTCATAGAAGACAATCTAAATCAAACTACAACTTAACGTTAAGAATGCTCAAACTTGGTTGTGCCATATCATCTATTCAAGATTTTTCTAAGTGACAATAATTTTAAAAAAAAAATTATGTACCAAGATAAGTTAAAATGTAATTTCTCAGTTAACTGATTAACAATTAGTTAAATACAATGTCATTTCCTTTTTATGGTTGTTTTTTTGTATATGAATAAAGTCATATAAAAATTAATATTTACAAAAAATGATTTTTAGCAAAAAGAGGTCGATTAAAAGAATACATTAGGACATCTCATCCATTTTTCCATATAGTCACCTTTTTTTTCAAATCTATCATAGATAACCAATTAAGATAACTCATCCAATTTTTATATACAAATCTTCTTTCAATCTATCGTTTTTCGCCAATGTGGGATAAACAAATAAGACATCTCATCTATCTTTTACATACTTACATTTTCTTCCAAATCTATTGTCTTTTCGTCGATGTGAATAATCAAATAAGACATCTCATCCACCTTTTACATACTCACACATAATCTTTCAAATTTATCGTCTTTTAATAACCAAATAACATAAAATTCAAGCTTTGAGAATACTTACATCTTTTTGTAAGTTATGAAATAATAAAAAACATCGCAGTTTAACATTTGATAATATATATAAATTGATTGAAAGATGTGTTGTATACATACATATATACATCAATATATTTAATATATAAATATATATATATATATATATATATTTAAAAAAAAATGGGTTGGTGAAAGATAATATTTAGCCAAATAATCATTTAATTTATCAAGAGCTAGATCTTCTCATTTCTTATAAGTACATTCATTCTTCAAACTTACAATCTCTCATAAATGTGAGATAGACAAAATAACACCATAATACAAGTTTTTAAAATACTCAATCTCGTATCAAATCTAAATATCCTTTGTTTTTAGAGGCACCTTCATTTTTCAAACTTACATTCACTTGACAATATGGGACGAGTAAAACAACACTACAATACAAGATTTGAGGATACTAAAATCTCACAATACCACATCATTCTCTATGGAAGTTATATATATATATATATATATATATATATATATAAAGAACATCTCATCCACCTTTTGCATACTCACACATTCTTTCAAATTTACCGTCTTTCTGTCGATTTGGGATAACCACATAACATCACAATTCAAGATTTGAGAATATTTGAATCTTCTTGTAACTTATGAGATAATAAAATAAAATCACAGTTCAACATTTGATAATATATATAAATTGATTGAAAGATGATTTGTATACAATTATATATGAATATATTTAATATATAGATAGCTTTTTTTTAAGAAAAATAAGGGTTTGTGAAAGATAATATTTAGCCAACTAATCTTTTAATTTATCAAGAGCTAAATTTTATCATTTCTTATAAGTACCTTCATTCTTCAAATTTACACCCCTTCATCAATGTGGGATAGATATAATAACACCACAATGCAAGTTTTGAGGATTCTCAATGTCATGTCAAATCCAAATATTCTTTTTTTATAGGCACTTTCATTTTTGAAGTTTACATTCACTTGACAATGTGGAAAAAATAAAACAACATTACAATGCAAGATTTGAGAATACTTAATCTTACAATGTCACATCATTCTATAAGGTTTTTGCTTTTATGTGTATAAAGATATAGATTCTCTCCACTTCTTTATATACACACATATGTTTTCTAAACTATCATCTTCATAGCAATATGGGATCTCCAAAATCAACCACATATCATGATTTGATATAAGGTTTTTGCTTTTATGTGTATAAAGATATAGATTCTCTCCACTTCTTTATATACACACATATGTTTTCTAAACTATCATCTTCATAGCAATATGGGATCACCAAAATCAACCACATATCAAGACTTGATATAAGGTTTTTGCTTTTGTGTATATAAAGATATAGATTCTCTCCACTTCTTTATATACACACATATGTTTTCTAAACTATCATCTTCATAGCAATATGAGATCACCAAAATCAACCATATATCAAGATTTGAGAATACTTAAACTTGGTTGTTTCACATCATACTCTTTGGTTGTTACTTTTATATATGCTACTTGGTTTTTTTTTTAAATGTATAAAATATATATATATATATATATATATATATATGATATCTGGTGGATGTTGGTGATCCCACATTGCTAGGAAATATATATTGCAAAACAATGATTGGTCAAAACACCTAATTAAGCAACTCACATTTTAGTTTTGTAAGTAATTCTCCACTCTTCTATATATACATATCTCTTTTTTAAACTATCATCTTCCTAGCAATGTGGGATCACCAACATCCACCAGATATCAAGATTTGAGAATACTTAAACTTCGTTGTGCCAAATCATATATATTCTTTGGTTGTTACTTTTATATACATATACATATAAAGATTAAATATATATATATATATATATATCAACTCAGTTTTTGGTTTTCTAAATCATTTTATATATATATATATATATATATATATATTGCAAAACAATGATTGGTCAAAACACCTAATTAAACAACTCACATTTTAGTTTTGTAAGTAATTCTCCACTCTTCTATATATACACATCTCTTTTTTAAACTATCATCTTCCTAGCAATGTGGGATCACCAACATCCACCAGATATCAAGATTTGAGAATACTTAAACTTCGTTGTGCCAAATCATATATATTCTTTGGTTGTTACTTTTATATACATATACATATAAAGATTAAATATATATATATATATATATATATCAACTTAGTTTTTGGTTTTCTAAATCATTTTCCACTCCTTTATATATACACATATGTTTTCTAAACTATCATCTTTATAGCAATGTGGGATCACCAAAATCAACCACATATCAATATTTGAGAATACTCAAACTTGGTTGTGCCACATCATTCTTTAAGGTTGTTGCTTTTATGTATATAAAGATATCTATTACATCCACTACAATAAATTTGAGTTTATAGGACGCTACAATTTTTTAAGTGTCCTAATAGACATTCTAATAAGTATGCACGCCGCTTTTGAGCATCTTAACCATTTTTTATGAGACACTTGGTTTTTATAAAACACTTTTTCGAATAGTGTCTTATAAAATAACTAATACGGCGTTTTTTTAATAAAAATGTACTAAAAAACTTGTTACGACGTCCAAAAGTGCCTTATAAACTTATTATAATGCATTTAGATAAGACGTTTTATTTTTTTGATTCTATAAATTTAGTCTCCAGGAGGCTTATAAATTTTTGGCGTCCTATAAATTTAGTCTCCAGGAGGCTTATAAATTTTTGGCGTCCTATAAACCCAATCTTTTTTTTAGATGGATATCCAACCCGCTATGCGAGCTGATTAATCACAATTTTGTTGTATTGATCGAAGCAACTTAGACTTGTTTACGCGATTCATTTGTATAAATAGATAGGTTCGGCCCCTGTGGTTAGAAGGCTTGTGTTCCACCCTGCATATAGAGTAATATCCAAAACATAAGCGTAATTGTATTTTAACTTGACATCGAAAATAATCCACACTAACATCCAAAATAAATAGCATTTTATATTCTAAACCTAGTTAGGAAATCTGAAATCATGAATTACCAATTTAGTTGAAATAAATAATATATGTAATTTATTAATAAATAACATAACGGGTACAGGGCGGGGCAGGGAGTGCGATCCCCATTCCCATCCCCATCCCCGATTTTAGACAAACGGGGATCCCCGTCCCCGTCCCTGATTTAGCGAGTGTAGCACCCCTAAATATGGGAGTTAATTTAAACCAAAGAAAATGCGAAACAACTTCTACTTCATAAAACATCACCCATAAAGATGGAGAGAAAGTTAGAGCAACTTTACAACAACTGTAGGAAAGTTAAATGACAACCTAGTAATTTATATAACTCAAAATACAGATTAAGTACGGGTGTCACTAAAATCCTCAAAATAATCTTCTATGTAACTCCATCTATACACACGAGGTGCACTTCAAAAAGAATGCCACTACCGGCACCTAGCTTCTCTCATCCCATCAAGCCCCATCCGCTTGATCACCTGTTATACATGTCATTTTAAGAAAAAATGTTAGGCTTAAAGCCTAGTGAGAACAAACAGTTCAAAAATACCGAAAAGCCATTTAAACTTCAAAAGCGGTAAATAACCATATAACCGAAAGCCTTTCCCCAAACATCTCTTTTTCTTTACTTCTGTGATTTACACCTGAAAGATACGCTTTACTTCTCTTCGGGGGAACTTCTACGGGAATGACCCGTCATCTGGTCGATTACTCGACCACACAAGCTCAACCCCAAACCGGGATCTTTTGCAAGTGCCTTCCCCAAGTACTTCTGACTATATGTGCCTATGGATCCATTACACTAGTCTAACATCTTAATACAATTGTTTCCAATGTATTAGCTTCTCTTCACAAATCTCTGTGAAGTAAATCATCGTGCTTCCAAGAACCTTCCTTCCAAAATTAGGTCAAATTATCATTTAGGTTTATACATCATTTTTCTTGCATTTAAACTCATAAGAGTCTTCCAAAACCGTTCTTGACTTCCAATTCATCATTTCAAAGAAAAACCATAAATGACACATTTGACCTAGTTTTACCAAAATCTTCCCAATATAAAAATACTCATTTTAAACATCATATTAAGGTAAAATACTTCATTTTGACATGTATAAAGTTTTAAAGGTAAGAATGAACTCACAAGCTAGAGTTTGACAAAGCCCTAGAAAATCTCTAAGATGATGAAGATGGTGGAACTAGCTGAAAGGAAATCAAGACACCACCACTTGAAGCTTTAACACCAAAGTCCAACTTGATTTCTCCTTTTTAATGGAGAAATAAATGCACTTGAGAGAAGTAGGTAGAAGAGATGGAACCCAAGAAATCGCCCCTTACTGCTCTGGTCTCAATACCGTAACTGATATATGATAAAATGAGACTAAGCTGAAAAATCGCGTCTTAATGGAGCCTCCTCGACAACACGGGCGACTATGCCCTTGGCGACTATGACATGTCATAGTCGCGAGATTTGTATCGAAGCATCAGATTTTGGCTGGTTGGGGTTTCTTGGCGACATTGCCCTGCGACTATGACATGGCAATGTAGCCTGTCATAGTCGTCGGAAACGTACCGAAGCTCAACAGGTTTCCGGCTTTCGTTCCTTCCCCCATTCCATTGCAACCCAACATTATACATATGAAACCTTCCATTGAGTCATAAATCACAATATTACCATGCTAATTTACATAACCTTTCGCTAAATTTCCGGGTGTTACAGCGGGGAATCCCCATCCCCGACTAGGGCTGGTGGACCGGGTTCCCCAACGGATCGGGGCCGGTTCCCATGCCTAGACATAGGGATGGCAACGGGGCGGGGATTGGGCGGGGAATACAATCCCCGGCCCCGGCCCCGGTTTCACTATCTAGGCCCCGACCCCGGCCCCGGTCCCCGGCGGGTACGGGGAATTAAATCTCATCCCCGATATTTTTTTGCTCATCCCCGGTCAATCCCCGGTTTATCCCCGGTCAATCCCCGGTTAAACAATATTTTTTTGAAAAAAGGGTAAAAATAACATTAAAAATATTTAATTTTTAGTTAATATATACATACGGGGACGGGGCGGGTTGGGGAATACATTACCCGCCCTCGGCCCCGGCCCCGGTTTTCAACATCTAGGGGATCCCCGGCCCCGGCCCCGGTACCCGTTTTAACGGGGAATCCCAGCCCCGGTCGGGGCGGGTGAACCGGGTTCCCTAACGGGGCGGGGCAAATCACCATCCCTACCTAGACGCAGTCCTTAAAGGGGTTTCCAACACTCCAACACATCGAAATCATCTATGCGAGGTAATTTCGGCTCCTCTAAGTAAGATTGCAGCTCAGATTTACCACAGGTGGTGAACTCACAACTAGAGAACTCATTAAGATCCCGATAAAAAAAGCACAACTTAGCTAAGGTACAAACAAAAAATTATATTCACAAAATAAATTAAGGAAAGTTTGTTACCGTCATATATGTGTCAGCGTCAAGCATAGTATTAGTTGGTGTTGGTAAACAGTCCCTAAATTTCGACTAAAGGTTGATTTTTGTCAAATGCAATAACCAATTCAACCAACATCTATGATATTTCTAAATTATTATAATAAGGTCGAAATACATACCAAACTTGAAATTATGGATACTAAAAATCCGAATGTTACATGTAACTCAAATCCCGATCAACGGATAGATATAACACCGGTTTCCAAAAGACGCTACCAAACACTTTTGTAAATCACATAAATAAAATATCTGTTGTAGGATAAATGTGTCATCGTCTAATGGATATGACGATATAGATAGAGATAAACATATTAGAGATAGGTTAGAACTATTATCTTTTGTAGTTATCTACTTGTATCTCATCCCTATTTAAAAAGCTTATAATTAATGAGAATAACAGATCTTTTCTCTCTCTTTCTTGTTGTTCTCTTTCGTTTTTCCTTTAACACGTTATCAGCACGTATGCTCTAGGAAGATTATCAAATTTGACACCAGATTATAAAACATGGTTTACGAACGAGAAGAATTGAAAGATCAACTTGGATGAAGTCGGTACTCTTAAAACTAATTCACCAATTTGATGACCGGGTAAGTGGTTTCTTTAAAAAAATTTAGTTTGAGAATTGATATCATCAAGATCGGGAACTGTTAACTCCTACCATCCTCTGCCATCGTTATCCAAGTAAGTATAATTCGTTTATTGTTTTATCCTATTTTTATTCATGTTTTTAAGTTTTTTTATGATGTTTATGTGATCGTATGATACAACATTATTTTAAGTCGTTTTTCTATGTAAAAATATGTGTTGCAAACTACATACAAACTGATTATATATTCCCATGCTTCGTATGCATAAATACTCGTTAATTTTTTTTAGATGATTTCTTTAGGTGTTTTGTAATTCTTTTAACCATATTTACCCTAAATCACTTGACTATCCTATTTATTTTTATGTGTTTATTAATCCGTTTAGTTAACATTTTAAATCAATGCTCCAAATTTTTTTAATTGATTTATTTGTTTATTAAATGTGCAACTTTACATATTAAAGTGCTGTAATTTATTTTTGTTTGAAATGATAAAAAAAAAAATTAATTACTTTAAACATGATATTATCATATATGTATTTAGGCTTATCCATTGAATTTGTTAAGTTATATTTGTTTAATTAAAGTTTTAATTAAGTTTTTTAAAATTTATTACCTTATCCAATAAAAGATGATTTGCCACCTATTAATCCACGTTTTTTATATGTTTATTAGTTAATAGAATTTGCATAATATCTAATACCATAATATATGTACTTATAAAATAAATAAAAAAATAAAAAACAAAATTGTTGATCTAAAATTATATATGGATGTATAATCATGATTGAATGAGATAAGTAGCATTATTTTATTTAAATATTTGTTAATTTAATTATGTTTTAGTTTTTGAATTGATTTATACATGTCATGTTCAAATGTTTATCCAAATTACAATTTCTAATGACATAAAATTGTAAAAATATTATTATTCAAATGGTTATCTTAATTGTGGGTTCCTACTCATTATTATCTTAACAAATATTTGGAAGTTACACTTCCAACCCCTATATATTTTGGTCTCTTACCAAATGCCCCAAAAATATTATTAAGATAATAAAAGTTTAAATTTGACTTTATGTCAAAACCAATATTTATTTTGTTTAATGGCAAAATCTCTCAAAATTATTGATGTTATTCATGTATTTCATGAAACGAAATAATTGCATAACACTGAAAGATTTTGTCAAACGGGTGTAAATAACCCTAAGGTTGAAGGGACTTAAGTAATCCACGTGATTCCCCTCCTACCTGGAAATCCAAAAATGTTTTTGCGATCTATTTTCGAATATTGAAATATTGATGACGTATTATCAACAAAAAAAAATTAAAAATTTAAAAATACAAAAATCCAATAATATTATGATAATGAAATCTCATGCATAACATAAATAATAATAGAACATGATTTTAGAAAACCATATATTCTCCATTATTTACAACCACCTGGACTCGAAAGACTTGAGTACCATAAGATAGACAAATATGTAAAACCCATCAAAACATATTGACCCTAAAAGTCACCTGTTAAAATACATGTAAATATCTTGAGATTTTTGAGACGATACATCAGTCACAACCTTCATATGGAATACCATTAACTAGAATCCCCTAAGAACAACGGGACACCCTGAAAAGAAAAATCAGGAGTATCTAGTACCATGTATTTTCCAAACTAATCAAACAGTGGAATGAAACCCACTCGATTACAAGAAAATGACTGTTTCAACAAAGAAATGTTGTGCTCAAAATACATCTCAATCTTCATGACAAGGAACTCATAGAAGATTTTCACCTTTCATGTAGCAGTAATCATATTAATGAACCAATGTGAGCTAAAGTATAACCTTTAGACAAATTCATCAACCTACTGTAAGTGGTTGAGAGATATAACAAGGTTATTTCAGATCACTAAACATGCTGGGACAAAGAAAATTCTCGTGGTCAATAATGAAAGTGTTAGAGGTGAAACAACTCTAAAAGACAGTGAGTTAAAGACAATTTCACATAGGTGACATCTCTACACACCATGGACAAAACCATTGAAATGGTAAGGGTCATGAAAGAATCGAAAAGGGTTCTATAATTCTTGGAGCAGAGATGAAACTACTGCCTAAAAGATAATGGACAATATAAGAAGAAAAATGTGCTAAGAATCGCTCATACAAAAAGAACAAGTTGGAAATGAACTATATCAAATTAATTTAAGGTTTTGATTCAACATAATTTTGTTTGAATTTTACTTTAAGTATTAAATAAATTTCATTTACCAATGAAAACCCAAATATTTAACTATTATAAATGTAAAAAAAATACATCAAAATTACAAATATAAAACTCTCAATATTATCCGTTCCATGTTGGAATGTATCGAGGAGAACTTGAGTGTTTTTGTGGGACCTCCCACACAATCTTAAAAGATAGACTAATATTTACTCCTCCAACCAAAATACTTAGACGATGAACTGTCATTTTCTTGTTAGTACAAGATTAATAGTCATTAAAGGACTATATTAATGAGAACCTTGTTAAAATATTCATATTAATTGGAAATCGTATTATAAGAATGGAAATGGGTATATATGTACATCAACTCTAGTTATATGAAATGAACGTATATTAGAGAAATTAATGTGTCACACTGGTGGATTATGTAGGTCATCAAATCATATTATGTCACCAATAAAGAACTTTGGGACAATTACACATATATGTTTCGACATGACCTTGTGGGACACCATGGTCATAACATAATGATCTATGTATTGAAAAATACACATTGACACATTCTTTTTCGAGTGAAAGGTAAAATGAGTTAATTAACTAAATTGCAATTGTTGACATCTACAGCACAAGAAGTAACACCAACATCATAATAAGCCCTCTCGAATACCTAGAATTTTAATAAACCCTGATCCTTAGCCAAGACAGGAATGAGACTATCCTAAAGCTAAGGACATAATACAAAAATATTCCATTCTTACAATGAATAACAAGGTAATATTTATGGACATAAACAACCAGAATGCGAGCCATTAAAGTATTTTATGGTTCTGGTTTCGACACAATGAACGCATGTCGCATTATTGTCCACATAAAATGCTGCACTCCAAGCACTAGTTATACGTTTAAGGGCTCACCTCCCTCTTTATCTCATTAAGTCTATATGACTTGTAATGCTGGAGAATTTACATCATAAGGATTTGATAATTATTGCATATATATTGCAATCAATGTAGAGTTTTCTATACCCCATGTGTATGTATAAAATGGTCTCATAGAAGTTATCATCATAAGAATATAGATGGTATATAAGGAATTGGTTATGCGCACCAATTAACCCGCATTTTCCTGGGGTTATGCAAATATTACATGCAGCCTTACTTATTTTTAGACCCACTACTAGCCAACCAGTATGATGCGTACCAGTTGGTAACTGGATATAAGCCTGATATTTTATATTTACGCATGTTTGGTTGTGTAGTATATATGTGTCAATTACGCCCCCACAGCGCACCCAAATGGGTCCTTAAAAACGATTTAGTTGGATATGAATCCCCAACAGTTATCCGCTAATTAGAATCCTTGACGGGTGATCTCTTTATCGCTAGATTAGCGAGTTTGTCACTTTAATGAGACATTCTTCCCGTCGTTAGGGGGAGATAGGAAAAATGATTTTCCATGAGAACGACTGGAAGTGTCATAGAATATTCTCATTATGTCTCATTTTGATCCCCAAACTTCACAATGTAAAGTTGAAGCCAAACGAATCAGACTCGATACCTGATACGTTTAATGAAGTGACAAGATCACATATACCAGCTGCAAATATACCCTCAAGGTTAAAAGTCCCCAAACAAGGGCACAACGCCATTGGAAAGAGCGTTGCAATCACACATGGTGGAGGTGTGGTTGAGGTCGTGGCTCCCAAAAGGAAATGGGGGAGGCTACTTGGTTCGATAGACACTCATCTAAAGAAAAAGAAGAGTAAGACACAACCATTTATCATCAATACATAAACCTTTCATGAGATTATCTCTGATTAAAACTATGTCTATGAATCATTACTGGAGGACGCTCCGAAGTTAATATTTGATTCCAGAGATCAAATAAATCTCAAATGAATTATGAAAGTGCATACGAGTCGATGGACAGATCGTACATACTCATTGATGATATTCACATATATTGTTGCTCGTGAGATGATAGAGCACTATGACATCGAACCATGCTCAGTTGAAAAATGTCAACAAAGAGCAAATTGACCTAATAGAAGCAATCCAGGATAATTACATTTGACAAATACACGGGTATTTGGTCCGGTAGTGCTAACCCACCAAGTGTAAAGCCCGTAAGACATAGATAATTCATTTGTCATAAAAGCGTAATGAGAATAATTAAGTCATGATGTATAAGACTCTCCTTTGGCGCAAGGTTTCTCACAACGCCCTGGATTGATGACGAGAAGACTTGCTCTCTCGTGATGGACGTTATAACGTTCTGCTAATTAATTAGCCTAGTAATTTCCGAAGGACGGGAAATGCAGCTCATGAATGTGGTTACTACATATCTCTATGGGGATCTAGATTAAGAGATATATAAAAGTGTTTGATGACATTATATTAGTAGAAACCACGAAATGCGTTCTCCATGAAATTGAAACGCTCATAGGCGGATATGGATACCTGCCTAAGTGAATACTTCATTGGGAAGGGATATAAGAACGATGAACTGTGCCCATGCGTATTTATAAAGAAAACGAGTTCCAGATGTTCAATCATAACTCTATATGTCGATGTAATGAACATAACAAATACTCTTGATGAAATAAGAGAAACTTTATTCTATTCAAAATCTGACTTTGAGATGAAAGATCTTGGGAAAACTTGGTTTTACGTAGGACACCGAGTTTGTGATATTAATTCACCGATCGCATATGTCTAGAAAATAATCAGGCGATTTAATATGGACAAAGCGCATCTGGCTAGCACTCCCATGATCGGTCGAAGTGTTGTATAAAAGGAAAGATCCATTTCGTCTGAAGGATGATGACGAAGAGGCTTTGGGAGCTGGAATTCCCTATTTGAGTGCAATAGGCGCATTATTGTACTTAGAACAATACACTTGACCGTATTTTGTATCTCTCAATGAACTCGTTAGCTAGATTTAGCTCAGTGCCAACGCAACATCATTAGAATGATATCAAATTAATCTTTTGGAGCCATTGATGTGGGTTTATACTTACCTTACAAAAAGAAACATAGGATTGATAATAAAATTTCAATACCTACTTGGAATATGAGAGGCAAAAGTACCGGCCCTAATAGAAAAACATAAAATATTGTCTTGGTATGTCTTTGCTGATATTAAATATCTACCTGACTCATACAAAGCTCATTCCCAACTTGGATAAGGAATTACCATAGGAAACATGCCGATTGCTTGGAAGTAAACTAGGCAAACCCTTGTAGCTACCTCTTCAAACTATTCCTAGAATATAACTCTACATGAGACTATTCAATTGTGTACATGGTTAAGGACTACCATTACACATATTAGAGGGGTTAGTGTTTTGAGTTCAACAAATATCCTACTCGCATTTATGTAAATAATGCATTGTATCGAAGAAATGAAAGTAAGATATATCAAGGGTAATACCTCAAAGTAAATTATGCTTTTAGTTTATATAAAATGAGCAGTAGAAAACTCACCTCAAGATTCAAGTGAATCAAGTAAGATATAAGGAGAATGTGACATAAACAGTATGAGAATGCTAAGACCTTCCAAACTCCCTTGATTAATGCACGAATCAGGGGGAGTAGTAGACAAAAGGGGGAGTCTACTATATATGTAATATTGGTATGTTGTGCTCTTTCCTTCACCTAAGGTTTTATTTTTCCCATTGGGTTTTGTTCCTTGGTGTAAGGTTTTAGTGAGGCAACGGTTTATATACCATCATACTCTTCCAACTCTCATGATTAATGTACGAATCTGAAAGAATATTAGACTAAAGGAAAAGTCTATCTATTGCAAAGAAACTAGTGCGTTGTACTCTTTCCTTCGTCATATTTTTATTTTTCCCACTGGGTTTTTATTTTGGCGTAAGGTTTTAACGAGGCAACTGTTGTGCACCATCACTCATTTGACTCGGCACAAGAGGGAGTGTTGTAGGATAAATGTGCCATCGTCTAATGGATATGACGATATAGATAGAGATAAACATATTAGAGATAGGTTAGAACTATTATCTCTTGTAGTTATCTACTTGTATCTCATCCCTATTTAAAAGGCTTATAATTAATGAGAATAACAGGTCTCTTCTCTCTCTTTCTTGTTGTTCTCTTTCGTTTTTCCTTTAACAATATCCAATTTATCTTTAAAAAAACATGTAATTTAGAAAAAAAAAGAAAAAAAAAGAGACACGTGTTCGGCAATGATTAGTTAACCGGAAATGATACATTAGTGTTCACCGCATCAAATTAAACCCCCCAAAAAGGCGTCGAGGTTTTCTTCTGAAAGGCGAGGCGATCGGCCGAAACAGAACAGAGGTAACGAAAGGGGGGAAAAATGGCTTCCGTCGTGAAGAACATTCTCAAGAGCGTCAGAGAGAAGGGATTCGGAAATTTCGCCAGGGAGCTTCGTCAAGAAGGATTTCTGTTAGTTTTTTCTCCTTTCCTTTCCATCTATCTCTGTTTTACGATTTCTATACGCATGTTGTAAATTTAATCAAATCAAACAAAGATCTACTTTTTTTGGAATTTAGGTATTGAATTTCACATGATTTTGTTCAATTTTTGGCCATGGCCTAGTTCTAGTGCATCGATTTCTTGTTGTATATTGGTAGATGAAGAGATAAGGGAAAGAGGGGGGGGGGGGGTTTACTTGATGGTTGTTGAGATTTCATTTTACACCTATATAGACGCAAGTGAAAGGGGGTGGGGGTGGAAATCAGGTTATTTTTGTTGGAATCCCAACTTTTAGGGTTCTTCTAGGGTTTGCTAGTATCAAAGCTGAACGAATTTATGAAATAATCGAGAGAACAGAAGTGCGAGAAAACTGTACGATTTTAATTCAGGAGGAACCAAGAGGAATACCTTAGATTTGTAAGAAAGATTTACTCTTGATGACACCTAGTTAACAATGAGTCTGTAATTGTGGTTATTAGAAATTTATTATTTGGACACTGATCATAAGCAAATGCTATTTCATGGGGGCACCTGTCTTTTACTCTTTCTTTTCGGTATCAAAATTGTATTTGTTAATCATATCATCATAAAAATCATTGGCAAAATGTATGCATCTATGGACAGTTTTATTTTCCAATATTATTACCAGAGATGAATGAGAACTTTTTGGTGATCTGGTGATTATGTTATTTGGGTAATAATGAAAAAAATTGGAACTTTGCATCTTTTTTAGTCATAATCTGTAAATGTTCTAATATCTTTGGAAAAACAAAAGTGGGAATAGACTTGTGAAATGGACAAAGGGATATTTGATATGGGAATGAAGGGATTTGTTTATCTTTTATATTTTGAGTTGTTCTTGTCTTTGGGCTTATGCTTATCTAGCTTTATATATTTATACATGCAACTGTACTTACTTATCTTTTGTGTTTGTTTCAGGAACTGTCTTTCGGATGGAAATCTTTTGTAAGTAAAGCTACTCCCCTTAAAATGCATTTATGCTTTAACTAACAACCACCATTTTCGTAGTGTAGTTAACCAAGTCATTTGTGTGTCATACATAACGTAGTTCATTATAAGGTGTTCGTATGTGGTTATCCTTGTTTACTGTTGTACAATTTGTAACTATGATGAATTAAAAATGATAAAATAGACTAGAAGCTATCCCATATGTACATCCCTTTTTCATCCACACTTACCAAAAGAATTGAGATGACTAAGAGCATCCACAGCGGTGGAACCTCCAAAAACCTCACTTGCCATATTTTTTCATGTCACATCATTGACTGTTGAAGAACCTCCATAAAACTCTACAATGGAAGTTCTTACAAAAACCCCACTTTCCTTATTTTTAATTTATAAATATATATTTATTTTTAGATTATTATAAAAACTTAATATATGTGTATATTGTAAAAATGTAAAAAAATAAAAATAAAAATAATTAATTTTTTACTTTTCTATATTAATTTTAATTTGTTAATTTATATTTTGTTGACATATTTGAAAAACAATTAAAACATATAAACATAATTTTATATTGCAATTAAAAGAATTGCAAAATTACAAAAATATTATTTTTAATAAAAAGTAACACTAAATAACAAATAATAATATGATCACTCATACTCTCAATTCGACCAAATATATTCAACCAAGTCGAATTGGAGTGAATATATAATTTGAGATAATTAAAAGCTTTGTATAAAATTTTACAGGAAACGAAAAATAAAACAAAATAAAAAATATTTTATAATAATTATTTAAATTTTTTTGTATCAATTTTAACTTATATGTTTTATAAATTTATTACATAAAATGGTTAAGAAATTATGAAAATAATAAATAAAATAATAACAGAAAAGGAAACTATGGAAGAACCCGGGTTCTTGTTCAAGCACCCGGGTTCCAATAAGAACTTGTGACTGGACAAGAACCTTTGTCTCACAGCGGAGGTTCTTGTAAAAACCCCAAGAAGAACCTCATCAGGAACCTCCATTGTGGATGCTCTAATTATATTATTTTGTCTCACAAGAAAACTATAACATTAAGTATTTGAATCCCATCGTCTTCTAAACATTTCGAGTACTTTTGTTCTTAGAAGAAAGTCATATGTTATGCAGTGCCAATACATTACTTTTTTCAACTACGTAAAAAGTTGGTAAAAATTGTTCTGGTTTTAGATTAAAAAATTCTATTCACAATTTCACATTGATATAACTTCTGATCTTTTGGGTAGAATGGTATGAAATAGCATTTTTTGTGATTTTATTCTTGCAAAAAGCATACCTGAAAGCTTGGGATGTATCTTTACCTAAAAGAATAGAATAAAAGCTTAGATATCTGGAATTAACTCTATAATCTTTTTGGTTTCTAAATCATTTAGGCAAACCAAGATTCACAACATAGGAGCCACAGTAGTGGGTGTCGACAAATTTGGCAATAAATACTACGAGAAGCTTGGTGACACACAATACGGTGAGTCCTTTTTTTTGGTTATCTCCAATGATCCCTTCTCTTTTGTTCTGTATTTATTGTTTTTGAGTTGTAGGAAGACACAGATGGGTGGAATATGCTTCAAAGGACCGTTACAATGCTTCTCAGGTGCCACCGGAATGGCATGGTTGGCTGCATTTTATAACTGATCACACAGGAGATGAGGTAAAGAAAAGAGCTTTTTATAACCCAAAATACATACATATATACATACATAAACATAATAAATAATTATATATATGGTTTTGGGTTGGGTTGGGTTTGCAGTTACTAATGCTTAAACCAAAGAGGTATGGATTGGATCACAAGGAGAATTTCTCAGGGGAAGGAGATGAATACATCTATCATTCCAAGGGACACACATTGAACCCTGGTCAAAGGGACTGGACCAGGTATCAGTCATGGCAACCCACCAAGACCCAATAAATTTTAATATTTTAATTTTTTTTTTATTTTAAAAAACCAATCAAATAAGCAGCAGCAACAGCTTTGTGCAAAACTCAACCATCAAGTTGTTTCTTTGTTTCCTGTTTTTTTAAGTATTTTTGTGGTACTTGCATCAACAAGTTAAGTTATTTCTTGTTTCGTGTTGAAAATGAAGTTGTTGAACATTGGTTTGTGTTTTCATTGATTTAACTTGTTTACATATATATATATATAACTGTTTTATAACCGGTCTGACCCTAGATGGTCTAATTGATTCGAACCAATGACCGGTTAGGGGGTCTACCCCTAACTGGTAATTGGTTCTCGACCGGTTTAGTTCCCTTAACCCGAGCTTTTTGCCTGTTTCTAATTGATTCTAAAGGGGGTGTTTGGGATTGCTTATAAAAACAACTTATTGACATTGACTTATTCAGGTGTGATACCGGTAATAAGTTGTTTTAAGTGTTTGGATTGAGAAAAAAAAGGAAGGTGCTATGAAATGAATTTTATCTTAAATTCTTGTAAAATAATTACAACATTAAAAAAAAGATAAAATGTTATTTTGGTTTTCATTTCTCTTTATTTTCTATTTAAATAGATATTTCGAATATATGTACTAAATAAATCGTTAGTTTTATAGTTAATTCTATTCCACACCAAAGAAATGAAAAATGGTCCATTAAATTGGAAAAAACAAAAGCAAAAACATAAAGATGTGAAAACACAAAAAAATGTCATAGTCATATCCTTTTTTCTCTGACATTCTAGCCTTAGAGCATCTCCAATAGATATGCTAAAAGTTTTCTATAATAGACTAAAAAAAGTCAAAATCTCTATAAAAATTTACATTCATCTCCAACAGCTACTCTATTTTAGCAATTCTACCATTAATTATATTAATAAAATATTTAATACATCTAATAAAATAATATTTCTCTCTCCTACACATTTTTATCTTAATACTCTAATTGGTTGATATAATTAAAATATTATTTTATCTCTCTTCTAATAAGCTTTAGAGATTTCTCTAAATTTAGAGAATTTTACAACTTCTTTCATCTTTTTTCTATTTTAGCATATAGGATAGAATAGCTGTTGGAGCAACTAAAATGTTAAAATTACACTTTTTTTCATTTTAACATAGCTGTTGGAGATGCTTTTAAAAGGAAAAATTAAAATAAAATCTATAAAAAAGATCAAGAAAAATGGCAAGCCTATCACCGCAAATAAAAATATATATTAATATTGTGGCAAATAATAGGACGGTACAAGAAAATGAACTATTCACTAGGGGTGAGTACCGGACGGGTCGGATCGGTTTGGTTCAGGGCCCAAAACCCTAAACCCGATCGGGTATCGGGTGGAAAGCAAAGGGGTCTGTTAATTTTTTTGTTTAACCAGTCTATTGTCATTCAACAACTATAAGATCAACAATTTTATAAGCTGGGGCCTCTTATCAATTACTCTTCAGGCTTTGTGAGCTCTCATGGTACAATCCTCTTCCCATCGAACCCTCTTTCTCCTCTGTTCAGGGTTCCAAACTCAATGATGGCAACTAAACACGAGGGTTGCGCTAGTTGCAGGACTTAACCCAACACCTTACGGCACTAGCTGACATAACTTGTTTCTGTCAAGAAAAAAAGTGCCTCATGAATTGGTTTGTCCTAAACGAGTTCAACCCTTGGAACATACTACAACCCCAAGTGACGAAGAGCCGACATTGAGGTGCCAAACCCAACTTGTTATGCGAGTCGACTAATCCTAGGACGACCACCCGCGTCGCGGGTAGCCGGGAGTCACTGCAAATCTGCAATTGAACCACAAAGGGATTTCTATTCCTCATTGGATTCGAACATGAAACCTCCAGATACTTTTAACCTTTGGAGCCCAAGTTCAAACCAATCGGACACCATCCTTATGGTTAACAAATCTTTTTTTTGTCAATAAGCTCATACCAATCAATCGAATATACCCTTTGTTCCGGCCATTGTAGCACGTGTGTCGCCCAAGGTATAAGGGGTGAGGATGACGTCAATGTAATGAAGTTTAATTTAATAATGTAATGATTTTTTTCCCTCCCAATTAATTTAACAAACATTCATTTTTCCTATGTTGTTCGTATTTTATTTATTAAACGGATTCCAACTTACATAACATCATGTTTTTTTAAGCGACATCATATTGTCAGATATATCCGTCAACATGTATATAAAATGGGGTGGATTATATTAGGACACCCCTCTACTTGCTAATTAGACACCTCCCTACCATTAATAATGATATAATCTACCCTTTTTTTAAATAAATTCTACTTTTTTTTATATTTTCAACACAACTAAATAGTGATCATTATATAATTATAGTGATATTATTATTATTTTAATAGTTAAATTAATACTATTATTACTTTTAACTAAATTATTATAATCTTATGTTAATTAAAAAGCAATGGTTTTTTCTTTAATATTTCATTATTAGTTATTATCTATGTTATAACAACAATAAAAATTGTTATATTAGTATATTAAAAAAATTTAATTTAATCAACATATTAGGTGACATTCGTGAAATCTCTTATCACCAGTGCATCACGTGTTATTTTATATGGTTTTTTTCACCTGTGACTAAAATTTAATATAATAATTAACATATATTTCTTTCACATGTACGTACTTGATTCACAATCTGAACTTTCTTTGTGTGTTTGTGAAACAACATTGTAAACTGGATACATATGAAATAAACATATGCTGAAACAAAGATATGTTAATAATATGTTAAATACAATATTTTGATGTAAAAAGTCATATAAAACAAAAAAAGTTTTCATGGATCTCATGAATTTTGGAGTTTTAAATTGGTTAAAGTCATGTTTTATAATATAGTACAAACATGTGGAGTTAAATTCAAATTGAAACTAAAAGTATTGTATAAATTTAAATATCTTAAAATAAATTAAAACTAAAATAAAATAAAAATTTAAAACGTAGTATAAAAAGTTTATATGGTAAAATACATATATTTTTGTAAATAAATATTTACTAATAAAAATAAGTAAAAACGTGGATAAAAAAACAGTATCAACATATATTAAAAAACATATTTAAAATTAAATAAAATTTAAATATTAATAACAATTGTTATCATATAATAATAATTGTGGGTTAGGTTCAAATATAAACTCAATTTTAGCGGTGAACGTGAGGACGAATCTCAGCCACACATCTTCGGTTATGGTGGACGCGATCACGGAAGATTGACGCGATTAATGGGAGGGTGGAGATTATTAAAGGAGGGGAACCAGGTCAAAACCGCCTTTATAAACCGGATAAGTGACTGACATTCGTCCTCACGTTCACAACAAAAAATGACTTCACATTCAAACTTTCCTCTAATAATTGTTATATTAACAATTAAAAAAATAGTAAAGAGAGATGAGAAAGATAAATGGTGAATTTAATACCAGATGAGATATTTCTTTCATCCCTAATTTCACTTTCTGCAAGGGTCAACTCAACGACTTTCAGAAAAAACACACACACATACACACACTCGATCTAAAACACATACTCAGATGAGGAAGAGACGACCTCCATGAAAGCAGTGATGTCTTTCCAAGCTGGTTTGTGCCTTTTCTTTTGTTTAATTACCTTATTATTTGATTCATTGCTTCACCACCTGATTGATTATCTCAACTTATTCCTTACTTTGATTCTTTTAACATTTTGGATGATAATTTCACATTAATTTTGAAGTTAGAAAACACTCAATTTGATTTGCAATTCTCGAATTGCATTTGCATGAACAAGGGTATTTCGACTGTTGTTGGTCAAATGGCCATTGTTGAACACATAGCTAAATATCTTCAAGTTTGAACTTTATTTCATCTATGGAATCAAATCAGGTATTGATCCAATTTTTTTTTCTGCCTAAACTTTATGTTATTGCTCTTGGTTTGTTCTTTGTTTATTTATTTAGATTTTGCATAGAAGAGGACAGAGTGAGATGTTGGATGGATCTTACCAAAAAAGAACATTTTATTCATTCATGCAAACCATATGTTTGATAAAATGCCTCAATGATATCTTGACTCCACTCTAAAAGCTATGTAAAGAATAGGTTTTGGAATTCACATATTGATGGATGATGATAATGGGTATGATTCTGAAACTATATAAAGGTTGTCTTCCATTATTCCATATCATGCATGTTTGCATACATGAAAGAAGTTGCTAAAATCTATTTATCAAAGTTTATACGATTATCAGGGCCGTGCTGTTCCATTATGTTAAATTGAACAGAGGCCCTCAAAATCCATTTATGTTTTACTGTCTTGAGAATCACAGCCCTGCAATTTATTTTGATTGGATTCATTCGGTTTGTTTTCTTCAATCACAGCCCAATAATTAATGTTAGTTTCTCCAAAATGGAGTCGCCGTTGGAGATGAGTGCATATTTTTTTAGAGATTCCGGCTTTTTAAATCTCTATTTTGGAGAAACTTTAGAGATGCTGTTGGAGATGCTAGGTAATCTCCAAATATGGAGAAAAAAGCACCTTTTTTCATAGTTTCTCCATTTTGGAGAAACTTACGGAGATGCTGTTGGAGCATAATTGTCATACAAAATCTCTATTTTTCTCTTTTTCTCCATTATGGAGATGCTGTTGGAGATGCTCTTATAGGTTACGCTTTTTAAAAAACAACTTTTTTTTAATTATCAATTACACTTTAATGCATTAAATATCGTTTGAAGAGGAAGTTCTAAAGAAAAACGGACTGAATACGGATATCCAACCTACTATGCGAGTTGACTAATCCTAGGTCGACTACCTGTGCCGCGGGTAGCTTGGAGTCACCGAAATTGAACGTCCGTGGCTATAAGGGGATTTTGTTTCCTCTTTAGATTCGAACATTGGATCTCGAGATACTTTTGGCTTTTTGAGCCCAAGTTCAAACCAATCGGGCACCACCGTTTTGGTTGACAAATCCTTTTTTGTCGATAACCTCATACGAAACGATCGAATATACCCTTTGTTTCGGACATTGTAACACGTGTGTGCCTAGAGCATCAACATAATGAAGTTTGATTTATTTCATATTTAATGTAATGAATTTCTCTCAATCAATGCAACAAACATTCATTCATTTTTCTTATTTTATTTGTTAAACAGATTTGAATTACATGACATCAGATTTTTTTTAGGCGACGTCATATTATCTGATCAATAAATTATCCATCAAACATAGATATAAAATATCCAAATATAAACATATTTGGCGGGTTGGCAGGTCACCTAAAAATCCAGCCAGATATAAACATCCAAATTTCAACAAAAAGTTTTAACAGACACATAAAACGTTCAACGTTCTAACATCCAAACACATAAAAAGTTGTTTTTGTTTTATTTTTGTTTTTTGAGTTTTAATTTTTAACTAAATAACTAAATATAAGATATATTTAATAAAATTAAAAATTGCTTGGCGGGTCAACCCCCGACACGATTGGTTCAACCCGAACACGACCCGTTTATTTGGCGGGTTAGCGGGTCAAAAACTTCAACCCTAACCCGTTTATTTTCGTGTCATGTTTCGTGTCGAGAATTGCCACCCCTAATCTTAATGTTTTTTGGCCGTTTTAATAAAACATGAAAAAATAGGAAATTAATTTCTTTTATGTACCTCAAAAATTGTTAAATCTGTTACTCACCGTTGCAATAACCAGATGAGATATTTCATCACTAATTTCGGTTTCTGCAAGGGTCAACTCAACAACTTTCAGAAAACACACACATACACACACTCAAGATCTAAAACACGTACTCAGATGGACGATGAGACGACCTCCATGAAAGCACTGAAATGATGTCTTTCCAGTGATCGAATAAATCTGGTTTGTGCCTTTTCTTCTGTTTGATTACCTTATTATTTCATTAATTGCTTCACCACCTGATTGATTATCTCAACTTATTCCTTCTTACTTTGATTCTTTTCAACTTTTAACATTTTGGATGATAACTTGACGTTCAATTTTGAAGTTAGAAAACACTCCATTTGATTTGCATTACTCGAACTTTGACTTTTGTTGGTCAAACTAATTACTCTCAACATTCAAAAGGCCATGTTTGGCAATCGCTAAGGAGCTTAATGAAATAATCCCATTTGATAAGCTATCTTATAGTTTAGGTTTTTTAAAACCTACTTTTTTATTTATTTATTATTATTATCATCAATTATGCATCTTGTATAGAAACACCCTTTATATTTTCATTTTATGTCGTATAACATCGTCATAAGGCTTATCCGTTAGTTTTTACCAAACGTGACCAGTTTGTAAGTGAGCTTACTAGCTAACCACTAGATCGTTAGCCTTCAGCCAGCTTACTAGCTAACCACTAACTGATTTGCCATCATGTAGCTTATTATCAGTTAGTTTGTCATACATAGTTGGAGTTGATATGAGTTTGATTTATAACATTCCAGCAAATCTTTACATTTTATTTTATCTTTCTGAAGTTGTATTCATGTTGTAAAATTACACATAGTTATCAATATTTTCTTGAAAAATCGAAGAATTTAAATTAATTTTGAAATTGAAAACTAGTTTGTGATATATTTATTGTTTGGAAAGCTATGATAGATATAGTTCTGTTAAAAATATAAAAAAAACAATTATACAAGGAGTTCTGGAACCAATAAAGTGTCATTTTAGGACGATTTTTCATTTTAGGCGTATTATAAAGTATAAAACCATTTTTGTTGTAATAAGCATTTGTAAACGACCCCTAAATATTTCTTATAAATCATAATGGAAAATATTTAAAAAAAAGAGGAACCGAAGTTATTGGGGAAAAAGAGTCCAACTCATTACACTTCAAAAACTGAAGCATTTATTATTATATAAAAATAAATAATAAAGGGTGAGGGGGTGCCGCTGCACCTTCTGGTGCTAAGGTGGCTCCAGCCCTGCCTACGTAGTCGCATGCCACAACCATTTCGAATTACACAATTCACACAAAAAAGTAAAACCGTGAGTCAAGCTTTTTTATGTTAAGTTCAATTTCTCTTCAGATAAATAAACATCCATATTCAATACCGCTGTCATATATCAAACTTTATTAATTCCTATACACTTTAAAAAGGATAAGAAAAAAATACATCAAATATACTTTCACGCCCATCCTTTTATTAAATTCCATGGACCATCAACATGTTTAGATACATAAAATCCATCGGGATTTACCGACCAATAACAATGTTCAACACCTAATTTGCCTACATAACACAGAGTTCTAATGTTGTCATCAAATAAAGCCAAACTCTGAGATTTTGAACCCCACCAAAAGTAGCCATAGAAAAGAGTATGACCATCTGCTCTTTCACAAAATGACCAATTGTAATTTCCTTTGTATAATGGAATGGTATGATTTCCAAGATCAACATCTCCTGATTTGATATGACCAACGACGCGGTCTGCAATATTAGTTGTAATAAAAATATCCCATTGATGAGTAAGTACGCAGCTAGGAGTTACCCAAGCAACCAAAGAAGATAAAATAACAAAGGTAAAAAGGCTATGCATTGCAGACAATTCTTCTTTGGACAAACTTCAAGTTCATCCACAATATATATACTGCTCATTCTTTCAAGCGTTAAAAAAAAACACTTTAATGCATTAAATATCGTTTGAAGAGGAAGTTTTGATCAACCAATTAATAACCATCCTTCTTTGCTTTATGTTACTCATTCCGTTTCAAAATAAATGTCCACAGTAATAAAGATATGGATTTTAAAAAATGTGTAACTATTACTTATGTTAATTAAGTAATTGATAATTTAATTGTTAATAATATATTGAGTAATGAGATTTTCCATTTTAAAAACACGAGACACTTACATTTGAAAATGAACATTTAATTCTGAGACAAAATAAAATAAAAATGTGGATAAATTAACAATTAGATATTATTAACTCAATAATACCTTATTGTTAGCAGGTGCAAATTTACAAGAATTTCAACCATTGTGATTTGAGAAACAAAAGGAGATCACTAAAAATGGCGTATGCTGTGGTTGAATTTCTCTTGGACAATCTCAAATAACTTGTACTCTACAATGCTGATTTAATATATGTAGTAAAAAGCCAAGTTGATTGTATTTATAAAGAGCTTAGCTTAATGAAAGCATTCCTCAAAGATTCTAAAGAAAAACGGACTGAATACGAATATCCAACCTACTATGCGAGTTGACTAATCCTAGGTCGACTACCTGCGCCGCGGGTAGCTTGGAGTCACCGAAATTGAACGTCCGTGGCTATAAGGGGATTTTTATTCCTCTTTAGATTCGAACATGGGATCTCCAGATACTTTTGGCTTTTTGAGCCCAAGTTCAAACCAATCGGGCACCACCCTTTTGGTTGAAAAATCCTTTTTTGTCGATAACCTCATACCAAACGATCGAATATACCCTTTGTTTCGGACATTGTAGCACGTGTGTCGCCTAGAGCATCAATATAATGAGGTTTGATTTATTTCATATTTAATGTAATGAATTTCTCTCAATCAATGCAACAAACATTCATTCATTTTTCTTATTTTATTTGTTAAACAGATTTGAATTACATGACATCAGATTTTTTTTAGGCGACGTCATATTGTCTGATCAATAAATTATCCATCAAACATAGATATAAAATATCCAAATATAAACATATTTGGCGGGTTGGCAGGTCACCTAAAAATCCGGCCCGGATATAAACATCCAAATTTCAACAAAAAGTTTTAACAGACACATAAAACGTTCAACGTTCTAACATCCAAACACATAAAAAGTTGTTTTTGTTTTATTTTTGTTTTTTGAGTTTTAATTTTTAACTAAATAACTAAATATAAGATATATTTAATAAAATTAAAAATTGCTTGGCGGGTCAACCCCCGACACGATTGGTTCAACCCGAACACGACCCGTTTATTTGGCGGGTTAGCGGGTCAAAAACTTCAACCCTAACCCGTTTATTTTCGTGTCATGTTTCGTGTCGAGAATTGCCACCCCTAATCTTAATGTTTTTTGGCCGTTTTAATAAAACATGAAAAAATAGGAAATTAATTTCTTTTATGTACCTCAAAAATTGTTAAATCTGTTACTCACCGTTGCAATAACCAGATGAGATATTTCATCACTAATTTCGGTTTCTGCAAGGGTCAACTCAACAACTTTCAGAAAACACACACATACACACACTCAAGATCTAAAACACGTACTCAGATGGACGATGAGACGACCTCCATGAAAGCACTGAAATGATGTCTTTCCAGTGATCGAATAAATCTGGTTTGTGCCTTTTCTTCTGTTTGATTACCTTATTATTTCATTAATTGCTTCACCACCTGATTGATTATCTCAACTTATTCTTTCTTACTTTGATTCTTTTCAACTTTTAACATTTTGGATGATAACTTGACGTTCAATTTTGAAGTTAGAAAACACTCCATTTGATTTGCAATTCTCGAACTTTGACTTTTGTTGGTCAAACTAATTACTCTCAACATTCAAAAGGCCATGTTTGGCAATCGCTAAGGAGCTTAATGAAATAATCCCATTTGATAAGCTATCTTATAGTTTAGGTTTTTTAAAACCTACTTTTTTATTTATTTATTATTATTATCATCAATTATACCTCTTGTATAGAAACAGCTTTTATATTTTCATTTTATGTCGTATAACATCGTCATAAGGCTTATCCGTTAGTTTTTACCAAACGTGACCAGTTTGTAAGTGAGCTTACTAGCTAACCACTAGATCGTTAGCCTTCAGCCAGCTTACTAGCTAATCACTAACTGATTTGCCATCATGTAGCTTATTATCAGTTAGTTTGTCATACATAGTTGGAGTTGATATGAGTTTAATTTATAACGTTCCAGCAAATCTTTACATTTTATTTTATCTTTCTGAAGTTGTATTTATGTTGTAAAATTACGCACAGTTATAAATATTTTCTTGAAAAATCGAAGAATTTAAATTAATTTTGAAAGTGAAAACTAGTTTGTGATATATTTATTGTTTGGAAAGCTATGATAGATATTGTTCTGTTAAAATTACAAAAAAACAATTATACATGGAGTTCTGGAACCAATATAGTGTCATTTTAGGACGATTTTTCATTTTAGGCGTATTATAAAGTATAAAACCATTTTTGTTGTAATAAGCATTTGTAAACGACCCCTTAATATTTCTTATAAATCATAATGGAAAATATTTAAAAAAAAGAGGAACCGAAGTTATTGGGGAAAAAGAGTCCAACTCATTACACTTCAAAAACTGAAGCATTTATTATTATATAAAAATAAATAATAAAGGGTGAGGGGGTGCCGCTGCACCTTCTGGTGCTAAGGTGGCTCCAGCCCTGCCTACGTAGTCGCATGCCACAACCATTTCGAATTACACAATTCACACAAAAAAGTAAAACCGTGAGTCAAGCTTTTTTATGTTAAGTTAAATTTCTCTTCAGATAAATAAACATCCATATTCAATACCGCTGTCATATATCAAACTTTATTAATTCCTATACACTTTAAAAAGGATAAGAAAAAAATACATCAAATATACTTTCACGCCCATCCTTTTATTAAATCCCATGGGCCATCAACATGTTTAGATACATAAAATCCATCGGGATTTACCGACCAATAACAATGTTCAACACCTAATTTGCCTACATAACACAGAGTTCTAATGTTGTCATCAAATAAAGCCAAACTCTGAGATTTTGAACCCACCAAAAGTAGCCATAGAAAAGAGTATGACCATTTGCTCTTTCACAAAATGACCAATTGTAATTTCCTTTGTATAATGGAATGGTATGATTTCCAAGATCAACATCTCCTGATTTGATATGACCAACGACGCGGTCTGCAATATTAGTTGTAATAAAAATATCCCATTGATGAGTAAGTACGCAGCTAGGAGTTACCCAAGCAACCAAAGAAGATAAAATAACAAAGGTAAAAAGGCTATGCATTGCAGACAATTCTTCTTTGGACAAACTTCAAGTTCATCCACAATATATATACTGCTCATTCTTTCAAGCGTTAAAAAAAACACTTTAATTGCATTAAATATCGTTTGAAGAGGAAGTTTTGATCAACCAATTAATAACCATCCTTCTTTGCTTTATGTTACTCATTCCGTTTCAAAATAAATGTCCACAGTAATAAAGATATGGATTTTAAAAAATGTGTAACTATTACTTATGTTAATTAAGTAATTGATAATTTAATTGTTAATAATATATTGAGTAATGAGATTTTCCATTTTAAAAACACGAGACACTTACATTTGAAAATGAACATTTAATTCTGAGACAAAATAAAATAAAAATGTGGATAAATTAACAATTAGATATTATTAACTCAATAATACCTTATTGTTAGCAGGTGCAAATTTACAAGAATTTCAACCATTGTGATTTGAGAAACAAAAGGAGATCACTAAAAATGGCGTATGCTGTGGTTGAATTTCTCATGGACAATCTCAAATAACTTGTACTCTACAATGCTGATTTAATATATGTAGTAAAAAGCCAAGTTGATTGTATTTATAAAGAGCTTAGCTTAATGAAAGCATTCCTCAAAGATTCTAAAGAAAAACGGACTGAATACGAATATCCAACCTACTATGCGAGTTGACTAATCCTAGGTCGACTACCTGCGCCGCGGGTAGCTTGGAGTCACCGAAATTGAACGTCCGTGGCTATAAGGGGATTTTTATTCCTCTTTAGATTCGAACATTGGATCTCCAGATACTTTTGGCTTTTTGAGCCCAAGTTCAAACCAATCGGGCCCCACCCTTTTGGTTGAAAAATCCTTTTTTGTCGATAACCTCATACCAAACGATCGAATATACCCTTTGTTTCGGACATTGTAGCACGTGTGTCGCCTAGAGCATCAATATAATGAGGTTTGATTTATTTCATATTTAATGTAATGAATTTCTCTCAATCAATGCAACAAACATTCATTCATTTTTCTTATTTTATTTGTTAAACAGATTTGAATTACATGACATCAGATTTTTTTTAGGCGACGTCATATTATCTGATTAATAAATTATCCATCAAACATAGATATAAAATATCCAAATATAAACATATTTGGCGGGTTGGCAGGTCACCTAAAAATCCAGCCAGATATAAACATCCAAATTTCAACAAAAAGTTTTAACAGACACATAAAACGTTCAACGTTCTAACATCCAAACACATAAAAAGTTGTTTTTGTTTTATTTTTGTTTTTTGAGTTTTAATTTTTAACTAAATAACTAAATATAAGATATATTTAAAAAAATTAAAATATGCTTGGCGGGTCAACCCGCGACACGATTGGTTCAACCCGAACACGACCCGTTTATTTGGCGGGTTAGCGGGTCAAAAACTTCAACCCTAACCCGTTTATTTTCGTGTCATGTTTCGTGTCGAGAATTGCCACCCCTAATCTTAATGTTTTTTGGCCGTTTTAATAAAACATGAAAAAATAGGAAATTAATTTCTTTTATGTACCTCAAAAATTGTTAAATCTGTTACTCACCGTTGCAATAACCAGATGAGATATTTCATCACTAATTTCGGTTTCTGCAAGGGTCAACTCAACAACTTTCAGAAAACACACACATACACACACTCAAGATCTAAAACACGTACTCAGATGGACGATGAGACGACCTCCATGAAAGCAGTGAAATGATGTCTTTCTAGTGATCGAATAAATCTGGTTTGTGCCTTTTCTTCTGTTTGATTACCTTATTATTTCATTAATTGCTTCACCATATGATTGATTATCTCAACTTATTCCTTCTTACTTTGATTCTTTTCAACTTTTAACATTTTGGATGATAACTTGACGTTCAATTTTGAAGTTAGAAAACACTCCATTTGATTTGCAATTCTCGAACTTTGACTTTTGTTGGTCAAACTAATTACTCTCAACATTCAAAAGGCCATGTTTGGCAATCGCTAAGGAGCTTAATGAAATAATCCCATTTGATAAGCTATCTTATAGTTCAGGTTTTTTAAAACCTACTTATTTATTTATTTATTATTATTATCATCAATTATGCCTCTTGTATAGAAACACCCTTTATATTTTCATTTTATGTCGTATAACATCGTCATAAGGCTTATCCGTTAGTTTTTACCAAACGTGACCAGTTTGTAAGTGAGCTTACTAGCTAACCCCTAGATCGTTAGCCTTCAGCCAGCTTACTAGCTAATCACTAACTGATTTGCCATCATGTAGCTTATTATCAGTTAGTTTGTCATACATAGTTGGAGTTGATATGAGTTTAATTTATAACGTTCCAGCAAATCTTTACATTTTATTTTATCTTTCTGAAGTTGTATTTATGTTGTAAAATTACACACAGTTATAAATATTTTCTTGAAAAATCGAAAAATTTAAATTAATTTTGAAATTGAAAACTAGTTTGTGATATATTTATTGTTTGGAAAGCTATGATAGATATAGTTCTGTTAAAAATATAAAAAAACAATTATACATGGAGTTCTGGAACCAATATAGTGTCATTTTAGGACGATTTTTCATTTTAGGCGTATTATAAAGTATAAAACCATTTTTGTTGTAATAAGCATTTGTAAACGACCCCTAAATATTTCTTATAAATCATAATGGAAAATATTTAAAAAAAAGTGGAACCGAAGTTATTGGGGAAAAAGAGTCCAACTCATTACACTTCAAAAACTGAAGCATTTATTATTATATAAAAATAAATAATAAAGGGTGAGGGGGTGCCGCTGCACCTTCTGGTGCTAAGGTGGCTCCAGCCCTGCCTACGTAGTCGCATGCCACAACCATTTCGAATTATACAATTCACACAAAAAAGTAAAACCGTGAGTCAAGCTTTTTTATGTTAAGTTAAATTTCTCTTCAGATAAATTAACATCCATATTCAATACCGCTGTCATATATCAAACTTTATTAATTTCTATACACTTTAAAAAGGATAAGAAAAAAATACATCAAATATACTTTCACGCCCATCCTTTTATTAAATTCCATGGACCATCAACATGTTTTGATACATAAAATCCATCGGGATTTACCGACCAATAACAATGTTCAACACCTAATTTGGCTACATAACACAGAGTTCTAATGTTGTCATCAAATAAAGCCAAACTCTGAGATTTTGAACCCCACCAAAAGTAGCCATAGAAAAGAGTATGACCATCTGCTCTTTCACAAAATGACCAATTGTAATTTCCTTTGTATAATGGAATGGTATGATTTCCAAGATCAACATCTCCTGATTTGATATGACCAACGACGCGGTCTGCAATATTAGTTGTAATAAAAATATCCCATTGATGAGTAAGTACGCAGCTAGGAGTTACCCAAGCAACCAAAGAAGATAAAATAACAAAGGTAAAAAGGCTATGCATTGCAGACAATTCTTCTTTGGACAAACTTCAAGTTCATCCACAATATATATACTGCTCATTGTTTCAAGCGTTAAAAAAAAACACTTTAATGCATTAAATATCGTTTGAAGAGGAAGTTTTGATCAACCAATTAATAACCATCCTTCTTTGCTTTATGTTACTCATTCCGTTTCAAAATAAATGTCCACAGTAATAAAGATATGGATTTTAAAAAATGTGTAACTATTACTTATGTTAATTAAGTAATTGATAATTTAATTGTTAATAATATATTGAGTAATGAGATTTTCCATTTTAAAAACACGAGACACTTACATTTGAAAATGAACATTTAATTCTGAGACAAACTAAAATAAAAATGTGGATAAATTAACAATTACATATTATTAACTCAATAATACCTTATTGTTAGCAGGTGCAAATTTACAAGAATTTCAACCATTGTGATTTGAGAAACAAGAGGAGATCACTAAAAATGGCGTATGCCGTGGTTGAATTTCTCTTGGACAATCTCAAATAACTTCTACTCTACAATGCTGATTTAACATATATAGTAAAAAGCCAAGTTGATTGTATTTATAAAGAGCTTAGCTAAATGAAAGCATTCCTCAAAGATTCTAAAGAAAAACAGACTGAATACGGATATCCAACCTACTATGCGAGTTGACTAATCCTAGGTCGACTACCTGCGCCGCGGGTAGCTTGGAGTCACCGAAATTGAACGTCCGTGGCTATAAGGGGATTTTTATTCCTCTTTAGATTCGAACATTGGATCTCCAGATACTTTTGGCTTTTTGAGCCCAAGTTCAAACCAATCGGGCACCACCCTTTTGGTTGACAAATCCTTTTTTGTCGATAACCTCATATCAAACGATCGAATATACCCTTTGTTTCGGACATTGTAACACGTGTGTCGCCTAGAGCATCAATATAATGACGTTTGATTTATTTCATATTTAATGTAATGAATTTCTCTCAATCAATGCAACAAACATTCATTCCTTTTTCTTATTTTATTTGTTAAACAAATTTGAATTACATGACATCAGATTTTTTTTAGGCGACGTCATATTATCTGATCAATAAATTATCCATCAAACATAGATATAAAATATCCAAATATAAACATATTTGGCGGGTTGGCAGGTCACCTAAAAATCCAGCCAGATATAAACATCCAAATTTCAAGAAAAAGTTTTAACAGACACATAAAACGTTCAACGTTCTAACATCCAAACACATAAAAAGTTGTTTTTGTTTTATTTTTGTTTTTTGAGTTTTAATTTTTAACTAAATAACTAAATATAAGATATATTTAAAAAAATTAAAATATGCTTGGCGGGTCAACCCGCGACACGATTGGTTCAACCCGAACACGACCCGTTTATTTGGCGGGTTAGCGGGTCAAAAACTTCAACCCTAACCCGTTTATTTTCGTGTCATGTTTCGTGTCGAGAATTGCCACCCCTAATCTTAATGTTTTTTGGCCGTTTTAATAAAACATGAAAAAATAGGAAATTAATTTCTTTTATGTACCTCAAAAATTGTTAAATCTGTTACTCACCGTTTCAATAACCAGATGAGATATTTCATCACTAATTTCGGTTTCTGCAAGGGTCAACTCAACAACTTTCAGAAAACACACACATACACACACTCAAGATCTAAAACACATACTCAGATGGACGATGGGACGACCTCCATGAAAGCAGTGAAATGATGTCTTTCCAGTGATCGAATAAATCTAGTTTGTGCCTTTTCTTCTGTTTGATTACCTTATTATTTCATTAATTGCTTCACCATATGATTGATTATCTCAACTTATTCCTTCTTACTTTGATTCTTTTCAACTTTTAACATTTTGGATGATAATTTGACGTTCAATTTTGAAGTTAGAAAACACTCCATTTGATTTGCAATTCTCGAACTTTGACTTTTGTTGGTCAAACTAATTACTCTCAACATTCAAAAGGCCATGTTTGGCAATCGCTAAGGAGCTTAATGAAATAATCCCATTTGATAAGCTATCTTATAGTTTAGGTTTTTTAAAACCTACTTATTTATTTATTTATTATTATTATCATCAATTATGCCTCTTGTATAGAAACACCCTTTATATTTTCATTTTATGTCGTATAACATCGTCATAAGGCTTATCCGTTAGTTTTTACCAAACGTGACCAGTTTGTAAGTCAGCTTACTAGCTAACCACTAGATTGTTAGCCTTCAGCCAGCTTACTAGCTAACAACTAACTGATTTGCCATCATGTAGCTTATTATCAGTTAGTTTGTCATACATAGTTGGAGTTGATATGAGTTTGATTTATAACGTTCCAGCAAATCTTTACATTTTATTTTATCTTTCTGAAGTTGTATTTATGTTGTAAAATTACACATAGTTATCAATATTTTCTTGAAAAATCGAAGAATTTAAATTAATTTTGAAATTGAAAACTAGTTTGTGATATATTTATTGTTTGGAAAAATATGATAGATATAGTTCTGTTAAAAATATATAAAAACAATTATACATGGAGTTCTGGAACCAATAAAGTGTCATTTTAGGACGATTTTTCATTTTAGGCGTATTATAAAGTATAAAACCATTTTTGTTGTAATAAGCATTTGTAAACGACCCCTTAATATTTCTTATAAATCATAATGGAAAATATTTAAAAAAAAGAGGAACCGAAGTTATTGGGGAAAAAGAGTCCAACTCATTACACTTCAAAAACTGAGTCCAACTCATTACACTTCAAAAACTGAAGCATTTATTATTATATAAAAATAAATAATAAAGGCTGAGGGGGTGCCGCTGCACCTTCTGGTGCTAAGGTGGCTCCAGCCCTGCCTACGTAGTCGCATGCCACAACCATTTCAAATTACACAATTCACACAAAAAAGTAAAACCGTGAGTCAAGCTTGTTTATGTTAAGTTAAATTTCTTTTCAGATAAATAAACATCCATATTCAATACCGCTGTCATATATCAAACTTTATTAATTCCTATACACTTTAAAAAGGATAAGAAAAAATACATCAAATATACTTTCACGCCCATCCTTTTATTAAATTCCATGGACCATCAACATGTTTAGATACATAAAATCCATCGGGATTTACCGACCAATAACAATGTTCAACACCTAATTTGCCTACATAACACAGAGTTCTAATGTTGTCATCAAATAAAGCCAAACTCTGAGATTTTGAACCCCACCAAAAGTAGCCATAGAAAAGAGTATGACCATCTGCTCTTTCACAAAATGACCAATTGTAATTTCCTTTGTATAATGGAATGGTATGATTTCCAAGATCAACATCTCCTGATTTGATATGACCAACGACGCGGTCTGCAATATTAGTTGTAATAAAAATATCCCATTGATGAGTAAGTACGCAGCTAGGAGTTACCCAAGCAACCAAAGAAGATAAAATAACAAAGGTAAAAAGGCTATGCATTGCAGACAATTCTTCTTTGGACAAACTTCAAGTTCATCCACAATATATATACTGCTCATTCTTTCAAGCGTTACAAAAAAAAACACTTTAATGCATTAAATATCGTTTGAAGAGGAAGTTTTGATCAACCAATTAATAACCATCCTTCTTTGCTTTATGTTACTCATTCCGTTTCAAAATAAATGTCCACAGTAATAAAGATATGGATTTTAAAAAATGTGTAACTATTACTTATGTTAATTAAGTAATTGATAATTTAATTGTTAATAATATATTGAGTAATGAAATTTTCCATTTTAAAAACACGAGACACTTACATTTGAAAATGAACATTTAATTCTGAGACAAACTAAAATAAAAATGTGGATAAATTAACAATTAGATATTATTAACTCAATAATACCTTATTGTTAGCAGGTGCAAATTTACAAGAATTTCAACCATTGTGATTTGAGAAACAAAAGGAGATCACTAAAAATGGCGTATGCTGTGGTTGAATTTCTCTTGGACAATCTCAAATAACTTCTACTCTACAATGCTGATTTTAATATATGTAGTAAAAAACCAAGTTGATTGTATTTATAAAGAGCTTAGCTTAATGAAAGCATTCCTCAAAGATTCTAAAGAAAAACGGACTGAATACGAATATCCAACCTACTATGCGAGTTGACTAATCCTAGGTCGACTACCTGCGCCGCGGGTAGCTTGGAGTCACCGAAATTGAACGTCCGTGGCTATAAGGGGATTTTTATTCCTCTTTAGATTCGAACATTGGATCTCCAGATACTTTTGGCTTTTTGAGCCCAAGTTCAAACCAATCGGGAACCACCCTTTTGGTTGACAAATCCTTTTTTGTCGATAACCTCATACCAAACGATCGAATATACCCTTTGTTTCGGACATTGTAGCACGTGTGTCGCCTAGAGCATCAATATAATGAAGTATGATTTATTTCATATTTAATCTAATGAATTTCTCTCAATCAATGCAACAAACATTCCTTCATTTTTCTTATTTTATTTGTTAAACAGATTTGAATTACATGACATCATATTTTTTTAGGCGACGTCATATTATCTGATCAATAAATTATCCATCAAACATAGATATAAAATATCCAAATATAAACATATTTGGCGGGTTGGCAGGTCACCTAAAAATCCAGCCAGATATAAACATCCAAATTTCAACAAAAAGTTTTAACAGACACATAAAACGTTCAACGTTCTAACATCCAAACACATAAAAAGTTTTTTTTGTTTTAATTTTTAACTACATAACTAAATATAAGATATATTTAAAAAAATTAAAAATTGCTTGGCGGGTCAACCCGCAACACGATTGGTTCAACCCGAACATGACCCGTTTATTTGGTGGGTTAGCGGGTCAAAAACTTCAACCCTAACCCGTTTATTTTCGTGTCATGTCTCGTGTCGAGAATTGCCACCCCTAATCTTAATGTTTTTTGGCCGTTTTAATAAAAACATGAAAAAATAGGAAATTAGTTTCTTTTATGTACCTCAAAAATTGTTAAATCTGTTACTCACCGTTGCAATAACCAGATGAGATATTTCATCACTAATTTCGCTTTCTGCAAGGATCAACTCAACAACTTTCAGAAAACACACACATACACACACTCAAGATCTAAAACACATACTAACTAAATAACTAAATATAAGATATATTTAAAAAAATTAAAAATTGCTTGGCGGGTCAACCCGCAACACGATTGGTTCAACCCGAACACGACCCGTTTATTTGGTGGGTTAGCGGGTCAAAAACTTCAACCCTAACCCGTTTATTTTCGTGTCATGTCTCGTGTCGAGAATTGCCAACCCTAATCTTAATGTTTTTTGGCCGTTTTAATAAAACATGAAAAAATAGGAAATTAGTTTCTTTTATGTACCTCAAAAATTGTTAAATCTGTTACTCACCGTTGCAATAACCAGATGAGATATTTCATCACTAATTTCGCTTTCTGCAAGGGTCAACTCAACAACTTTCAGAAAACACACACATACACACACTCAAGATCTAAAACACATACTCAGATGGACGATGAGACGACCTCCATGAAAGCAGTGAAATGATGTCTTTCCGGTGATCGAATAAATCTGGTTTGTGCCTTTTCTTCTGTTTGATTAACTTATTATTTCATTAATTGCTTCACCACCTGATTGATTATCTCAACTTATTCCTTCTTACTTTGATTCTTTTCAACTTTTAACATTTTGGATGATAACTTGACGTTCAATTTTGAAGTTAGAAAACACTCCATTTGATTTGCAATTCTCGAACTTTGACTTTTGTTGGTCAAACTAATTACTCTCAACATTCAAAAGGCCATGTTTGGCAATCGCTAAGGAGCTTAATGAAATAATCCCATTTGATAAGCTATCTTATAGTTTAGGTTTTTTAAAACCTACTTTTTTATTTATTTATTATTATTATCATCAATTATGCCTCTTGTATAGAAACACCCTTTATATTTTCATTTTATGTCGTATAACATCGTCATAAGGCTTATCCGTTAGTTTTACCAAACGTGACCAGTTTGTAAGTCAGCTTACTAGCTAACCACTAGATCGTTAGCCTTCAACCAACTTACTAGCTAACCACTAACTGATTTGCCATCATCTAGCTTATTATCAGTTAGTTTGTCATACATAGTTGGAGTTGATATGAGTTTGATTTATAACGTTCCAGCAAATCTTTACTTTTTATTTTATCTTTCTGAAGTTGTATTTATGTTGTAAAATTACACATAGTTATCAATATTTTCTTGAAAAATCGAAGAATTTAAATTAATTTTGAAATTGAAAACTAGTTTGTGATATATTTATTGTTTGGAAAGCTATGATAGATATAGTTCTGTTAAAAATATATAAAAACAATTATACATGGAGTTCTGGAACCAATAAAGTGTCATTTTAGGACTATTTTTCATTTTAGGCGTATTATAAAGTATAAAACCATTTTTGTTGTATTGAGCATTTGTAACGACCCCTAAATATTTCTTATAAATCATAATGGAAAATATTTAAAAAAAAGATGAACCGAAGTTATTGGGGAAAAAGAGTCCAACTCATTACACTTCAAAAACTGAAGCATTTGTTATTATATAAAAATAAATAATAAAGGGTGAGGGGGTGCCGCTGCACCTTCTGGTGCTAAGGTGGCTCCAGCCCTGCCTACGTAGTCGCATGCCACAACCATTTCAAATTACACAATTCACACAAAAAAGTAAAACCGTGAGTCAAGCTTTTTTATGTTAAGTTAAATTTCTCTTCAGATAAATAAACATCCATATTCAATACCGCTGTCATATATCAAACTTTATTAATTCCTATACACTTTGAAAAGGATAAGAAAAAATACATCAAATATACTTTCACGCCCATCCTTTTATTAAATTCCATGGACCATCAACATGTTTAGATACATAAAATCCATCGGGATTTACCGACCAATAACAATGTTCAACACCTAATTTGCCTACATAACACAGAGTTCTAATGTTGTCATCAAATAAAGCCAAACTCTGAGATTTTGAACCCCACCAAAAGTAGCCATAGAAAAGAGTATGACCATCTGCTCTTTCACAAAATGACCAATTGTAATTTCCTTTGTATAATGGAATGGTATGATTTCCAAGATCAACATCTCCTGATTTGATATGACCAACGACGCGGTCTGCAATATTAGTTGTAATAAAAATATCCCATTGATGAGTAAGTATGCAGCTAGGAGTTACCCAAGCAACCAAAGAAGATAAAATAACAAAGGTAAAAAGGCTATGCATTGCAGACAATTCTTCTTTGGACAAACTTCAAGTTCATCCACAATATATATACTGCTCATTCTTTCAAGTGTTACAAAAAACACTTTAATGCATTAAATATCGTTTGAAGAGGAAGTTTTGATCAACCAATTAATAACCATCCTTCTTTGTTTTATGTTACTCATTCCGTTTCAAAATAAATGTCCACAGTAATAAAGATATGGATTTTAAAAAATGTGTAACTATTACTTATGTTAATTAAGTAATTGATAATTTAATTGTTAATAATATATTGAGTAATGAAATTTTCCATTTTAAAAACACGGGACACTTACATTCGAAAATGAACATTTAATTCTGAGACAAACTAAAATAAAAATGTGGATAAATTAACAATTACATATTATTAACTCAATAATACCTTATTGTTAGCAGGTGCAAATTTACAAGAATTTCAACCATTGTGATTTGACAAACAAAAGGAGATCACTAAAAATGGCGTATGCTGTGGTTGAATTTCTCTTGGTCAATCTCAAATAACTTCTACTCTACAATGCTGATTTAACATATGTAGTAAAAAGCCAAGTTGATTGTATTTATAAAGAGCTTAGCTTAATGAAAGCATTCCTCAAAGATTCAAAAGAAAAACGGATAGAAATGGCGTATGCTGTGGTTGAATTTCTCTTGGTCAATCTCAAATAACTTCTACTCTACAATACTGATTTAACATATGTAGTAAAAAGCCAAGTTGATCCTATAAGAAATATTGTTTGGAAAGCTATGATAGATATAGTTCTGTTAAAAATATATAAAAACAATTATACATGGAGTTCTGGAACCAATAAAGTGTCATTTTAGGACGATTTTTCATTTTAGGCGTATTATAAAGTATAAAACAATTTTTGTTGTAATGAGCATTTGTAAACGACCCCTAAATATTTCTTATAAATCATAATGGAAAATATTTAAAAAAAGAGGAACCGAAGTTATTGGGGAAAAAGAGTCCAACTCATTACACTTCAAAAACTGAAGCATTTATTATTATATAAAAATAAATAATAAAAGGTGAGGGGGTGCCGCTGCACCTTCTGGTGCTAAGGTGGCTCCAGCCCTGCCTACGTAGTCGCATGCCACAACCATTTCAAATTACACAATTCACACAAAAAAGTAAAACCGTGAGTCAAGCTTTTTTATGTTAAGTTAAATTTCTCTTCAGATAAATAAACATCCATATTCAATACATTTGTCATATATCAAACTTTATTAATTCCTATACACTTTGAAAAGGATAAGAAAAAATACATCAAATATACTTTCACGCCCATCCTTTTATTAAATTCCATGGACCATCAACATGTTTAGATACATAAAATCCATCGGGATTTACCGACCAATAACAATGTTCAACACCTAATTTGCCTACATAACACAAAGTTCTAATGTTGTCATCAAATAAAGCCAAACTCTGAGATTTTGAACCCCACCAAAAGTAGCCATAGAAAAGAGTATGACCATCTGCTCTTTCACAAAATGACCAATTGTAATTTCCTTTGTATAATGGAATGGTATGATTTCCAAGATCAACATCTCCTGATTTGATATGACCAACGACGCGGTCTGCAATATTAGTTGTAATAAAAATATCCCATTGATGAGTAAGTATGCAGCTAGGAGTTACCCAAGCAACCAAAGAAGATAAAATAACAAAGGTAAAAAGGCTATGCATTGCAGACAATTCTTCTTTGGACAAACTTCAAGTTCATCCACAATATATATACTGCTCATTCTTTCAAGCGTTACAAAAAAAAACACTTTAATGCATTAAATATCGTTTGAAGAGGAAGTTTTGATCAACCAATTAATAACCATCCTTCTTTGTTTTATGTTACTCATTCCGTTTCAAAATAAATGTCCACAGTAATAAAGATATGGATTTTAAAAAATGTGTAACTATTACTTATGTTAATTAAGTAATTGATAATTTAATTGTTAATAATATATTGAGTAATGAAATTTTCCATTTTAAAAACACGGGACACTTACATTTGAAAATGAACATTTAATTCTGAGACAAACTAAAATAAAAATGTGGATAAATTAACAATTACATATTATTAACTCAATAATACCTTATTGTTAGCAGGTGCAAATTTACAAGAATTTCAACCATTGTGATTTGAGAAACAAAAGGAGATCACTAAAAATGGCGTATGCTGTGGTTGAATTTCTCTTGGTCAATCTCAAATAACTTCTACTCTACAATGCTGATTTAACATATGTAGTAAAAAGCCAAGTTGATTGTATTTATAAAGAGCTTAGCTTAATGAAAGCATTCCTCAAAGATTCAAAAGAAAAACGGATAGAAATGGCGTATGCTGTGGTTGAATTTCTCTTGGTCAATCTCAAATAACTTCTACTCTACAATACTGATTTAACATATGTAGTAAAAAGCCAAGTTGATCCTATAAGAAATATTGTTTGGAAAGCTATGATAGATATAGTTCTGTTAAAAATATATAAAAACAATTATACATGGAGTTCTGGAACCAATAAAGTGTCATTTTAGGACGATTTTTCATTTTAGGCGTATTATAAAGTATAAAACAATTTTTGTTGTAATGAGCATTTGTAAACGACCCCTAAATATTTCTTATAAATCATAATGGAAAATATTTAAAAAAAAGAGGAACCGAAGTTATTGGGGAAAAAGAGTCCAACTCATTACACTTCAAAAACTGAAGCATTTATTATTATATAAAAATAAATAATAAAGGGTGAGGGGTGCCGCCGCACCTTCTGGTGCTAAGGTGGCTCCAGCCCTGCCTACGTAGTCGCATGCCACAACCATTTCGAATTACACAATTCACACAAAAAAGTAAAACCGTGAGTCAAGCTTTTTTATGTTAAGTTAAATTTCTCTTCAGATAAATAAACATCCATATTCAATACCGCTGTCATATATCAAACTTTATTAATTCCTATACACTTTGAAAAGGATAAGAAAAAATACATCAAATATACTTTCACGCCCATCCTTTTATTAAATTCCATGGACCATCAACATGTTTAGATACATAAAATCCATCGGGATTTACCGACCAATAACAATGTTCAACACCTAATTTGCCTACATAACACAGAGTTCTAATGTTGTCATCAAATAAAGCCAAACTCTGAGATTTTGAACCCCACCAAAAGTAGCCATAGAAAAGAGTATGACCATCTGCTCTTTCACAAAATGACCAATTGTAATTTCCTTTGTATAATGGAATGGTATGATTTCCAAGATCAACATCTCCTGATTTGATATGACCAACGACGCGGTCTGCAATATTAGTTGTGATAAAAATATCCCATTGATGAGTAAGTATGCAGCTAGGAGTTACCCAAGCAACCAAAGAAGATAAAATAACAAAGGTAAAAAGGCTATGCATTGCAGACAATTCTTCTTTGGACAAACTTCAAGTTCATCCACAATATATATACTGCTCATTCTTTCAAGCGTTACAAAAAAAACACTTTAATGCATTAAATATCGTTTGAAGAGGAAGTTTTGATCAACCAATTAATAACCATCCTTCTTTGTTTTATGTTACTCATTCCGTTTCAAAATAAATGTCCACAGTAATAAAGATATGGATTTTAAAAAATGTGTAACTATTACTTATGTTAATTAAGTAATTGATAATTTAATTGTTAATAATATATTGAGTAATGAAATTTTCCATTTTAAAAACACGGGACACTTACATTTGAAAATGAACATTTAATTCTGAGACAAACTAAAATAAAAATGTGGATAAATTAACAATTACATATTATTAACTCAATAATACCTTATTGTTAGCAGGTGCAAATTTACAAGAATTTCAACCATTGTGATTTGAGAAACAAAAGGAGATCACTAAAAATGGCGTATCTTTGTGGTTGAATTTCTCTTGGTCAATCTCAAATAACTTCTACTCTACAATGCTGATTTAACATATGTAGTAAAAAGCCAAGTTGATTGTATTTATAAAGAGCTTAGCTTAATGAAAGCATTCCTCAAAGATTCAAAAGAAAAACGGATAGAAATGGCGTATGCTGTGGTTGAATTTCTCTTGGTCAATCTCAAATAACTTCTACTCTACAATACTGATTTAACATATGTAGTAAAAAGCCAAGTTGATCCTATAAGAAATATTGTTTGGAAAGCTATGATAGATATAGTTCATTAAAAATATATAAAAACAATTATACATGGAGTTCTGGAACCAATAAAGTGTCATTTTAGGACGATTTTTCATTTTAGGCGTATTATAAAGTATAAAACAATTTTTGTTGTAATGAGCATTTGTAAACGACCCCTAAATATTTCTTATAAATCATAATGGAAAATATTTAAAAAAAAGAGGAACCGAAGTTATTGGGGAAAAAGAGTCCAACTCATTACACTTCAAAAACTGAAGCATTTATTATTATATAAAAATAAATAATAAAGGGTGAGGGGGTGCCGCTGCACCTTCTGGTGCTAAAGGTGGCTCCAGCCCTGCCTACGTAGTCGCATGCCACAACCATTTCAAATTACACAATTCACACAAAAAAGTAAAACCGTGAGTCAAGCTTTTTTATGTTAAGTTAAATTTCTCTTCAGATAAATAAACATCCATATTCAATACCGCTGTCATATATCAAACTTTATTAATTCCTATACACTTTGAAAAGGATAAGAAAAAATACATCAAATATACTTTCACGCCCATCCTTTTATTAAATTCCATGGACCATCAACATGTTTAGATACATAAAATCCATCGGGATTTACCGACCAATAACAATGTTCAACACCTAATTTGCCTACATAACACAGAGTTCTAATGTTGTCATCAAATAAAGCCAAACTCTGAGATTTTGAACCCCACCAAAAGTAGCCATAGAAAAGAGTATGACCATCTGCTCTTTCACAAAATGACCAATTGTAATTTCCTTTGTATAATGGAATGGTATGATTTCCAAGATCAACATCTCCTGATTTGATATGACCAACGACGCGGTCTGCAATATTAGTTGTAATAAAAATATCCCATTGATGAGTAAGTATGCAGCTAGGAGTTACCCAAGCAACCAAAGAAGATAAAATAACAAAGGTAAAAAGGCTATGCATTGCAGACAATTCTTCTTTGGACAAACTTCAAGTTCATCCACAATATATATACTGCTCATTCTTTCAAGCGTTACAAAAAAAACACTTTAATGCATTAAATATCGTTTGAAGAGGAAGTTTTGATCAACCAATTAATAACCATCCTTTTTTGTTTTATGTTACTCATTCCGTTTCAAAATAAATGTCCACGATAATAAAGATATGGAGTTTAAAAAATGTGTAACTATTACTTATGTTAATTAAGTAATTGATAATTTAATTGTTAATAATATATTGAGTAATGAAATTTTCCATTTTAAAAACACGGGACACTTACATTCGAAAATGAACATTTAATTCTGAGACAAACTAAAATAAAAATGTGGATAAATTAACAATTACATATTATTAACTCAATAATACCTTATTGTTAGCAGGTGCAAATTTACAAGAATTTCAACCATTGTGATTTGAGAAACAAAAGGAGATCACTAAAAATGGCGTATCTTGTGGTTGAATTTCTCTTGGTCAATCTCAAATAACTTCTACTCTACAATGCTGATTTAACATATGTAGTAAAAAGCCAAGTTGATTGTATTTATAAAGAGCTTAGCTTAATGAAAGCATTCCTCAAAGATTCAAAAGAAAAACGGATAGAAATGGCGTATGCTGTGGTTGAATTTCTCTTGGTCAATCTCAAATAACTTCTACTCTACAATGCTGATTTAACATATGTAGTAAAAAACCAAGTTGATCCTATAAGAAATATTGTTTGGAAAGCTATGATAGATATAGTTCTGTTAAAAATATATAAAAACAATTATACATGGAGTTCTGGAACCAATAAAGTGTCATTTTAGGACGATTTTTCATTTTAGGCGTATTATAAAGTATAAAACAATTTTTGTTGTAATGAGCATTTGTAAACGACCCCTAAATATTTCTTATAAATCATAATGGAAAATATTTAAAAAAAGAGGAACCGAAGTTATTGGGGAAAAAGAGTCCAACTCATTACACTTCAAAAAGCAAGCATTTATTATTATATAAAAATAAATAATAAAGGGTGAGGGGGTGCCGCTGCACCTTCTGGTGCTAGGGTGGCTCCAGCCCTGCCTACGTAGTCGCATGCCACAACCATTTCAAATTACACAATTCACACAAAAAAGTAAAACCGTGAGTCAAGCTTTTTTATGTTAAGTTAAATTTCTCTTCAGATAAATAAACATCCATATTCAATACCGCTGTCATATATCAAACTTTATTAATTCCTATACACTTTGAAAAGGATAAGAAAAAATACATCAAATATACTTTCACGCCCATCCTTTTATTAAATTCCATGGACCATCAACATGTTTAGATACATAAAATCCATCGGGATTTACCGACCAATAACAATGTTCAACACCTAATTTGCCTACATAACACAGAGTTCTAATGTTGTCATCAAATAAAGCCAAACTCTGAGATTTTGAACCCCACCAAAAGTAGCCATAGAAAAGAGTATGACCATCTGCTCTTTCACAAAATGACCAATTGTAATTTCCTTTGTATAATGGAATGGTATGATTTCCAAGATCAACATCTCCTGATTTGATATGACCAACGACGCGGTCTGCAATATTAGTTGTAATAAAAATATCCCATTGATGAGTAAGTATGCAGCTAGGAGTTACCCAAGCAACCAAAGAAGATAAAATAACAAAGGTAAAAAGGCTATGCATTGCAGACAATTCTTCTTTGGACAAACTTCAAGTTCATCCACAATATATATACTGCTCATTCTTTCAAGCGTTACAAAAAAAAAACACTTTAATGCATTAAATATCGTTTGAAGAGGAAGTTTTGATCAACCAATTAATAACCATCCTTCTTTGTTTTATGTTACTCATTCCGTTTCAAAATAAATGTCCACAGTAATAAAGATATGGATTTTAAAAAATGTGTAACTATTACTTATGTTAATTAAGTAATTGATAATTTAATTGTTAATAATATATTGAGTAATGAAATTTTCCATTTTAAAAACACGGGACACTTACATTTGAAAATGAACATTTAATTCTGAGACAAACTAAAATAAAAATGTGGATAAATTAACAATTACATATTATTAACTCAATAATACCTTATTGTTAGCAGGTGCAAATTTACAAGAATTTCAACCATTGTGATTTGAGAAACAAAAGGAGATCACTAAAAATGGCGTATGCTGTGGTTGAATTTCTCTTGGTCAATCTCAAATAACTTCTACTCTACAATGCTGATTTAACATATGTAGTAAAAAGCCAAGTTGATTGTATTTATAAAGAGCTTAGCTTAATGAAAGCATTCCTCAAAGATTCAAAAGAAAAACGGATAGAAATGGCGTATGCTGTGGTTGAATTTCTCTTGGTCAATCTCAAATAACTTCTACTCTACAATGCTGATTTAACATATGTAGTAAAAAGCCAAGTTGATCCTATAAGAAATATTGTTTGGAAAGCTATGATAGATATAGTTCTGTTAAAAATATATAAAAAAAATTATACATGGAGTTCTGGAACCAATAAAGTGTCATTTTAGGACGATTTTTCATTTTAGGCGTATTATAAAGTATAAAACAATTTTTGTTGTAATGAGCATTTGTAAACGACCCCTAAATATTTCTTATAAATCCTAATGGAAAATATTTAAAAAAAAGAGGAACCGAAGTTATTGGGGAAAAAGAGTCCAACTCATTACACTTCAAAAACTGAAGCATTTATTATTATATAAAAATAAATAATAAAGGGTGAGGGGGTGCCGCTGCACCTTCTGGTGCTAAGGTGGCTCCAGCCCTGCCTACGTAGTCGCATGCCACAACCATTTCAAATTACACAATTCACACAAAAAAGTAAAACCGTGAGTCAAGCTTTTTTATGTTAAGTTAAATTTCTCTTCAGATAAATAAACATCCATATTCAATACCGCTGTCATATATCAAACTTTATTAATTCCTATACACTTTGAAAAGGATAAGAAAAAATACATCAAATATACTTTCACGCCCATCCTTTTATTAAATTCCATGGACCATCAACATGTTTAGATACATAAAATCCATCGGGATTTACCGACCAATAACAATGTTCAACACCTAATTTGCCTACATAACACAGAGTTCTAATGTTGTCATCAAATAAAGCCAAACTCTGAGATTTTGAACCCCACCAAAAGTAGCCATAGAAAAGAGTATGACCATCTGCTCTTTCACAAAATGACCAATTGTAATTTCCTTTGTATAATGGAATGGTATGATTTCCAAGATCAACATCTCCTGATTTGATATGACCAACGACGCGGATGCAATATTAGTTGTAATAAAAATATCCCATTGATGAGTAAGTATGCGGCTAGGAGTTACCCAAGCAACCAAAGAAGATAAAATAACAAAGGTAAAAAGGCTATGCATTGCGTACAATTCTTCTTTGGACAAACTTCAAGTTCATCCACAATATATATACTGCTCATTCTTTCAAGCGTTACAAAAAAAAAACACTTTAATGCATTAAATATCGTTTGAAGAGGAAGTTTTGATCAACCAATTAATAACCATCCTTCTTTGTTTTATGTTACTCATTCCGTTTCAAAATAAATGTCCACAGTAATAAAGATATGGATTTTAAAAAATGTGTAACTATTACTTATGTTAATTAAGTAATTGATAATTTAATTGTTAATAATATATTGAGTAATGAAATTTTCCATTTTAAAAACACGGGACACTTACATTTGAAAATGAACATTTAATTCTGAGACAAACTAAAATAAAAATGTGGATAAATTAACAATTACATATTATTAACTCAATAATACCTTATTGTTAGCAGGTGCAAATTTACAAGAATTTCAACCATTGTGATTTGAGAAACAAAAGGAGATCACTAAAAATGGCGTATCTTTGTGGTTGAATTTCTCTTGGCCAATCTCAAATAACTTCTACTCTACAATGCTGATTTAACATATGTAGTAAAAAGCCAAGTTGATTGTATTTATAAAGAGCTTAGCTTAATGAAAGCATTCCTCAAAGATTCAAAAGAAAAACGGATAGAAATGGCGTATGCTGTGGTTGAATTTCTCTTGGTCAATCTCAAATAACTTCTACTCTACAATGCTGATTTAACATATGTAGTAAAAAGCCAAGTTGATCCTATAAGAAATATTGTTTGGAAAGCTATGATAGATATAGTTCTGTTAAAAATATATAAAAACAATTATACATGGAGTTCTGGAACCAATAAAGTGTCATTTTAGGACGATTTTTCATTTTAGGCGTATTATAAAGTATAAAACAATTTTTGTTGTAATGAGCATTTGTAAACGACCCCTAAATATTTCTTATAAATCATAATGGAAAATATTTAAAAAAAAGAGGAACCGAAGTTATTGGGGAAAAAGAGTCCAACTCATTACACTTCAAAAACTGAAGCATTTATTATTATATAAAAATAAATAATAAAGGGTGAGGGGGTGCCGCTGCACCTTCTGGTGCTAAGGTGGCTCCAGCCCTGCCTACGTAGTCGCATGCCACAACCATTTCAAATTACACAATTCACACAAAAAAGTAAAACCGTGAGTCAAGCTTTTTTATGTTAAGTTAAATTTCTCTTCGGATAAATAAACATCCATATTCAATACATTTGTCATATATCAAACTTTATTAATTCCTATACACTTTGAAAAGGATAAGAAAAAATACATCAAATATACTTTCACGCCCATCCTTTTATTAAATTCCATGGACCATCAACATGTTTAGATACATAAAATCCATCGGGATTTACCGACCAATAACAATGTTCAACACCTAATTTGCCTACATAACACAGAGTTCTAATGTTGTCATCAAATAAAGCCAAACTCTGAGATTTTGAACCCCACCAAAAGTAGCCATAGAAAAGAGTATGACCATCTGCTCTTTCACAAAATGACCAATTGTAATTTCCTTTGTATAATGGAATGGTATGATTTCCAAGATCAACATCTCCTGATTTGATATGACCAACGACGCGGTCTGCAATATTAGTTGTAATAAAAATATCCCATTGATGAGTAAGTATGCAGCTAGGAGTTACCCAAGCAACCAAAGAAGATAAAATAACAAAGGTAAAAAGGCTATGCATTGCAGACAATTCTTCTTTGGACAAACTTCAAGTTCATCCACAATATATATACTGCTCATTCTTTCAAGCGTTACAAAAAAAAAACACTTTAATGCATTAAATATCGTTTGAAGAGGAAGTTTTGATCAACCAATTAATAACCATCCTTCTTTGTTTTATGTTACTCATTCCGTTTCAAAATAAATGTCCACAGTAATAAAGATATGGATTTTAAAAAATGTGTAACTATTACTTATGTTAATTAAGTAATTGATAATTTAATTGTTAATAATATATTGAGTAATGAAATTTTCCATTTTAAAAACACGGGACACTTACATTTGAAAATGAACATTTAATTCTGAGACAAACTAAAATAAAAATGTGGATAAATTAACAATTACATATTATTAACTCAATAATACCTTATTGTTAGCAGGTGCAAATTTACAAGAATTTCAACCATTGTGATTTGAGAAACAAAAGGAGATCACTAAAAATGGCGTATGCTGTGGTTGAATTTCTCTTGGTCAATCTCAAATAACTTCTACTCTACAATGCTGATTTAACATATGTAGTAAAAAGCCAAGTTGATTGTATTTATAAAGAGCTTAGCTTAATGAAAGCATTCCTCAAAGATTCAAAAGAAAAACGGATAGAAATGGCGTATGCTGTGGTTGAATTTCTCTTGGTCAATCTCAAATAACTTCTACTCTACAATGCTGATTTAACATATGTAGTAAAAAGCCAAGTTGATCCTATAAGAAATATTGTTTGGAAAGCTATGATAGATATAGTTCTGTTAAAAATATATAAAAACAATTATACATGGAGTTCTGGAACCAATAAAGTGTCATTTTAGGACGATTTTTCATTTTAGGCGTATTATAAAGTATAAAACAATTTTTGTTGTAATGAGCATTTGTAAACGACCCCTAAATATTTCTTATAAATCATAATGGAAAATATTTAAAAAAAAGAGGAACCGAAGTTATTAGGGAAAAAGAGTCCAACTCATTACACTTCAAAAACTGAAGCATTTATTATTATATAAAAATAAATAATAAAGGGTGAGGGGGTGCCGCTGCACCTTCTGGTGCTAAGGTGGCTCCAGCCCTGCCTACGTAGTCGCATGCCACAACCATTTCAAATTACACAATTCACACAAAAAAGTAAAACCGTGAGTCAAGCTTTTTTATGTTAAGTTAAATTTCTCTTCAGATAAATAAACATCCATATTCAATACATTGTCATATATCAAACTTTATTAATTCCTATACACTTTGAAAAGGATAAGAAAAAATACATCAAATATACTTTCACGCCCATCCTTTTATTAAATTCCATGGACCATCAACATGTTTAGATACATAAAATCCATCGGGATTTACCGACCAATAACAATGTTCAACACCTAATTTGCCTACATAACACAGAGTTCTAATGTTGTCATCAAATAAAGCCAAACTCTGAGATTTTGAACCCCACCAAAAGTAGCCATAGAAAAGAGTATGACCATCTGCTCTTTCACAAAATGACCAATTGTAATTTCCTTTGTATAATGGAATGGTATGATTTCCAAGATCAACATCTCCTGATTTGATATGACCAACGACGCGGTCTGCAATATTAGTTGTAATAAAAATATCCCATTGATGAGTAAGTATGCAGCTAGGAGTTACCCAAGCAACCAAAGAAGATAAAATAACAAAGGTAAAAAGGCTATGCATTGCAGACAATTCTTCTTTGGACAAACTTCAAGTTCATCCACAATATATATACTGCTCATTCTTTCAAGCGTTAAAAAAAAAAACACTTTAATGCATTAAATATCGTTTGAAGAGGAAGTTTTGATCAACCAATTAATAACCATCCTTCTTTGTTTTATGTTACTCATTCCGTTTCAAAATAAATGTCCACAGTAATAAAGATATGGATTTTAAAAAATGTGTAACTATTACTTATGTTAATTAAGTAATTGATAATTTAATTGTTAATAATATATTGAGTAATGAAATTTTCCATTTTAAAAACACGAGACACTTACATTTGAAAATGAACATTTAATTCTGAGACAAACTAAAATAAAAATGTGGATAAATTAACAATTACATTTTATTAACTCAATAATACCTTATTGTTAGCAGGTGCAAATTTACAAGAATTTCAACCATTGTGATTTGAGAAACAAAAGGAGATCACTAAAAATGGCGTATGCTGTGGTTGAATTTCTCTTGGTCAATCTCAAATAACTTCTACTCTACAATGCTGATTTAACATATGTAGTAAAAAGCCAAGTTGATTGTATTTATAAAGAGCTTAGCTTAATGAAAGCATTCCTCAAAGATTCAAAAGAAAAACGGACTGAATACGGATATCCAACCTACTATGCGAGTTGACTAATCCTAGATCGACTACGTGCGCCGCGGGTAGCTTGGAGTCACCGAAATTGAACGTCCGTGGCTATAAGGGGATTTTTTTTCCTCTTTAGATTCGAACATTGGATCTCGAGATACTTTTGGCTTTTTGAGCCCAAGTTCAAACCAATCGGGCACCACCCTTTTGGTTGACAAATCTTTTTTTGTCGATAACCTCATACCAAACGATCGAATATACCCTTTGTTTCGGACATTGTAACACGTGTGTCGCCTAGAGCATCAACATAATGAAGTTTGATTTATTTCATATTTAATGTAATGAATTTCTCTCAATCAATGCAACAAACATTCATTCATTTTTCTTATTTTATTTGTTAAACAGATTTGAATTACATGACATCGGATTTTTTTTTAGGCGACGTCATATTATCTGATCAATAAATTATCCATCAAACATAGATATAAAATATCCAAATATAAACATATTTGGCGGGTTGGCAGGTCACCTAAAAATCCAGCCAGATATAAACATCCAAATTTTAAGAAAAAGTTTTAACAGACACATAAAACGTTCAACGTTCTAACATCCAAACACATAAAAAGTTGTTTTTGTTTTATTTTTGTTTTTTGAGTTTTAATTTTTAACTAAATAACTAAATATAAGATAAATTTAATAAAATTAAAAATTGCTTGGCGGGTCAACCCGCGACACGATTGGTTCAACCCGAACACGACCCGTTTATTTGGCGGGTTAGCGGGTCAAAAACTTCAACCCTAACCCGTTTATTTTGGTGTCATGTTTCGTGTCGAGAATTGCCACCCCTAATCTTAATGTTTTTTGGCCGTTTTAATAAAACATGAAAAAATAGGAAATTAATTTCTTTTATGTACCTCAAAAGTTGTTAAATCTGTTACTCACCGTTGCAATAACCAGATGAGATATTTCATCACTAATTTCGGTTTCTGCAAGGGTCAACTCAACAACTTTCAGAAAACACACACATACACACACTCATGATCTAAAACACGTACTCAGATGGACGATGAGACGACCTCCATGAAAGCAGTGAAATGATGTCTTTCCAGTGATCGAATAAATCTGGTTTGTGCCTTTTCTTCTGTTTGATTACCTTATTATTTCATTAATTGCTTCACCACCTGATTGATTATCTCAACTTATTCCTTCTTACTTTGATTCTTTTCAACTTTTAACATTTTGGATGATAACTTGACGTTCAATTTTGAAGTTAGAAAACACTCCATTTGATTTGCAATTCTCGAACTTTGACTTTTGTTGGTCAAACTAATTACTCTCAACATTCAAAAGGCCATGTTTGGGAATCGCTAAGGAGCTTAATGAAATAATCCCATTTGATAAGCTATCTTATAGTTTAGGTTTTTTAAAACCTACTTTTTTATTTATTTATTATTATTATCATCAATTATGCCTCTTGTATAGAAACACCCTTTATATTTTCATTTTATGTCGTATAACATCGTCATAAGGCTTATCCGTTAGTTTTTACCAAACGTGACCAGTTTGTAAGTCAGCTTACTAGCTAACCACTAGATCGTTAGCCTTCAGCCAGCTTACTAGCTAACCACTAACTGATTTGCCATCATGTAGCTTATTATCATCACTTAGTTTGTCATACATAGTTGGAGTTGATATGATTTTGATTTATAACGTTCCAGCAAATCTTTACATTTTATTTTATCTTTCTGAAGTTGTATTTATGTTGTAAAATTACACATAGTTATCAATATTTTCTTGAAAAATCGAAGAATTTAAATTAATTTTGAAATTGAAAACTAGTTTGTGATATATTTATTGTTTGGAAAGCTATGATAGATATAGTTCTGTTAAAAATATAAAAAAACAATTATACATGGAGTTCTGGAACTAATAAAGTGTCATTTTAGGACGATTTTTCATTTTAGGCGTATTATAAAGTATAAAACCATTTTTGTTGTAATAAGCATTTGTAAACGACCCCTAAATATTTCTTATAAATCATAATGGAAAATATTTAAAAAAAAGAGGAACCGAAGTTATTGGGGAAAAAGAGTCCAACTCATTACACTTCAAAAACTGAAGCATTTATTATTATATAAAAATAAATAATAAAGGGTGAGGGGGTGCCGCTGCACCTTCTGGTGCTAAGGTGGCTCCAGCCCTGCCTACGTAGTCGCATGCCACAACCATTTCAAATTACACAATTCACACAAAAAAGTAAAACCGTGAGTCAAGCTTTTTTATGTTAAGTTAAATTTCTCTTCAGATAAATAAACATCCATATTCAATACCGCTGTCATATATCAAACTTTATTAATTCCTATACACTTTAAAAAGGATAAGAAAAAATACATCAAATATACTTTCACGCCCATCCTTTTATTAAATTCCATGGACCATCAACATGTTTAGATACATAAAATCCATCGGGATTTACCGACCAATAACAATGTTCAACACCTAATTTGCCTACATAACACAGAGTTCTAATGTTGTCATCAAATAAAGCCAAACTCTGAGATTTTGAACCCCACCAAAAGTAGCCATAGAAAAGAGTATGACCATCCGCTCTTTCACAAAATGACCAATTGTAATTTCCTTTGTATAATGGAATGGTATGATTTCCAAGATCAACATCTCCTGATTTGATATGACCAACGACGCGGTCTGCAATATTAGTTGTAATAAAAATATCCCATTGATGAGTAAGTACGCAGCTAGGAGTTACCCAAGCAACCAAAGAAGATAAAATAACAAAGGTAAAAAGGCTATGCATTGCGGAACAATTCTTCTTTGGACAAACTTCAAGTTCATCCACAATATATATACTGCTCATTCTTTCAAGCGTTACAAAAAAAAACACTTTAATGCATTAAATATCGTTTGAAGAGGAAGTTTTGATCAACCAATTAATAACCATCCTTCTTTGTTTTATGTTACTCATTCCGTTTCAAAATAAATGTCCACAGTAATAAAGATATGGATTTTAAAAAATGTGTAACTATTACTTATGTTAATTAAGTAATTGATAATTTAATTGTTAATAATATATTGAGTAATGAAATTTTCCATTTTAAAAACACGGGACACTTACATTTGAAAATGAACATTTAATTCTGAGACAAACTAAAATAAAATTGTGGATAAATTAACAATTACATATTATTAACTCAATAATACCTTATTGTTAGCAGTTGCAAATTTACAAGAATTTCAACCATTGTGATTTGAGAAACAAAAGGAGATCACTAAAAATGGCGTATGCTGTGGTTGAATTTCTCTTGGTCAATCTCAAATAACTTCTACTCTACAATGCTGATTTAACATATGTAGTAAAAAGCCAAGTTGATTGTATTTATAAAGAGCTTAGCTTAATGAAAGCATTCCTCAAAGATTCAAAAGAAAAACGGACTGAATACGGATATCCAACCTACTATGCGAGTTGACTAATCCTAGGTCGACTACCTGCGCCGCGGGTAGCTTGGAGTCACCGAAATTGAACGTCCGTGGCTATAAGGGGATTTTTTTTCCTCTTTAGATTCGAACATTGGATCTCGAGATACTTTTGGCTTTTTGAGCCCAAGTTCAAACCAATCGGGCACCACCCTTTTGGTTGACAAATCTTTTTTTGTCGATAACCTCATACCAAACGATCGAATATACCCTTTGTTTCGGACATTGTAGCACGTGTGTCGCCTAGAGCATCAATATAATGAGGTTTGATTTATTTCATATTTAATGTAATGAATTTCTCTCAATCAATGCAACAAACATTCATTCATTTTTCTTATTTTATTTGTTAAACAGATTTGAATTACATGACATCAGATTTTTTTTAGGCGACGTCATATTATACGATCAATAAATTATCCATCAAACATAGATATAAAATATCCAAATATAAACATATTTGGCGGGTTGGCAGGTCACCTAAAAATCCAGCCAGATATAAACATCCAAATTTCAGCCAGATATAAACATCCAAATTTCAACAAAAAGTTTTAACAGACACAAAAAACGTTCAACGTTCTAACATCCAAACACATAAAAAGTTGTTTTTGTTTTATTTTTGTTTTTTGAGTTTTAATTTTTAACTAAATAACTAAATATAAGATATATTTAATAAAATTAAAAATTGCTTGGCGGGTCAACCCGCGACACGATTGGTTCAACCCGAACACGACCCGTTTATTTGGCGGGTTAGCGGGTCAAAAACTTCAACCCTAACCCGTTTATTTTCGTGTCATGTTTCGTGTCGAGAATTGCCACCCCTAATCTTAATGTTTTTTGGCCGTTTTAATAAAACATGAAAAAATAGGAAATTAATTTCTTTTATGTACCTCAAAAATTGTTAAATCTGTTACTCATCGTTGCAATAAACCAGATGAGATATTTCATCACTAATTTCGGTTTCTGCAAGGGTCAACTCAACAACTTTCAGAAAACACACACATACACACACTCAAGATCTAAAACACGTACTCAGATGGACGATGAGACGACCTCCATGAAAGCAGTGAAATGATGTCTTTCCAGTGATCGAATAAATCTGGTTTGTGCCTTTTCTTCTGTTTGATTACCTTATTATTTCATTAATTGCTTCACCATATGATTGATTATCTCAACTTATTCCTTCTTACTTTGATTCTTTTCAACTTTTAACATTTTGGATGATAACTTGACGTTCAATTTTGAAGTTAGAAAACACTCCATTTGATTTGCAATTCTCGAACTTTGACTTTTGTTGGTCAAACTAATTACTCTCAACATTCAAAAGGCCATGTTTGGCAATCGCTAAGGAGCTTAATGAAATAATCCCATTTGATAAGCTATCTTATAGTTCAGGTTTTTTAAAACCTACTTTTTTATTTATTTATTATTATTATCATCAATTATGCCTCTTGTATAGAAACACCCTTTATATTTTCATTTTATGTCGTATAACATCGTCATAAGGCTTATCCGTTAGTTTTTACCAAACGTGACCAGTTTGTAAGTGAGCTTACTAGCTAACCCCTAGATCGTTAGCCTTCAGCCAGCTTACTAGCTAATCACTAACTGATTTGCCATGATGTAGCTTATTATCAGTTAGTTTGTCATACATAGTTGGAGTTGATATGAGTTTAATTTATAACGTTCCAGCAAATCTTTACATTTTATTTTATCTTTCTGAAGTTGTATTTATGTTGTAAAATTACACACAGTTATAAATATTTTCTTGAAAAATCGAAAAATTTAAATTAATTTTGAAATTGAAAACTAGTTTGTGATATATTTATTGTTTGGAAAGCTATGATAGATATAGTTCTGTTAAAAATATAAAAAAACAATTATACATGGAGTTCTGGAACCAATATAGTGTCATTTTAGGACGATTTTTCATTTTAGGCGTATTATAAAGTATAAAACCATTTTTGTTGTAATAAGCATTTGTAAACGACCCCTAAATATTTCTTATAAATCATAATGGAAAATATTTAAAAAAAAGAGGAACCGAAGTTATTGGGGAAAAAGAGTCCAACTCATTACACTTCAAAAACTGAAGCATTTATTATTATATAAAAATAAATAATAAAGGGTGAGGGGGTGCCGCTGCACCTTCTGGTGCTAAGGTGGCTCCAGCCCTGCCTACGTAGTCGCATGCCACAACCATTTCGAATTATACAATTCACACAAAAAAGTAAAACCGTGAGTCAAGCTTTTTTATGTTAAGTTAAATTTCTCTTCAGATAAATAAACATCCATATTCAATACCGCTGTCATATATCAAACTTTATTAATTTCTATACACTTTAAAAAGGATAAGAAAAAAATACATCAAATATACTTTCACGCCCATCCTTTTATTAAATTCCATGGACCATCAACATGTTTTGATACATAAAATCCATCGGGATTTACCGACCAATAACAATGTTCAACACCTAATTTGGCTACATAACACAGAGTTCTAATGTTGTCATCAAATAAAGCCAAACTCTGAGATTTTGAACCCCACCAAAAGTAGCCATAGAAAAGAGTATGACCATCTGCTCTTTCACAAAATGACCAATTGTAATTTCCTTTGTATAATGGAATGGTATGATTTCCAAGATCAACATCTCCTGATTTGATATGACCAACGACGCGGTCTGCAATATTAGTTCTAATAAAAATATCCCATTGATGAGTAAGTACGCAGCTAGGAGTTACCCAAGCAACCAAAGAAGATAAATAACAAAGGTAAAAAGGCTATGCATTGCAGACAATTCTTCTTTGGACAAACTTCAAGTTCATCCACAATATATATACTGCTCATTGTTTTAAGCGTTAAAAAAAAACACTTTAATGCATTAAATATCGTTTGAAGAGGAAGTTTTGATCAACCAATTAATAACCATCCTTCTTTGCTTTATGTTACTCATTCCGTTTCAAAATAAATGTCCACAGTAATAAAGATATGGATTTTAAAAAATGTGTAACTATTACTTATGTTAATTAAGTAATTGATAATTTAATTGTTAATAATATATTGAGTAATGAAATTTTCCATTTTAAAAACACGAGACACTTACATTTGAAAATGAACATTTAATTGTGAGACAAACTAAAATAAAAATGTGGATAAATTAACAATTAGATATTATTAACTCAATAATACCTTATTGTTAGCAGGTGCAAATTTACAAGAATTTCAACCATTGTGATTTGAGAAACAAAAGGAGATCACTAAAAATGGCGTATGCTGTGGTTGAATTTCTCTTGGACAATCTCAAATAACTTCTACTCTACAATGCTGATTTTAATATATGTAGTAAAAAACCAAGTTGATTGTATTTATAAAGAGCTTAGCTTAATGAAAGCATTCCTCAAAGATTCTAAAGAAAAACGGTGAATACGAATATCCAACCTCCTATGCGAGTTGACTAATCCTAGGCCGACTCACTGCGCCGCGGGTAGCTTGGAGTCACCGAAATTGAACGTCCGTGGCTATAAGGAGATTTTTATTCCTCTTTAGATTCGAACATTGGATCTCCAGATACTTTTGGCTTTTTGAGCCCAAGTTCAAACCAATCGGGCACCACCCTTTTGGTTGACAAATCCTTTTATGTCGATAACCTCATACCAAACGATCGAATATACCCTTTGTTTCGGACATTGTAGCACGTGTGTCGCCTAGAGCATCAATATAATGAGGTTTGATTTATTTCATATTTAATGTAATGAATTTCTCTCAATCAATGCAACAAACATTCATTCATTTTTCTTATTTTATTTGTTAAACAGATTTGAATTACATGACATCAGATTTTTTTAGGCGACGTCATATTATCTGATCAATAAATTATCCATCAAACATAGATATAAAATATCCAAATATAAACATATTTGGCGGGTTGGCAGGTCACCTAAAAATCCAGCCAGATATAAACATCCAAATTTCAAGAAAAAGTTTTAACAGACACATAAAACGTTCAACGTTCTAACATCCAAACACATAAAAAGTTGTTTTTGTTTTATTTTTGTTTTTTGAGTTTTAATTTTTAACTAAATAACTAAATATAAGATATATTTAAAAAAAATTAAAAATTGCTTGGCGGGTCAACCCGCAACACGATTGGTTCAACCCGAACACGACCCGTTTATTTGGTGGGTTAGCGGGTCAAAAACTTCAACCCTAACCCGTTTATTTCCGTGTCATGTCTCGTGTCGAGAATTGCCACCCCTAATCTTAATGTTTTTTGGCCGTTTTAATAAAACATGAAAAAATAGGAAATTAATTTCTTTTATGTACCTCAAAAATTGTTAAATCTGTTACTCACCGTTGCAATAACCAGATGAGATATGTCATCACTAATTTCGCTTTCTGCAAGGGTCAACTCAACAACTTTCAGAAAACACACACATACACACACTCAAGATCTAAAACACATACTCAGATGGACGATGGGACGACCTCCATGAAAGCAGTGAAATGATGTCTTTCTAGTGATCGAATAAATCTGGTTTGTGCCTTTTCTTCTGTTTGATTACCTTATTATTTCATTAATTGCTTCACCACCTGATTGATTATCTCAACTTATTCCTTCTTACTTTGATTCTTTTCAACTTTTAACATTTTGGATGATAACTTGACGTTCAATTTTGAAGTTAGAAAACACTCCATTTGATTTGCAATTCTCGAACTTTGACTTTTGTTGGTCAAACTAATTACTCTCAACATTCAAAAGGCCATGTTTGGGAATCGCTAAGGAGCTTAATGAAATAATCCCATTTGATAAGCTATCTTATAGTTTAGGTTTTTTAAAACCTACTTTTTTATTTATTTATTATTATTATCATCAATTATGCCTCTTGTATAGAAACACCCTTTATATTTTCATTTTATGTCGTATAACATCGTCATAAGGCTTATCCGTTAGTTTTTACCAAACGTGACCAGTTTGTAAGTCAGCTTACTAGCTAACCACTAGATCGTTAGCCTTCAGCCAGCTTACTAGCTAACCACTAACTGATTTGCCATCATGTAGCTTATTATCATCACTTAGTTTGTCATACATAGTTGGAGTTGATATGATTTTGATTTATAACGTTCCAGCAAATCTTTACATTTTATTTTATCTTTCTGAAGTTGTATTTATGTTGTAAAATTACACATAGTTATCAATATTTTCTTGAAAAATCGAAGAATTTAAATTAATTTTGAAATTGAAAACTAGTTTGTGATATATTTATTGTTTGGAAAGCTATGATAGATATAGTTACGTTAAAAATATAAAAAAACAATTATACATGGAGTTCTGGAACTAATAAAGTGTCATTTTAGGACGATTTTTCATTTTAGGCGTATTATAAAGTATAAAACCATTTTTGTTGTAATAAGCATTTGTAAACGACCCCTAAATATTTCTTATAAATCATAATGGAAAATATTTAAAAAAAAGAGGAACCGAAGTTATTGGGGAAAAAGAGTCCAACTCATTACACTTCAAAAACTGAAGCATTTATTATTATATAAAAATAAATAATAAAGGGTGAGGGGGTGCCGCTGCACCTTCTGGTGCTAAGGTGGCTCATTTTGCCTACGTAGTCGCATGCCACAACCATTTCAAATTACACAATTCACACAAAAAAGTAAAACCGTGAGTCAAGCTTTTTTATGTTAAGTTAAATTTCTCTTCAGATAAATAAACATCCATATTCAATACCGCTGTCATATATCAAACTTTATTAATTCCTATACACTTTAAAAAGGATAAGAAAAAATACATCAAATATACTTTCACGCCCATCCTTTTATTAAATTCCATGGACCATCAACATGTTTAGATACATAAAATCCATCGGGATTTACCGACCAATAACAATGTTCAACACCTAATTTGCCTACATAACACAGAGTTCTAATGTTGTCATCAAATAAAGCCAAACTCTGAGATTTTGAACCCCACCAAAAGTAGCCATAGAAAAGAGTATGACCATCTGCTCTTTCACAAAATGACCAATTGTAATTTCCTTTGTATAATGGAATGGTATGATTTCCAAGATCAACATCTCTGATTTGATATGACCAACGACGCGGTCTGCAATATTAGTTGTAATAAAAATATCCCATTGATGAGTAAGTACGCAGCTAGGAGTTACCCAAGCAACCAAAGAAGATAAAATAACAAAGGTAAAAAGGCTATGCATTGCAGACAATTCTTCTTTGGACAAACTTCAAGTTCATCCACAATATATATACTGCTCATTCTTTCAAGCGTTACAAAAAAAAACACTTTAATGCATTAAATATCGTTTGAAGAGGAAGTTTTGATCAACCAATTAATAACCATCCTTCTTTGTTTTATGTTACTCATTCCGTTTCAAAATAAATGTCCACAGTAATAAAGATATGGATTTTAAAAAATGTGTAACTATTACTTATGTTAATTAAGTAATTGATAATTTAATTGTTAATAATATATTGAGTAATGAAATTTTCCATTTTAAAAACACGGGACACTTACATTTGAAAATGAACATTTAATTCTGAGACAAACTAAAATAAAATTGTGGATAAATTAACAATTACATATTATTAACTCAATAATACCTTATTGTTAGCAGTTGCAAATTTACAAGAATTTCAACCATTGTGATTTGAGAAACAAAAGGAGATCACTAAAAATGGCGTATGCTGTGGTTGAATTTCTCTTGGTCAATCTCAAATAACTTCTACTCTACAATGCTGATTTAACATATGTAGTAAAAAGCCAAGTTGATTGTATTTATAAAGAGCTTAGCTTAATGAAAGCATTCCTCAAAGATTCAAAAGAAAAACGGACTGAATACGGATATCCAACCTACTATGCGAGTTGACTAATCCTAGGTCGACTACCTGCGCCGCGGGTAGCTTGGAGTCACCGAAATTGAACGTCCGTGGCTATAAGGGGATTTTTTTTCCTCTTTAGATTCGAACATTGGATCTCGAGATACTTTTGGCTTTTTGAGCCCAAGTTCAAACCAATCGGGCACCACCCTTTTGGTTGACAAATCTTTTTTTGTCGATAACCTCATACCAAACGATCGAATATACCCTTTGTTTCGGACATTGTAGCACGTGTGTCGCCTAGAGCATCAATATAATGAGGTTTGATTTATTTCATATTTAATGTAATGAATTTCTCTCAATCAATGCAACAAACATTCATTCATTTTTCTTATTTTATTTGTTAAACAGATTTGAATTACATGACATCAGATTTTTTTTAGGCGACGTCATATTATCTGATCAATAAATTATCCATCAAACATAGATATAAAATATCCAAATATAAACATATTTGGCGGGTTGGCAGGTCACCTAAAAATCCAGCCAGATATAAACATCCAAATTTCAGCCAGATATAAACATCCAAATTTCAACAAAAAGTTTTAACAGACACAAAAAACGTTCAACGTTCTAACATCCAAACACATAAAAAGTTGTTTTTGTTTTATTTTTGTTTTTTGAGTTTTAATTTTTAACTAAATAACTAAATATAAGATATATTTAATAAAATTAAAAATTGCTTGGCGGGTCAACCCGCGACACGATTGGTTCAACCCGAACACGACCCGTTTATTTGGCGGGTTAGCGGGTCAAAAACTTCAACCCTAACCCGTTTATTTTCGTGTCATGTTTCGTGTCGAGAATTGCCACCCCTAATCTTAATGTTTTTTGGCCGTTTTAATAAAACATGAAAAAATAGGAAATTAATTTCTTTTATGTACCTCAAAAATTGTTAAATCTGTTACTCATCGTTGCAATAAACCAGATGAGATATTTCATCACTAATTTCGGTTTCTGCAAGGGTCAACTCAACAACTTTCAGAAAACACACACATACACACACTCAAGATCTAAAACACGTACTCAGATGGACGATGAGACGACCTCCATGAAAGCAGTGAAATGATGTCTTTCCAGTGATCGAATAAATCTGGTTTGTGCCTTTTCTTCTGTTTGATTACCTTATTATTTCATTAATTGCTTCACCATATGATTGATTATCTCAACTTATTCCTTCTTACTTTGATTCTTTTCAACTTTTAACATTTTGGATGATAACTTGACGTTCAATTTTGAAGTTAGAAAACACTCCATTTGATTTGCAATTCTCGAACTTTGACTTTTGTTGGTCAAACTAATTACTCTCAACATTCAAAAGGCCATGTTTGGCAATCGCTAAGGAGCTTAATGAAATAATCCCATTTGATAAGCTATCTTATAGTTCAGGTTTTTTAAAACCTACTTTTTTATTTATTTATTATTATTATCATCAATTATGCCTCTTGTATAGAAACACCCTTTATATTTTCATTTTATGTCGTATAACATCGTCATAAGGCTTATCCGTTAGTTTTTACCAAACGTGACCAGTTTGTAAGTGAGCTTACTAGCTAACCCCTAGATCGTTAGCCTTCAGCCAGCTTACTAGCTAATCACTAACTGATTTGCCATCATGTAGCTTATTATCAGTTAGTTTGTCATACATAGTTGGAGTTGATATGAGTTTAATTTATAACGTTCCAGCAAATCTTTACATTTTATTTTATCTTTCTGAAGTTGTATTTATGTTGTAAAATTACACACAGTTATAAATATTTTCTTGAAAAATCGAAAAATTTAAATTAATTTTGAAATTGAAAACTAGTTTGTGATATATTTATTGTTTGGAAAGCTATGATAGATATAGTTCTGTTAAAAATATAAAAAAACAATTATACATGGAGTTCTGGAACCAATATAGTGTCATTTTAGGACGATTTTTCATTTTAGGCGTATTATAAAGTATAAAACCATTTTTGTTGTAATAAGCATTTGTAAACGACCCCTAAATATTTCTTATAAATCATAATGGAAAATATTTAAAAAAAAGAGGAACCGAAGTTATTGGGGAAAAAGAGTCCAACTCATTACACTTCAAAAACTGAAGCATTTATTATTATATAAAAATAAATAATAAAGGGTGAGGAGGTGCCGCTGCACCTTCTGGTGCTAAGGTGGCTCCAGCCCTGCCTACGTAGTCGCATGCCACAACCATTTCGAATTATACAATTCACACAAAAAAGTAAAACCGTGAGTCAAGCTTTTTTATGTTAAGTTAAATTTCTCTTCAGATAAATAAACATCCATATTCAATACATTTGTCATATATCAAACTTTATTAATTTCTATACACTTTAAAAAGGATAAGAAAAAAATACATCAAATATACTTTCACGCCCATCCTTTTATTAAATTCCATGGACCATCAACATGTTTTGATACATAAAATCCATCGGGATTTACCGACCAATAACAATGTTCAACACCTAATTTGGCTACATAACACAGAGTTCTAATGTTGTCATCAAATAAAGCCAAACTCTGAGATTTTGAACCCCACCAAAAGTAGCCATAGAAAAGAGTATGACCATCTGCTCTTTCACAAAATGACCAATTGTAATTTCCTTTGTATAATGGAATGGTATGATTTCCAAGATCAACATCTCCTGATTTGATATGACCAACGACGCGGTCTGCAATATTAGTTCTAATAAAAATATCCCATTGATGAGTAAGTACGCAACTAGGAGTTACCCAAGCAACCAAAGAAGATAAATAACAAAGGTAAAAAGGCTATGCATTGCAGACAATTCTTCTTTGGACAAACTTCAAGTTCATCCACAATATATATACTGCTCATTGTTTTAAGCGTTAAAAAAAAACACTTTAATGCATTAAATATCGTTTGAAGAGGAAGTTTTGATCAACCAATTAATAACCATCCTTCTTTGCTTTATGTTACTCATTCCGTTTCAAAATAAATGTCCACAGTAATAAAGATATGGATTTTAAAAAATGTGTAACTATTACTTATGTTAATTAAGTAATTGATAATTTAATTGTTAATAATATATTGAGTAATGAAATTTTCCATTTTAAAAACACGAGACACTTACATTTGAAAATGAACATTTAATTGTGAGACAAACTAAAATAAAAATGTGGATAAATTAACAATTAGATATTATTAACTCAATAATACCTTATTGTTAGCAGGTGCAAATTTACAAGAATTTCAACCATTGTGATTTGAGAAACAAAAGGAGATCACTAAAAATGGCGTATGCTGTGGTTGAATTTCTCTTGGACAATCTCAAATAACTTCTACTCTACAATGCTGATTTTAATATATGTAGTAAAAAACCAAGTTGATTGTATTTATAAAGAGCTTAGCTTAATGAAAGCATTCCTCAAAGATTCTAAAGAAAAACGGACTGAATACGAATATCCAACCTCCTATGCGAGTTGACTAATCCTAGGTCGACTACCAGCGCCGCGGGTAGCTTGGAGTCACCGAAATTGAACGTCCGTGGCTATAAGGAGATTTTTATTCCTCTTTAGATTCGAACATTGGATCTCCAGATACTTTTGGCTTTTTGAGCCCAAGTTCAAACCAATCGGGCACCACCCTTTTGGTTGACAAATCCTTTTTTGTCGATAACCTCATACCAAACGATCGAATATACCCTTTGTTTCGGACATTGTAGCACGTGTGTCGCCTAGAGCATCAATATAATGAGGTTTGATTTATTTCATATTTAATGTAATGAATTTCTCTCAATCAATGCAACAAACATTCATTCATTTTTCTTATTTTATTTGTTAAACAGATTTGAATTACATGACATCAGATTTTTTTAGGCGACGTCATATTATCTGATCAATAAATTATCCATCAAACATAGATATAAAATATCCAAATATAAACATATTTGGCGGGTTGGCAGGTCACCTAAAAATCCAGCCAGATATAAACATCCAAATTTCAAGAAAAAGTTTTAACAGACACATAAAACGTTCAACGTTCTAACATCCAAACACATAAAAAGTTGTTTTTGTTTTATTTTTGTTTTTTGAGTTTTAATTTTTAACTAAATAACTAAATATAAGATATATTTAAAAAAAATTAAAAATTGCTTGGCGGGTCAACCCGCAACACGATTGGTTCAACCCGAACACGACCCGTTTATTTGGTGGGTTAGCGGGTCAAAAACTTCAACCCTAACCCGTTTATTTCCGTGTCATGTCTCGTGTCGAGAATTGCCACCCCTAATCTTAATGTTTTTTGGCCGTTTTAATAAAACATGAAAAAATAGGAAATTAATTTCTTTTATGTACCTCAAAAATTGTTAAATCTGTTACTCACCGTTGCAATAACCAGATGAGATATGTCATCACTAATTTCGCTTTCTGCAAGGGTCAACTCAACAACTTTCAGAAAACACACACATACACACACTCAAGATCTAAAACACATACTCAGATGGACGATGGGACGACCTCCATGAAAGTGAAATGATGTCTTTCCGGTGATCGAATAAATGCGGTTTGTGCCTTTTCTTCTGTTTGATTACCTTATTATTTCATTAATTGCTTCACCACCTGATTGATTATCTCAACTTATTCCTTCTTACTTTGATTCTTTTCAACTTTTAACATTTTGGATGATAACTTGACGTTCAATTTTGAAGTTAGAAAACACTCCATTTGATTTGCAATTCTCGAACTTTGACTTTTGTTGGTCAAACTAATTACTCTCAACATTCAAAAGGCCATGTTTGGCAATCGCTAAGGAGCTTAATGAAATAATCCCATTTGATAAGCTATCTTATAGTTTAGGTTTTTTAAAACCTACTTATTTATTTATTTATTATTATTATCATCAATTATGCCTCTTGTATAGAAACACCCTTTATATTTTCGTTTTATGTCGTATAACATCGTCATAAGGCTTATCCGTTAGTTTTTACCAAACGTGACCAGTTTGTAAGTCAGCTTACTAGCTAACCACTAGATCGTTAGCCTTCAACCAGCTTACTAGCTAACCACTAACTGATTTGCCATCATGTAGCTTATTATCAGTTAGTTTGTCATACATAGTTGGAGTTGATATGAGTTTGATTTATAACGTTCCAGCAAATCTTTACATTTTATTTTATCTTTCTGAAGTTGTATTTATGTTGTAAAATTACACATAGTTATCAATATTTTCTTGAAAAATCGAAGAATTTAAATTAATTTTGAAATTGAAAACTAGTTTGTGATATATTTATGGTTTGGAAAAATATGATAGATATAGTTCTGTTAAAAATATATCAAAACAATTATACATGGAGTTCTGGAACCAATAAAGTGTCATTTTAGGACGATTTTTCATTTTAGGCGTATTATAAAGTATAAAACCATTTTTGTTGTAATAAGCATTTGTAAACGACCCCTTAATATTTCTTATAAATCATAATGGAAAATATTTAAAAAAAAGAGGAACCGAAGTTATTGGGGAAAAAGAGTCCAACTCATTACACTTCAAAAACTGAAGCATTTATTATTATATAAAAATAAATAATAAAGGGTGAGGGGGTGCCGCTGCACCTTCTGGTGCTAAGGTGGCTCCAGCCCTGCCTACGTAGTCGCATGCCACAACCATTTCAAATTACACAATTCACACAAAAAAGTAAAACCGTGAGTCAAGCTTTTTTATGTTAAGTTAAATTTCTTTTCAGATAAATAAACATCCATATTCAATACCGCTGTCATATATCAAACTTTATTAATTCCTATACACTTTAAAAAGGATAAGAAAAAAATACATCAAATATACTTTCACGCCCATCCTTTTATTAAATTCCATGGACCATCAACATGTTTAGATACATAAAATCCATCGGGATTTACCGACCAATAACAATGTTCAACACCTAATTTGCCTACATAACACAGAGTTCTAATGTTGTCATCAAATAAAGCCAAACTCTGAGATTTTGAACCCCACCAAAAGTAGCCATAGAAAAGAGTATGACCATCTGCTCTTTCACAAAATGACCAATTGTAATTTTCTTTTGTATAATGGAATGGTATGATTTCCAAGATCAACATCTCCTGATTTGATATGACCAACGACGTGGTCTGCAATATTAGTTGTAATAAAAATATCCCATTGATGAGTAAGTACGCAACTAGGAGTTACCCAAGCAACCAAAGAAGATAAAATAACAAAGGTAAAAAGGCTATGCATTGCAGACAATTCTTCTTTGGACAAACTTCAAGTTCATCCACAATATATATACTGCTCATTCTTTCAAGAGTTACAAAAAAAAAACACTTTAATGCATTAAATATCGTTTGAAGAGGAAGTTTTGATCAACCAATTAATAACCATCCTTCTTTGCTTTATGTTACTCATTCCGTTTCAAAATAAATGTCCAGAGTAATAAAGATATGGATTTTAAAAAATGTGTAACTATTACTTATGTTAATTAAGTAATTGATAATTTAATTGTTAATAATATATTGAGTAATGAAATTTTCCATTTTAAAAACACGAGACACTTACATTTGAAAATGAACATTTAATTCTGAGACAAACTAAAATAAAAATGTGGATAAATTAACAATTACATATTATTAACTCAATAATACCTTATTGTTAGCAGGTGCAAATTTACAAGAATTTCAACCATTGTGATTTGAGAAACAAAAGGAGATCACTAAAAATGGCGTATGCTGTGGTTGAATTTCTCTTGGTCAATCTCAAATAACTTCTACTCTACAATGTTGTTTTAATATATCTAGTAAAAAGCCAAGTTGATTGTATTTATAAAGAGCTTAGCTAAATGAAAGCATTCCTCAAAGATTCTAAAGAAAAACGGACTGAATACGAATATCCAACCTACTATGCGAGTTGACTAATCCTAGGTCGACTACGTGCGCCGCGGGTAGCTTGGAGTCACCGAAATTGAACGTCCGTGGCTATAAGGGGATTTTTATTCCTCTTTAGATTCGAACATTGGATCTCCAGATACTTTTGGCTTTTTGCGCCCAAGTTCAAACCAATCGGGCACCACCCTTTTGGTTGACAAATCCTTTTTTGTCGATAACCTCATACCAAACGATCGAATATACCCTTTGTTTCGGACATTGTAGCACGTGTGTCGCCTAGAGCATCAATATAATGAAGTATGATTTATTTCATATTTAATCTAATGAATTTCTCTCAATCAATGCAACAAACATTCCTTCATTTTTCTTATTTTATTTGTTAAACAGATTTGAATTACATGACATCATATTTTTTTAGGCGACGTCATATTATCTGATCAATAAATTATCCATCAAACATAGATATAAAATATCCAAATATAAACATATTTGGCGGGTTGGCAGGTCACCTAAAAATCCAGCCAGATATAAACATCCAAATTTCAAGAAAAAGTTTTAACAGACACATAAAACGTTCAACGTTCTAACATCCAAACACATAAAAAGTTTTTTTTGTTTTAATTTTTAACTACATAACTAAATATAAGATATATTTAAAAAAATTAAAAATTGCTTGGCGGGTCAACCCGCAACACGATTGGTTCAACCCGAACATGACCCGTTTATTTGGTGGGTTAGCGGGTCAAAAACTTCAACCCTAACCCGTTTATTTTCGTGTCATGTCTCATGTCGAGAATTGCCACCCCTAATCTTAATGTTTTTTGGCCGTTTTAATAAAAACATGAAAAAATAGGAAATTAGTTTCTTTTATGTACCTCAAAAATTGTTAAATCTGTTACTCACCGTTGCAATAACCAGATGAGATATTTCATCACTAATTTCGCTTTCTGCAAGGATCAACTCAACAACTTTCAGAAAACACACACATACACACACTCAAGATCTAAAACACATACTAACTAAATAACTAAATATAAGATATATTTAAAAAAATTAAAAATTGCTTGGCGGGTCAACCCGCAACACGATTGGTTCAACCCGAACACGACCCGTTTATTTGGTGGGTTAGCGGGTCAAAAACTTCAACCCTAACCCGTTTATTTTCGTGTCATGTCTCGTGTCGAGAATTGCCAACCCTAATCTTAATGTTTTTTGGCCGTTTTAATAAAACATGAAAAAATAGGAAATTAGTTTCTTTTATGTACCTCAAAAATTGTTTAATCTGTTACTCACCGTTGCAATAACCAGATGAGATATTTCATCACTAATTTCGCTTTCTGCAAGGGTCAACTCAACAACTTTTAGAAAACACACACATACACACACTCAAGATCTAAAACACATACTCAGATGGACGATGAGACGACCTCCATGAAAGCAGTGAAATGATGTCTTTCCGGTGATCGAATAAATCTGGTTTGTGCCTTTTCTTCTGTTTGATTAACTTATTATTTCATTAATTGCTTCACCACCTGATTGATTATCTCAACTTATTCCTTCTTACTTTGATTCTTTTCAACTTTTAACATTTTGGATGATAACTTGACGTTCAATTTTGAAGTTAGAAAACACTCCATTTGATTTGCAATTCTCGAACTTTGACTTTTGTTGGTCAAACTAATTACTCTCAACATTCAAAAGGCCATGTTTGGCAATCGCTAAGGAGCTTAATGAAATAATCCCATTTGATAAGCTATCTTATAGTTTAGGTTTTTTAAAACCTACTTTTTTATTTATTTATTATTATTATCATCAATTATGCCTCTTGTATAGAAACACCCTTTATATTTTCATTTTATGTCGTATAACATCGTCATAAGGCTTATCCGTTAGTTTTACCAAACGTGACCAGTTTGTAAGTCAGCGTACTAGCTAACCACTAGATCGTTAGCCTTCAACCAGCTTACTAGCTAACCACTAACTGATTTGCCATCATCTAGCTTATTATCAGTTAGTTTGTCATACATAGTTGGAGTTGATATGAGTTTGATTTATAACGTTCCAGCAAATCTTTACTTTTTATTTTATCTTTCTGAAGTTGTATTTATGTTGTAAAATTACACATAGTTATCAATATTTTCTTGAAAAATCGAAGAATTTAAATTAATTTTGAAATTGAAAACTAGTTTGTGATATATTTATTGTTTGGAAAGCTATGATAGATATAGTCCTGTTAAAAAAATATAAAAACAATTATACATGGAGTTCTGGAACCAATAAAGTGTCATTTTAGGACTATTTTTCATTTTAGGCGTATTATAAAGTATAAAACCATTTTTGTTGTAATGAGCATTTGTAACGACCCCTAAATATTTCTTATAAATCATAATGGAAAATATTTAAAAAAAAGAGGAACCGAAGTTATTGGGGAAAAAGAGTCCAACTCATTACACTTCAAAAACTGAAGCATTTATTATTATATAAAAATAAATAATAAAGGGTGAGGGGGTGCCGCTGCACCTTCTGGTGCTAAGGTGGCTCCAGCCCTGCCTACGTAGTCGCATGCCACAACCATTTCAAATTACACAATTCACACAAAAAAGTAAAACCGTGAGTCAAGCTTTTTTATGTTAAGTTAAATTTCTCTTCAGATAAATAAACATCCATATTCAATACCGCTGTCATATATCAAACTTTATTAATTCCTATACACTTTGAAAAGGATAAGAAAAAATACATCAAATATACTTTCACGCCCATCCTTTTATTAAATTCCATGGACCATCAACATGTTTAGATACATAAAATCCATCGGGATTTACCGACCAATAACAATGTTCAACACCTAATTTGCCTACATAACACAGAGTTCTAATGTTGTCATCAAATAAAGCCAAACTCTGAGATTTTGAACCCCACCAAAAGTAGCCATAGAAAAGAGTATGACCATCTGCTCTTTCACAAAATGACCAATTGTAATTTCCTTTGTATAATGGAATGGTATGATTTCCAAGATCAACATCTCCGATTTGATATGACCAACGACGCGGTCCGCAATATTAGTTGTAATAAAAATATCCCATTGATGAGTAAGTATGCGGCTAGGAGTTACCCAAGCAACCAAAGAAGATAAAATAACAAAGGTAAAAAGGCTATGCATTGCGTACAATTCTTCTTTGGACAAACTTCAAGTTCATCCACAATATATATCGCTCATTCTTTCAAGCGTTACAAAAAAAAACACTTTAATGCATTAAATATCGTTTGAAGAGGAAGTTTTGATCAACCAATTAATAACCATCCTTCTTTGTTTTATGTTACTCATTCCGTTTCAAAATAAATGTCCACAGTAATAAAGATATGGATTTTAAAAAATGTGTAACTATTACTTATGTTAATTAAGTAATTGATAATTTAATTGTTAATAATATATTGAGTAATGAAATTTTCCATTTTAAAAACACGGGACACTTACATTTGAAAATGAACATTTAATTCTGAGACAAACTAAAATAAAAATGTGGATAAATTAACAATTACATATTATTAACTCAATAATACCTTATTGTTAGCAGGTGCAAATTTACAAGAATTTCAACCATTGTGATTTGAGAAACAAAAGGAGATCACTAAAAATGGCGTATGCTGTGGTTGAATTTCTCTTGGCCAATCTCAAATAACTTCTACTCTACAATGCTGATTTAACATATGTAGTAAAAAGCCAAGTTGATTGTATTTATAAAGAGCTTAGCTTAATGAAAGCATTCCTCAAAGATTCAAAAGAAAAACGGATAGAAATGGCGTATGCTGTGGTTGAATTTCTCTTGGTCAATCTCAAATAACTTCTACTCTACAATGCTGATTTAACATATGTAGTAAAAAGCCAAGTTGATCCTATAAGAAATATTGTTTGGAAAGCTATGATAGATATAGTCCTGTTAAAAAAATATAAAAGCAATTATACATGGAGTTCTGGAACCAATAAAGTGTCATTTTAGGACGATTTTTCATTTTAGGCGTATTATAAAGTATAAAACAATTTTTGTTGTAATGAGCATTTGTAAACGACCCCTAAATATTTCTTATAAATCATAATGGAAAATATTTAAAAAAGAGGAACCGAAGTTATTGGGGAAAAAGAGTCCAACTCATTACACTTCAAAAACTGAAGCATTTATTATTATATAAAAATAAATAATAAAGGGTGAGGGGGTGCCGCTGCACCTTCTGGTGCTAAGGTGGCTCCAGCCCTGCCTACGTAGTCGCATGCCACAACCATTTCAAATTACACAATTCACACAAAAAAGTAAAACCGTGAGTCAAGCTTTTTTATGTTAAGTTAAATTTCTCTTCAGATAAATAAACATCCATATTCAATACCGCTGTCATATATCAAACTTTATTAATTCCTATACACTTTGAAAAGGATAAGAAAAAATACATCAAATATACTTTCACGCCCATCCTTTTATTAAATTCCATGGACCATCAACATGTTTAGATACATAAAATCCATCGGGATTTACCGACCAATAACAATGTTCAACACCTAATTTGCCTACATAACACAGAGTTCTAATGTTGTCATCAAATAAAGCCAAACTCTGAGATTTTGAACCCCACCAAAAGTAGCCATAGAAAAGAGTATGACCATCTGCTCTTTCACAAAATGACCAATTGTAATTTCCTTTGTATAATGGAATGGTATGATTTCCAAGATCAACATCTCCTGATTTGATATGACCAACGACGCGGTCTGCAATATTAGTTGTAATAAAAATATCCCATTGATGAGTAAGTATGCGGCTAGGAGTTACCCAAGTAACCAAAGAAGATAAAATAACAAAGGTAAAAAGGCTATGCATTGCAGACAATTCTTCTTTGGACAAACTTCAAGTTCATCCACAATATATATACTGCTCATTCTTTCAAGCGTTACAAAAAAAAACACTTTAATGCATTAAATATCGTTTGAAGAGGAAGTTTTGATCAACCAATTAATAACCATCCTTCTTTGTTTTATGTTACTCATTCCGTTTCAAAATAAATGTCCACAGTAATAAAGATATGGATTTTAAAAAATGTGTAACTATTACTTATGTTAATTAAGTAATTGATAATTTAATTGTTAATAATATATTGAGTAATGAAATTTTCCATTTTAAAAACACGGGACACTTACATTTGAAAATGAACATTTAATTCTGAGACAAACTAAAATAAAAATGTGGATAAATTAACAATTACATATTATTAACTCAATAATACCTTATTGTTAGCAGGTGCAAATTTACAAGAATTTCAACCATTGTGATTTGAGAAACAAAAGGAGATCACTAAAAATGGCGTATGCTGTGGTTGAATTTCTCTTGGCCAATCTCAAATAACTTCTACTCTACAATGCTGATTTAACATATGTAGTAAAAAGCCAAGTTGATTGTATTTATAAAGAGCTTAGCTTAATGAAAGCATTCCTCAAAGATTCAAAAGAAAAACGGATAGAAATGGCGTATCTTTGTGGTTGAATTTCTCTTGGTCAATCTCAAATAACTTCTACTCTACAATGCTGATTTAACATATGTAGTAAAAAGCCAAGTTGATCCTATAAGAAATATTGTTTGGAAAGCTATGATAGATATAGTCCTGTTAAAAAAATATAAAAACAATTATACATGGAGTTCTGGAACCAATAAAGTGTCATTTTAGGACGATTTTTCATTTTAGGCGTATTATAAAGTATAAAACAATTTTTGTTGTAATGAGCATTTGTAAACGACCCCTAAATATTTCTTATAAATCATAATGGAAAATATTTAAAAAAAAGAGGAACCGAAGTTATTGGGGAAAAAGAGTCCAACTCATTACACTTCAAAAACTGAAGCATTTATTATTATATAAAAATAAATAATAAAGGGTGAGGGGGTGCCGCTGCACCTTCTGGTGCTAAGGTGGCTCCAGCCCTGCCTACGTAGTCGCATGCCACAACCATTTCAAATTACACAATTCACACAAAAAAGTAAAACCGTGAGTCAAGCTTTTTTATGTTAAGTTAAATTTCTCTTCAGATAAATAAACATCCATATTCAATACATTTGTCATATATCAAACTTTATTAATTCCTATACACTTTGAAAAGGATAAGAAAAAATACATCAAATATACTTTCACGCCCATCCTTTTATTAAATTCCATGGACCATCAACATGTTTAGATAACATAAAATCCATCGGGATTTACCGACCAATAACAATGTTCAACACCTAATTTGCCTACATAACACAGAGTTCTAATGTTGTCATCAAATAAAGCCAAACTCTGAGATTTTGAACCCCACCAAAAGTAGCCATAGAAAAGAGTATGACCATCTGCTCTTTCACAAAATGACCAATTGTAATTTCCTTTGTATAATGGAATGGTATGATTTCCAAGATCAACATCTCCTGATTTGATATGACCAACGACGCGGTCCGCAATATTAGTTGTAATAAAAATATCCCATTGATGAGTAAGTATGCGACTAGGAGTTACCCAAGCAACCAAAGAAGATAAAATAACAAAGGTAAAAAGGCTATGCATTGCAGACAATTCTTCTTTGGACAAACTTCAAGTTCATCCACAATATATATACTGCTCATTCTTTCAAGCGTTACAAAAAAAAACACTTTAATGCATTAAATATCGTTTGAAGAGGAAGTTTTGATCAACCAATTAATAACCATCCTTCTTTGTTTTATGTTACTCATTCCGTTTCAAAATAAATGTCCACAAGAATAAAGATATGGATTTTAAAAAATGTGTAACTATTACTTATGTTAATTAAGTAATTGATAATTTAATTGTTAATAATATATTGAGTAATGAAATTTTCCATTTTAAAAACACGGGACACTTACATTTGAAAATGAACATTTAATTCTGAGACAAACTAAAATAAAAATGTGGATAAATTAACAATTACATATTATTAACTCAATAATACCTTATTGTTAGCAGGTGCAAATTTACAAGAATTTCAACCATTGTGATTTGAGAAACAAAAGGAGATCACTAAAAATGGCGTATGCTGTGGTTGAATTTCTCTTGGCCAATCTCAAATAACTTCTACTCTACAATGCTGATTTAACATATGTAGTAAAAAGCCAAGTTGATTGTATTTATAAAGAGCTTAGCTTAATGAAAGCATTCCTCAAAGATTCAAAAGAAAAACGGATAGAAATGGCGTATGCTGTGGTTGAATTTCTCTTGGTCAATCTCAAATAACTTCTACTCTACAATGCTGATTTAACATATGTAGTAAAAAGCCAAGTTGATCCTATAAGAAATATTGTTTGGAAAGCTATGATAGATATAGTTCTGTTAAAAAAATATAAAAACAATTATACATGGAGTTCTGGAACCAATAAAGTGTCATTTTAGGACGATTTTTCATTTTAGGCGTATTATAAAGTATAAAACAATTTTTGTTGTAATGAGCATTTGTAAACGACCCCTAAATATTTCTTATAAATCATAATGGAAAATATTTAAAAAAAAAAGAGGAACCGAAGTTATTGGGGAAAAAGAGTCCAACTCATTACACTTCAAAAATCGAAGCATTTATTATTATATAAAAATAAATAATAAAGGGTGAGGGGGTGCCGCCGCACCTTTCCGGTGCTAAGGTGGCTCCGACCGCCTACGTAGTCGCATGCCACAACCATTTCAAATTACACAATTCACACAAAAAAGTAAAACCGTGAGTCAAGCTTTTTTATGTTAAGTTAAATTTCTCTTCAGATAAATAAACATCCATATTCAATACCGCTGTCATATATCAAACTTTATTAATTCCTATACACTTTGAAAAGGATAAGAAAAAATACATCAAATATACTTTCACGCCCATCCTTTTATTAAATTCCATGGACCATCAACATGTTTAGATACATAAAATCCATCGGGATTTACCGACCAATAACAATGTTCAACACCTAATTTGCCTACATAACACAGAGTTCTAATGTTGTCATCAAATAAAGCCAAACTCTGAGATTTTGAACCCCACCAAAAGTAGCCATAGAAAAGAGTATGACCATCTGCTCTTTCACAAAATGACCAATTGTAATTTCCTTTGTATAATGGAATGGTATGATTTCCAAGATCAACATCTCCTGATTTGATATGACCAACGACGCGGTCTGCAATATTAGTTGTAATAAAAATATCCCATTGATGAGTAAGTATGCAGCTAGGAGTTACCCAAGCAACCAAAGAAGATAAAATAACAAAGGTAAAAAGGCTATGCATTGCAGACAATTCTTCTTTGGACAAACTTCAAGTTCATCCACAATATATATACTGCTCATTCTTTCAAGCGTTACAAAAAAAAACACTTTAATGCATTAAATATCGTTTGAAGAGGAAGTTTTGATCAACCAATTAATAACCATCCTTCTTTGTTTTATGTTACTCATTCCGTTTCAAAATAAATGTCCACAGTAATAAAGATATGGATTTTAAAAAATGTGTAACTATTACTTATGTTAATTAAGTAATTGATAATTTAATTGTTAATAATATATTGAGTAATGAAATTTTCCATTTTAAAAACACGGGACACTTACATTTGAAAATGAACATTTAATTCTGAGACAAACTAAAATAAAAATGTGGATAAATTAACAATTACATATTATTAACTCAATAATACCTTATTGTTAGCAGGTGCAAATTTACAAGAATTTCAACCATTGTGATTTGAGAAACAAAAGGAGATCACTAAAAATGGCGTATGCTGTGGTTGAATTTCTCTTGGCCAATCTCAAATAACTTCTACTCTACAATGCTGATTTAACATATGTAGTAAAAAGCCAAGTTGATTGTATTTATAAAGAGCTTAGCTTAATGAAAGCATTCCTCAAAGATTCAAAAGAAAAACGGATAGAAATGGCGTATGCTGTGGTTGAATTTCTCTTGGTCAATCTCAAATAACTTCTACTCTACAATGCTGATTTAACATATGTAGTAAAAAGCCAAGTTGATCCTATAAGAAATATTGTTTGGAAAGCTATGATAGATATAGTTCTGTTAAAAAAATATAAAAACAATTATACATGGAGTTCTGGAACCAATAAAGTGTCATTTTAGGACGATTTTTCATTTTAGGCGTATTATAAAGTATAAAACAATTTTTGTTGTAATGAGCATTTGTAAACGACCCCTAAATATTTCTTATAAATCATAATGGAAAATATTTAAAAAAAAGAGGAACCGAAGTTATTGGGGAAAAAGAGTCCAACTCATTACACTTCAAAAACTGAAGCATTTATTATTATATAAAAATAAATAATAAAGGGTGAGGGGGTGCCGCTGCACCTTCTGGTGCTAAGGTGGCTCCAGCCCTGCCTACGTAGTCGCATGCCACAACCATTTCAAATTACACAATTCACACAAAAAAGTAAAACCGTGAGTCAAGCTTTTTTATGTTAAGTTAAATTTCTCTTCAGATAAATAAACATCCATATTCAATACCGCTGTCATATATCAAACTTTATTAATTCCTATACACTTTGAAAAGGATAAGAAAAAATACATCAAATATACTTTCACGCCCATCCTTTTATTAAATTCCATGGACCATCAACATGTTTAGATACATAAAATCCATCGGGATTTACCGACCAATAACAATGTTCAACACCTAATTTGCCTACATAACACGAGTTCTAATGTTGTCATCAAATAAAGCCAAACTGCGAGATTTTGAACCCCACCAAAAGTAGCCATAGAAAAGAGTATGACCATCCGCTCTTTCACAAAATGACCAATTGTAATTTCCTTTGTATAATGGAATGGTATGATTTCCAAGATCAACATCTCCGATTTGATATGACCAACGACGCGGTCTGCAATATTAGTTGTAATAAAAATATCCCATTGATGAGTAAGTATGCAGCTAGGAGTTACCCAAGCAACCAAAGAAGATAAAATAACAAAGGTAAAAAGGCTATGCATTGCAGACAATTCTTCTTTGGACAAACTTCAAGTTCATCCACAATATATATACTGCTCATTCTTTCAAGCGTTACAAAAAAAAACACTTTAATGCATTAAATATCGTTTGAAGAGGAAGTTTTGATCAACCAATTAATAACCATCCTTCTTTGTTTTATGTTACTCATTCCGTTTCAAAATAAATGTCCACAGTAATAAAGATATGGATTTTAAAAAATGTGTAACTATTACTTATGTTAATTAAGTAATTGATAATTTAATTGTTAATAATATATTGAGTAATGAAATTTTCCATTTTAAAAACACGGGACACTTACATTTGAAAATGAACATTTAATTACGAGACAAACTAAAATAAAAATGTGGATAAATTAACAATTACATATTATTAACTCAATAATACCTTATTGTTAGCGAGTGCAAATTTACAAGAATTTCAACCATTGTGATTTGAGAAACAAAAGGAGATCACTAAAAATGGCGTATCTTGTGGTTGAATTTCTCTTGGCCAATCTCAAATAACTTCTACTCTACAATGCAGATTTAACATATGTAGTAAAAAGCCAAGTTGATTGTATTTATAAAGAGCTTAGCTTAATGAAAGCATTCCTCAAAGATTCAAAAGAAAAACGGATAGAAATGGCGTATCTTTGTGGTTGAATTTCTCTTGGTCAATCTCAAATAACTTCTACTCTACAATGCCGATTTAACATATGTAGTAAAAAGCCAAGTTGATCCTATAAGAAATATTGTTTGGAAAGCTATGATAGATATAGTCTGTTAAAAAAATATAAAAACAATTATACATGGAGTTCTGGAACCAATAAAGTGTCATTTTAGGACGATTTTTCATTTTAGGCGTATTATAAAGTATAAAACAATTTTTGTTGTAATGAGCATTTGTAAACGACCCCTAAATATTTCTTATAAATCATAATGGAAAATATTTAAAAAAAGAGGAACCGAAGTTATTGGGGAAAAAGAGTCCAACTCATTACACTTCAAAAATCGAAGCATTTATTATTATATAAAAATAAATAATAAAGGGTGAGGGGGTGCCGCCGCACCTTACGGTGCTAAGGTGGCTCCGGCCACCGCCTACGTAGTCGCATGCCACAACCATTTCAAATTACACAATTCACACAAAAAAGTAAAACCGTGAGTCAAGCTTTTTTATGTTAAGTTAAATTTCTCTTCGGATAAATAAACATCCATATTCAATACATTTGTCATATATCAAACTTTATTAATTCCTATACACTTTGAAAAGGATAAGAAAAAATACATCAAATATACTTTCACGCCCATCCTTTTATTAAATTCCATGGACCATCAACATGTTTAGATACATAAAATCCATCGGGATTTACCGACCAATAACAATGTTCAACACCTAATTTGCCTACATAACACCGAGTTCTAATGTTGTCATCAAATAAAGCCAAACTCTGAGATTTTGAACCCCACCAAAAGTAGCCATAGAAAAGAGTATGACCATCCGCTCTTTCACAAAATGACCAATTGTAATTTCCTTTGTATAATGGAATGGTATGATTTCCAAGATCAACATCTCCGATTTGATATGACCAACGACGCGGTCCGCAATATTAGTTGTAATAAAAATATCCCATTGATGAGTAAGTATGCGGCTAGGAGTTACCCAAGCAACCAAAGAAGATAAAATAACAAAGGTAAAAAGGCTATGCATTGCGTACAATTCTTCTTTGGACAAACTTCAAGTTCATCCACAATATATATACTGCTCATTCTTTCAAGCGTTACAAAAAAAAACACTTTAATGCATTAAATATCGTTTGAAGAGGAAGTTTTGATCAACCAATTAATAACCATCCTTCTTTGTTTTATGTTACTCATTCCGTTTCAAAATAAATGTCCACAGTAATAAAGATATGGATTTTAAAAAATGTGTAACTATTACTTATGTTAATTAAGTAATTGATAATTTAATTGTTAATAATATATTGAGTAATGAAATTTTCCATTTTAAAAACACGGGACACTTACATTTGAAAATGAACATTTAATTCTGAGACAAACTAAAATAAAAATGTGGATAAATTAACAATTACATATTATTAACTCAATAATACCTTATTGTTAGCAGGTGCAAATTTACAAGAATTTAAACCGTTGTGATTTGAGAAACAAAAGGAGATCACTAAAAATGGCATATGATGTGGTTGAATTTCTCTTGGCCAATCTCAAATAACTTCTACTCTACAATGCTGATTTAACATATGTAGTAAAAAGCCAAGTTGATTGTATTTATAAAGAGCTTAGCTTAATGAAAGCATTCCTCAAAGATTCAAAAGAAAAACGGATAGAAATGGCGTATGCTGTGGTTGAATTTCTCTTGGTCAATCTCAAATAACTTCTACTCTACAATGCTGATTTAACATATGTAGTAAAAAGCCAAGTTGATCCTATAAGAAATATTGTTTGGAAAGCTATGATAGATATAGTTCTGTTAAAAAAATATAAAAACAATTATACATGGAGTTCTGGAACCAATAAAGTGTCATTTTAGGACGATTTTTCATTTTAGGCGTATTATAAAGTATAAAACAATTTTTGTTGTAATGAGCATTTGTAAACGACCCCTAAATATTTCTTATAAATCATAATGGAAAATATTTAAAAAAAAAAGAGGAACCGAAGTTATTGGGGAAAAAGAGTCCAACTCATTACACTTCAAAAACTGAAGCATTTATTATTATATAAAAATAAATAATAAAGGGTGAGGGGGTGCCGCTGCACCTTCTGGTGCTAAGGTGGCTCCAGCCCTATCTACGTAGTCGCATGCCACAACCATTTCAAATTACACAATTCACACAAAAAAGTAAAACCGTGAGTCAAGCTTTTTTATGTTAAGTTAAATTTCTCTTCAGATAAATAAACATCCATATTCAATACCGCTGTCATATATCAAACTTTATTAATTCCTATACACTTTGAAAAGGATAAGAAAAAATACATCAAATATACTTTCACGCCCATCCTTTTATTAAATTCCATGGACCATCAACATGTTTAGATACATAAAATCCATCGGGATTTACCGACCAATAACAATGTTCAACACCTAATTTGCCTACATAACACAGAGTTCTAATGTTGTCATCAAATAAAGCCAAACTCTGAGATTTTGAACCCCACCAAAAGTAGCCATAGAAAAGAGTATGACCATCTGCTCTTTCACAAAATGACCAATTGTAATTTCCTTTGTATAATGGAATGGTATGATTTCCAAGATCAACATCTCCTGATTTGATATGACCAACGACGCGGTCTGCAATATTAGTTGTAATAAAAATATCCCATTGATGAGTAAGTATGCAGCTAGGAGTTACCCAAGCAACCAAAGAAGATAAAATAACAAAGGTAAAAAGGCTATGCATTGCAGACAATTCTTCTTTGGACAAACTTCAAGTTCATCCACAATATATATACTGCTCATTCTTTCAAGCGTTACAAAAAAAAAACACTTTAATGCATTAAATATCTTTTGAAGAGGAAGTTTTGATCAACCAATTAATAACCATCCTTCTTTGTTTTATGTTACTCATTCCGTTTCAAAATAAATGTCCACAGTAATAAAGATATGGATTTTAAAAAATGTGTAACTATTACTTATGTTAATTAAGTAATTGATAATTTAATTGTTAATAATATATTGAGTAATGAAATTTTCCATTTTAAAAACACGGGACACTTACATTTGAAAATGAACATTTAATTCTGAGACAAACTAAAATAAAAATGTGGATAAATTAACAATTACATATTATTAACTCAATAATACCTTATTGTTAGCAGGTGCAAATTTACAAGAATTTCAACCATTGTGATTTGAGAAACAAAAGGAGATCACTAAAAATGGCGTATGATGTGGTTGAATTTCTCTTGGCCAATCTCAAATAACTTCTACTCTACAATGCTGATTTAACATATGTAGTAAAAAGCCAAGTTGATTGTATTTATAAAGAGCTTAGCTTAATGAAAGCATTCCTCAAAGATTCAAAAGAAAAACGGATAGAAATGGCGTATGCTGTGGTTGAATTTCTCTTGGTCAATCTCAAATAACTTCTACTCTACAATGCTGATTTAACATATGTAGTAAAAAGCCAAGTTGATCCTATAAGAAATATTGTTTGGAAAGCTATGATAGATATAGTTCTGTTAAAAATATATAAAAACAATTATACATGGAGTTCTGGAACCAATAAAGTGTCATTTTAGGACGATTTTTCATTTTAGGCGTATTATAAAGTATAAAACAATTTTTGTTGTAATGAGCATTTGTAAACGACCCCTAAATATTTCTTATAAATCATAATGGAAAATATTTAAAAAAAAGAGGAACCGAAGTTATTGGGGAAAAAGAGTCCAACTCATTACACTTCAAAAATCGAAGCATTTATTATTATATAAAAATAAATAATAAAGGGTGAGGGGGTGCCGCCGCACCTTCGGTGCTAAGGTGGCTCCGGCCACGCCTACGTAGTCGCATGCCACAACCATTTCAAATTACACAATTCACACAAAAAAGTAAAACCGTGAGTCAAGCTTTTTTATGTTAAGTTAAATTTCTCTTCGGATAAATAAACATCCATATTCAATACATTGTCATATATCAAACTTTATTAATTCCTATACACTTTGAAAAGGATAAGAAAAAATACATCAAATATACTTTCACGCCCATCCTTTTATTAAATTCCATGGACCATCAACATGTTTAGATACATAAAATCCATCGGGATTTACCGACCAATAACAATGTTCAACACCTAATTTGCCTACATAACACGAGTTCTAATGTTGTCATCAAATAAAGCCAAACTCTGAGATTTTGACCCCCACCAAAAGTAGCCATAGAAAAGAGTATGACCATCTGCTCTTTCACAAAATGACCAATTGTAATTTCCTTTGTATAATGGAATGGTATGATTTCCAAGATCAACATCTCCTGATTTGATATGACCAACGACGCGGTCCGCAATATTAGTTGTAATAAAAATATCCCATTGATGAGTAAGTATGCGGCTAGGAGTTACCCAAGCAACCAAAGAAGATAAAATAACAAAGGTAAAAAGGCTATGCATTGCGGACAATTCTTCTTTGGACAAACTTCAAGTTCATCCACAATATATATCTTGCTCATTCTTTCAAGCGTTACAAAAAAAAACACTTTAATGCATTAAATATCGTTTGAAGAGGAAGTTTTGATCAACCAATTAATAACCATCCTTCTTTGTTTTATGTTACTCATTCCGTTTCAAAATAAATGTCCACATAATAAAGATATGGATTTTAAAAAATGTGTAACTATTACTTATGTTAATTAAGTAATTGATAATTTAATTGTTAATAATATATTGAGTAATGAAATTTTCCATTTTAAAAACACGGGACACTTACATTTGAAAATGAACATTTAATTCTGAGACAAACTAAAATAAAAATGTGGATAAATTAACAATTACATATTATTAACTCAATAATACCTTATTGTTAGCAGGTGCAAATTTACAAGAATTTCAACCATTGTGATTTGAGAAACAAAAGGAGATCACTAAAAATGGCGTATGCTGTGGTTGAATTTCTCTTGGCCAATCTCAAATAACTTCTACTCTACAATGCTGATTTAACATATGTAGTAAAAAGCCAAGTTGATTGTATTTATAAAGAGCTTAGCTTAATGAAAGCATTCCTCAAAGATTCAAAAGAAAAACGGATAGAAATGGCGTATGCTGTGGTTGAATTTCTCTTGGTCAATCTCAAATAACTTCTACTCTACAATGCTGATTTAACATATGTAGTAAAAAGCCAAGTTGATCCTATAAGAAATATTGTTTGGAAAGCTATGATAGATATAGTTCTGTTAAAAATATATAAAAACAATTATACATGGAGTTCTGGAACCAATAAAGTGTCATTTTAGGACGATTTTTCATTTTAGGCGTATTATAAAGTATAAAACAATTTTTGTTGTAATGAGCATTTGTAAACGACCCCTAAATATTTCTTATAAATCATAATGGAAAATATTTAAAAAAAAGAGGAACCGAAGTTATTGGGGAAAAAGAGTCCAACTCATTACACTTCAAAAACTGAAGCATTTATTATTATATAAAAATAAATAATAAAGGGTGAGGGGGTGCCGCTGCACCTTCTGGTGCTAAGGTGGCTCCACCGCCTACGTAGTCGCATGCCACAACCATTTCAAATTACACAATTCACACAAAAAAGTAAAACCGTGAGTCAAGCTTTTTTATGTTAAGTTAAATTTCTCTTCAGATAAATAAACATCCATATTCAATACATTTGTCATATATCAAACTTTATTAATTCCTATACACTTTGAAAAGGATAAGAAAAAATACATCAAATATACTTTCACGCCCATCCTTTTATTAAATTCCATGGACCATCAACATGTTTAGATACATAAAATCCATCGGGATTTACCGACCAATAACAATGTTCAACACCTAATTTGCCTACATAACACAGAGTTCTAATGTTGTCATCAAATAAAGCCAAACTCTGGGATTTTGAACCCCACCAAAAGTAGCCATAGAAAAGAGTATGACCATCTGCTCTTTCACAAAATGACCAATTGTAATTTCCTTTGTATAATGGAATGGTATGATTTCCAAGATCAACATCTCCTGATTTGATATGACCAACGACGCGGTCCGCAATATTAGTTGTAATAAAAATATCCCATTGATGAGTAAGTATGCGGCTAGGAGTTACCCAAGCAACCAAAGAAGATAAAATAACAAAGGTAAAAAGGCTATGCATTGCGGACAATTCTTCTTTGGACAAACTTCAAGTTCATCCACAATATATATCTTGCTCATTCTTTCAAGCGTTACAAAAAAAAACACTTTAATGCATTAAATATCGTTTGAAGAGGAAGTTTTGATCAACCAATTAATAACCATCCTTCTTTGTTTTATGTTACGCATTCCGTTTCAAAATAAATGTCCACGTAATAAAGATATGGATTTTAAAAAATGTGTAACTATTACTTATGTTAATTAAGTAATTGATAATTTAATTGTTAATAATATATTGAGTAATGAAATTTTCCATTTTAAAAACACGGGACACTTACATTTGAAAATGAACATTTAATTCTGAGACAAACTAAAATAAAAATGTGGATAAATTAACAATTACATATTATTAACTCAATAATACCTTATTGTTAGTGTGCAAATTTACAAGAATTTCAACCATTGTGATTTGAGAAACAAAAGGAGATCACTAAAAATGGCGTATCTTGTGGTTGAATTTCTCTTGGTCAATCTCAAATAACTTCTACTCTACAATGCTGATTTAACATATGTAGTAAAAAGCCAAGTTGATTGTATTTATAAAGAGCTTAGCTTAATGAAAGCATTCCTCAAAGATTCAAAAGAAAAACGGATAGAAATGGCGTATCTTTGTGGTTGAATTTCTCTTGGTCAATCTCAAATAACTTCTACTCTACAATGCTGATTTAACATATGTAGTAAAAAGCCAAGTTGATCCTATAAGAAATATTGTTTGGAAAGCTATGATAGATATAGTTCTGTTAAAAATATATAAAAACAATTATACATGGAGTTCTGGAACCAATAAAGTGTCATTTTAGGACGATTTTTCATTTTAGGCGTATTATAAAGTATAAAACAATTTTTGTTGTAATGAGCATTTGTAAACGACCCCTAAATATTTCTTATAAATCATAATGGAAAATATTTAAAAAAAAGAGGAACCGAAGTTATTGGGGAAAAAGAGTCCAACTCATTACACTTCAAAAACTGAAGCATTTATTATTATATAAAAATAAATAATAAAGGGTGAGGGGGTGCCGCTGCACCTTCTGGTGCTAAGGTGGCTCCGGCCACGCCTACGTAGTCGCATGCCACAACCATTTCAAATTACACAATTCACACAAAAAAGTAAAACCGTGAGTCAAGCTTTTTTATGTTAAGTTAAATTTCTCTTCAGATAAATAAACATCCATATTCAATACCGCTGTCATATATCAAACTTTATTAATTCCTATACACTTTGAAAAGGATAAGAAAAAATACATCAAATATACTTTCACGCCCATCCTTTTATTAAATTCCATGGACCATCAACATGTTTAGATACATAAAATCCATCGGGATTTACCGACCAATAACAATGTTCAACACCTAATTTGCCTACATAACACCGAGTTCTAATGTTGTCATCAAATAAAGCCAAACTCTGAGATTTTGAACCCCACCAAAAGTAGCCATAGAAAAGAGTATGACCATCTGCTCTTTCACAAAATGACCAATTGTAATTTCCTTTGTATAATGGAATGGTATGATTTCCAAGATCAACATCTCCTGATTTGATATGACCAACGACGCGGTCTGCAATATTAGTTGTAATAAAAATATCCCATTGATGAGTAAGTATGCAGCTAGGAGTTACCCAAGCAACCAAAGAAGATAAAATAACAAAGGTAAAAAGGCTATGCATTGCAGACAATTCTTCTTTGGACAAACTTCAAGTTCATCCACAATATATATACTGCTCATTCTTTCAAGTGTTACAAAAAAAAACACTTTAATGCATTAAATATCGTTTGAAGAGGAAGTTTTGATCAACCAATTAATAACCATCCTTCTTTGTTTTATGTTACTCATTCCGTTTCAAAATAAATGTCCACAGTAATAAAGATATGGATTTTAAAAAATGTGTAACTATTACTTATGTTAATTAAGTAATTGATAATTTAATTGTTAATAATATATTGAGTAATGAAATTTTCCATTTTAAAAACACGGGACACTTACATTCGAAAATGAACATTTAATTCTGAGACAAACTAAAATAAAAATGTGGATAAATTAACAATTACATATTATTAACTCAATAATACCTTATTGTTAGCAGGTGCAAATTTACAAGAATTTCAACCATTGTGATTTGAGAAACAAAAGGAGATCACTAAAAATGGCGTATGCTGTGGTTGAATTTCTCTTGGTCAATCTCAAATAACTTCTACTCTACAATGCTGATTTAACATATGTAGTAAAAAGCCAAGTTGATTGTATTTATAAAGAGCTTAGCTTAATGAAAGCATTCCTCAAAGATTCAAAAGAAAAACGGATAGAAATGGCGTATCTTTGTGGTTGAATTTCTCTTGGTCAATCTCAAATAACTTCTACTCTACAATGCTGATTTAACATATGTAGTAAAAAGCCAAGTTGATCCTATAAGAAATATTGTTTGGAAAGCTATGATAGATATAGTTCTGTTAAAAATATATAAAAACAATTATACATGGAGTTCTGGAACCAATAAAGTGTCATTTTAGGACGATTTTTCATTTTAGGCGTATTATAAAGTATAAAACAATTTTTGTTGTAATGAGCATTTGTAAACGACCCCTAAATATTTCTTATAAATCATAATGGAAAATATTTAAAAAAAAGAGGAACCGAAGTTATTGGGGAAAAAGAGTCCAACTCATTACACTTCAAAAACTGAAGCATTTATTATTATATAAAAATAAATAATAAAGGGTGAGGGGGTGCCGCTGCACCTTCTGGTGCTAAGGTGGCTCCAGCCCTGCCTACGTAGTCGCATGCCACAACCATTTCAAATTACACAATTCACACAAAAAAGTAAAACCGTGAGTCAAGCTTTTTTATGTTAAGTTAAATTTCTCTTCGGATAAATAAACATCCATATTCAATACATTTGTCATATATCAAACTTTATTAATTCCTATACACTTTGAAAAGGATAAGAAAAAATACATCAAATATACTTTCACGCCCATCCTTTTATTAAATTCCATGGACCATCAACATGTTTAGATACATAAAATCCATCGGGATTTACCGACCAATAACAATGTTCAACACCTAATTTGCCTACATAACACAGAGTTCTAATGTTGTCATCAAATAAAGCCAAACTCTGAGATTTTGAACCCCACGAAAAGTAGCCATAGAAAAGAGTATGACCATCTGCTCTTTCACAAAATGACCAATTGTAATTTCCTTTGTATAATGGAATGGTATGATTTCCAAGATCAACATCTCCTGATTTGATATGACCAACGACGCGGTCTGCAATATTAGTTGTAATAAAAATATCCCATTGATGAGTAAGTATGCAGCTAGGAGTTACCCAAGCAACCAAAGAGGATAAAATAACAAAGGTAAAAAGGCTATGCATTGCAGACAATTCTTCTTTGGACAAACTTCAAGTTCATCCACAATATATATCGCTCATTCTTTCAAGCGTTACAAAAAAAAACACTTTAATGCATTAAATATCGTTTGAAGAGGAAGTTTTGATCAACCAATTAATAACCATCCTTCTTTGTTTTATGTTACTCATTCCGTTTCAAAATAAATGTCCACAGTAATAAAGATATGGATTTTAAAAAATGTGTAACTATTACTTATGTTAATTAAGTAATTGATAATTTAATTGTTAATAATATATTGAGCAATGAAATTTTCCATTTTAAAAACACGGGACACTTACATTTGAAAATGAACATTTAATTCTGAGACAAACTAAAATAAAAATGTGGATAAATTAACAATTACATATTATTAACTCAATAATACCTTATTGTTAGCGAGGTGCAAATTTACAAGAATTTCAACCATTGTGATTTGAGAAACAAAAGGAGATCACTAAAAATGGCGTATCTTTGTGGTTGAATTTCTCTTGGTCAATCTCAAATAACTTCTACTCTACAATGCTGATTTAACATATGTAGTAAAAAGCCAAGTTGATTGTATTTATAAAGAGCTTAGCTTAATGAAAGCATTCCTCAAAGATTCAAAAGAAAAACGGATAGAAATGGCGTATCTTGTGGTTGAATTTCTCTTGGTCAATCTCAAATAACTTCTACTCTACAATGCCGATTTAACATATGTAGTAAAAAGCCAAGTTGATCCTATAAGAAATATTGTTTGGAAAGCTATGATAGATATAGTTACGTTAAAAAAATATAAAAACAATTATACATGGAGTTACGGAACCAATAAAGTGTCATTTTAGGACGATTTTTCATTTTAGGCGTATTATAAAGTATAAAACAATTTTTGTTGTAATGAGCATTTGTAAACGACCCCTAAATATTTCTTATAAATCATAATGGAAAATATTTAAAAAAAGAGGAACCGAAGTTATTGGGGAAAAAGAGTCCAACTCATTACACTTCAAAAATGAAGCATTTATTATTATATAAAAATAAATAATAAAGGGTGAGGGGGTGCCGCCGCACCTTACGGTGCTAAGGTGGCTCCGCCTACGTAGTCGCATGCCACAACCATTTCAAATTACACAATTCACACAAAAAAGTAAAACCGTGAGTCAAGCTTTTTTATGTTAAGTTAAATTTCTCTTCGGATAAATAAACATCCATATTCAATACCGCTGTCATATATCAAACTTTATTAATTCCTATACACTTTGAAAAGGATAAGAAAAAATACATCAAATATACTTTCACGCCCATCCTTTTATTAAATTCCATGGACCATCAACATGTTTAGATACATAAAATCCATCGGGATTTACCGACCAATAACAATGTTCAACACCTAATTTGCCTACATAACACAGAGTTCTAATGTTGTCATCAAATAAAGCCAAACTCTGAGATTTTGAACCCCACCAAAAGTAGCCATAGAAAAGAGTATGACCATCTGCTCTTTCACAAAATGACCAATTGTAATTTCCTTTGTATAATGGAATGGTATGATTTCCAAGATCAACATCTCCTGATTTGATATGACCAACGACGCGGTCTGCAATATTAGTTGTAATAAAAATATCCCATTGATGAGTAAGTATGCAGCTAGGAGTTACCCAAGCAACCAAAGAAGATAAAATAACAAAGGTAAAAAGGCTATGCATTGCAGACAATTCTTCTTTGGACAAACTTCAAGTTCATCCACAATATATATACTGCTCATTCTTTCAAGCGTTACAAAAAAAAACACTTTAATGCATTAAATATCGTTTGAAGAGGAAGTTTTGATCAACCAATTAATAACCATCCTTCTTTGTTTTATGTTACTCATTCCGTTTCAAAATAAATGTCCACAAAGATAATAAAGATATGGATTTTAAAAAATGTGTAACTATTACTTATGTTAATTAAGTAATTGATAATTTAATTGTTAATAATATATTGAGTAATGAAATTTTCCATTTTAAAAACACGGGACACTTACATTTGAAAATGAACATTTAATTCTGAGACAAACTAAAATAAAAATGTGGATAAATTAACAATTACATATTATTAACTCAATAATACCTTATTGTTAGCAGGTGCAAATTTACAAGAATTTCAACCATTGTGATTTGAGAAACAAAAGGAGATCACTAAAAATGGCGTATCTTTGTGGTTGAATTTCTCTTGGCCAATCTCAAATAACTTCTACTCTACAATGCTGATTTAACATATGTAGTAAAAAGCCAAGTTGATTGTATTTATAAAGAGCTTAGCTTAATGAAAGCATTCCTCAAAGATTCAAAAGAAAAACGGATAGAAATGGCGTATGCTGTGGTTGAATTTCTCTTGGTCAATCTCAAATAACTTCTACTCTACAATGCTGATTTAACATATGTAGTAAAAAGCCAAGTTGATCCTATAAGAAATATTGTTTGGAAAGCTATGATAGATATAGTTACGTTAAAAATATATAAAAACAATTATACATGGAGTTACGGAACCAATAAAGTGTCATTTTAGGACGATTTTTCATTTTAGGCGTATTATAAAGTATAAAACAATTTTTGTTGTAATGAGCATTTGTAAACGACCCCTAAATATTTCTTATAAATCATAATGGAAAATATTTAAAAAAAGAGGAACCGAAGTTATTGGGGAAAAAGAGTCCAACTCATTACACTTCAAAAAGCTGAAGCATTTATTATTATATAAAAATAAATAATAAAGGGTGAGGGGGTGCCGCCGCACCTTACGGTGCTAAGGTGGCTCCGGCCACTGCCTACGTAGTCGCATGCCACAACCATTTCAAATTACACAATTCACACAAAAAAGTAAAACCGTGAGTCAAGCTTTTTTATGTTAAGTTAAATTTCTCTTCGGATAAATAAACATCCATATTCAATACATTTGTCATATATCAAACTTTATTAATTCCTATACACTTTGAAAAGGAGAAGAAAAAATACATCAAATATACTTTCACGCCCATCCTTTTATTAAATTCCATGGACCATCAACATGTTTAGATACATAAAATCCATCGGGATTTACCGACCAATAACAATGTTCAACACCTAATTTGCCTACATAACACGAGTTCTAATGTTGTCATCAAATAAAGCCAAACTACGAGATTTTGAACCCCACCAAAAGTAGCCATAGAAAAGAGTATGACCATCCGCTCTTTCACAAAATGACCAATTGTAATTTCCTTTGTATAATGGAATGGTATGATTTCCAAGATCAACATCTCCTGATTTGATATGACCAACGACGCGGTGCTGCAATATTAGTTGTAATAAAAATATCCCATTGATGAGTAAGTATGCGGCTAGGAGTTACCCAAGCAACCAAAGAAGATAAAATAACAAAGGTAAAAAGGCTATGCATTGCGGACAATTCTTCTTTGGACAAACTTCAAGTTCATCCACAATATATATACTGCTCATTCTTTCAAGCGTTACAAAAAAAAACACTTTAATGCATTAAATATCGTTTGAAGAGGAAGTTTTGATCAACCAATTAATACCCATCCTTCTTTGTTTTATGTTACTCATTCCGTTTCAAAATAAATGTCCACAAGTAATAAAGATATGGATTTTAAAAAATGTGTAACTATTACTTATGTTAATTAAGTAATTGATAATTTAATTGTTAATAATATATTGAGTAATGAAATTTTCCATTTTAAAAACACGGGACACTTACATTTGAAAATGAACATTTAATTCTGAGACAAACTAAAATAAAAATGTGGATAAATTAACAATTACATATTATTAACTCAATAATACCTTATTGTTAGCAGGTGCAAATTTACAAGAATTTCAACCATTGTGATTTGAGAAACAAAAGGAGATCACTAAAAATGGCGTATGCTGTGGTTGAATTTCTCTTGGTCAATCTCAAATAACTTCTACTCTACAATGCTGATTTAACATATGTAGTAAAAAGCCAAGTTGATTGTATTTATAAAGAGCTTAGCTTAATGAAAGCATTCCTCAAAGATTCAAAAGAAAAACGGATAGAAATGGCGTATGCTGTGGTTGAATTTCTCTTGGTCAATCTCAAATAACTTCTACTCTACAATGCTGATTTAACATATGTAGTAAAAAGCCAAGTTGATCCTATAAGAAATATTGTTTGGAAAGCTATGATAGATATAGTTCTGTTAAAAATATATAAAAACAATTATACATGGAGTTCTGGAACCAATAAAGTGTCATTTTAGGACGATTTTTCATTTTAGGCGTATTATAAAGTATAAAACAATTTTTGTTGTAATGAGCATTTGTAAACGACCCCTAAATATTTCTTATAAATCATAATGGAAAATATTTAAAAAAAAGAGGAACCGAAGTTATTGGGGAAAAAGAGTCCAACTCATTACACTTCAAAAACTGAAGCATTTATTATTATATAAAAATAAATAATAAAGGGTGAGGGGGTGCCGCTGCACCTTCTGGTGCTAAGGTGGCTCCAGCCCTGCCTACGTAGTCGCATGCCACAACCATTTCAAATTACACAATTCACACAAAAAAGTAAAACCGTGAGTCAAGCTTTTTTATGTTAAGTTAAATTTCTCTTCAGATAAATAAACATCCATATTCAATACCGCTGTCATATATCAAACTTTATTAATTCCTATACACTTTGAAAAGGATAAGAAAAAATACATCAAATATACTTTCACGCCCATCCTTTTATTAAATTCCATGGACCATCAACATGTTTAGATACATAAAATCCATCGGGATTTACCGACCAATAACAATGTTCAACACCTAATTTGCCTACATAACACAGAGTTCTAATGTTGTCATCAAATAAAGCCAAACTCTGAGATTTTGAACCCCACCAAAAGTAGCCATAGAAAAGAGTATGACCATCTGCTCTTTCACAAAATGACCAATTGTAATTTCCTTTGTATAATGGAATGGTATGATTTCCAAGATCAACATCTCCTGATTTGATATGACCAACGACGCGGTCCGCAATATTAGTTGTAATAAAAATATCCCATTGATGAGTAAGTATGCAGCTAGGAGTTACCCAAGCAACCAAAGAAGATAAAATAACAAAGGTAAAAAGGCTATGCATTGCAGACAATTCTTCTTTGGACAAACTTCAAGTTCATCCACAATATATATACTGCTCATTCTTTCAAGCGTTACAAAAAAAAACACTTTAATGCATTAAATATCGTTTGAAGAGGAAGTTTTGATCAACCAATTAATAACCATCCTTCTTTGTTTTATGTTACTCATTCCGTTTCAAAATAAATGTCCACAGTAATAAAGATATGGATTTTAAAAAATGTGTAACTATTACTTATGTTAATTAAGTAATTGATAATTTAATTGTTAATAATATATTGAGTAATGAAATTTTCCATTTTAAAAACACGGGACACTTACATTTGAAAATGAACATTTAATTACGAGACAAACTAAAATAAAAATGTGGATAAATTAACAATTACATATTATTAACTCAATAATACCTTATTGTTAGCGAGTGCAAATTTACAAGAATTTCAACCATTGTGATTTGAGAAACAAAAGGAGATCACTAAAAATGGCGTATGCTTGTGGTTGAATTTCTCTTGGCCAATCTCAAATAACTTCTACTCTACAATGCTGATTTAACATATGTAGTAAAAAGCCAAGTTGATTGTATTTATAAAGAGCTTAGCTTAATGAAAGCATTCCTCAAAGATTCAAAAGAAAAACGGATAGAAATGGCGTATCTTTGTGGTTGAATTTCTCTTGGTCAATCTCAAATAACTTCTACTCTACAATGCCGATTTAACATATGTAGTAAAAAGCCAAGTTGATCCTATAAGAAATATTGTTTGGAAAGCTATGATAGATATAGTTTTTAAAAATATATAAAAACAATTATACATGGAGTTCTGGAACCAATAAAGTGTCATTTTAGGACGATTTTTCATTTTAGGCGTATTATAAAGTATAAAACAATTTTTGTTGTAATGAGCATTTGTAAACGACCCCTAAATATTTCTTATAAATCATAATGGAAAATATTTAAAAAAAGAGGAACCGAAGTTATTGGGGAAAAAGAGTCCAACTCATTACACTTCAAAATCGAAGCATTTATTATTATATAAAAATAAATAATAAAGGGTGAGGGTGCCGCTGCACCTTCTGGTGCTAAGGTGGCTCCAGCCCTGCCTACATAGTCGCATGCCACAACCATTTCAAATTACACAATTCACACAAAAAAGTAAAACCGTGAGTCAAGCTTTTTTATGTTAAGTTAAATTTCTCTTCAGATAAATAAACATCCATATTCAATACCGGCTTGTCATATATCAAACTTTATTAATTCCTATACACTTTGAAAAGGATAAGAAAAAATACATCAAATATACTTTCACGCCCATCCTTTTATTAAATTCCATGGACCATCAACATGTTTAGATACATAAAATCCATCGGGATTTACCGACCAATAACAATGTTCAACACCTAATTTGCCTACATAACACAGAGTTCTAATGTTGTCATCAAATAAAGCCAAACTCTGAGATTTTGAACCCCACCAAAAGTAGCCATAGAAAAGAGTATGACCATCTGCTCTTTCACAAAATGACCAATTGTAATTTCCTTTGTATAATGGAATGGTATGATTTCCAAGATCAACATCTCCTGATTTGATATGACCAACGACGCGGTCTGCAATATTAGTTGTAATAAAAATATCCCATTGATGAGTAAGTATGCAGCTAGGAGTTACCCAAGCAACCAAAGAAGATAAAATAACAAAGGTAAAAAGGCTATGCATTGCAGACAATTCTTCTTTGGACAAACATCAAGTTCATCCACAATATATATACTGCTCATTCTTTCAAGCGTTACAAAAAAAAAACACTTTAATGCATTAAATATCGTTTGAAGAGGAAGTTTTGATCAACCAATTAATAACCATCCTTCTTTGTTTTATGTTACTCATTCCGTTTCAAAATAAATGTCCACAGTAATAAAGATATGGATTTTAAAAAATGTGTAACTATTACTTATGTTAATTAAGTAATTGATAATTTAATTGTTAATAATATATTGAGTAATGAAATTTTCCATTTTAAAAACACGGGACACTTACATTTGAAAATGAACATTTAATTCTGAGACAAACTAAAATAAAAATGTGGATAAATTAACAATTACATATTATTAACTCAATAATACCTTATTTTAGCAGGTGCAAATTTACAAGAATTTCAACCATTGTGATTTGAGAAACAAAAGGAGATCACTAAAAATGGCGTATGCTGTGGTTGAATTTCTCTTGGTCAATCTCAAATAACTTCTACTCTACAATGCTGATTTAACATATGTAGTAAAAAGCCAAGTTGATTGTATTTATAAAGAGCTTAGCTTAATGAAAGCATTCCTCAAAGATTCAAAAGAAAAACGGATAGAAATGGCGTATGCTGTGGTTGAATTTCTCTTGGTCAATCTCAAATAACTTCTACTCTACAATGCTGATTTAACATATGTAGTAAAAAGCCAAGTTGATCCTATAAGAAATATCGTTTGGAAAGCTATGATAGATATAGTTCTGTTAAAAATATATAAAAAGAATTATACATGGAGTTCTGGAACCAATAAAGTGTCATTTTAGGACGATTTTTCATTTTAGGCGTATTATAAAGTATAAAACAATTTTTGTTGTAATGAGCATTTGTAAACGACCCCTAAATATTTCTTATAAATCATAATGGAAAATATTTAAAAAAAAGAGGAACCGAAGTTATTGGGGAAAAAGAGTCCAACTCATTACACTTCAAAAACTGAAGCATTTATTATTATATAAAAATAAATAATAAAGGGTGAGGGGGTGCCGCTGCACCTTCTGGTGCTAAGGTGGCTCCAGCCCTGCCTACGTAGTCGCATGCCACAACCATTTCAAATTACACAATTCACACAAAAAAGTAAAACCGTGAGTCAAGCTTTTTTATGTTAAGTTAAATTTCTCTTCAGATAAATAAACATCCATATTCAATACATGTCATATATCAAACTTTATTAATTCCTATACACTTTGAAAAGGATAAGAAAAAATACATCAAATATACTTTCACGCCCATCCTTTTATTAAATTCCATGGACCATCAACATGTTTAGATACATAAAATCCATCGGGATTTACCGACCAATAACAATGTTCAACACCTAATTTGCCTACATAACACGAGTTCTAATGTTGTCATCAAATAAAGCCAAACTGCGAGATTTTGAACCCCACCAAAAGTAGCCATAGAAAAGAGTATGACCATCTGCTCTTTCACAAAATGACCAATTGTAATTTCCTTTGTATAATGGAATGGTATGATTTCCAAGATCAACATCTCTGATTTGATATGACCAACGACGCGGTCCGCAATATTAGTTGTAATAAAAATATCCCATTGATGAGTAAGTATGCGGCTAGGAGTTACCCAAGCAACCAAAGAAGATAAAATAACAAAGGTAAAAAGGCTATGCATTGCGGACAATTCTTCTTTGGACAAACTTCAAGTTCATCCACAATATATATACTGCTCATTCTTTCAAGCGTTACAAAAAAAACACTTTAATGCATTAAATATCGTTTGAAGAGGAAGTTTTGATCAACCAATTAATAACCATCCTTCTTTGTTTTATGTTACTCATTCCGTTTCAAAATAAATGTCCACAGTAATAAAGATATGGATTTTAAAAAATGTGTAACTATTACTTATGTTAATTAAGTAATTGATAATTTAATTGTTAATAATATATTGAGTAATGAAATTTTCCATTTTAAAAACACGGGACACTTACATTTGAAAATGAACATTTAATTCTGAGACAAACTAAAATAAAAATGTGGATAAATTAACAATTACATATTATTAACTCAATAATACCTTATTGTTAGCAGGTGCAAATTTACAAGAATTTCAACCATTGTGATTTGAGAAACAAAAGGAGATCACTAAAAATGGCGTATGCTGTGGTTGAATTTCTCTTGGTCAATCTCAAATAACTTCTACTCTACAATGCTGATTTAACATATGTAGTAAAAAGCCAAGTTGATTGTATTTATAAAGAGCTTAGCTTAATGAAAGCATTCCTCAAAGCTTCAAAAGAAAAACGGACTGAATACGGATATCCAACCTACTATGCGAGTTGACTAATCCTAGGTCGACTACGTGCGCCGCGGGTAGCTTGGAGTCACCGAAATTGAACGTCCGTGGCTATAAGGGGATTTTTTTTCCTCTTTAGATTCGAACATTGGATCTCGAGATACTTTTGGCTTTTTGAGCCCAAGTTCAAACCAATCGGGCACCACCCTTTTGGTTGACAAATCTTTTTTTGTCGATAACCTCATACCAAACGATCGAATATACCCTTTGTTTCGGACATTGTAACACGTGTGTCGCCTAGAGCATCAACATAATGAAGTTTGATTTATTTCATATTTAATGTAATGAATTTCTCTCAATCAATGTAACAAACATTCATTCATTTTTCTTATTTTATTTGTTAAACAGATTTGAATTACATGACATCGGATTTTTTTTAGGCGACGTCATATTATCTGATCAATAAATTATCCATCAAACATAGATATAAAATATCCAAATATAAACATATTTGGCGGGTTGGCAGGTCACCTAAAAATCCAGCCAGATATAAACATCCAAATTTCAACAAAAAGTTTTAACAGACACATAAAACGTTCAACGTTCTAACATCCAAACACATAAAAAGTTGTTTTTGTTTTATTTTTGTTTTTTGAGTTTTAATTTTTAACTAAATAACTAAATATAAGATATATTTAATAAAATTAAAAATTGCTTGGCGGGTCAACCCGCGACACGATTGGTTCAACCCGAACACGACCCGTTTATTTGGCGGGTTAGCGGGTCAAAAACTTCAACCCTAACCCGTTTATTTTCGTGTCATGTTTCGTGTCGAGAATTGCCACCCCTAATCTTAATGTTTTTTGGCCGTTTTAATAAAACATGAAAAAATAGGAAATTAATTTCTTTTATGTACCTCAAAAGTTGTTAAATCTGTTACTCACCGTTGCAATAACCAGATGAGATATTTCATCACTAATTTCGGTTTCTGCAAGGGTCAACTCAACAACTTTCAGAAAACACACACATACACACACTCATGATCTAAAACACGTACTCAGATGGACGATGAGACGACCTCCATGAAAGCAGTGAAATGATGTCTTTCCAGTGATCGAATAAATCTGGTTTTTGCCTTTTCTTCTGTTTGATTACCTTATTATTTCATTAATTGCTTCACCACCTGATTGATTATCTCAACTTATTCCTTCTTACTTTGATTCTTTTCAACTTTTAACATTTTGGATGATAACTTGACGTTCAATTTTGAAGTTAGAAAACACTCCATTTGATTTGCAATTCTCGAACTTTGACTTTTGTTGGTCAAACTAATTACTCTCAACATTCAAAAGGCCATGTTTGGGAATCGCTAAGGAGCTTAATGAAATAATCCCATTTGATAAGCTATCTTATAGTTTAGGTTTTTTAAAACCTACTTTTTTATTTATTTATTATTATTATCATCAATTATGCCTCTTGTATAGAAACACCCTTTATATTTTCATTTTATGTCGTATAACATCGTCATAAGGCTTATCCGTTAGTTTTTACCAAACGTGACCAGTTTGTAAGTCAGCTTACTAGCTAACCACTAGATCGTTAGCCTTCAGCCAGCTTACTAGCTAACCACTAACTGATTTGCCATCATGTAGCTTATTATCATCAGTTAGTTTGTCATACATAGTTGGAGTTGATATGAGTTTGATTTATAACGTTCCAGCAAATCTTTACATTTTATTTTATCTTTCTGAAGTTGTATTTATGTTGTAAAATTACACATAGTTATCAATATTTTCTTGAAAAATCGAAGAATTTAAATTAATTTTGAAATTGAAAACTAGTTTGTGATATATTTATTGTTTGGAAAGCTATGATAGATATAGTTCTGTTAAAAATATATAAAAACAATTATACATGGAGTTCTGGAACCAATAAAGTGTCATTTTAGGACGATTTTTCATTTTAGGCGTATTATAAAGTATAAAACAATTTTTGTTGTAATGAGCATTTGTAAACGACCCCTAAATATTTCTTATAAATCATAATGGAAAATATTTAAAAAAAAGAGGAACCGAAGTTATTGGGGAAAAAGAGTCCAACTCATTACACTTCAAAAACTGAAGCATTTATTATTATATAAAAATAAATAATAAAGGGTGAGGGGGTGCCGCTGCACCTTCTGGTGCTAAGGTGGCTCCAGCCCTGCCTACGTAGTCGCATGCCACAACCATTTCAAATTACACAATTCACACAAAAAAGTAAAACCGTGAGTCAAGCTTTTTTATGTTAAGTTAAATTTCTCTTCAGATAAATAAACATCCATATTCAATACCGCTGTCATATATCAAACTTTATTAATTCCTATACACTTTGAAAAGGATAAGAAAAAATACATCAAATATACTTTCACGCCCATCCTTTTATTAAATTCCATGGACCATCAACATGTTTAGATACATAAAATCCATCGGGATTTACCGACCAATAACAATGTTCAACACCTAATTTGCCTACATAACACAGAGTTCTAATGTTGTCATCAAATAAAGCCAAACTCTGAGATTTTGAACCCCACCAAAAGTAGCCATAGAAAAGAGTATGACCATCTGCTCTTTCACAAAATGACCAATTGTAATTTCCTTTGTATAATGGAATGGTATGATTTCCAAGATCAACATCTCCTGATTTGATATGACCAACGACGCGGTCTGCAATATTAGTTGTAATAAAAATATCCCATTGATGAGTAAGTACGCAGCTAGGAGTTACCCAAGCAACCAAAGAAGATAAAATAACAAAGGTAAAAAGGCTATGCATTGCAGACAATTCTTCTTTGGACAAACTTCAAGTTCATCCACAATATATATACTGCTCATTCTTTCAAGCGTTACAAAAAAAAACACTTTAATGCATTAAATATCGTTTGAAGAGGAAGTTTTGATCAACCAATTAATAACCATCCTTCTTTGTTTTATGTTACTCATTCCGTTTCAAAATAAATGTCCATGATAATAAAGATATGGATTTTAAAAAATGTGTAACTATTACTTATGTTAATTAAGTAATTGATAATTTAATTGTTAATAATATATTGAGTAATGAAATTTTCCATTTTAAAAACACGGGACACTTACATTTGAAAATGAACATTTAATTCTGAGACAAACTAAAATAAAAATGTGGATAAATTAACAATTACATATTATTAACTCAATAATACCTTATTGTTAGCAGGTGCAAATTTACAAGAATTTCAACCATTGTGATTTGAGAAACAAAAGGAGATCACTAAAAATGGCGTATGCTGTGGTTGAATTTCTCTTGGTCAATCTCAAATAACTTCTACTCTACAATGCTGATTTAACATATGTAGTAAAAAGTCAAGTTGATTGTATTTATAAAGAGCTTAGCTTAATGAAAGCATTCCTCAAAGATTCAAAAGAAAAACGGACTGAATACGGATATCCAACCTACTATGCGAGTTGACTAATCCTAGGTCGACTACCTGCGCCGCGGGTAGCTTGGAGTCACCGAAATTGAACGTCCGTGGCTATAAGGGGATTTTTTTTCCTCTTTAGATTCGAACATTGGATCTCGAGATACTTTTGGCTTTTTGAGCCCAAGTTCAAACCAATCGGGCACCACCCTTTTGGTTGACAAATCTTTTTTTGTCGATAACCTCATACCAAACGATCGAATATACCCTTTGTTTCGGACATTGTAACACGTGTGTCGCCTAGAGCATCAACATAATGAAGTTTGATTTATTTCATATTTAATGTAATGAATTTCTCTCAATCAATGCAACAAACATTCAACATTCATTCATTTTTCTTATTTTATTTGTTAAACAGATTTGAATTACATGACATCGGATTTTTTTTAGGCGACGTCATATTATCTGATCAATAAATTATCCATCCAACATAGATATAAAATATCCAAATATAAACATATTTGGCGGGTTGGCAGGTCACCTAAAAATCCAGCCAGATATAAACATCCAAATTTCAACAAAAAGTTTTAACAGACACATAAAACGTTCAACGTTCTAACATCCAAACACATAAAAAGTTGTTTTTGTTTTACTATTGTTTTTTGAGTTTTAATTTTTAACTAAATAACTAAATATAAGATATATTTAATAAAATTAAAAATTGCTTGGCGGGTCAACCCGCGACACGATTGGTTCAACCCGAACACGACCCGTTTATTTGGCGGGTTAGCGGGTCAAAAACTTCAACCCTAACCCGTTTATTTTCGTGTCATGTTTCGTGTCGAGAATTGCCACCCCTAATCTTAATGTTTTTTGGCCGTTTTAATAAAACATGAAAAAATAGGAAATTAATTTCTTTTATGTACCTCAAAAATTGTTAAATCTGTTACTCACCGTTGCAATAACGAGATGAGATATTTCATCACTAATTTCGGTTTCTGCAAGGGTCAACTCAACAACTTTCAGAAAACATACACATACACACACTCAAGATCTAAAACACGTACTCAGATGGACGATGAGACGACCTCCATGAAAGCACTGAAATGATGTCTTTCCAGTGATCGAATAAATCTGGTTTGTGCCTTTTCTTCTGTTTGATTACCTTATTATTTCATTAATTGCTTCACCACCTGATTGATTATCTCAACTTATTCCTTCTTACTTTGATTCTTTTCAACTTTTAACATTTTGGATGATAACTTGACGTTCAATTTTGAAGTTAGAAAACACTCCATTTGATTTGCAATTCTCGAACTTTGACTTTTGTTGGTCAAACTAATTACTCTCAACATTCAAAAGGCCATGTTTGGCAATCGCTAAGGAGCTTAATGAAATAATCCCATTTGATAAGCTATCTTATAGTTTAGGTTTTTTAAAACCTACTTTTTTATTTATTTATTATTATTATCATCAATTATGCCTCTTGTATAGAAACACCCTTTATATTTTCATTTTATGTCGTATAACATCGTCATAAGGCTTATCCGTTAGTTTTTACCAAACGTGACCAGTTTGTAAGTCAGCTTACTAGCTAACCACTAGATCGTTAGCCTTCAGCCAGCTTACTAGCTAACCACTAACTGATTTGCCATCATGTAGCTTATTATCAGTTAGTTTGTCATACATAGTTGGAGTTGATATGAGTTTGATTTATAACGTTCCAGCAAATCTTTACATTTTATTTTATCTTTCTGAAGTTGTATTTATGTTGTAAAATTACACATAGTTATCAATATTTTCTTGAAAAATCGAAGAATTTAAATTAATTTTGAAATTGAAAACTAGTTTGTGATATATTTATTGTTTGGAAAGCTATGATAGATATAGTTACGTTAAAAATATATAAAAACAATTATACATGGAGTTACGGAACCAATAAAGTGTCATTTTAGGACGATTTTTCAGTTTAGGCGGATTATAAAGTATAAAACAATTTTTGTTGTAATGAGCATTTGTAAACGACCCCTAAATATTTCTTATAAATCATAATGGAAAATATTTTAAAAAAAAAGAGGAACCGAAGTTATTGGGGAAAAAGAGTCCAACTCATTACACTTCAAAAACTGAAGCATTTATTATTATATAAAAATAAATAATAAAGGGTGAGGGGGTGCCGCTGCACCTTCTGGTGCTAAGGTGGCTCCAGCCCTGCCTACGTAGTCGCATGCCACAACCATTTCAAATTACACAATTCACACAAAAAAGTAAAACCGTGAGTCAAGCTTTTTTATGTTAAGTTAAATTTCTCTTCAGATAAATAAACATCCATATTCAATACCGCTGTCATATATCAAACTTTATTAATTCCTATACACTTTGAAAAGGATAAGAAAAAATACATCAAATATACTTTCACGCCCATCCTTTTATTAAATTCCATGGACCATCAACATGTTTAGATACATAAAATCCATCGGGATTTACCGACCAATAACAATGTTCAACACCTAATTTGCCTACATAACACAAAGTTCTAATGTTGTCATCAAATAAAGCCAAACTCTGAGATTTTGAACCCCACCAAAAGTAGCCATAGAAAAGAGTATGACCATCTGCTCTTTCACAAAATGACCAATTGTAATTTCCTTTGTATAATGGAATGGTATGATTTCCAAGATCAACATCTCCCGATTTGATATGACCAACGACGCGGTCCGCAATATTAGTTGTAATAAAAATATCCCATTGATGAGTAAGTATGCGGCTAGGAGTTACCCAAGCAACCAAAGAAGATAAAATAACAAAGGTAAAAAGGCTATGCATTGCAGACAATTCTTCTTTGGACAAACTTCAAGTTCATCCACAATATATATACTGCTCATTCTTTCAAGCGTTACAAAAAAAAACACTTTAATGCATTAAATATCGTTTGAAGAGGAAGTTTTGATCAACCAATTAATAACCATCCTTCTTTGTTTTATGTTACTCATTCCGTTTCAAAATAAATGTCCACAGTAATAAAGATATGGATTTTAAAAAATGTGTAACTATTACTTATGTTAATTAAGTAATTGATAATTTAATTGTTAATAATATATTGAGTAATGAAATTTTCCATTTTAAAAACACGGGACACTTACATTTGAAAATGAACATTTAATTCTGAGACAAACTAAAATAAAAATGTGGATAAATTAACAATTACATATTATTAACTCAATAATACCTTATTGTTAGCAGGTGCAAATTTACAAGAATTTCAACCATTGTGATTTGAGAAACAAAAGGAGATCACTAAAAATGGCGTATGCTGTGGTTGAATTTCTCTTGGTCAATCTCAAATAACTTCTACTCTACAATGCTGATTTAACATATGTAGTAAAAAGCCAAGTTGATTGTATTTATAAAGAGCTTAGCTTAATGAAAGCATTCCTCAAAGATTCAAAAGAAAAACGGACTGAATACGGATATCCAACCTACTATGCGAGTTGACTAATCCTAGGTCGACTACGTGCGCCGCAGGTAGCTTGGAGTCACCGAAATTGAACGTCCGTGGCTATAAGGGGATTTTTTTTCCTCTTTAGATTCGAACATTGGATCTCGAGATACTTGTTAGAAATTAAAGTATGAGTCAAAGAAGAGATGTCTACAAAAGTCAACACACTCTTCTTGTTATAACTAATTGTTGTTAGACGCTCCCTTTTAGACACATGGCACTTTGTAATTGGCTAGCATTTTGACTTTCTGTTTTTGTATCTGTATAAATAGCATTATATTGTGTTTGTAAAAGTTGTCGATCAATACATTTACATTTTGAAGAATACTGTGCGTAATTCATAACTTTGTCTACTTTGATTCAAAGTTATCATTTCATAATCTTTGTTCTTCATTCTGTTTACTATTCTATTGATTTAAATTGTTAATTGATCTGCTTCCGCATTTCACTTTGATTCAATACTCTCAATTAACAATCGGTTTAAAGGAATCTGGAACCAACAATTGGTATCAGAGCTTTCTAATCAATCTATTGATTATTAGATCTCTTCCATTGAAGAAATTCCTTTCGATCGAACAGTATTTTCTCAGATTCAAAATTTGTTTATTAATCCACTCTGTTTTACGAGATTTTGTTAAACCGTTAACAATCTTCTCTTAAATTGAGTCATTCATTTTGTAATCTGAAGAAACAGTGATATTATCGACCTGTTCTTCTATCAAATTGAGATTTAATTGTTCTAAATTTCTTTCAAATCTTCAAATTTTCTCTTCTATCCTACTCAAATGGCAAATTCGAGCTTGAATGCTGTTTATACGTCTGGGTCCCTGACTAAACCTCCAACTCTTGTACGTGATGAATACCCACAATGGAAGATTCGAATGGTTAACTTCTATGAGGGATTGGATCTTGAGTTATATCCAATTATTCAAAACGGTCCGGTTGTTCCCACCACTACTATTCCCGTAATTCCACCCACCGCAAATACGGATGAGGTACCAAGCAAGATCGGTTCGAAGTCAAGGAATAAGCTGGACCGATGAAGAAAAGGCTAAGGTGGAATTAGCTAAGAAAGCTAAGTCTGTTGATAATGGCCATTCCAAATGAGATTTTTCAATCTCTGGACTCATGTGACACGGCAAAAGATTTATGGGATCAACTGGAGAATCTCTTAGAAGGTGGTGCGAAAATGAAAAAGAACGGAAAGAGCCCAAGCTCTAAATGAATATAATAGTTTTCAAGCGCCGATCGATGAATCTGCGGAACAAACATTTCATCGATTCAACAATACCGATTAATCTCTGCAAGAGATGTGACATTGTTAGATCAAAGGAAGACAACAATGTTCTATTTCTCAAAAGGTTAAACCACGAATAGTCAAATCTATCCATGTCACTACAAGCCAATCGGGACCTTGAACAATGGTCGCCGCATGATGTATTCGGTACACTTTGCAAGCTCATGAAAAGAAGTTGTTCGAGAAAAGAACAAACATCGGAGGTCCTACGGCTTTGATCTCGAAACAAAAGGAATCGAAGACGAAGTGATGACAGGAAGAAATCGAAGGCCTTCATATCGAGACTGCTCCGGAAGATGACTCGAATCGGATGATGAAATTAAAGCGTTTGCGACTCTCGGCTTTAATAACCAAGCAATTTACTAATCGTTTTGGAAATAGGTCTTTGAAAGGAAATAAACGATTTGATCGTCCCTATGTTCCTAAACAAGAAGTACGAGAGAGTAGAGAAAACGAGAAGAAGAGAAGAAAGAAGAAGAATTAAAAAGGAAGAAAGATGTACGCTACGGATGTGGCAAGCCGGACATTACTCGAGAGATTGCGGAGGAGCTGCGGAAAAGGATAAGACTTATTACAAAAACAAATATAAGTACAATGTCACCGAAAGAGCACACTTTGCGAGAAAAAGAAAACTGGGTGCAAGATGAATCCGGCGGTGATGAAGCCATGTTACGTGGAATGGCAAACACAAACGAATCGAGAGGATCAACCCTCCGAGTCACCGGTTAGTAATTTCTCCGGATCATCCGAGCTCGAACAAACGATTGTGATGTTATCAAACAATTTTGAGGAACTAAAACTGAAACTCACAATCGAAAAGAAATTACGAAAAAGTACTGAGAAAACTCTTTCTACAATCAAAAGGGAAAGAGATATTTTCAAAAGAGAAATGGATTTACTTACGAAGAAAAACTCGAATTAAATACGCAAAGGAAACGATTTCCATGAGTTTAAAACTTTCTGAAGAAAAACTTAAAAAGGAAATTTTGAATCTCAATAAACTTCTGGAAGGAAAAGAGAAAGAAATCAGAGACAAAGAGAGTGATAGACTCAACTCTGTAGCACTTAAAAACTATTTTCAGAAAGAGAGAATTTTTACACATTGAACTTCAACGAGAAAAAGCTACGATTATAACATATCCGGATGCACGAAGGTTCATGACAAAATTAACACACAAGTAGGAAGATACTGGACTTGGTTTCGAGGACCTAGATCCCTACACGTGTAAGAAAAGGTCGGATACGAAATCGTTTTTTGTGTTGGACAAATACAGAAGCCAAAGTTTCCAATTTTGTATGAAAACTCTATTTTAAAAAAATCTAGATATGAAAACCATCATAAAAAAAGCAAACTTAAATTCGAAAATATTGAATATTGTTGTAAAACAAATGTTGATCTAAATAAAGTTCAGAAGAAAGATGATATTTTCAATTTTGGTTCAAATAAACATACAATTTTGAATCCAGAGGCAGATATTTTTGTTCCAAGTCAGGCAGAGGAAGATCTACGACTTATGTTTGAAAACGATATTCTCTCTACTCTGGATAAGTGTTTTAGAAATGAAACTCTTTGTGAGAATCATCCAGAGATCTCTCCCTGTTCATTTGAAGATTTACATCTTTCTGAAACTCAAGAAAGCTTGGCTGAGATTACGTATCCATGGGAGAATGACAATAATGATGAAGAATTTTTTGATAACTCTGAAAATTACCTTTCAAATTTAGAAATTAATTCTTTTAAATCATCAAAAGTTATCACAAATAATTCAGAAATTATTGATAAAAAGGATGATTATTTGTATACTGATAAATCTCAAGAAATCAGAGCTTCTGATAGAGATTGTGCTAAACTTTCAAGTGGTATACCTATTCTTCCTGTTTCTGTTCCAGAACCGAGAAAATCAGTATCTATACATCCAGACTTCTTAGATATGTGTCTCAAAGCCAAAACATGTCTTGAACTTGAGAAAGAGGCAGAACTCAAAAACAAAGTGCAAAATCAAAAGATTTTAAACTCTACTCTTCCGAAGTTTACTAATATTCAAAAAGGCAAATGGAAATCCTCTAATTCTTATGTTCCTTTTTCAGTAAATAACAGAGCTTCTGCAAAAGTAGATCGAGAGGAAGAACACGAGAAGAAAAAGCGTAACTAAAACAAAAGTCTAGTCTAGATAGGTTCTCTAGAACAACTGATACTAGAAAAGACTTTAGAAAGAATAATTGTAATTACCATTCTCGCAATGAAAATTCAATTCAATCTTCTATGTTTCAATCTTCTGAATGTTTTTCACTGTTCTTAAAGTTAAAACAATTTTTCTCGCAAACCTCTGATCATTCCAATTCACAGTATGTTTGTCACAAAAAGAATAAAACTCAAAAAAACCAAAAACCAAAAATAAAGTCTTTACCTTCTGTTAAATCAAAAAACGAGCATACTCCAAAAGCTAACATAAAAGGACCCATTATGCGATGGGTACCTAAGAAATTACGATTTTTGATTGCGAAACGAGCGTGTGCATATCCGGTATCTTGACTGCGGATGCTCGAGGCACATTATCGGATCCCAAAATTTACTATCCCAATTCAAGGACAAATCGGTGGAGTAGTAACTTTTGGTGATAATGGTAAGGGTCAAATAAAAGGCTACGGTACTCTACAAGAAGGTAATATCACCTTATCAAAGGTAGCTCATGTTTACGGCTTGAAACATAACCTCCTTAGTGTAAGTCAACTTTGTGATTCTAAAATACTAGTAGTATTTGATGAAAAACATTGTTATTTATTCTCTAAGGCGAGGTGAAGAACTTTGGAGAGCGGAACGGGAAAGGTAACTTGTATATGATGAATTTTATCTCTAAGGATGGTAAGGAAACTTTATGTCTCATATCCAAAAAGAGTGAAGTTGCGTGGCTCGGCATCATAAAATGTCTCACTTAAATTTTAATAATCTTGAGATGCTTGTTAAAAACAAGCGGTATCCGGACTTCCAGATATTCATTTTCAAAAAGATCACCTCTACCCTGCATGTGAAATGGGCAAAATTAAACGAGCATCTCATAAAACAAAAAGTGATCATTCTTGTACTAGACCTCTGCAATTATTACATGTGGATCTCTGTGGTCCAATTGCAATTCGTAGTCTATACGGTAAAAAGTATATTACGGTACTAATTGATGAATTTTCCGGATATACTTGGCTTGCTTTCGTTCGTCAAAAGTCGAAGTCCCGGTGGTACTACGGAATATGATGACCGAAATTCAAGTTCTTCTACATCGAAGATTCGGCGGCTTCGAAGTGATAATGGTACAGAATTCAAGAACGCCAAGCTTGAATCGTATCTTGTTGAACAAGGAATTACTCAAAACTTCTCTGCTGTTCGCACTCCACAACAAAACGGTGTAGTTGAACGTCGCAACAGAACCTTGGTTGAAGCAGCCAGAACGATGCTCGCAGCTTCTGGTCTCCCAATTCACTTCTGGGCCGAAGCTGTTGCTATTGCTTGTTTCACTCAAAACCGTTCAATTATTGTCAAGAGGCATCTCAAAACCTCTTATGAGCTGATTAATAAAAGAAAACCATCTGTAAAATTTTTTCATATCTTTGGTTGCAGATGTTTTATCTTAAACGACAGAGATAATCTTGGCAAATTTGATCCGAAGTCCGATGAAGCTAAATTTTTAGGCTACTCGTTAAATTCAAGAGCTTTCCGAGTTTTTAACTTACGAACAAAAACTGTTATGGAAAGCATCAACATTGACTTCGATGATAACACCCAACTGACTTCCGAACACTCTACTTCAGAACTCAAGCTTAATACTGTTACTTCTGACTATCTTTCAGGTTCCAGAGAATCCGAGATTGATGCTATTTTTCAAGATTTTCTGGGCGACGAAGTTGTGTCAGAAGCTATGTCACCTCTACATTTGCAGATACCAGATATTCTCCAAGCCTCAGGCATTACTCTCTGGTCCTCGCTTCTTCGTTTCATCCGTCACGTCTATTTGTCCAGAAGTTCCCACTACTCCTACATCTGCCAGTCAAGAAGCTACTTCTGTTCCATCATCTGAGGGGGAGACACAAGGACAGGTGACAAAACAGATACCAGAAGGACATACCAAAGAAAATAATGAAGATTTTGTGTTTCCAGATGAAACCATTTCGTCAAATAAAACAACCCAATCAATTTCTCAACCCAGAATGACGAAATGGACTAAATCTCACACACCAGATCTTATAATTGGTAGTCCTTCTGAGGGGGTCGTAACACGATGCGCTACGCAAATGAAGCATTCTTTGTTAATTTTCTTAGTATGATCGAACCTAAACGTGTACATGAAGCCTTAGTTGAACCAAGCTGGGTGGATGCTATGCAGGAAGAACTACTTCAATTCGAAAGAAATAAAGTTTGGCGTCTTGTTCCTTTACCAAAAGGCAAAGTTGCTATTGGCACAAAATGGGTATTTAGGAACAAAAAGGATGAAGATGGAATTGTTGTCAGAAATAAAGCTCGTTTGGTGGCTAAAGGTTACTGTCAAGAGGAAGGTATCGATTATGATGAAACCTTTGCTCTTTGTTGCAAGACTAGAAGCAATAAGATTATTCTTGGCTTTCTCTGCATACAAAAACTTCAAAGTCTACCAAATGGATGTTAAATGTGCATTTCTTAATGGATGTCTAAAAGAAGAAGTGTATGTTGAACAACCTGATGGTTTCAAAGATGCAAGATATCTAGAATATGTTTATCTTCTTGACAAAGCTTTGTATGGTCTAAAGCAAGCCCCAAGAGCCTGGTATGAACGACTATCGAAATTTCTGATCAGCAAAAGATATGAAAAAGGTAAAATCGATACAACTCTGTTCATCAAAAGAGGCAAAGGTATGTTAACTATAGTTCAAATTTACGTGGATGACATAATATTTGGTTCTACTCATCAAACGAAGTTGATTTGTTTTCTAAGTTGATGGAAAGCTGAATTTGAAATGAGTATGATGGGAGAATTAACTTTCTTCCTAGGACTTCAAGTTAAACAAAGCACCTTCCGGTATCTTTATAAATCGTGCAAAATATGTTTCGACATGCTTAAAAAGTTTCATCTTCAAAACTCATCATCCATGAAAACACCTATCTCTCCCGGTATGAAATTAGGACTCGACTCCTCCGGTAAATCCGTTGATATTACCGGCTACGGAGGAATGATTGGTTCTCTTTTATATTTAACGACAAGTAGACCCGATATTATGTTTGCCACTTGTCTTTGTGCTCGTTATCAAGCCAATCCTAAAGAGTCTCATTTGGGCTCGTTTGTAAAAGAATTTTTAGGTACTTAAAAGGTTCACCATCGTTGGGCCTTTGGTATCCTAAAAATTCTGGATTTGATTTAATGGCGTATACGATTCTCGATCATGCGAGGTTGTAAGCTTGACGGAAAAAGTACATCGAGTAGTTTGTCAACACGGGAAATCGACTTATAAGTTGGACATCCAAGAAACAAAACCGCATATCCACATCTACAGCAGGCCGAATATGTTCTTCTTGCTAGTTGTTGTTCACAAGTTATTTGGATGAAGACCCAACTCGAGATTATGGTCTCGATATACGATAAGATTCCCATCCTCTCGTGATTCCGAAAGTGCTATCGCCATTACGGAAAATCCGATTCGACATTCCAAAACAAAGCATATCGATGTCGGGTATCATTTCATCAAGGATCATGTCGAAAAGGGTACAATCGAAATGTATTTTGTTTCTACCGATTATCAACTTACCGATATTTTCACAAAAGCTCTTGATGAGAGACGTTTTAACTTCTTAATTAGCAAGTTGGGAATGCTTAATATGTAACAATGATTTCTTCGAAGCATCCGAAGCCTGCGAACTATTCGACGATACTTCGAAGTCATCGAAGTCTACGATGCTTTCGAACTCTTCGTAACACTTCGAAGCCTGCGAGTTACTACGATTTTGTTTCATAATAATATTTTTCTTTCAAGAGAAATCATAAAGTGCGGATTGAGAAACGAGGTAAAGAAGCTACTACGGGGGGAGTTCACCATTCAAGGGGGAGTTTACCATTCAAGGGGAGTTTCACAATGCGTAAGATATTCGTCTAAGTCTAACTCTGGTTAGCTGTCTTCTGATTTACTATTTCACTTAAATTTTATTTGAATCTATCTGCTCTAAGTTTCTCTTGCCGCCAAGGTCTCTTAGACTTTTGATTCATTTCAAATTTTTTTTAAATATAAATCAAGTCGACATGTTTTTCAACTAAATTTTCTATAAATTGATATTTCTTATAATTTCCATTAAATATATAAATTCAATTCAACTCTTGCCTCCAAGGTTGTTTAAATCTATATGTTTAATGCAAATTCTTCTTTATTATTCTTTTATAGAAACTAAACTCTCATGTGATTTTTGTTTTCACTTGACTGATTTTTAAACTTAAATAAATAAAATTAAGATTAAAATCTGTGTTTATTCAATTAATTCCAAATTAATTGATTAATTAAACAGATTTTTTTATTACTTTTGTTTATTTCTGCTTTTAAGAAAAACGACCTCTGCTACTAAATCATCATCATACATGTGTCTCGTCGTACACGTGTCCCCAATCGAAACACTGCATGTGTATACCCGCGTGCTTACATCAGCTCAAATGAACCGTTTTTTTTTCCCCAAACTTAATAACCCCTTCCCATTCTACAGTTTCGCTCTCACATAAAACCCCCAATTTCAACCTTCATCTTCTTCCTCGCAAAAATTCCCTAAATCAGTGTTCATTCTCTTTGCAAAGACAAAGTTTTCTATTGTCAAGCATTCGAAATTTCAAAATGGCTTCCAACTGTGCCCGTCCTTCCAACAATGATGAAGAAAGAATCATCGATTCAACTGCGGATAGTACTCCCATTGTGAAACTGCCATTGAAGGCGAACAATGTGCAGGTACTGCTCAACCCTAACACTTATCAACCGAATTTCGCATCATGATCGAGTTTCTACAACAACACCGATTGAATCGAGCCCTAACCCTAACCAACCCAAACATCCCCGAAATCTATGTCCAAGAAGTGGCTAACAATGATCATCGAAACTGATGAAACACTCGCCGGTTCTTTCACCCATCCTGAACAAGTGGAAATTGCTGTTCAAATCCCCATCACCAAAAGAAAACTTGCCAAATATTTCCATCTTCCCCTTTCTGTGATCGAAGTGGATGGGCAAACCATTCCCAATCCCGCCCTAGAAGAAAACCCTTCCACGAAGCCCTCCTAGCCTTCATAAATCTTCCGGGTTACAATGAACCTCTTACAAGGCCGTCCGAATTCAAGAGGAAGAAGTTGCCCCCAATGTGGAATCTACTCGTCTCCATTCTCAACAAGAGCCTAACACCGCAAAATAGGTTCTCTCCGGATCGAGCTAGCGAAACATTCGACTATAATGTATGGGATGTTCTTCAATCGACCCTTGGACTATGCAAGTATCATCTTCCAAGAGATCAAAGCGGTGCACACTAAGGTGATCCATCGAGTCGTGGAAAGCCACTACCAAGACTCATGTTCCCAAGATTTCTATCTCTCATCACTCATCCCCGCAATTGGGGCAATCGAAGCTCCCCGATTCGGCCATTCCGCAAAATTGCATCAATGAGCTCCCATCGATCAACCATCGACAAGATCGGCTACTTCCGCACCCGCAGAATTATCCAGGTACATGCTAAACCTAATCCCATCTAGCTCTTCTAATCTCCAAATCTATAGAAGCTCTATGGTTTTCTCGTATCAGAGAATTCCTACCCCGCAGCACTTAGAGCCGGTGTAGGTGGTCGTGGGTCCGGTGAGCATGAGCTTGAGAAAAATAGGAGTGAACATCCGAGTGCTTCTACCCATGCCGACCTTCTATTAAATGAAGGTACAAGATGTCCTCGAGACACATATGAATGTTCCTCTCCTATTCCCCAAAGGGCAACCACAACTTCCGAGGTTGATGTCACCACGTCTCCACTCATTGACTTAGAACGGCCAGTTCAAACCACCAAGAAACCGGCCGTTCGAGAGGATACTTCTTCTTCTGAATCAAATTCATCTGGGGAAAGCACCTCCACTTCATCATCCTCCCAAAAGGATGATGATGATACTATAAGAGTTCATTCGCCCCAGAACTCGCCACTTCCTTCACCACATGTTCATGTCTCCGTGACTGACATACCAATACGCACGAGAGGATGAGTCCACATCATCTCCTAGGATAGATGCTAATGAATTCCCATCGAGGGGTTACGGCCTAGGAATGCACCTCTTACCGGAGTGTTTACACTTCACCAAGGTAAGCATATCTGTGTCTTCGCACCTCATCCTCTCGATGATGAGGATAATGTTGAAACAAATGAACAACCGAAGAGGAGCTCGTGAATAATGGCCCTCAAGGATCGTTGGAAGTCCTTCTACACTCAACGTCAAAACGGGTGTAGAAGGCCCCTCTGAACGCGAGGGTAAAGGGGCTCCATGTGTTGGAGATGCACCGGTTACATCTTTTGATTTAGTCACAAATGCAGCGTTCTTGGCATTTGCTGATCAAATTCAGAGATCTGTGGAAGATCTAAAATTATCCGTGACCACTAACAACTCTCTTCTTCTGAGCCTTCAATTTAAAATTGAAAGTCGAACTCTCTCTTAACGGATCTTCGGCGCCAAATGAGTACCTCTCAAGAAGATCGAAGGCCTATTTTGTCGAACAATTTTTGCTATTGAATAATGGTCTTCAAGCAAATGCAGGCAATCTCTCAACTTCCGTAATCTCTACGTGCCTCCGACTTCCCTATCTCCTCGACTACAGCCTCTCCGGTGGCCGATATACGAAGATTATCAAGACCATCATTCCTTCGATGATCCCTCTAGGTCTACGCTCGTCAAGAAATCGATCTCGCCTCTTTCCGAAGATTATTCTTGAGCGAATGTCTTCCATCGCTTCAAAGTACTCTTCCAAGCCCTCCACATCCTCAACGGACCGTAAAATTGCCGCCATCGAATCTACTCTATCTCAACTCGTGCCTCTGGTTTCTTCTATTGCTGAGGCGTTTAATGCCAAGAAGAAAGCCAAGGAAGAAAGGGCTTGCAAAAAGGCAGAGCTGAAAAGAAAACATTCTGAGGATCAGGATCCTGATTCTCAGAAGGGGGAGAAAGGTCCTGAGCCTAAGCAAGCCAAACAAACACCACCGTAACCAAACACGACCACCGCCGACTCTTCAACTCCAAAACCATCACGACAACCTTCTTCTTCAAAACAAGTGCCAATCACTCCAACACCTGCGGCTACGCATTACGGGCCTCTACCCGGAGATCCGGATCTAGCTAAGTTCATTCTCGGATGTTATGGGAAAAAGCGTAATCCCGAGCTCTCATTTGAAAGGGCCGAAATAGTCGAGCTCACGAAGAACGAGAACGAGCTAAAGCCGCAAAGGAAAGAGCTAAAGCCGAAAAAGAAGAAAGGGCCGGAGAGGAGGATGAGGAAGTGTTCGTAGCCGAAAAAGAAAAAAAGAAGAGATAATACGCCGAGGCTAATTGTTGAAGAACAAATAGAGATAGAGAGGTCGAAAGAGAGAATCCGGAAAGAGAGAAGGCTAGACTTGAAGAAGAACTACGAGAGACAAAATTTTGAAGTCAAGAAAGAGCAAGAGTCGAGCAGAGGCCGCTCGGAAGCGTAAAGAGATCGAAGAGGAGAATTTGAAGAAAAATTAAACAAAGTTGGAAACATTGAACTTCCAACACTTGAAGTTGAGAAAAGGCACATGTATGCTCCAACGGATCGAAGATTTATCTCATGATGCCTAACTTCGCAAACCAATACAATGTAAGCAATGAAGTTAAAGATAACTTCATGGCTCATAAACAAGACAGAAAGACGGTTTTCACCATCGCTCCAATTACAAAGATCACGGCCATGAAACATAAGCGGTTTCAAGATACACCCATTTGGTACACAATCTACGAGGTAGTCGGATCAAACAACAAGAGTTATTACATATGTGATAATGATGCGTTGTCCATCCATCCACCGATCTCATTTTTCTGGAAGAATTTATAAAGACTCACTTTTCGAACGCAAAGATCCACAAGACCATGTTGCCTACACTAGAATTATTCTATGTATGAAATCATACATTAGATACAAAAGGCGGTCGACTTCCGCATTGGCTTAAATTTCAAAATGGATAATCCGGCTATCTCTCGCACCAAATGAGGAACTTGAAGGGATAAGCAAATTCAGAGTGGGTAGACTTCTTACTGAACCAGAAGAGGGAATCATCTTCAAAAGACCAAATGGAAAGAGCTTCTTTCGCATCAAAGAAGCTCACAAATACTCTTCTAAGGTAGTCTACATCATCAAGTGCTATGCTGGCTTAGACACGACAAATCCAGATGTTGCAAAGAAAGTAGAGAAAAGACTTGATGGACTTCAGAAGAACAGAGAGCTTATCGATAATATTTCAAGTATCATTGCTGCTGTTGATCCTCTCTGAAGAAAGTTTTTTTTTGACTTCATACTTAGGGGGAGAATGTTAGAAATTAAAGTATGAGTCAAAGAAGAGATGTCTACAAAAGTCAACACACTCTTCTTGTTATAACTAATTGTTGTTAGACGCTCCCTTTTAGACACATGGCACTTTGTAATTGGCTAGCATTTTGACTTTCTGTTTTTGTATCTGTATAAATAGCATTATATTGTGTTTGTAAAAGTTGTCGATCAATACATTTACATTTTGAAGAATACTGTGCGTAATTCATAACTTTGTCTACTTTGATTCAAAGTTATCATTTCATAATCTTTGTTCTTCATTCTGTTTACTGTTCTATTGATTTAAATTGTTAATTGATCTGCTTCCGCATTTCACTTTGATTCAATACTCTCAATTAACAATCGGTTTAAAGGAATCTGGAACCAACAATACTTTTGGCTTTTTGAGCCCAAGTTCAAACCAATCGGGCACCACCCTTTTGATTGACAAATCTTTTTTTGTCGATAACCTCATACCAAACGATCGAATATACCCTTTGTTTCGGACATTGTAACACGTGTGTCGCCTAGAGCATCAACATAATGAAGTTTGATTTATTTCATATTTAATGTAATGAATTTCTCTCAATCAATGCAACAAACATTCATTCATTTTTCTTATTTTATTTGTTAAACAGATTTGAATTACATGACATCGGATTTTTTTAGGCGACGTCATATTATCTGATCAATAAATTATCCATCAAACATAGATATAAAATATCCAAATATAAACATATTTGGCGGGTTGGCAGGTTGGCAGGTCACCTAAAAATCCAGCCAGATATAAACATCCAAATTTCAACAAAAAGTTTTAACAGACACATAAAACGTTCAACGTTCTAACATCCAAACACATAAAAAGTTGTTTTTGTTTTACTATTGTTTTTTGAGTTTTAATTTTTAACTAAATAACTAAATATAAGATATATTTAATAAAATTAAAAATTGCTTGGCGGGTCAACCCGCGACACGATTGGTTCAACCCGAACACGACCCGTTTATTTGGCGGGTTAGCGGGTCAAAAACTTCAACCCTAACCCGTTTATTTTCGTGTCATGTTTCGTGTCGAGAATTGCCACCCCTAATCTTAATGTTTTTTGGCCGTTTTAATAAAACATGAAAAAATAGGAAATTAATTTCTTTTATGTACCTCAAAAATTGTTAAATCTGTTACTCACCGTTGCAATAACGAGATGAGATATTTCATCACTAATTTCGGTTTCTGCAAGGGTCAACTCAACAACTTTCAGAAAACACACACATACACACACTCAATCTAAAACACGTACTCAGATGGACGATGAGACGACCTCCATGAAAGCAGTGAAATGATGTCTTTCCAGTGATCGAATAAATCTGGTTTGTGCCTTTTCTTCTGTTTGATTACCTTATTATTTCATTAATTGCTTGACCACCTGATTGATTATCTCAACTTATTCCTTCTTACTTTGATTCTTTTCAACTTTTAACATTTTGGATGATAATTTGACGTTCAATTTTGAAGTTAGAAAACACTCCATTTGATTTGCAATTCTCGAACTTTGACTTTTGTTGGTCAAACTAATTACTCTCAACATTCAAAAGGCCATGTTTCGCAATCGCTAAGGAGCTTAATGAAATAATCCCATTTGATAAGCTATCTTATAGTTTAGGTTTTTTAAGACCTACTTTTTTATTTATTTATTATTATTATCATCAATTATGCCTCTTGTATAGAAACACCCTTTATATTTTCATTTTATGTCGTATAACATCGTCATAAGGCTTATCCGTTAGTTTTTACCAAACGTGACCAGTTTGTAAGTCAGCTTACTAGCTAACCACTAGATCGTTAGCCTTCAGCCAGCTTACTAGCTAACCACTAACTGATTTGCCATCATGTAGCTTATTATCAGTTAGTTTGTCATACATAGTTGGAGTTGATATGAGTTTGATTTATAACGTTCCAGCAAATCTTTACATTTTATTTTATCTTTCTGAAGTTGTATTTATGTTGTAAAATTACACATAGTTATCAATATTTTCTTGAAAAATCGAAGAATTTAAATTAATTTTGAAATTGAAAACTAGTTTGTGATATATTTATTGTTTGGAAAGCTATGATAGATATAGTTCTGTTAAAAATATATAAAAACAATTATACATGGAGTTCTGGAACCAATAAAGTGTCATTTTAGGACGATTTTTCATTTTAGGCGTATTATAAAGTATAAAACCATTTTTGTTGTAATGAGCATTTGTAAACGACCCCTAAATATTTCTTATAAATCATAATGGAAAATATTTAAAAAAAAAAGGAACCGAAGTTATTGGGTAAAAAGAGTCCAACTCATTACACTTCAAAAACTGAAGCATTTATTATTATATAAAAATAAATAATAAAGGGTGAGGGGGTGCCGCTGCACCTTCTGGTGCTAAGGTGGCTCCAGCCCTGCCTACGTAGTCGCATGCCACAACCATTTCAAATTACACAATTCACACAAAAAAGTAAAACCGTGAGTCAAGCTTTTTTATGTTAAGTTAAATTTCTCTTCAGATAAATAAACATCCATATTCAATCCCGCTGTCATATATCAAACTTTATTAATTCCTATACACTTTAAAAAGGATAAGAAAAAAATACATCAAATATACTTTCACGCCCATCCTTTTATTAAATTCCATGGACCATCAACATGTTTAGATACATAAAATCCATCGGGATTTACCGACCAATAACAATGTTCAACACCTAATTTGCCTACATAACACAGAGTTCTAATGTTGTCATCAAATAAAGCCAAACTCTGAGATTTTGAACCCCACCAAAAGTAGCCATAGAAAAGAGTATGACCATCTGCTCTTTCACAAAATGACCAATTGTAATTTCCTTTGTATAATGGAATGGTATGATTTCCAAGATCAACATCTCCTGATTTGATATGACCAACGACGCGGTCTGCAATATTAGTTGTAATAAAAATATCCCATTGATGAGTAAGTACGCAGCTAGGAGTTACCCAAGCAACCAAAGAAGATAAAATAACAAAGGTAAAAAGGCTATGCATTGCAGACAATTCTTCTTTGGACAAACTTCAAGTTCATCCACAATATATATACTGCTCATTCTTTCAAGCGTTACAAAAAAAAACACTTTAATGCATTAAATATCGTTTGAAGAGGAAGTTTTGATCAACCAATTAATAACCATCCTTCTTTGCTTTATGTTACTCATTCCGTTTCAAAATAAATGTCCACAGTAATAAAGATATGGATTTTAAAAAATGTGTAACTATTACTTATGTTAATTAAGTAATTGATAATTTAATTGTTAATAATATATTGAGTAATGAAATTTTCCATTTAAAAAACACGAGACACTTACATTTGAAAATGAACATTTAACTCTGAGACAAACTAAAATAAAAATGTGGATAAATTAACAATTAGATATTATTAACTCAATAATACCTTATTGTTAGCAGGTGCAAATTTACAAGAACTTCAACCATTGTGATTTGAGAAACAAAAGGAGATCACTAAAAATGGCGTATGCTGTGGTTGAATTTCTCTTGGTCAATCTCAAATAACTTCTACTCTACAATGCTGATTTAACATATGTAGTAAAAAGCCAAGTTGATTGTATTTATAAAGAGCTTAGCTTAATGAAAGCATTCCTCAAAGATTCTAAAGAAAAACGGACTGAATACGGATATCCAACCTACTATGCGAGTTGACTAACCCTAGGTCGACTACCTGCGCCGCGGGTAGCTTGGAGTCACCGAAATTGAACGTCCGTGGCTATAAGGGGATTTTTTTTCCTCTTTAGATTCGAACATTGGATCTCGAGATACTTTTGGCTTTTTGAGCCCAAGTTCAAACCAATCGGGCACCACCCTTTTGGTTGACAAATCCTTTTTTGTCGATAACCTCATACCAAACGATCGAATATACCCTTTGTTTCGGACATTGTAACACGTGTGTCGCCTAGAGCATCAACATAATGAAGTTTGATTTATTTCATATTTAATGTAATGAATTTCTCTCAATCAATGCAACAAACATTCATTCATTTTTCTTATTTTATTTGTTAAACAGATTTGAATTACATGATATCGGATTTTTTTTAGGTGACGTCATATTATCTGATCAATAAATTATCCATCAAACATAGATATAAAATATCCAAATATAAACATATTTGGCGGGTTGGCAGGTCACCTAAAAATCCAGCCAGATATAAACATCAAAATTTCAACAAAAAGTTTTAACAGAGACATAAAACGTTCAACGTTCTAACATCCAAACACATAAAAAGTTGTTTTTGTTTTATTTTTGTTTTTTGAGTTTTAATTTTTAACTAAATAACTAAATATAAGATATATTTAATAAAATTAAAAATTGCTTGGCGGGTCAACCCGCGACACGATTGGTTCAACCCGAACACGACCCGTTTATTTGGCGGGTTAGCGGGTCAAAAACTTCAACCCTAACCCGTTTATTTTCGTGTCATGTTTCGTGTCGAGAATTGCCACCCCTAATCTTAATGTTTTTTGGCCGTTTTAATAAAACATGAAAAAATAGGAAATTAATTTCTTTTATGTACCTCAAAAATTTTTAAATCTGTTACTCACCGTTGCAATAACCAGATGAGATATTTCATCACTAATTTCGCTTTCTGCAAGGGTCAACTCAACAACTTTCAGAAAACACACACATACACACACTCAAGATCTAAAACACATACTCAGATGGACGATGAGACGACCTCCATGAAAGCAGTGAAATGATGTCTTTCTAGTGATCGAATAAATCTGGTTTGTGCCTTTTCTTCTGTTTGATTACCTTATTATTTCATTAATTGCTTCACCACCTGATTGATTATCTCAACTTATTCCTTCTTACTTTGATTCTTTTCAACTTTTAACATTTTGGATGATAACTTGACGTTCAATTTTGAAGTTAGAAAACACTCCATTTGATTTGCAATTCTCGAACTCTGACTTTTGTTGGTCAAACTAATTACTCTCAACATTCAAAAGGCCATGTTTGGCAATCGCTAAGGAGCTTAATGAAATAATCCCATTTGATAAGCTATCTTATAGTTTAGGTTTTTTAAAACCTACTTTTTTATTTATTTATTATTATTATCATCAATTATGCCTCTTGTATAGAAACACCCTTTATATTTTCATTTTATGTCGTATAACATCGTCATAAGGCTTATCCGTTAGTTTTTACCAAACGTGACCAGTTTGTAAGTCAGCTTACTAGCTAACCACTAGATCGTTAGCCTTCAGCCAGCTTACTAGCTAACCACTAACTGATTTGCCATCATGTAGCTTATTATCATTTAGTTTGTCATACATAGTTGGAGTTGATATGAGTTTGATTTATAACGTTCCAGCAAATCTTTACATTTTATTTTATCTTTCTGAAGTTGTATTTATATTGTAAAATTACACATAGTTATCAATATTTTCTTGAAAAATCGAAGAATTTAAATTAATTTTGAAATTGAAAACTAGTTTGTGATATATTTATTGTTTGGAAAGCTATGATAGATATAGTTCTGTTAAAAATATATAAAAACAATTATACATGGAGTTCTGGAACCAATAAAGTGTCATTTTAGGACGATTTTTCATTTTAGGCGTATTATAAAGTATAAAACCATTTTTGTTGTAATGAGCATTTGTAAACGACCCCTAAATATTTCTTATAAATCATAATGGAAAATATTTAAAAACAAGAGGAACCGAAATTATTGGGGAAAAAGAGTCCAACTCATTACACTTCAAAAACTGAAGCATTTATTATTATATAAAAATAAATAATAAAGGGTGAGGGGTGCCGCTGCACCTTCTGGTGCTAAGGTGGCTCCAGCCCTGCCTACGTAGTCGCATGCCACAACCATTTCAAATTACACAATTCACACAAAAAAGTAAAACCGTGAGTCAAGCTTTTTTATGTTAAGTTAAATTTCCCTTCAGATAAATAAACATCCATATTCAATACCGCTGTCATATATCAAACTTTATTAATTCCTATACACTTTAAAAAGGATAAGAAAAAAATACATCAAATATACTTTCACGCCCATCCTTTTATTAAATTCCATGGACCATCAACATGTTTAGATACATAAAATCCATCGGGATTTACCGACCAATAACAATGTTCAACACCTAATTTGCCTACATAACACAGAGTTCTAATGTTGTCATCAAATAAAGCCAAACTCTGAGATTTTGAACCCCACCAAAAGTAGCCATAGAAAAGAGTATGACCATCTGCTCTTTCACAAAATGACCAATTGTAATTTCCTTTGTATAATGGAATGGTATGATTTCCATGATCAACATCTCCTGATTTGATATGACCAACGACGCGGTCTGCAATATTAGTTGTAATAAAAATATCCCATTGATGAGTAAGTACGCAGCTAGGAGTTACCCAAGCAACCAAAGAAGATAAAATAACAAAGGTAAAAAGGCTATGCATTGCAGACAATTCTTCTTTGGACAAACTTCAAGTTCATCCACAATATATATATACTGCTCATTCTTTCAAGCGTTACAAAAAAAAGAACACTTTAATGCATTAAATATCGTTTGAAGAGGAAGTTTTGATCAACCAATTAATAACCATCCTTCTTTGCTTTATGTTACTCATTCCGTTTCAAAATAAATGTCCACAGTAATAAAGATATGGATTTTAAAAAATGTGTAACTATTACTTATGTTAATTAAGTAATTGATAATTTAATTGTTAATAGTATATTGAGGAATGAAATTTTCCATTTTAAAAACACGAGATACTTACATTTGAAAATGAACATTTAATTCTGAGACAAACTAAAATAAAAATGTGGATAAATTAACAATTACATATTATTAACTCAATAATACCTTATTGTTAGCAGGTGCAAATTTACAAGAATTTCAACCATTGTGATTTGAGAAACAAAAGGAGATCACTAAAAATGGCGTACGCTGTGGTTGAATTTCTCTTGGTCAATCTCAAATAACTTCTACTCTACAATGCTGATTTAACATATGTAGTAAAAAGCCAAGTTGATTGTATTTATAAAGAGCTTAGCTTAATGAAAGCATTCCTCAAAGATTCTAAAGAAAAACGGACTGAATACGGATATCCAACCTACTATGCGAGTTGACTAATCCTAGGTCGACTACCTGCGCCGCGGGTAGCTTGGAGTCACCGAAATTGAACGTCCGTGGCTATAAGGGGATTTTTTTCCTCTTTAGATTCGAACATTGGATCTCCAGATACTTTTGGCTTTTTGAGCCCAAGTTCAAACCAATCGGGCACCACCCTTTTGGTTGACAAATCCTTTTTTGTCGATAACCTCATACCAAACGATCGAATATACCCTTTGTTTCGGACATTGTAACACGTGTGTCGCCTAGAGCATCAACATAATGAAGTTTGATTTATTTCATATTTAATGTAATGAATTTCTCTCAATCAATGCAACAAACATTCATTCATTTTTCTTATTTTATTTGTTAAACATATTTAAATTACATGACATCAGATTTTTTTTTAGGCGACGTCATATTATCTGATCAATAAATTATCCATCAAACATAGATATAAAATATCCAAATATAAACATATTTGGCGGGTTGGCAGGTCACCTAAAAATCCAGCCAGATATAAACATCCAAATTTCAACAAAAAGTTTTAACAGACACATAAAACGTTCAACGTTCTAACATCCAAACACATAAAAAGTTGTTTTTGTTTTATTTTTGTTTTTTGAGTTTTAATTTTTAACTAAATAACTAAATATAAGATATATTTAATAAAATTAAAAATTGCTTGGCGGGTCAACCCGCGACACGATTGGTTCAACCCGAACACGACCCGTTTATTTGGCGGGTTAGCGGGTCAAAAACTTCAACCCTAACCCGTTTATTTTCGTGTCATGTTTCGTGTCGAGAATTGCCACCCCTAATCTTAATGTTTTTTGGCCGTTTTAATAAAACATGAAAAAATAGGAAATTAATTTCTTTTATGTACCTCAAAAATTGTTAAATCTGTTACTCACCGTTGCAATAACCAGATGAGATATTTCATCACTAATTTCGGTTTCTGCAAGGGTCAACTCAACAACTTTCAGAAAACACACACATACACACACTCAAGATCTAAAACACGTACTTAGATGGACGATGAGACGACCTCCATGAAAGCAGTGAAATGATGTCTTTCCAGTGATCGAATAAATCTGGTTTGTGCCTTTTCTTCTGTTTGATTACCTTATTATTTCATTAATTGCTTCACCACCTGATTGATTATCTCAACTTATTCCTTCTTACTTTGATTCTTTTCAACTTTTAACATTTTGGATGATAACTTGACGTTCAATTTTGATGTTAGAAAACACTCCATTTGATTTGCAATTCTCGAACTTTGACTTTTGTTGGTCAAACTAATTACTCTCAACATTCAAAAGGCCATGTTTGGCAATCGCAAAGGAGCTTAATGAAATAATCCCATTTGATAAGCTATCTTATAGTTTAGGTTTTTTAAAACCTACTTATTTATTTATTTATTATTATTATTATCATCAATTATTCCTCTTGTATAGAAACACCCTTTATATTTTCATTTTATGTCGTATAACATCGTCATAAGATTTATCCGTTAGTTTTTACCAAACGTGACCAGTTTGTAAGTCAGCTTACTAGCTAACCACTAGATCGTTAGCCTTCAGCCAGCTTACTTGCTAACCACTAACTGATTTGCCATCATGTAGCTTATTATCAGTTAGTTTGTCATACATAGTTGTAGTTGATATCAGTTTGATTTATAACGTTCCAGCAAATCTTTACATTTTATTTTATCTTTCTGAAGTTGTATTTATGTTGTAAAATTACACATAGTTATCAATATTTTCTTGAAAAATCGAAGAATTTAAATTAATTTTGAAATTGAAAACTAGTTTGTGATATATCTATTGTTTGGAAAGCTATGATAGATATAGTTCTGTTTAAAATATAAATAACAATTATACATGGAGTTCTAGAACCAATAAAGTGTCATTTTAGGACGATTTTTCATTTTAGGCGTATTATGAAGTATAAAACCATTTTTGTTGTAATAAGCATTTGTAAACGACCCCTAAATATTTCTTATAAATCATAATGGAAAATATTTAAAAAAAAAGAGGAACCGAAGTTATTGGGGAAAAAGAGTCCAACTCATTAGACTTCAAAAACTGAAGCATTTATTATTATATAAAAATAAATAATAAAGGGTGAGGGGGTGCCGCTGCACCTTCTGGTGCTAAGGTGGCTCCAGCCCTGCCTACGTAGTCGCATGCCACAACCATTTCAAATTACACAATTCACACAAAAAAGTAAAACCGTGAGTCAAGCTTTTTTATGTTAAGTTAAATTTCTCTTCAGATAAATAAACATCCATATTCAATACAGCTGTCATATATCAAACTTTATTAATTCCTATACACTTTAAAAAGGATAAGAAAAAAATACATCAAATATACTTTCACGCCCATCCTTTTATTAAATTCCATGGACCATCAACATGTTTAGATACATAAAATCCATCGGGATTTACCGACCAATAACAATGTTCAACACCTAATTTGCCTACATAACACAGAGTTCTAATGTTATCATCAAATAAAGCCAAACTCTGAGATTTTGAACCCCACCAAAAGTAGCCATAGAAAAGAGTATGACCATCTGCTCTTTCACAAAATGACCAATTGTAATTTCCTTTGTATAATGGAATGGTATGATTTCCAAGATCAACATCTCCTGATTTGATATGACCAACGACGCGATCTGCAATATTAGTTGTAATAAACATATCCCATTGATGAGTAAGTACGCAGCTAGGAGTTACCCAAGCAACCAAAGAAGATAAAATAACAAAGGTAAAAAGGCTATGCATTGCAGACAATTCTTCTTTGGACAAACTTCAAGTTCATCCACAATTTATATACTACTCATTCTTTCAAGCGTTACAAAAAAAAAACACTTTAATGCATTAAATATCGTTTGAAGAGGAAGTTTTGATCAACCAATTAATAACCATCCTTCTTTGCTTTATGTTACTCATTCCGTTTCAAAATAAATGTCCACAGTAATAAAGATATGGATTTTAAAAAATGTGTAACTATTACTTATGTTAATTAAGTAATTGATAATTTAATTGTTAATAATATATTGAGTAATGAAATTTTCCATTTAAAAACACGAGACACTTACATTTGAAAATGAACATTTAATTCTGAGACAAACTAAAATAAAAATGTGGATAAATTAATAATTAGATATTATTAACTTAATAATAACTATTACTTATGTTAATTAAGTAATTGATAATTTAATTGAATAATAACTATTACTTATGTTAATTAAGTAATTGATAATTTAATTGTTAATAATATATTGAGTAATGAAATTTTCCATTTTAAAAACACGAGACACATACATTTGAAAATGAACATTTAACTCTGAGACAAACTAAAATAAAAATGTGGATAAATTAACAATTAGATATTATTAACTCAATAATACCTTATTGTTAGCAGGTGCAAATTTACAAGAATTTCAACCATTGTGATTTGAGAAACAAAAGGAGATCACTAAAAATGGCGTATGCTGTGGTTGAATTTCTCTTGGACAATCTCAAATAACTTCTACTCTACAATGCTGATTTAATATATGTAGTAAAAAGCCAAGTTGATTGTATTTATAAAGAGCTTAGCTTAATGAAAGCATTCCTCAAAGATTCTAAAGAAAAACGGACTGAATATGGATATCCAACCTACTATGCGAGTTGACTAATCCTAGGTCGACTACCTGCGCCGCGGGTAGCTTGGAGTCACCGAAATTGAACGTCCGTGGCTATAAGGGGATTTTTATTCCTCTTTAGATTCGAACATTGGATCTCCAGATACTTTTGGCTTTTTGAGCCCAAGTTCAAACCAATCGGGCGCCACGCTTTTGGTTGACAAATCCTTTTTTGTCGATAACCTCATACCAAACGATCGAATATACCCTTTGTTTCGGACATTGTAGCACGTGTGTCGCCTAGAGCATCAATATAATGAAGTTTGATTTATTTCATATTTAATCTAATGAATTTCTCTCAATCAATGCAACAAACATTCATTCATTTTTCTTATTTTATTTGTTAAACAGATTTGAGTTACATGACATCAGATTTTTTTAGGCGACGTCATATTATCTGATCAATAAATTATCCATCAAACATAGATATAAAATATCCAAATATAAACATATTTGGCGGGTTGGCAGGTCACCTAAAAATCCAGCCAGATATAAACATCCAAATTTCAACAAAAAGTTTTAACAGACACATAAAACGTTCAACGTTCTAACATCCAAACACATAAAAAGTTGTTTTTGTTTTATTTTTGTTTTTTTGAGTTTTAATTTTTAACTAAATAACTAAATATAAGATATATTTAAAAAAATTAAAAATTTCTTGGCGGGTCAACCCGCGACACGATTGGTTCAACCCGAACACGACCCGTTTATTTGGCGGGTTAGCGGGTCAAAAACTTCAACCCTAACCCGTTTATTTTCGTGTCATGTTTCGTGTCGAGAATTGCCACCCCTAATCTTAATGTTTTTTCGCCGTTTTAATAAAACATGAAAAAATAGGAAATTAATTTCTTTTATGTACCTCAAAAATTGTTAAATCTGTTAGTCACCGTTGCAATAACCAGATGAGATATTTCATCACTAATTTCTCTTTCTGCAAGGGTCAACTCAACAACTTTCAGAAAGCACACACATACACACACTCAAGATCTAAAACACATACTCAGATGGACGATGAGACGACCTCCATGAAAGCAGTGAAATGATGTCTTTCCGGTGATCGAATAAATCTGGTTTGTGCCTTTTCTTCTGTTTGATTCCCTTATTATTTCATTAATTGCTTCACCACCTGATTGATTATCTCAACTTATTCCTTCTTACTTTGATTCTTTTCAACTTTTTGTTGGGGGAATCGTCCCAACTATCAAAACGATCGTTGGAACCGTGTAGGCAAACAAGGGTTAATCGATCACCGGATTATATTGAGAATCGTGTGAGACACTTTCCGAATTGATATTTCGACCCTATGCCCGGGTTACACGAAATTCAATATGGGATAAGACTCAAAACACTTTCGTTCTTAGGCACAAAAATGAGAGCAATTTTCTGGAGAGTATATGGGAGTATTGTTCACAAAACCGTGTACAAACTGTCTACAAAAACGTGTCTAAATCCATGAGTATAGATTCTTATTTATACTCAAAATTGTAACTGAAATTATTAATCATGGCTGGCTGAAATTCAGGAGTAATGGAGGTTACAAATTTCTTGTAACTCCTCAATAACTGCACATTTAATGTGCAGTAACCGTTTCAGAAAACTGACCATCTAGAGCTTCTGGTCTTAGTCCAGAAAATGAACCTCTGACTTTCAAGCTGACTTTCAAGCTGACTTTCAAGCTGACTTTCAAGCTGACTTTTCAAACTCACTTGTCAAGCTCACTTGTCAAGCTCACTTATTCAAGCTCACTTCTTCAAGCTCACTTCTTCAAGCTCACTTATTTACTCCAAGTCCTATAACAGCACGACCGGGTTCATACTCGTCTTATAACAAGCGTGCACTCCGCGCCACCTTACTTGAATTAGATCACAGTATAAAACCCATATAGACATCATGTTATTTCCAATCACATAAATGGACCGGTGACACTAAAATCACCAACAATCCTCCCCCATTTTAGTGTGATCCATGAAATAACATCTTAATAATAAACAATACCAAACTTGCAGATAAATGAAAATGTCGAAACGATTGAATTTCCATCTTAGTATTTTACACATTTTAAATATTCGAGAATCAAGGTGTCCCAAGGATTGAACCCATCAACTCATTTGAATACCTAAAGATAAAATACATACAAGTTTCACCTACTCGTCAAGAAAATAAATGTGACACAATTATAAAGCCGAGTGTCCTAATCCTCTCATGATCGTATAAAGGCCAAGTCCCCAACCTTCTGAAATGCGGCTACACTTCACGATCACATAGGTAATTCCTTTACTTCGTGTACCTACAAATACACTTTCTCAAAGGAATTATTAAGAAGATAAACTTCAACCTACCTACTGTAGTACCGAATACATAATTGGGATGATTTATCATGTGTTCCAATCTTATAAGTGTGAGCTTTCCTCATTGAATTCAGCCCCTAATGTCATATTAGAGGGGAATTGGGTGTCTCACCATTATAGATTTATAAGGACTTTAATCCCATCCTGATGGCAGACTTGTGCACTAAGTCTCTTGCCAAACCCTTGGTTAGATGATCCGCCAAATTTTGTTGTGATCTAACAAACTCAACAGAGATTACACCATTCATGATTAATTCTCTAATCATACTATGTCTAACACCTAAGTGTCTAGACTTGCCATTGTACACTTGGCTATAAGCCTTAGCCAAAGTGGCTGCACTATCACAATGGATAGAAATAGGTGCAATTGGCTTCGACCACAATGGAATCTCATAAACAAGATTCTTTAACCATTCTGCCTCTTTACCGGCAGGGGCTAAAGCCACAAACTCGGATTCCATCGTTGAGTTTGTAATACAACTTTGCTTCTTTGATGCCCAAGAAATGGCACCACCTCCAAGCAAAAATACCCAACCACTCGTGGAAGAGTGATCCTCCATATTGGATATCCAACTTGCATCCGAGTATCCTTCTAACACCGAAGGATATCCCAAATAACTCAAACCATAATCCATGGTACCTTTGAGATATTTAAATACTCTTTGAATAGCTTGCCAATGTTGAGTGTTCGGATTACTAGTATACCAACTCAACCGTCCCACGACATAAGCTATATCCGGCCTTGTACTTGTCATGGCACACATCAAGCAACCAATAGCCTTAGAGTATTCTAGTTGCGAAATAGAAGTGCCCGTATTTGGCGTTAATTTCACACTAGGATCCATAGGAGTGCTCACGGGAGAACAATCACAATAATTGAACTTTTTGAGAATTTTCTCAACATAGTGTGACTGTGTCATAACAATTCCTTTGTTAACCCGTTTAATTCTAATACCAAGAATTACATCAACCTCCCCCATATCTTTCATGGAAAAATTAGATGATAACAACTTTTTATTTTCATCTACCTGATTTTGATCAGTTCCAAAAATCAGCATGTCATCCACATACAAACAAATGATAACACCCGCGCCTTTAGCGTCAAATCTGCTATAAACACATTTATCACTTTGGTTTAGAGAAAAACCACAAGATTGAATAACCTCATCAAACTTTTGATGCCACTGTTTGGGTGCTTGTTTCAGCCCATACAAGGATTTCATAAGTTTACACACCTTATGCTCGTTTCCGGGCATAACAAACCCTTCCGGTTGTTTCATGTAAACTTATTCATGAAGATCACCATTCAAGAAGGCTGTTTTAACATCCATTTGATGGATAACCAGGTTGTGAATTGCAGCCAAGGCAACCAACAACCTAATTGTTGAAATACGAGCTACCGGAGCATACGTATCGAAATAGTCAATACCGGGTTTTTGTCGAACCCTTGAATGACTAGTCAGGCTTTGAATTTATCAATTGTCCCATCGACTTTCATCTTCTTTTTGAAGATCCATTTGCATCCAAGTGGTTTAGAACCAAGAGGCAAATCAGATAACACCCAAGTGTTATTCTCAAGAATTGATGACATTTCGTCATCAATTGCTTCTTTCCAAAATGCGACATCTCGAGACTCCATCCCTTCTTGGAAGGTCTTTGGGACATCTTCAATACTATAACAATAAGAGTATTGAAGCCCAAGTTCATCTCTCGAACCTTCAACCAAATAAAGTTGAAAATCATCGCCGAAATTTTTGCCGATTCAACCTCTTTTGCTTCTCCGGACCTGCTGTGTTTCTGGGGTTGAAACACCATCCATAATTTCTGGATTTTGCACTTCATTAGTGTTAGGAATCAGATCCTTAGGCCTTTGGATAGATGAAAATCGCATCTCATCGAAAATCGCATCCCGCGACTCGATAACGGTATTTTTCGATACCGAATCACTAGATTCTATTACGTAGAACCTATATGCATTGGAATTTGCTTCATATCCAATGAATATACAATCAATTCCACGTTCACCCAAAGTCTTTCTTTTAGGCTCGGGTAGCCTCACAACTGCCCGACAACCCCAAATTCGAAAATAACTCAAATTCGGAGTTTTCTTGAACCAAAGTTCATATGGGGTTGTTTTGTTCCGTTTGTTTGGAACTCTATTCAAAACATAACAGGCCGTCAACATAGCCTCTCCCCAAAATCCCTCACTCAATCCCGAGTATGAGAGCATCGAGTTTACCATTTCTTTTAAAACTCGATTTTTCCGTTCGGAAACCCCATTTTGTTGGGGTGTGTACGGAGCCGTAGTCTCATGGACTACACCAACTGATTGGAAGTATTGAGGGTCCATATATTCCCCTCCCCGATCAGTTCGGAGACGCTTAATTGAACCACCCAATTGTAGTTCAACCTCCGTTTTGTATATTTTGAATTTTTCCAAAGATTCATCTTTGGCATGTAACAAGTACACATAACAAAACCGAGTGTTGTCATCAATAAATGTGACAACATACTTCTTATTACCCAACGAAGGAGTAGAATGAAAGTCACATAAATCACTATGTATAAGTTCCAAAACAGCCGACTTTCTTTCGACAGTCGGAAAGGGCTGTTTTGTGACTTTCATAAGCATACATGTTTTACATGTTTCCGTATGAATATCAAAAGCTGGAATAAGACCATCCTTTGACATTTCATGCATTCTTCTAAAATTCACATGACCCAGTCTAGCATGCCAAACCATTGAGTCGTGAATTTTAGACGAAGACGATGACAATATAAATGTAGAATTTTCAGAATTGAAAACTTTGGATATAACATTCAAACGGAACATTTTATTAAAATAATATCCAAAACCAACAAATTTACCATATCGAGATAGAATATATCTATCCGAATCATAAAACTTGTCTATACCCTAAACAATTCAATCTACCACCACTAACTAAATTCTTTCAAATTTTAGGAACAAATAAAACATCAGACAACCTAACATGATTTCCAGAAGTAAACTCTAAATTAACTACTCCAAATCCACATATCGGTGCGGTCGACTCGTTTCCCATATTTAGTACAGATCCATCTTCAACCGGTGTCAATTTCTCGAACCAGCGTTGATCTTTACAAACATGGCATGTCGCCCCCGAGTCCACCCACCATGCACAATCATCATCCTGTACATAGAAAGACTCCGGAATAAGTGAAACATAATAAATATTTTCAGATTTATTATCAAAGTTAGTGAAAAACTGACCTCCTTTCACTTGAGCTTGGTCCTTAGACCCGACTCCACTTGTTCCATCACCGTTGTTATTCAACTTAACCCGGCAATCACGTTTGGTATGGCCCACCTTGTTGCATCTCCAACAAACCAAATCCTTCTTCTTCTTGAAGGATTTATTGGGTCCATCAAACTTTCGTTTCTTGCCTTTTCCTTGATTATTGGAGTTGGTTTTCTTCTCTTCAACCATATTAACCGAGGGCTATCCAGATTCAACTTTGGACTTGGATTTGTCATTTTCTTGCACCCGAAGAGATTCTTCGATGCGCAAGTGACTCCCAAGTTGAACCAATGACAGTTCCTCCTTTTGATGTTTCAAATTGTGCTTGAAATCCTTCCAAGATGGAGGAAGTTTGTCAATTACACTTGACACAGCAATGGACTCATCCATGTTCATTTTGTGTAAAGTGAATTGACCCAAAATGCGAAGTATCTCATGATACTATTCCATTATGGGTCTTGAGTCAACCATTTTATAATTATTAAAATCGCTCACCAAGAACTTCTTACTAGAAGCATCTTCAGTGATATATTTTGATTCAAGGGAATCCCATAACTCCTTCGCACTTTCAGCATTTTGGTAGATATCAAAGAGGGAATCACACATACCGTTTAGAATATGACCTCTGCAGATGTAGTCATCGTTCTCCCACTTACTCCTTCTCCGGACCTGATCCAGCAGCGTCTCGTCCTCCAATATTTCTGGAATGGGAGTGCTCAGCACGTACACCACTTTCAGAGTCGTCAACAGAAAATGCATCTTTTTCTGCCAACGTCTAAAGTCAGCCCCTTCGAACTTCTCCAGCTTTCCGAACTTTGAAGTCATCCCTTTCACAGATTCAGCCATGATCGACATCACAAAGTATCAATTCGATTGTTGGGGGAATCGTCCCAACTATCAAAACGATCGTTGGAACCGTGTAGGCAAACAAGGGTTAATCGATCACCGGATTATATTGAGAATCGTGTGAGACACTTTCCGAATTGATATTTCGACCCTATGCCCGGGTTACACGAAATTCAATATGGGATAAGACTCAAAACACTTTCGTTCTTAGGCACCAAAACGAGAGCAATTTTCTGGAGAGTATATGGGAGTATTGTTAACAAAACCGTGTACAAACTGTCTACAAAAACATGTCTAAATCCATGAGTATAGATTCTTATTTATACTAAAAACTGTAACTGAAATTATTAATCATGGCTGGCTGAAATTCAGGAGTAATGGAGGTTACAAATTTCTTGTAACTCCTCAATAACTGCACATTTAATGTGCAGTAACCGTTTCAGAAAACTGACCATCTAGAGTTTCTCGTCTTAGTCCAGAAAATGAACCTCAGACTTTCAAGCTGACTTTCAAGCTGACTTTCAAGCTGACTTTCAAGCTGACTTTATCTAGAGCTTCTGGTCTTAGTCCAGAATTGAACCTCTGACTTTCAAGCTGACTTTCAAGCTGACTTTTCAAGTTGACTTTCAAGCTGAGTTTTCAAGCTGACTTTCAAGCTGACTTTCAAGCTGACTTTCAAGCTGACTTTCAAGCTGACTTTCAAGCTGACTTTCAAGCTGACATTTCAAGCTCACTTGTCAAGCTCACTTATCCAAGCTCACTTCTTCAAGCTTACTTCCTCAAGCTCACTTATTTACTCCAAGTCCTATAACAGCACGACCGGGTTCATACTCGTCTTATAACAAGCGTGCACTCCGCACCACCTTACTTGAATTAGATCACAGTATAAAACCCATATAGATGGACCGGTGACACTAAAATCACCAACACTTTTAACATTTTGGATGATAACTTGACGTTCAATTTTGAAGTTAGAAAACACTCCATTTGATTTGCAATTCTCGAACTTTGACTTTTGTTGGTCAAACTAATTACTCTCAACATTCAAAAGGCCATGTTTGGCAATCGCTAAGGAGCTTAATGAAATAATCCCATTTGATAAGCTATCTTATAGTTTAGGTTTTTTAAAACCTACTTTTTTATTTATTTATTATTATTATCATCAATTATGCCTCTTGTATAGAAACACCCTTTATATTTTCATTTTATGTCGTATAACATCGTCATAAGGCTTATCCGTTAGTTTTTACCAAACGTGACCAGTTTGTAAGTCAGCTTACTAGCTAACCACTAGATCGTTAGCCTTCAGCCAGCTTACTAGCTAACCACTAACTGATTTGCCATCATGTAGCTGATTATCAGTTAGTTTGTCATACATAGTTGGAGTTGATATGAGTTTGATTTATAACGTTCCAGCAAATCTTTACATTTTATTTTATCTTTCTGAAGTTGTATTTATGTTGTAAAATTACACATAGTTATCAATATTTTCTTGAAAAATCGAAGAATTTAAATTAATTTTGAAATTGGAAACTAGTTTGTGATATATTTATTGTTTGGAAAGCTATGATAGATATAGTTCTGTTAAAAATATATAAAAACAATTATACATGGAGTTCTGGAACCAATAAAGTGTCATTTTAGGACGATTTTTCATTTTAGGCGTATTATAAAGTATAAAACCATTTTTGTTGTAATGAGCATTTGTAAACGACCCCTAAATATTTCTTATAAATCATAATGGAAAATATTTAAAAAAAAGAGGAACCGAAGTTATTGGGGAAAAAGAGTCCAACTCATTACACTTCAAAAACTGAAGCATTTATTATTATATAAAAATAAATAATAAAGGGTGAGGGGGTGCCGCTGCACCTTCTGGTGCTAAGGTGGCTCCAACCCTGCCTACGTAGTCGCATGCCACAACCATTTCAAATTACACAATTCACACAAAAAAGTAAAACCGTGAGTCAAGCTTTTTTATGTTAAGTTAAATTTCTCTTCAGATAAATAAACATCCATATTCAATACCGCTGTCATATATCAAACTTTATTAATTCTTATACACTTTAAAAAGGATAAGAAAAAAATACATCAAATATACTTTCACGCCCATCCTTTTATTAAATTCCATGGACCATCAATATGTTTAGATACATAAAATCCATCGGGATTTACCGACCAATAACAATGTTCAACACCTAATTTGCCTACATAACACAGAGTTCTAATGTTGTCATCAAATAAAGCCAAACTCTGAGATTTTGAACCCCACCAAAAGTAGCCATAGAAAAGAGTATGACCATCTGCTCTTTCACAAAATGACCAATTGTAATTTCCTTTGTATAATGGAATGGTATGATTTCCAAGATCAACATCTCCTGATTTGATATGACCAACGACGCGGTCTATAATATTAGTTGTAATAAAAATATCCCATTGATGAGTAAGTACGCAGCTAGGAGTTACCCAAGCAACCAAAGAAGATAAAATAACAAAGGTAAAAAGGCTATGCATTGCAGACAATTCTTCTTTGGACAAACTTCAAGTTCATCCACAATATATATACTGCTCATTCTTTCAAGCGTTACAAAAAAAAAACACTTTAATGCATTAAATATCGTTAGAAGAGGAAGTTTTGATCAACCAATTAATAACCATCCTTCTTTGCTTTATGTTACTCATTCCGTTTCAAAATAAATGTCCACAGTAATAAAGATATGGATTTTAAAAAATGTGTAACTATTACTTATGTTAATTAAGTAATTGATAATTTTATTTTTAATAATATATTGAGTAATGAAATTTTCCATTTTAAAAACACGAGACACTTACATTTGAAAATGAACATTTAATTCTGAGACAAACTAAAATAAAAATGTGGATAAATTAACAATTAGATATTATTAACTCAATAATACCTTATTGTTAGCAGGTGCAAATTTACAAGAATTTCCACCATTATGATTTGAGAAACAAAAGGAGATCACTAAAAATGGCGTATGCTATGGTTGAATTTCTCTTGGACAATCTCAAATAACTTCTACTCTACAATGCTGATTTAATATATGTAGTAAAAAGCCAAGTTGATTGTATTTATAAAGAGCTTAGCTTAATGAAAGCATTCCTCAAAGATTCTAAAGAAAAACGGACTGAATACGGATATCCAGCCTACTATGCGAGTTGATATGCAAGTTGACTAATCCTAGGTCAACTACCTGCGCCGCGTGTAGCTTGGAGTCACCGAAATTGAACGTCTGTGGCTATAAGGGGATTTTTATTCCTCTTTAGATTCGAACATTAGATCTCCAGATACTTTTGGCTTTTTGAGCCCAAGTTCAAACCAATCGGGCACCACCCTTTTGGTTGACAAATCCTTTTTTGTCGATAACCTCATACCAAACGATCGAATATACCCTTTGTTTCGGACATTGTAGCACGTGTGTCGCCTAGAGCATCAATATAATGAAGTTTGATTTATTTCATATTTAATGTAATGAATTACTCTCAATCAATGCAACAAACATTCATTCATTTTTCTTATTTTATTTGTTAAACAGATTTGAATTACATGACATCAGATTTTTTTTTAGGCGACGTCATATTATCTGATCAATAAATTATCCATCAAACATAGATATAAAATATCCAAATATAAACATATTTGGCGGGTTACAGTCACCTAAAAATCCAGCCAGATATAAACATCCAAATTTCAACAAAAAGTTTTAACAGACACATAAAACGTTCAACGTTCTAACATCCAAACACATAAAAAGTTGTTTTTGTTTTATTTTTGTTTTTTGAGTTTTAATTTTTAACTAAATAACTAAATATAAGATATATTTAATAAAATTAAAAATTGCTTGGCGGGTCAACCCGCGACACGATTGGTTCAACCCGAACACGACCCGTTTATTTGGCGGGTTAGCGGGTCAAAAACTTCAACCCTAACCCGTTTATTTTCGTGTCATGTTTCGTGTCGAGGATTGTCACCCCTAATCTTAATGTTTTTTGGCCGTTTTAATAAAACATGAAAAAATAGGAAATTAATTTCTTTTATGTACCTCAAAAATTGTTAAATCTGTTACTCACCGATTCAATAACCAGATGAGATATTTCATCACAAATTTCGCTTTCTGCAAGGGTCAACTCAACAACTTTCAGAAAACACACACATACACACACTCAAGATCTAAAACACGTACTCAGATGGATGATGAGACGACCTCCATGAAAGCAGTGAAATGATGTCTTTCCAGTGATCGAATAAATCTGGTTTGTGCCTTTTCTTCTGTTTGATTACCTTATTATTTCATTAATTACTTCACCACCTGATTGATTATCTCAACTTATTCCTTCTTACTTTGATTCTTTTCAACTTTTAACATTTTGGATGATAACTTGACGTTCAATTTTGAAGTTAGAAAACACTCCATTTGATTTGCAATTCTCGAAATTTGACTTTTGTTGGTCAAACTAATTACTCTCAACATTCAAAAGGCCATGTTTGGCAATCTATAAGGAGCTTAATGAAATAATCCCATTTGATAAGCTATCTTATAGTTTAGGTTTTTTAAAACCTACTTTTTTATTTATTTATTATTATTATCATCAATTATGCCTCTTGTATAGAAACACCCTTTATATTTTCATTTTATGTCGTATAACATCGTCATAAGGCTTATCCGTTAGTTTTTACCAAACGTGACCAGTTTGTAAGTCAGCTTACTAGCTAACCACTAGATCGTTAGCCTTCAGCCAGCTTACTAGCTAACCACTAACTGATTTGCCATCATGTAGCTTATTATCAGTTAGTTTGTCATACATAGTTGGAGTTGATATGAGTTTGATTTATAACGTTCCAAATAAATCTTTACATTTTATTTTATCTTTCTGAAGTTGTATTTATGTTGTAAAATTACACATAGTTATCAATATTTTCTTGAAAAATCGAAGAATTTAAATTAATTTTGAAATTGAAAACTAGTTTGTGATATATTTATTGTTTGGAAAGCTATGATAGATATAGTTCTGTTAAAAATATATAAAAACAATTATACATGGAGTTCTGGAACCAATAAAGTGTCATTTTAGGACGATTTTTCATTTTAGGCGTATTATAAAGTATAAAACCATTTTTGTTGTAATGAGCATTTGTAAACGACCCCTAAATATTTCTTATAAATCATAATGGAAAATATTTTAAAAAAAAGAGGAACCGAAGTTATTGGGGAAAAAGAGTCCAACTCATTACACTTCAAAAACTGAAGCATTTATTATTATATAAAAATAAATAATAAAGGGTGAGGGTGCCGCCGCACCTTCGGTGCTAAGGTGGCTCCAGCCCTGCCTACGTAGTCGCATGCCACAACCATTTCAAATTACACAATTCACACAAAAAAGTAAAACCGTGAGTCAAGCTTTTTTATGTTAAGTTAAATTTCTCTTCAGATAAATAAACATCCATATTCAATACCGCTGTCATATATCAAACTTTATTAATTCCTTTACACTTTAAAAAGGATAAGAAAAAAATACATCAAATATACTTTCACGCCCATCCTTTTATTAAATTCCATGGACCATCAATATGTTTAGATACATAAAATCCATCGGGATTTACCGACCAATAACAATGTTCAACACCTAATTTGCCTACATAACACAGAGTTCTAATGTTGTCATCAAATAAAGCCAAACTCTGAGATTTTGAACCCCACCAAAAGTAGCCATAGAAAAGAGTATGACCATCTGCTCTTTCACAAAATGACCAATTGTAATTTCCTTTGTATAATGGAATGGTATGATTTCCAAGATCAACATCTCCTGATTTGATATGACCAACGACGCGGTCTGCAATATTAGTTGTAATAAAAATATCCCATTGATGAGTAAGTACGCAGCTAGGAGTTACCCAAGCAACCAAAGAAGATAAAATAACAAAGGTAAAAAGGCTATGCATTGCAGACAATTCTTCTTTGGACAAACTTCAAGTTCATCCACAATATATATACTGCTCATTCTTTCAAGCGTTACAAAAAAAACACTTTAATGCATTAAATATCGTTTGAAGAGGAAGTTTTGATCAACCAATTAATAACCATCCTTCTTTGCTTTATGTTACTCATTCCGTTTCAAAATAAATGTCCATAGTAATAAAGATATGGATTTTAAAAAATGTTTAACTATTACTTATGTTAATTAAGTAATTGATAATTTAATTGTTAATAATATATTGAGTAATGAAATTTTCCATTTTAAAAACACGGGACACTTACATTTGAAAATGAACATTTAATTCTGAGACAAACTAAAATAAAAATGTGGATAAATTAACAATTACATATTATTAACTCAATAATACCTTATTGTTAGCAGGTGCAAATTTACAAGAATTTCAACCATTGTGATTTGAGAAACAAAAGGAGATCACTAAAAATGGCGTATGCTGTGGTTGAATTTCTCTTGGTCAATCTCAAATAACTTCTACTCTACAATGCTGATTTAACATATGTAGTAAAAAGCCAAGTTGATTGTATTTATAAAGAGCTTAGCTTAATGAAAGCATTCCTCAAAGATTCTAAAGAAAAACGGACTGAATACGGATATCCAACCTACTATGCGAGTTGATATGCGAGTTGACTAATCCTAGGTCGACTACCTGCGCCGTGGGTAGCTTGGAGTCACCGAAATTGAACGTCCGTGGCTATAAGGGGATTTTTTTTCCTCTTTAGATTCGAACATTGGATCTCGAGATACTTTTGGCTTTTTGAGCCCAAGTTCAAACCAATCGGGCACCACCCTTTTGGTTGACAAATCCTTTTTTGTCGATAACCTCATACCAAACGATCGAATATACCCTTTGTTTCGGACATTGTAACACGTGTGTCGCCTAGAGCATCAACATAATGAAGTTTGATTTATTTCATATTTAATGTAATGAATTTCTCTCAATCAATGCAACAAACATTCATTCATTTTTCTTATTTTATTTGTTAAACAGATTTGAATTACATGACATCAGATTTTTTTATAGGCGACGTCATATTATCTGATCAATAAATTATCCATCAAACATAGATATAAAATATCCAAATATAAACATATTTGGCGGGTTGGCAGGTCACCTAAAAATCCAGCCAGATACAAACATCCAAATTTCAACAAAAAGTTTTAACAGACACATAAAACGTTCAACGTTCTAACATCCAAACACATAAAAAGTTGTTTTTGTTTTATTTTTGTTTTTTGAGTTTTAATTTTTAACTAAATAACTAAATATAAGATATATTTAATAAAATTAAAAATTGCTTGACGGGTCAACCCGCGACACGATTGGTTCAACCCGAACACGAGCCGTTTATTTGGCGGGTTAGCGGGTCAAAAACTTCAACCCTAACCCGTTTATTTTCGTGTCATGTTTCGTGTCGAGAATTGCCACCCCTAATCTTAATGTTTTTTGGCTGTTTTAATAAAACATGAAAAAATAGGAAATTAATTTCTTTTATGTACTTCAAAAATTGTTAAATCTGTTACTCACCGTTGCAATAACCAGATGAGATATTTCATCACTAATTTCGCTTTCTTCAAGGGTCAACTCAACAACTTTCAGAAAACACACACATACACACACTCAAGATCTAAAACACGTACTCAGATGGACGATGAGACGACCTCCATGAAAGTAGTGAAATGATGTATTTCCAGTGATCGAATAAATCTGGTTTGTGCCTTTTCTTCTGTTTGATTACCTTATTATTTCATTAATTGCTTCACCACCTGATTGATTATCTCAACTTATTCCTTCTTACTTTGATTCTTTTCAACTTTTAACATTTTGGATGATAACTTGACGTTCAATTTTGAAGTTAGAAAACACTCCATTTGATTTGCAATTCTCGAACTTTGACTTTTGTTGGTCAAACTAATTACTCTCAACATTCAAAAGGCAATGTTTGGCAATCTATAAGGAGCTTAATGAAATAATCCCATTTGATAAGCTATCTTATAGTTTAGGTTTTTTAAAACCTACTTTTTTATTTATTTATTATTATTATCATCAATTATGCCTCTTGTATAGAAACACCCTTTTATATTTTCATTTTATGTCGTATAGCGTCGTCATAAGGCTTATCCATTAGTTTTTACCAAACGTGACCAGTTTGTAAGTCAGCTTACTAGCTAACCACTAGATCGTTAGCCTTCAGCCAGCTTACTAGCTAACCACTAACTGATTTGCCATCATGTAGCTTATTATCAGTTAGTTTGTCATACATAGTTGGAGTTGATATGAGTTTGATTTATAACGTTCCAGCAAATCTTTACATTTTATTTTATCTTTCTGAAGTTGTATTTATGTTGTAAAATTACACATAGTTATCAATATTTTCTTGAAAAATCGAAGAATTTAAATTAATTTTGAAATTGAAAACTAGTTTGTGATATATTTAATGTTTGGAAAGCTATGATAGATATAGTTCTGTTAAAAATATATAAAAACAATTATACATGGAGTTCTGGAACCAATAAAGTGTCATTTTAGGACGATTTTTCATTTTAGGCGTATTATAAAGTATAAAACCATTTTTGTTGTAATAAGCATTTGTAAACGACCCCTAAATATTTCTTATAAATCATAATGGAAAATATTTAAAAAAAAAAGGAACCGAAGTTATTGGGGAAAAAGAGTCCAACTCATTACACTTCAAAAACTGAAGCATTTATTAGTATATAAAAATAAATAATAAAGGGTGAGGGGGTGCCGCTGCACCATCTGGTGCTAAGGTGGCTCCAGCCCTGCCTACGTAGTCGCATGCCACAACCATTTCGAATTACACAATTCACACAAAAAAGTAAAACCGTGAGTCAAGCTTTTTTATGTTAAGTTAAATTTCTCTTCAGATTAATAAACATCCATATTCAATACCGTTGTCATATATCAAACTTTATTAATTCCTATACACTTTAAAAAGGATAAGAAAAAATACATCAAATATACTTTCACGCCCATCCTTTTATTAAATTCCATGGACCATCAACATGTTTAGATACATAAAATCCATCGGGATTTACCGACCAATAACAATGTTCAACACCTAATTTGCCTACATAACACAGAGTTCTAATGTTGTCATCAAATAAAGCCAAACTCTGAGATTTTGAACCCCACCAAAAGTAGCCATAGAAAAGAGTATGACCATCTGCTCTTTCACAAAATGACCAATTGTAATTTCCTTTGTATAATGGAATGGTATGATTTCCAAGATCAACATCTCCTGATTTGATATGACCAACGACGCGGTCTGCAATATTAGTTGTAATAAAAATATCCCATTGATGAGTAAGTACGCAGCTAGGAGTTACCCAAGCAACCAAAGAAGATAAAATAACAAAGGTAAAAAGGCTATGCATTGCAGACAATTCTTCTTTGGACAAACTTCAAGTTCATCCACAATATATATACTGCTCATTCTTTCAAGCGTTACAAAAAAAAACACTTTAATGCATTAAATATCGTTTGAAGAGGAAGTTTTGATCAACCAATTAATAACCATCCTTCTTTGCTTTATGTTACTCAATCCGTTTCAAAATAAATGTCCACAGTAATAAAGATATGGATTTTAAAAAATGTGTAACTATTACTTATGTTAATTAAGTAATTGATAATTTAATTGTTAATAATATATTGAGTAATGAAATTTTCCATTTTAAAAACACGAGACACTTACATTTGAAAATGAACATTTAATTCTGAGACAAACTAAAATAAAAGTGTGGATAAATTAACAATTACATATTATTAACTCAATAATACCTAATTGTTAGCAGGTGCAAATTTACAAGAATTTCAACCATTGTGATTTGAGAAACAAAAAGAGATCACTAAAAATGGCGTATGTTGTGGTTGAATTTCTCTTGGACAATCTCAAATAACTTCTACTCTACAATGTTGATTTAACATATGTAGTAAAAAGCCAAGTTGATTGTATTTATAAAGAGCTTAGCTTAATAAAAGCATTCCTCAAAGAATCTAAAGAAAAACGGACTGAATACGGATATCCAACCTACTATGCGAGTTGACTAATCCTAGGTCGACTACCTGCGCCGCGGGTACCTTGGAGTCACCGAAATTGAACGTCCGTGGCTATAAGGGGATTTTTATTCCTCTTTATATTCGAACATTGGATCTCCAGATACCTTTGGCTTTTTTAGCCCAAGTTCAAACCAATCGGGCACCACCCTTTTGGTTAACAAATCCTTTTTTATGGATAACCTCATACCAAACGATCGAATATACCCTTTGTTTCGGACATTGTAGCACGTGTGTCGCCTAGAGCATCAATATAATGAAGTTTGATTTATTTCATATTTAATGTAATGAATTTCTCTCAATCAATGCAACAAACATTCATTCATTTTTCTTATTTTATTTGTTAAACATATTTGAATTACATGACATCAGATTTTTTTTTAGGCGACGTCATATTATCTGATCAATAAATTATCCATCAAACATAGATATAAAATATCCAAATATAAACATATTTGGCGGGTTGGCATGTCACCTAAAAATCCAGCCAGATATAAACATCCAAATTTCAACAAAAAGTTTTAGCACACACATAAAACGTTCAACGTTCTAACATCCAAACACATAAAAAGTTGTTTTTGTTTTATTTTTGTTTTTTGAGTTTTAATTTTTAACTAAATAACTAAATATAAGATATATTTAAAAAAATTAAAAATTGCTTGGCGGGTCAACCCGCGACACGATTGGTTCAACCCGAACACGACCCGTTTATTTGGCGGGTTAGCGGGTCAAAAACTTCAACCCTAACCCGTTTATTTTCGTGTCATGTTTCGTGTCGAGAATTGCCACCCCTAATCTTAATGTTTTTTGGCCGTTTTAATAAAACATGAAAAAATAGGAAATTAATTTCTTTTATGTACCTCAAAAATTTTTAAATCTGTTACTCACCGTTGCAATAACCAGATGAGATATTTCATCACTAATTTCGCTTTCTGCAAGGGTCAACTCAACAACTTTCAGAAAACACACACATACACACACTCAAGATCTAAAACACATACTCAGATGGACGATGAGACGACCTCCATGAAAGCAGTGAAATGATGTCTTTCTAGTGATCGAATAAATCTGGTTTGTGCGTTTTCTTCTGTTTGATTACCTTATTATTTCATTAATTGCTTCACCACCTGATTGATTATCTCAACTTATTCCTTCTTACTTTGATTCTTTTCAACTTTTAACATTTTGGATGATAACTTGACGTTCAATTTTGAAGTTAGAAAACACTCCATTTGATTTGCAATTCTCGAACTTTGACTTTTGTTGGTCAAACTAATTACTCTCAACATTCAAAAGGCCATGTTTGGCAATCTATAAGGAGCTTAATGAAATAATCCCATTTGATAAGCTATCTTATAGTTTAGGTTTTTTAAAACCTACTTTTTTATTTATTTATTATTATTATCATCAATTATGCCTCTTGTATAGAAACACCCTTTATATTTTCATTTTATGTCGTATAACATCGTCATAAGGCTTATCCGTTAGTTTTTACCAAACGTGACCAGTTTGTAAGTCAGCTTACTAGCTAACCATTAGATCGTTAGATATTATTAACTCAATAATAACTATTACTTATGCTGTGGTTGAATTTCTGTTGGACAATCTCAAATACTTCTACTCTACAATGCTGATTTTAATATATGTAGTAAAAAGCCAAGTTGATTGTATTTATAAAGAGCTTCGCTTAATGAAAGCATTCCTCAAAGATTCTAAAGAAAAACGGACTGAATACGAATATCCAACCTACTATGCGAGTTGACTAATCCTAGGTCGACTACCTGCGCCGCGGGTAGCTTGGAGTCACCGAAATTGAACGTCCGTGGCTATAAGGGGATTTTTATTCCTCTTTAGATTCGAACATTGGATCTCCAAATACTTTTGGGTTTTTGAGCCCAAGTTCAAACCAATCGGGCACCACCCTTTTGGTTGACAAATCCTTTATTGTCGATAACCTCAAACCAAACGATCGAATATATCCTTTGTTTCAGACATTGTAGCACGTGTGTCGCCTAGAGCATCAATATAATGAAGTTTGATTTATTTCATATTTAATGTAATGAATTTCTCTCAATCAATGCAACAAACATTCATTCATTTTTCTTATTTTATTTGTTAAACAGATTTGAATTACATGACATCATATTTTTTTAGGCGACGTCATATTATCTGATCAATAAATTATCCATCAAACATAGATATAAAATATCCAAATATAAACATATTTGGCGGGTTGGCAGGTCACCTAAAAATCCAGCATGATATAAACATTCAAATTTCAACAAAAAGTTTTAACAGACACATAAAACGTTCAACGTTCTAACATCCAAACACTTAAAAAGTTGTTTTTGTTTTATTTTTGTTTTTTGAGTTTTAATTTTTAACTAAATAAAAGATATATTTAAAAAAATTAAAAATTGCTTGGCGGGTCAACCCGCGACACGATTGGCTTTTTGAGCCCAAGTTCAAACCAATCGGGCACCACCCTTTTGGTTGACAAATCCTTTATTGTCGATAACCTCAAACCAAACGATCGAATATATCCTTTGTTTCGGACATTGTAGCACGTGTGTCGCCTAGAGCATCAATATAATGAGGTTTGATTTATTTCATATTTAATGTAATGAATTTCTCTCAATCAATGCAACAAACATTCATTCATTTTTCTTATTTTATTTGTTAAACAGATTTGAATTACATGACATCATATTTTTTTAGGCGACGTCATATTATCTGATCAATAAATTATCCATCAAACATAGATATAAAATATCCAAATATAAACATATTTGGCGGGTTGGCAGGTCACCTAAAAATCCAGCATGATATAAACATTCAAATTTCAACAAAAAGTTTTAACAGACACATAAAACGTTCAACGTTCTAACATCCAAACACTTAAAAAGTTGTTTTTGTTTTATTTTTGTTTTTTGAGTTTTAATTTTTAACTAAATAAAGGATATATTTAAAAAAATTAAAAATTGCTTGGCGGGTCAACCCGCGACACGATTGGTTCAACCCGAACAGGACCCGTTTATTTGGCGGGTTAGCGGGTCAAAAACTTCAACCCTAACCATTTATTTTAGTGTCATGTTTCGTGTCGAGAATTGCCACCCCTAATCTTAATGTTTTTTGGCCGTTTTAATAAAACATGAAAAAAATAGGAAATTAATTTCTTTTATGTACCTCAAAAATTGTTAAATCTGTTACTCACCGTTGCAATAACCAGATGAGATATTTCATCACTAATTTCGGTTTCTGCAAGGGTCAACTCAACAACTTTCAGAAAACACACACATACACACACTCAAGATCTAAAACACATACTCAGATGGACGATGAGACGACCTCCATGAAAGCAGTGAAATGATGTCTTTCCAGTGATCGAATAAATCTGGTTTGTGCCTTTTCTTCTGTTTGATTACCTTATTATTTCATTAATTGCTTCACCACCTGATTGATTATCTCAACTTATTCCTTCTTACTTTGATTCTTTTCAACTTTTAACATTTTGGATGATAATTTGACGTTCAATTTTGAAGTTAGAAAACACTCCATTTGATTTGCAATTCTCGAACTTTGACTTTTGTTGGTCAAACTAATTACTCTCAACATTCAAAAGGCCATGTTTCGCAATCGCTAAGGAGCTTAATGAAATAATCCCATTTGATAAGCTATCTTATAGTTTAGGTTTTTTAAGACCTACTTTTTTATTTATTTATTATTATTATCATCAATTATGCCTCTTGTATAGAAACACCCTTTATATTTTCATTTTATGTCGTATAACATCGTCATAAGGCTTATCCGTTAGTTTTTACCAAACGTGACCAGTTTGTAAGTCAGCTTACTAGCTAACCACTAGATCGTTAGCCTTCAGCCAGCTTACTAGCTAACCACTAACTGATTTGCCATCATGTAGCTTATTATCAGTTAGTTTGTCATACATAGTTGGAGTTGATATGAGTTTGATTTATAACGTTCCAGCAAATCTTTACATTTTATTTTATCTTTCTGAAGTTGTATTTATGTTGTAAAATTACACATAGTTATCAATATTTTCTTGAAAAATCGAAGAATTTAAATTAATTTTGAAATTGAAAACTAGTTTGTGATATATTTATTGTTTGGAAAGCTATGATAGATATAGTTCTGTTAAAAATATATAAAAACAATTATACATGGAGTTCTGGAACCAATAAAGTGTCATTTTAGGACGATTTTTCATTTTAGGCGTATTATAAAGTATAAAACCATTTTTGTTGTAATGAGCATTTATAAACGACCCCTAAATATTTCTTATAAATCATAATGGAAAATATTTAAAAAAAAGAGGAACCGAAGTTATTGGGGAAAAAGAGTCCAACTCATTACAATTCCAAAACTGAAGCATTTATTATTATATAAAAATAAATAATAAAGGGTGAGGGGGTGCCGCTGCACCTTCTGGTGCTAAGGTGGCTCCAGCCCTGCCTACGTAGTCGCATGCCACAACCATTTCGAATTACACAATTCACACAAAAAAGTAAAACCGTGAGTCAAGCTTTTTTATGTTAAGTTAAATTTCTCTTCGGATAAATAAACATCCATATTCAATACCGCTGTCATATATCAAACTTTATTAATTCCTATACACTTTAAAAAGGATAAGAAAAAATACATCAAATATACTTTCACGCCCATCCTTTTATTAAATTCCATGGACCATCAACATGTTTAGATACATAAAATCCATCGGGATTTACCGACCAATAACAATGTTCAACACCTAATTTGCCTACATAACACAGAGTTCTAATGTTGTCATCAAATAAAGCCAAACTCTGAGATTTTGAACCCCACCAAAAGTAGCCATAGAAAAGAGTATGACCATCTGCTCTTTCACAAAATGACCAATTGTAATTTCCTTTGTATAATGGAATGGTATGATTTCCAAGATCAACATCTCCTGATTTGATATGACCAACGACGCGGTCTGCAATATTAGTTGTAATAAAAATATCCCATTGATGAGTAAGTACGCAGCTAGGAGTTACCCAAGCAACCAAAGAAGATAAAATAACAAAGGTAAAAAGGCTATGCATTGCAGACAATTCTTCTTTGGACAAACTTCAAGTTCATCCACAATATATATACTGCTCATTCTTTCAAGCGTTACAAAAAAAAAACACTTTAATGCATTAAATATCGTTTGAAGAGGAAGTTTTGATCAACCAATTAATAACCATCCTTCTTTGCTTTATGTTACTCATTCCGTTTCAAAATAAATGTCCACAGTAATAAAGATATGGATTTTAAAAAATGTGTAACTATTACTTATGTTAATTAAGTAATTGATAATTTAATTGTTAATAATATATTGAGTAATGAAATTTTCCATTTAAAAAACACGAGACACTTACATTTGAAAATGAACATTTAACTCTGAGACAAACTAAAATAAAAATGTGGATAAATTAACAATTAGATATTATTAACTCAATAATACCTTATTGTTAGCAGGTGCAAATTTACAAGAATTTCAACCATTGTGATTTGAGAAACAAAAGGAGATCACTAAAAATGGCGTATGCTGTGGTTGAATTTCTCTTGGACAATCTCAAATAACTTCTACTCTACGATGCTGATTTAATATATGTAGTAAAAAGCCAGATTGATTGTATTTATAAAGAGCTTAGCTTAATGAAAGCATTCCTCAAAGATTCTAAAGAAAAACGGACTGAATACGGATATCCAACCTACTATGCGAGTTGACTAATCCTAGGTCGACTACCTGCGCCGCGGGTAGCTTGGAGTCACCGAAATTGAACGTCCGTGGCTATAAGGGATTTTTATTCCTCTTTAGATTCGAACATTGGATCTCCAGATACTTTTGGCTTTTTGAGCCCAAGTTCAAACCAATCGGGCACCACCCTTTTGGTTGACAAATCCTTTTTTGTCGATAACCTCATACCAAACGATCGAATATACCCTTTGTTTCGGACATTGTAGCACGTATGTCGCCTAGAGCATCAATATAACGAAGTTTGATTTATTTCATATTTAATGTAATGAATTTCTCTCAATCAATGCAACAAACATTCATTCATTTTTCTTATTTTATTTGTTAAACAGATTTGAATTACATGACATCAGATTTTTTTAGGCGACGTCATATTATCTGATCAATAAATTATCCATCAAACATAGATATAAAATATCCAAATATAAACATATTTGGCGTGTTGGCAGGTCACCTAAAAATCCAGCCAGATATAAACATCCAAATTTCAACAAAAAGTTTTAACAGACACATAAAACGTTTAACGTTCTAACATCGAAACACATAAAAAGTTGTTTTTGTTTTATTTTACTTTTTTGAGTTTTAATTTTTAATTAAATAACTAAATATAAGATATATTTAAAAAAAATTAAAAATTGCTTGGCGGGTCAACCCGTGACACGATTGGTTCAACCCGAACACGACCCGTTTATTTGGCGGGTTAGCGGGTCAAAAACTACAACCCTAACTCTTTTATTTTCGTGTCATGTTTCGTGTCGAGAATTGCCACCCCTAATCTTAATGTTTATTGGCCGTTTTAATAAAACACGAAAAAATAGGAAATTAATTTCTTTTATGTACCTCAAAAATTGTTAAATCTGTTACTCACCGTTGCAATAACCAGATGAGATATTTCATCACTAATTTCGCTTTCTGCAAGGGTCAACTCAAAAACTTTCAGAAAACACACACATACACACACTCAAGATCTAAAACACATACTCAGATGGACGATGAGACGATCTCCATGAAAGCAGTGAACTGATGTCTTTCCAGTGATCGAATAAATCTGGTTTGTGCCTTTTTTTCTGTTTGATTACCTTATTATTTCATTAATTGCTTCACCACCTGATTGATTATCTCAACTTATTCCTTCTTACTTTGATTCTTTTCAACTTTTAACATTTTGGATGATAATTTGACGTTTATTTTTGAAGTTAGAAAACACTCCATTTGATTTGCAATTCTCGAACTTTGACTTTTGTTGGTCAAACTAATTACTCTCAACATTCAAAAGGCCATATTTGGCAATCGCTAAGGAGCTTAATGAAATAATCCCATTTGATAAGCTATCTTATAGTTTAGGTTTTTTAAGACCTACTTTTTTATTTATTTATTATTATTATCATCAATTATGCCTCTTGTATAGAAACACCCTTTATATTTTCATTTTATGTCGTATAACATCGTCATAAGGCTTATCCGTTAGTTTTTACCAAACGTGACCAGTTTGTAAGTCAGCTTACTAGCTAACCACTAGATCGTTAGCCTTCAGCTAGCTTATTAGCTAACCACTAACTGATTTGCCATCATCTAGCTTATTATCAGTTAGTTTGTCATACATAGTTGGAGTTGATATGAGTTTGATTTATAACGTTCCAGCAAATCTTTACTTTTTATTTTATCTTTTTGAAGTTGTATTTATGTTGTAAAATTACACATAGTTATCAATATTTTCTTGAAAAATCGAAGAATTTAAATTAATTTTGAAATGGGAAACTAGTTTGTGATATATTTATTGTTTGGAAAGCTATGATAGATATAGTTCTGTTAAAAATATATAAAAACAATTATACATGGAGTTCTGGAACCAATAAAGTGTCATTTTAGGACGATTTTTCATTTTAGGCGTATTATAAAGTATAAAACCATTTTTGTTGTAATGAGCATTTGTAAACATCCATATTCAATACCGCTGTCATATATCAAACTTTATTAATTCCTATACACTTTAAAAAGGATAAGAAAAAATACATCAAATATACTTTCACGCCCATCCTTTTATTAAATTCCATGGACCATCAACATGTTTAGATACATAAAATCCATCGGGATTTACCGACCAATAACAATGTTCAACACCTAATTTGCCTACATAACACAGAGTTCTAATGTTGTCATCAAATAAAGCCAAACTCTGAGATTTTGAACCCCACCAAAAGTAGCCATAGAAAAGAGTATGACCATCTGCTCTTTCACAAAATGACCAATTGTAATTTCCTTTGTATAATGGAATGGTATGATTTCCAAGATCAACATCTCCTGATTTGATATGACCAACGACGCGGTCTGCAATATTAGTTGTAATAAAAATATCCCATTGATGAGTAAGTACGCAGCTAGGAGTTACCCAAGCAACCAAAGAAGATAAAATAACAAAGCTAAAAAGGCTATGCATTGCAAACAATTCTTCTTTGGACAAACTTCAAGTTCATCCACAATATATATACTGCTCATTCTTTCAAGCGTTACAAAAAAAACACTTTAATGCATTAAATATCGTTTGAAGAGGAAGTTTTGATAAACCAATTAATAACCATCCTTCTTTGCTTTATGTTACTCATTCCGTTTCAAAATAAATGTCCACAGTAATAAAGATATGGATTTTAAAAATGTGTAACTATTACTTATGTTAACTAAGTAATTGATAATTTAATTGTTAATAATATATTGAGTAATGAAATTTTCCATTTTAAAAACACGAGACACTTACATTTGAAAATGAACATTTAATTCTGAGACAAACTAAAATAAAAATGTGGATAAATTAACAATTAGATATTATTAAATCAATAATACCTTATTGTTAGCACGTGCAAATTTACAAGAATTTCAACCATTGTGATTTGAGAAACAAAAGGAGATCACTAAAAATGGCGTATGCTGTGGTTGAATTTCTCTTGGACAATCTCAAATAACTTGTACTCTACAATGCTGATTTAATATATGTAGTAAAAAGCCAAGTTGATTGTATTTATAAAGAGCTTAGCTTAATGAAAGCATTCCTCAAAGATTCTAAAGAAAAACAGACTGAATACGAATATCCAACCTACTATGCGAGTTGACTAATCCTAGGTCGACTACCTGCGCCGCGGGTAGCTTGGAGTCACCGAAATTGAACGTCCGTGGCTATAAGGGGATTTTTATTCCTCTTTAGATTCGAACATTGGATCTCCAGATACTTTTGGCTTTTTGAGCCCAAGTTCAAACCAATCGGGCACCACCCTTTTGGTTGACAAATCCTTTTTTGTCGATAACCTCATACCAAACGATCGAATATACCCTTTGTTTCGGACATTGTAGCACGTGTGTCGCCTAGAGCATCAATATAATGAAGTTTGATTTATTTCATATTTAATGTAATGAATTTCTCTCAATCAATGCAACAAACATTCATTCATTTTTCTTATTTTATTTGTTAAACAGATTTGAATTACATGACATCAGATTTTTTTAGGCGACGTCGTATTATCTGATCAATAAATTATCCATCAAACATAGATATAAAATATCCAAATATAAACATATTTGGCGGGTTGGCAGGTCACCTAAAAATCCAGCCAGATATAAACATCCAAATTTCAACAAAAAGTTTTAACAGACACATAAAACGTTCAACGTTCTAACATCCAAACACATAAAAAGTTGTTTTTGTTTTATTTTTGTTTTTTGAGTTTTAATTTTTAACTAAATAACTAAATATAAGATATATTTAAAAAAATTAAAAATTTCTTGGCGGGTCAACCCGCGACACGATTGGTTCAACCCGAACACGACCCGTTTATTTGGCGGGTTAGCGGGTCAAAAACTTCAACCCTAACCCGTTTATTTTCGTGTCATGTTTCGTGTCGAGAATTGCCACCCCTAATCTTAATGTTTTTTGGCCGTTTTAATAAAACATGAAAAAATAGGAAATTAATTTCTTTTATGTACCTCAAAAATTGTTAAATCTCTTAGTCACCGTTGCAATAACCAGATGAGATATTTCATCACTAATTTCTCTTTCTGCAAGGGTCAACTCAACAACTTTCAGAAAGCACACACATACACACACTCAAGATCTAAAACACATACTCAGATGGACGATGAGACGACCTCCATGAAAGCAGTGAAATGATGTCTTTCCGGTGATCGAATAAATCTGGTTTGTGCCTTTTCTTCTGTTTGATTCCCTTATTATTTCATTAATTGCTTCACCACCTGATTGATTATCTCAACTTATTCCTTCTTACTTTGATTCTTTTCAACTTTTTGTTGGGGGAATCGTCCCTACTATCAAAACGATCGTTGGAACCGTGTAGGCAAACAAGGGTTAATCGATCACCGGATTATATTGAGAATCGTGTGAGACACTTTCCGAATTGATATTTCGACCCTATGCCCGGGTTACACGAAATTCAATATGGGATAAGACTCAAAACACTTTCGTTCTTAGGCAAAAAAATGAGAGCAATTTTCTGGAGAGTATATGGGAGTATTGTTCACAAAACCGTGTACAAACTGTCTACAAAAACGTGTCTAAATCCATGAGTATAGATTCTTATTTATACTCAAAATTGTAACTGAAATTATTAATCATGGCTGGCTGAAATTCAGGAGTAATGGAGGTTACAAATTTCTTGTAACTCCTCAATAACTGCACATTTAATGTGCAGTAACCGTTTCAGAAAACTGACCATCTAGAGCTTCTGGTCTTAGTCCAAAAAATGAACCTCTGACTTTCAAGCTGACTTTCAAGCTGTCTTTCAAGCTGACTTTCAAGCTGACTTTTCAAACTCACTTGTCAAGCTCACTTATTCAAGCTCACTTCTTCAACTCACTTCTTCAAGCTCACTTATTTACTCCAAGTCCTATAACAGCACGACCGGGTTCATACTCGTCTTATAACAAGCGTGCACTCCGCACCACCTTACTTGAATTAGATCACAGTATAAAACCCATATAGACATCATGTTATTTCCAATCACATAAATGGACCGGTGACACTAAAATCACCAACAATCCTCCCCCATTTTAGTGTGACCCATGAAATAACATCTTAATAATAAACAATACCAAACTTGCACATAAATGAAAATGTCGAAAAGATTGAATTTCCATCTTAGTATTTTACACATTTTAAATATTCGAGAATCAAGGTGTCCCAAGGATTGAACCCATCAACTCATTTGAATACCTAAAGATAAAATACATACAAGTTTCACCTACTCGTCAAGAAAATAAATGTGACACAATTATAAAGCCGAGTGTCCTAATCCTCTCATGATCGTATAAAGGCCAAGTCCCCAACCTTCTGAAATGCGGCTACACTTCACGATCACATAGGTAATTCCTTTACTTCGTGTACCTACAAATACACTTTCTCAAAGGAATTATTAAGAAGATAAACTTCAACCTACCTACTGTAGTACCGAATACATACTTGGGATGATTTATCATGTGTTCCAATCTTATAAGTGTGAGCTTTCCTCATTGAATTCAGCCCCTAATGTCATATTAGAGGGGAATTGGGTGTCTCACCATTATAGATTTATAAGGACTTTAATCCCATCCCGATGGCAGACTTGTGCACTAAGTCTCTTGCCAAACCCTTGGTTAGATGATCCGCCAAATTTTGTTGTGATCTAACAAACTCAACAGAGATTACACCATTCATGATTAATTCTCTAATCATACTGTGTCTAACACCTAAGTGTCTAGACTTGCCATTGTACACTTGGCTATAAGCCTTAGCCAAAGTGGCTGCACTATCACAATGGATAGAAATAGGTGCAATTGGCTTCGACCACAATGGAATCTCATAAACAAGATTCTTTAACCATTCTGCCTCTTTACCGGCAGGGGCTAAAGCTACAAACTCGGATTCCATCGTTGAGTTTGTAATACAACTTTGCTTCTTTGATGCCCAAGAAATGGCACCACCTCCAAGTAAAAATACCCAACCACTCGTGGAAGAGTGATCCTCCATATTGGATATCCAACTTGCATCCGAGTATCCTTCTAACACCGAAGGATATCCCAAATAACTCAAACCATAATCCATGGTACCCTTGAGATATTTAAATACTCTTTGAATAGCTTGCCAATGTTGAGTGTTCGGATTACTAGTATACCGACTCAACCGTCCCACGACATAAGCTATATCCGGCCTTGTACTTATCATGACACACATCAAGCTACCAATAGCCTTAGAGTATTCTAGTTGTGAAATAGAAGTGCCCGTATTTGGCATTAATTTCACACTAGGATCCATAGGAGTGCTCACGGGAGAACATTCACTATAATTGAACTTTTTGAGAATTTTCTCAACATAGTGTGACTGTGTCATGACAATTCCTTTGTTAACCCGTTTAATTCTAATACCAAGAATTACATCAACCTCCCCCATATCTTTCATGGAAAAATTAGATGATAACAACTTTTTAGTTTCATCTACCTGATTTTGATCAGTTCCAAAAATCAGCATGTCATCCACATACAAACAAATGATAACACCCGCGTCTTTAGCATCAAATCGCCTATAAACACATTTATCACTTTGGTTTAGAGAAAAACCACAAGATTGAATAACCTAATCAAACTTTTGATGCCACTGTTTGGGTGCTTGTTTCAGCCCATACAAGGATTTCATAAGTTTACACACCTTATGCTCGTTTCCGGGCATAACAAACCCTTCCGGTTGTTTCATGTAAACTTATTCATGAAGATCACCATTCAAGAAGGCTGTTTTAACATCCATTTGATGGATAACCAGGTTGTGAATTGCAGCCAAGGCAACCAACAACCTAATTGTTGAAATACGAGCTACCGGAGCATACGTATCGAAATAGTCAATAACGGGTTTTTGTCAAAACCCTTGAATGACTAGTCGGGCTTTGAATTTATCAATTGTCCCATCAAGTTTCATCTTCTTTTTGAAGATCCATTTGCATCCAAGTGGTTTAGAACCAAGAGGCAAATCAGATAACACCCAAGTGTTATTCTCAAGAATTGATGACATTTCGTCATCAATTGCTTCTTTCCAAAATGCGACATCTCGAGACTCCATCGCTTATTGGAAGGTCTTTGGGTCATATTCAATACTATAACAATAAGAGTATTGAAGCCCAAGTTCATATCTCGAACCTTCAACCAAATAAAGTTGAAAATCATCGCCGAAATTTTTGCCGATTCGACCTCTTTTGCTTCTCCGGACCTGCTATGTTTCTGGGGTTGAAACACCATCCATAATTTCTGGATTTTGCACTTCATTAGTGTTAGGAATCAAATCCTTAGGCCTTTGGATAGATGAAAATCGCATCTCATCGAAAATCGCATCCCGCGACTCGATGACGGTATTTTTCGATACCGAATCACTAGATTCTATTAAGTAGAACCTATATGCATTGGAATTTGCTTCATATCCAATGAATATACGATCAATTCCACGTTCACCCAAAGTCTTTCTTTTAGGCTCGGGTAGCCTCACAACTGCCCGACAACCCCAAATTCGAAAATAACTCAAATTCGGAGTTTTCTTGAACCAAAGTTCATATGGGGTTGTTTTTTCCGTTTGTTTGGAACTCTATTCAAAACATAACATGCCGTCAACATAGCCTCTCCCCAAAATCCCTCACTCAATCCCGAGTATGAGAGCATCGAGTTTACCATTTCTTTTAAAACTCGATTTTTCCGTTCGGAAACCCCATTTTGTTGGGGTGTGTACGGAGCCGTAGTCTCATGGACTACACCAACTGATTGGAAGTATTGAGGGTCCATATATTCCCCTCCCCGATCAGTTCGGAGACGCTTAATTGAACCACCCAATTGTAGTTCAACCTCGGTTTTGTATATTTTGAATTTTTCCAAAGATTCATCTTTGGCATGTAACAAGTACACATAACAAAACCGAGTGTTGTCAAATGTGACAACATACTTCTTATTACCCAACGAAGGAGTAGAATGAAAGTCACATAAATCACTATGTATAAGTTCCAAAACAGCCGACTTTCTTTCGACAGTCGGAAAGGGCTGTTTTGTGACTTTCGTAAGCATACATGTTTTACATGTTTCCGTATGAATATCAAAATCTGGAATAAGACCATCCTTTGACATTTCATGCATTCTTCTAAAATTCATATGACCCAGTCTAGCATGCCAAACCATTGAGTCGTGAATTTTAGACGAAGACGATGACAATATAAATGTAGAATTTTCAGAATTGAAAACTTTGGATATAACATTCAAACGAAACATTTTATTAAAATAATATCCAAAACCAACAAATTTACCATATCGAGATAGAATATATCTATCCGAATCATAAACTTGTCTATACCCTAAACAATTCAATCTACCACCACTAACTAAATTCTTTCGAATTTTAGGAACAAATAAAACATCAGACAACCTAACATGATTTCCATAAATTAATTCTAAATTAACTACTCCAAATCCACATATCGGTGCGGTCGACTCGTTTCCCATATTTAGTACATATCCATCTTCAACCGGTGTCAATTTCTCGAACCAGCGTTGATCTTTACAAACATGGCATGTCGCCCCCGAGTCCACCCACCATGCACAATCATCATCCTGTACATAGAAAGACTCCGGAATAAGTGAAACATAATAAATATTTTCAGATTTATTATCAAAGTTAGTCAAAAACTGACCTCCTTTCACTTGAGCTTGGTCCTTAGACCCGACTCCACTTGTTCCATCACCGTTGTTATTCAACTTAACCCGACAATCACGTTTGGTATGGCCCACCTTGTTGCATCTCCAACAAACCAAATCCTTCTTCTTCTTGAAGGATTTATTGGGTCCATCAAACTTTCGTTTCTTGCCTTTTCCTTGATTATTGGAGTTGGTTTTCTTCTCTTCAACCATATTAACCGAGGGCTATCCAGATTCAACTTTGGACTTGGATTTGTCATTTTCTTGCACCCGAAAAGATTCTTCGATGCGCAAGTGACTCCCAAGTTGAACCAACGACAGTTCCTCCTTTTGATGTTTCAAATTGTGCTTGAAATCCTTCCAAGATGGAGGAAGTTTGTCAATTACACTTGACACAGCAATGAACTCATCCATGTTCATTTTGTGTAAAGTGAATTGACCCAAAATGCGAAGTATCTCATGATACCGTTCCATTACGGGTCTTGAGTCAACCATTTTATAATTATTAAAATCGCTCACCAAGAACTTCTTACTAGAAGCATCTTCAGTGATATATTTTGATTCAAGGGAATCCCATAACTCCTTCGCACTTTCAGCACTTTGGTAGATATCAAAGAGGGAATCACACATACCCATTAGAATATGACCTCTGCAGATGTAGTCATCGTTCTCCCACTTACTCCTTCTCCGGACCTGATCCAGCAGCGTCTCGTCCTCCAATATTTCTGGAATGGGAGTGCTCAGCACGTACACCACTTTCAGAGTCGTCAACAGAAAATGCATCTTTTTCTGCCAACGTCTAAAGTCAGCCCCTTCGAACTTCTCCAGCTTTCCGAACTTTGAAGTCATCTCTTTCACAGATTCAGCCATGATCGACATCACAAAGTATCAATTCGATTGTTGGGGGAATCGTCCCAACTATCAAAACGATCGTTGGAACCGTGTAGGCAAACAAGGGTTAATCGATCACCGGATTATATTGAGAATCGTGTGAGACACTTTCCGAATTGATATTTCGACCCTATGCCCGGGTTACACGAAATTCAATATGGGATAAGACTCAAAACACTTTCGTTCTTAGGCACAAAAACGAGAGAAATTTTTTGGAGAGTATATGGGAGTATTGTTCACAAAACCGTGTACAAACTGTCTACAAAAACGTGTCTAAATCCATGAGTATAGATTCTTATTTATACTCAAAATTGTAACTGAAATTATTAATCATGGCTGGCTGAAATTCAGGAGTAATGGAGGTTACAAATTTCTTGTAACTCCTCAATAACTGCACATTTAATGTGTAGTAACCGTTTCAGAAAACTGACCATCTAGAGTTTCTGGTCTTAGTCCAGAAAATGAACCTCAGACTTTCAAGCTGACTTTCAAGCAGACTTTCAAGCTGACTTTATCTAGAGCTTCTGGTCTTAGTCCAGAATTGAACCTCTGACTTTCAAGCTGACTTTCAAGCTGACTTTTCAAGCTGACTTTCAAGCTGACTTTCAAGCTGAGTTTTCTCAAGCTGACTTTCAAGCTGACATTTCAAGCTCACTTGTCAAGCTCACTTATTCAAGCTCACTTCTTCAAGCTCACTTCTTCAAGCTTACTTATTTACTCCAAGTCCTATAACAGCACGACCGGGTTCATACTCGTCTTATAACAAGCGTGCACTCCGCACCACCTTACTTGAATTAGATCACACTATAAAACCCACATAGACATCATGTTATTTCCAATCACATAAATGGACCGGTGACACTAAAATCACCAACACTTTTAACATTTTGGATGATAATTTGACGTTTAATTTTGAAGTTAGAAAACACTCCATTTGATTTGCAATTCTCGAACTTTGACTTTTGTTGGTCAAACTAATTACTCTCAACATTCAAAAGGCCATGTTTGGCAATCGCTAAGGAGCTTAATGAAATAATCCCATTTGATAAGCTATCTTACAGTTTAGGTTTTTTAAAACCTACTTTTTTATTTATTTATTATTATTATCATCAATTATGCCTCTTGTATAGAAACACCCTTTATATTTTCATTTTATGTCGTATAACATCGTCATAAGGCTTATCCGTTAGTTTTTACCAAACGTGACCAGTTTGTAAGTCAGCTTACTAGCTAACCACTAGATCGTTAGCCTTCAGCTAGCTTACTAGCTAACCACTAACTGATTTGCCATCATCTAGCTTATTATCAGTTAGTTTGTCATACATAGTTGGAGTTGATATGAGTTTGATTTATAACGTTCCAGCAAATCTTTACTTTTTATTTTATCTTTCTGAAGTTGAATTTATGTCGTAAAATTACACATAGTTATCAATATTTTCTTGAAAAATCGAAGAATTTAAATTAATTTTGAAATTGAAAACTAGTTTGTGATATATTTATTGTTTGGAAAGCTATGATAGATATAGTTCTGTTAAAAATATATAAAAACAATTATACATGGAGTTCTGGAACCGATAAAGTGTCATTTTAGGACGATTTTTCATTTTAGGCGTATTATAAAGTATAAAACCATTTTTGTTGTAATGAGCATTTGTAAACGACCCCTAAATATTTCTTATAAATCATAATGGAAAATATTTAAAAAAAAGAGGAACCGAAGTTATTGGGGAAAAAAAGTCCAACTCATTACACTTCAAAAACTGAAGCATTTATTATTATATAAAAAAAAATAATAAAGGGTGAGGGGGTGCCGCTGCACCTTCTGGTGCTAAGGTGGCTCCGGCCCTGCCTACGTAGTCGCATGCCACAACCATTTCAAATTACACAATTCACACAAAAAAGTAAAACCGTGAGTCAAGCTTTTTATGTTAAGTTAAATTTCTCTTCAGATAAATAAACATCCATATTCAATACCGCTGTCATATATCAAACTTTATTAATTCTTATACACTTTAAAAAGGATAAGAAAAAATACATCAAATATATTTTCACGCCCATCCTTTTATTAAATTCCATGGACCATCAACATGTTTAGATACATAAAATCCATCGGGATTTACCGACCAATAACAATGTTCAACACCTAATTTGCCTACATAACACAGAGTTCTAATGTTGTCATCAAATAAAGCCAAACTCTAAGATTTTGAACCCCATCAAAAGTAGCCATATAAAAGAGTATGACCATCTGCCCTTTCACAAAATGACCAATTGTAATTTCCTTTGTATAATGGAATGGTATGATTTCCAAGATCAACATCTCCTGATTTGATATGACCAACGACGCGGTCTGCAATATTATTTGTAAGAAAAATATCCCATTGATGAGTAAGTACGCAGCTAGGAGTTACCCAAGCAACCAAAGAAGATAAAATAACAAAGGTAAAAAGGCTATGCATTGCAGACAATTCTTCTTTGGACAAACTTCAAGTTCATCCACAATATATATACTGCTCATTCTATCATGCGTTACAAAAAAAAAACACTTTAATGCATTAAATATCGTTTGAAGAGGAAGTTTTGATCAACCAATTAATAGCCATCCTTCTTTGCTTTATGTTTCTCATTCCGTTTCAAAATAAATGTCCACAGTAATAAAGATATGGATTTTAAAAAATGTGTAACTATTACTTATGTTAATTAAGTAATTGATAATTTTATTGTTAATAATATATTGAGTAATGAAATTTTCCATTTTAAAAACACGAGACACTTACATTTGAAAATGAACATTTAATTCTGAGACAAGCTAAAATAAAAATGTGGATAAATTAACAATTAGATATTATTAACTCAATAATACCTTATTGTTAGCAGGTGCAAATTTACAAGAATTTCAACCATTGTGATTTGAGAAACAATAGGAGATCACTAAAAATGGCGTATGCCGTGGTTGAATTTCTCTTGGACAATCTCAAATAACTTCTAATCTCCAATGCTGATTTAATATATGTAGTAAAAAGCCAAGTTGATTGTATTTATAAAGAGCTTAGCTTAATGATAGCATTCCTCAAAGATTCTAAAGAAAAACGGACTGAATACGAATATCCAACCTACTATGCGAGTTGACTAATCCTAGGTCGACTACCTGCGCCGCGGGTAGCTTGGAGTCACCGAAATTGAACGTCCGTGGCTATAAGGGGATTTTTATTCCTCTTTAGATTCGAACATGTGATCTCCAGATACTTTTGGATTTTTGAGCCCAAGTTCAAACCAATCGGGCACCACCCTTTTGGTTGACAAATCCTTTTTTGTCGATAACCTCATACCAAACGATCGAATATACCTTTTGTTTCGGACATTGTAGCACGTGTGTCGCCTAGAGCATCAATATAATGAAGTTGGATTTATTTCATATTTAATGTAATGAATTTCTCTAAATCAATGCAACAAACATTCATTCATTTTTCTTATTTTATTTGTTAAACAGATTTGAATTACATGTGTGACACCTGTCAAAATTCGAGCTTTCAGGTTAGCTTTTATTAAGTTTATTAGTGTTTATATAGTTTAATTATAAGAATAGGAGTTAGTTGGTTTAGAATGGCCGAAAAATCCCTAGCATTTCCGGTAGTCGCTTAAAATGTCCGGTTCTGACCCGTAACTGTCTGAAATGTCCAATACAGTGCCAAATGCTCTAATTTACACCCAATTTATATAAAATATATAGTTTTAGTATTTTTATTATAAAACTTTTTTTTTATTAGAAACTAAACAAAGTTGAGAAAAAGGCCAAAATTGAGAAATTGGACTTCAAATCTCACATTTTTGGGCTTAAAATAGAGTTTTAAAGGAAAAATTTTGGGTTTTGGGTGGGGCCCATCACCATGGCCGCCCCCCCCCCCCCTTCTAATCCACATATAAAACTTATTTTTTTTGTATTTCCCCTCATTTGCATCATTCAAAATTCAAATATCTCTCTCTCTCTAGAACTAAAGAGCCATAAACAATTCTCTCTTCTTCCTCTCTTTCTCTCCAAAAACTCCAGCCATTTCTTTCATCAAAAACTCATCTTAGTGCAAGAATATCGAAGATATTCAACACACAATCATGCAAGTAAGTACAAAACTTCATGTTCTTCATTTTCTTGCAAATTTTGGGTGAAAAACCCACTTTTCTTGCATTTCTAAGTTACTTTCTTCTAATATCCAAAAATTCTGAGTTTGTGGATAGATTTTACACCAAAACATGTAAAATGTTTATAAAATGGTGATAATCTATGATCTACACAAATAAAACTCAAGAAAATAGAGGAAAAATCATGATTTTAGGTGTTCTTGAACAAAAATGGTGATTTTGGTTCTGGCAGATTCATGCATGTGTGTAAATCTTCAATTTCTTACAATTTTTATGTTCAAATATCATGAATGTTCTTTCTACAAGTTTATTTAGTGAGTTGGGGTTCTAATCCAAGTGGTCTCACTCAAAAACATTGAGTTTTGACCCCCCCAAATGCTCATAACAAGATGCATGTGCATCTGGACGTTCAACAGTAGGTAAACCCTACTTTGAACGACCATAACTCTTTGAATATTCTTCCAAATCAATTGATTCTTCTTCTGGAACTTAATTTAATGTGTTACCTTTCATATGCCACTGATTTCATTCAAAAATATGGTGATTTGAGGTTCCAACTAATTGAAACAAAATGAGTGTGCAAACTGTCAACCAATGACAGATTTGTGCATGCATGTTCAAATGACCATATTTCTTTCAAAACTCAATGAAAAAGGATGATTTTTCTTTTGAGAGTTAGTTTTATGAGTTATATTCAGTTTGCAAGTGGAATCACTTAAAAATATGGAGTGTTGACCCTCCAAACACCTAAAATACTTTAGGTGTGCAATCTGTGAAACCACCAACAGCTAAACTCTACTTTGTGTGTTAGTATCTCCTTTGTTATTTGTCTTTAATGCATGATTCTTCTTCTAAAATTTTATTTTATGAGTTAGGAGTCATATTAATCCAGTTTCATACAAAAATATGAAGTTTTGATGCACTAACCAATTTATTAAAGTTAAGTGTGCAATCTGTCAGCTAATGACAGAATTGTACATGCAACTTTGTAGTGTCATATCTCCTTCATAACTTCTTCAAAATCAGTGATTCTTATCTCAAACGTTTCCTTTATGAGTTATGATTCCAATCCAACTGGAAATTTTAGAAAACACTGAGTATAACTCCTCAAGTGAGTGCTTTACTAACATGGTGTAATCTGTTTTACCGGTTGTGACATAATGTTTTGCATGAATTATTTGAACCACTTGTACATGTCCAAAAGGCAGGAAATTTGGTCACAAAGACCATAACTCAGTACTTTATCTTATATAAAAAGATAGAAAACTAGGTCATTTTGGAAGCCCTTGAAAACTGATCATTTTTAGGACAATTAGTTTCTGTCCAGGAGAGAAATTCTGGACTTAATTGATTTTTATAAATGTTGATCATGTGATGGATAATAAGATTACTTTCGGTATAAATTACGATATTAACGAGCATATGGGCATTTTGTATAATTGGACATATATAGACACATATGGGCTTAAGATTTATTCACCTCTATAATTAGTATTAGACCTATAAGTGACGGTTTTGAGTATTACTCTTTGATAGGGAAGCGTTAGGTCGTCGTGTGGGGATCGGATTGTGTTGTCTTGTGTCGCGGAGCTTTGCTATAAAGTGAGTATTCACAGCCCCTCTTTCAAAGTATTTTCTACGATTTGGGGTGAAAAGCATGATTGAATATGTTATATGAGCTATTTTCATTATGATTATGAAATTTTGTTAAATTTGACGTTGTGGGCACTAAGGCATGTACACTAATAGTTATATTGAGTAAAATGTAACATAAAAGTTTGTACACTACTATTAACTCAAGTGAGGAGTCGAGGGTATTTGTGGATAGCGCTATTTGGACGGACAATCCCACCTAAAAACTACAAGTAGGGGTGCACTGTACTTAAAAAAGGGAGAAACGAAGGTTCTACATATGTGGGATATTAGTCCCACCGCTAAGGTAGAATTAACAATAAATTTTATTTTGTGGTCGAAAGGTTTAGTGGTGGCTCTTTATATACTAAAAATTAGAGTACGTAATGCCTTCACGTTTTAAGATATTAATAAGTGCCAAAGATTTATTTTGCTCATATTCACTTACACAAATGGATGTTTGAAATATTGAAAACCTGTGAACTCACCAACTCTTTGTAGTTGACCTTGTTTTTATCATGCTTTTCAGGGGTAAGAAAAGATTAACCGAATCTTTCCATTATGTGGGCGCATCGACATCAATCATCTTGTTTATTTGAAACTGTTTAGTTGAAACACTTGGTTTACTTTATTTTGTTAGAACTTTTAGTTGATGCGATGTAAAATTTTAAACTTAAACTGTTATGTATTTGAATGGATGGTTGGTGTTGTTTTTATCCTATTGTTATGAAATCTTGCGCTATCACGCCTCGTGTTTCCGCTTTAGTGGGGTGTAACAGACTTGGTATCAGAGCCATAGGTTATAGAGAACACCGGTTTTCTATTGAAACCAAATACTATAACCAAATTTTTTTTTTGAAAAACTATTTTCGTAGATAAATTTAAAAAGCTCACTACTAGTATAATTAGAATAAGCAACGATCTAACATATCATAATTAGGCAAAGCCTGATCACCTATGTCTAAATATGGTATGAATAAGAAAGGACTTGCATTAAATTATTCTAAAAATAGGAATCGATCGGGAAATCTTTCACTTCAAAATGAGAAATATGATTTTATGTGAGTTCATAGGATTATTGTAAAATGTTTCTGATATTTATAAATTATTTTTTTTTATTTATCTCAGCACTATGTCCACATCCGACCACTCCCCGGATGAATCCGGTTATGTTACCAGCAGGGTTAGGAGAGCCGACACAAACTATGATGACTATGACCCATCCGAGCATAGTCATGAAGAGGATTATGCCGACTCTTCTGCTCGATCTTCTGTTCCCATGCCCGTACCCATACCTACCGGTGAGGGGACATCTCGCGGGCCAAGAACGATAAGGACTGCCCGCAAGCGCGTCCTCCCTCTTCAGAGAGTGACTTTCACGATTCCTTCCGTGCCATCGGGAGAACCATCTCAGTCGCGATCTAGGTCGCGAAGTGTGACTCCTTCTCCACCCGCAGTTGGAGTACCGGTGCCCCGGGCACAAGGAATGACCGCAGCAGAAAACTACTGGGTCACGGGTATGGCCAACGAGGTACATACTCATCGGCTGAGGTTGGACCATTATCGGCAATCCTTAGACGACATCATAACAATCTTGCCCACACATGACGAGTTTACGAATAGAGTCATGGAGGTTGCCCTTGAGGCTAGGTTGGCGGTTCGGAGGATGCACACTTACCTAGAGTGGGTGATAGGAGCTCTGGTGATCCTATTAGGAATATTGTTTTGGTTGGTGATGCATTAGTAAACCTGTTTAGGCAAAGCTTTTGGATTAAAAACACTTTTATTTCGGTCTTGTTTATTTTAAGTTGTAAACAATTTGCTATCTTTTGGGATTTGTATTTTGAAACTTGTGATGAATGTTATGTGTTATGCTTATGAAAGATATCCATGTTTCATTGTATATTTCTTGATTTTATGTCTAGTTGATTGATATTAGACGTACATTACATTATAAGCTTGAGCTTAGTAAGTAGAATTAGATCGGAATTAGTAATAGAAAATCTGATCGAAACTCAATTTAAAATTGTGTTTTTTTAGAACAATGCCTCCGAGAAGAGTAAATTCCGATGTTGCACGACTAGTATCCGAACAGCTCATGGCAGCACTACCAGGTATTGTGAGCCATGTAGCAGCTGGTTTAAACGCTAATCAAAATAACAATCAGGGTTCTGGAGATAGGGAATGTACGTATAAATCCTTTAGGAGTTGTAATCCTAAAGAATTTTTCGGAACTGAAGGAGCCGTCGGTTTATTGACCTGGTTGGAAAGCATGGAGTCTGTCCTCCACATTAGCAAGTGTGCTGAGGGAAAGAAGGTGGAGTTTGCTGCCTGTCTATTACAAGGGCGAGCATTAACTTGGTGGAACACCCAAGTACAAACCCGAGGTCGGGAAGCCGCCAACAGTCTTACATGGGAAGATTTCAAAAGAATGTTGAAGGAAGAATACTGCCCTAGGAGCGAGATTCAGAAGCTGGAAGAAGAGTTGTGGAATCACGAGAATAAAGGGAATGATATCGACTCCTACACAGCCCGATTTCATGAATTGGCAAAAATGGTACCGCATCTGATAACGCCTGAAGAGAACCGCGTTGATAGGTATGTTTGGGGATTATCTCCGGAGATACGCGGGGATGTTACCTCAGCAAACCCAAAAACTCTACAAGAGGCAGTAAGTTTGGCAACCAGACTTACAAACAATGCTACTCGCTCGGGATTGTTTGTAAGGGATAAGGCACAAGGGAAGAGAAAGATGGATGAACCAATAAGAAAGCAGTTTGGAAAAAAGACAAGTAAGGAACAAAGAACTTCAGGTAACTACGGAATTCAAACTCAACCTGCGGAGAAAGAGAAAAGACCTTATCCCAAATGTGACAAGTGCAATAGACAGCATACCGGACGATGTATTATTTGTCAAAAATGCAACAAAGGAGGTCACTATGCCAAAGATTGCAGGAGCACAGGAAGGCGGGCATGTTTTGAGTGTGGAAGCCCGCATCACTTTCGGAATACATGTCCACGATGGAATCAAAGACCGAACACTAATCAAGCACGACCGGCCAACCAAGGAAATCAAGGAGGTCCGGCAAGAGGCCAAGTGTTTGAAATTGGAGCTGAGGAAGCAAGACATAATCCAGATGTTGTTACAGGTACGTTTCTCCTGAATAATCATGATGCATCTATACTATTTGATTCTGGAGCAGATAGGAGTTTTGTGTCATTAGATTTTAGACCAAAGATAAATCTAAGGCCTCAAAAGTTGAAAGAATCATACGTAATTGAATATGCCAACAGTCAAGAGTGTAGGGTCAATGACGTAATAATGAACTGCACTATAAATTTGGCTAGTAGGGATTTCTGTATAGATTTAATCCCGATTAAACTAGGAAGTTTTGACGTGGTTGTGGGCATGGACTGGTTATCCAAAAACCGAGCCGAAATCTTTTGCTCCGAAAAGATCGTACGAATTCCGTTACCCGAAGGGGGAAAACTCGAAGTACACGGAGAGAAACCCAGGAGGGGTATTAAAGTAGTGACATGTATGAAGATGCGAAAGTATTTGAGAAAGGATTGCACTGCTTTTCTAGCTCACATCAAGGATAAGAAGGCTGAAGAAAAACGCATTCAAGATATTCCTATAGTTCGGAATTTTTTTGAGGTATTCCCGGACGAATTACCTGGAGTACCCCCACCAAGACAAGTGGAGTTTCACATATAATTAATTCCTGGAGCCGCGCCAGTCGCGAAAGCACCATATTGATTAGCACCATCAGAGATGCAAGAGTTGTCGGAACAACTTCAGAAATTACTCGACAAAGGATTTATCAGACCTAGCTCTTCACCTTGGGGATCCCCAATTTTATTTGTTAAGAAGAAAGATGGATCTTTTCGAATGTGTATCGATTATAGGGAACTCAACAAGTTGACAATTAAGAACCGATACCCCCTTCCCCGGATTGATGATCTGTTTGACCAACTTCAAGGTGCAACGTACTTCTCGAAGCTCGATCTTAGATCTGGATATCATCAAATGAGAGTGCGAGAAGAAGATATCCCCAAGACGGCCTTTAGGACTCGATACGGTCACTACGAGTTCCTAGTCATGCCATTTGGTCTAACAAACGCACCAACAGTTTTCATGGATTTGATGAATAGAGTATGTCGACCGTATTTCGACAAGTTTGTGATTGTGTTTATAGATGATATACTCATTTATTCTCGAGACAAAAAGGAGCATGAGCAACATTTGAAGTTGATATTGGAATTGCTCAGAAACGAAAGGTTGTACGCGAAATTCTCTAAATGTGAATTCTGGATTCGTGAGGTACACTTTCTTGGCCACGTGGTGAATGAAAAAGAAATCCAAGTTGATCCAGCTAAAATTGAATCCATTAAGAAATGGGAAGCCCCAAAGACACCAACGGAGATCCGCCAATTTCTGGGATTGGCAGGTTATTACAGGCGATTCATCGAGAATTTCTCTAAAATTGCGCAACCACTAACAACTCTAACCCAAAAAGATAAAAAGTTTATTTGGGGAGAAAAACAAGAAGAAGCCTTCCAGACACTCAAATACAAGTTATGCAACGCACCGATTCTGGCTCTACCTGAAGGAGTAGATAACTTCGTAGTCTACTGTGATGCTTCACATCAGGGAATGGGCTGCGTGTTAATGCAAAAAGACAAGGTTATTGCATACGCATCAAGACAACTGAAGATTCACGAGAAGAATTATACTACTCATGATTTGGAACTAGGAGCGGTGGTGTTCACACTCAAGATCTGGAGACATTATCTCTACCGTACTAAGTGTACTATATTCACAGATCACAAGAGCCTTCAACATATTCTTGACCAGAAAATGTTAAACATGAGGCAAAGAAGATGGGTTGAACTACTTAGTGACTACGACTGTGAAATAAAGTACCATCCAGGAAAAGCTAATGTGGTAGCCGACGCGTTAAGCCGAAAGGAAAGAGTAAAACCAACAAGAGCACGTGCTATGGGAATGATGGTCCAGACGAGTTTAAAAACTCAAATACTGGAAGCACAAGGAGAAGCTTTGAAAGAAGAGAATTTGAAGAATGAAACTTTGCAGCACCTAGAGAAGGAATTTGAAATGCAGACAGATGGGTTACATTACTTTAAGAATAAGGTATGGGTACCGAAAGTTGGTGATCTACGATCAATCATTTTGGACGAAGCCCATCGGTCCAGATATTCGATTCACCCAGGGGCAGATAAAATGTATAAGGATTTGAAGGAGTATTATTGGTGGCCGGGAATGAAGAAAGATATAGCTTTGTTTGTAAGCAAGTGCCTGACTTGTGCTAAGGTAAAGGCTGAACATCAGAAACCATCTGGTTTACTCCAACAACCTGAAATACCACAGTGGAAATGGGAGCAAATAACAATGGATTTCGTAACTAAATTACCCAGAACTGGAAAGGGGCACGATACTATATGGGTTATAGTAGACCGACTTACCAAATCGGCTCATTTCATCCCCATTCGCGAAGATTTCAGTATGGAAAGGCATGCGCAAATCTATATTAATGAAATAGTTACACGTCATGGTGTGCCTATTTCCATTATTTTGGCAATCACTTCAAAAGGCATTGGGTACACGTTTGGATTATAGCACTGCCTATCATCCTCAAACGGATGGACAATCGGAAAGAACTATTCAAACGCTAGAGGATATGTTACGGGCTTGCGTAATAGATTTCGGTGGAAGTTGGGATACCCACCTGCCACTTGTGGAATTCTCCTATAACAACAGCTATCATACCAGCATACAATGTGCACCATACGAAGCTCTATACGGACGTAAGTGCAGATCACCGCTTAGCTGGGTAGAAATCGGAGATAGACAGTTGACAACGCCCAATATTATTCAGGAAACCACTGATAAGATCTCGATAATCAAAGAAAGACTCAAGACAGCAAGAGATCGTTAGAAGAGTTATGCGGATAATCGGAGAAAGCCGTTGGAGTTTCAAGTGGGAGATAAAGTGCTATTAAAAGTGTCCCCATGGAAGGGACAGGTACGCTTCAGGAAGAGAGGCAAGCTGGGTCTAAGATACATTGGTCCATTCGAAATACTTGAAAGAATCGGACCAGTGGCGTACAAGTTGAAGTTACCACCGAATCTAAGCGCCATCCACGACACATTTCATGTGTCGAATCTAAAGAAATGCCTAGCAGAGGAAACGTTAATGTTACCCATGGACGACGTTCAGATTAACGATCGGTTAAACTTCGTTGAAGAACCAGTTGAGGTTTTGGACCGAGAAGTTAAACGGTTAAGGCGCAGTAAAATCCCTATTATTAAAGTCCGTTGGAAGGCCAAACATGGTCCAGAGTATACCTGGGAACGTGAAGATTTGATGAAGCAAAAGTATCCCAGCTTATTCACGAACACCCCGGAGAAAGCCACTTCTTAAATTTCGGGACGAAATTTGTTTAACGGGGGAAGGCTGTGACAACTGTCAAAATTCGAGCTTTCAGGTTAGCTTCTATTAAGTTTATTAGTGTTTATATAGTTTAATTATAAGAATAGGAGTTAGTTGGTTTAGAATGGCCGAAAAATCCCTAGCAATTCCGGTAGTCGCTTAAAATGTCCGGTTCCGACCCGTAACTGTCTGAAATGTTCAATACAGTGCCAAATGCTCTAATTTATACCCAATTTATATAAAATATATAGTTTTAGTATTTTTATTATAAAACTTTTATTTTTGTTAGAAACTAACCAAAGACCAAAGACCATAACTTAGTACTTTATCTTATATAAAAAGATAGGAAACTAGGTCATTTTGGAAGCCCTTGAAAACTGATCATTTTTAGGACAATTAGTTTCTGTCCAGGACAGAAATTCTGGACTTAATTGATTTTTATAAATGTTGATCATGTGATGGATAATAAGATTACTTTCGGTATAAATTACGATATTAACGAGCATATGGGCATTTTGTATAATTGGACATATATAGACACATATGGGCTTAAGATTTATTCACCTCGATAATTAGTATTAGACCTATAAGTGACGGTTTTGAGTATTATTCTTTGATAGGGAAGTGTTAGGTCGTCGTGTGGGGATCGGATTGTGTTGTCTTGTGTCGCGGAGCTTTGCTATAAAGTGAGTATTCACAGCCCCTCTTTCAAAGTATTTTCTACGATTTGGGGTGAAAAGCATGATTGAATATGTTATATGAGCTATTTTCATTATGATTATGAAATTTTGTTAAATTTGACGTTGTGGGCACTAAGGCATGTACACTAATAGTTATATTGAGTAAAATGTAACATAAAAGTTTGTACACTACTATTAACTCAAGTGAGGAGCCGAGGGTATTTGTGGATAGCGCTATTTGGACGGACATCCCACCTAAAAACTACAAGTAGGGGTGCACTGTACTTAAAAAAGGGAGAAACGAAGGTTCTACATATGTGGGATATTAGTCCCACCGCTAAGGTAGAATTAACAATAAATTTTATTTTGTGGTCGAAAGGTTTAGTGGTGGCTCTTTATATACTAAAAATTAGAGTACGTAATGCCTTCACGTTTTAAGATATTAATAAGTGCCAAAGATTTATTTTGCTCATATTCACTTACACAAATGGATGTTTGAAATATTGAAAACCTGTGAACTCACCAACTCTTTGTAGTTGACCTTGTTTTTATCATGCTTTTCAGGGGTAAGAAAAGATTAACCGAATCTTTCCATTATGTGGGCGCATCGACATCAATCATCTTGTTTATTTGAAACTGTTTAGTTGAAACACTTGGTTTACTTTATTTTGTTAGAACTTTTAGTTGATGCGATGTAAAATTTTAAACTTAAACTGTTATGTATTTGAATGGATGGTTGGTGTTGTTTTTATCTTATTGTTATGAAATCTTGCGCTATCACGCCTCGTGTTTCCGCTTTAGCGGGGTGCGACAACATGACATCAGATTTTTTTAGGCGACGTCATATTATCTGATCAATAAATTATCCATCAAACATAGATATAAAATATCCAAATATAAACATATTTGGCGGGTTGGCAGGTCACCTAAAAATCCAGCCAGATATAAACATCCAAATTTCAACAAAAAGTTTTAACAGACACATAAAACGTTCAACGTTCTAACATCCAAACACAAAAAAAGTTGTTTTTGTTTTATTTTTGTTTTTTGAGTTTTAATTTTTAGCTAAATAACTAAATATAAGATATATTTAAAAAAATTAAAAATTGCTTGGCGGGTCAACCCGCGACACAATTGGTTCAACCCGAACACGACCCGTTTATTTGGCGGGTTAGCGGGTCAAAAACTTCAACCCTAACCCGTTTATTTTCGTGTCATGTTTCGTGTCGTGAATTGCCACCCCTAATCATAATGTTTTTTTTGGCCGTTTTAATAAAACATGAAAAAATAGGAAATTAATTTCTTTTATGTACTTCAAAAATTGTTAAATCTGTTACTCATCGTTGCAATAACCAGATGAGATATTTCATCACTAATTTCGCTTTCTGCAAGGGTCAACTCAACAACTTTCAAAAAACACACATATACACACACTCAAGATCTAAAACACATACTCAGATGGACGATGAGACGACCTCCATGAAAGCAGTGAAATGATGTCTTTCCAGTGATCGAATAAATCTGGTTTGTGCCTTTTCTTCTGTTTGATTACCTTATTATTTCATTAATTGCTTCACCACCTGATTGATTATCTCAACTTATTCCTTCTTACTTTGAATCTTTTCAACTTTTAACATTTTGGATGATAATTTGACGTTTAATTTTGAAGTTAGAAAACACTCCATTTGATTTGCAATTCTAGAACTTTGACTTTTGTTGGTCAAACTAATTACTCTCAACATTCAAAAGGCCATGTTTGGCAATCGCTAAGGAGCTTAATGAAATAATCCCATTTGATAAGCTATCTTATAGTTTAGGTTTTTTAAAACCTACTTTTTAATTTATTTATTATTATATAAAAACAATTATACATGGAGTTCTGGAACCAATAAAGTGTCATTTTAGGACGATTTTTCATTTTAGGCGTATTATAAAGTATAAAACCATTTTTGTTGTAATGAGCATTTGTAAACGACCCCTAAATATTTCTTATAAATCATAATGGAAAATATTTTAAAAAAAGAGGAACCGAAGTTATTGGGGAAAAAGAGTCCAACTCATTACACTTCAAAAACTGAAGCATTTATTATTATATAAAAATAAATAATAAAGGGTGAGGGGGTGCCGCTGCACCTTCTGGTGCTAAGGTGGCTCCGGCCCTGCCTACGTAGTCGCATGCCACAACCATTTCAAATTACACAATTCACACAAAAAAGTAAAACCGTGAGTCAAGCTTTTTTATGTTAAGTTAAAAAGGATAAGAAAAAATACATCAAATATACTTTCACGCCCATCCTTTTATTAAATTCCATGGACCATCAACATGTTTAGATACATAAAATCCATCGGGATTTACCGACCAATAACAATGTTCAACACCTAATTTGCCTACATAACACAGAGTTCTAATGTTGTCATCAAATAAAGCCAAACTCTGAGATTTTGAACCCCACCAAAAGTAGCCATAGAAAAGAGTATGACCATCTGCTCTTTCACAAAATGACACATTGTAATTTCCTTTGTATAATGGAATGGTATGATTTCCAAGATCAACATCTCATGATTTGATATGACCAACGACGCGGTCTGCAATATTAGTTGTAATAAAAACATCCCATTGATGAATAAGTACGCAGCTAGGAGTTACCCAAGCAACCAAAGAAGATAAAATAAAAAAGGTAAAAAGGCTATGCATTGAAGACAATTCTTCTTTGGACAAACTTCAAGTTCATCCACAATATATATACTGCTCATTCTTTCAAGCGTTACAAAAAAAAACACTTTAATGCATTAAATATCGTTTGAAGAGGAAGTTTTGATCAACCAATTAATAACCATCCTTCTTTGCTTTATGTTACTCATTCAGTTTCAAAATAAATGTCCACAGTAATAAAGATATGGATTTTAAAAAATGTGTAACTATTAGTTATGTTAATTAAGTAATTGATAATTTTATTGTTAATAATATATTGAGTAATGAAATTTTCCATTTTAAAAACACGAGACACTTACATTTGAAAATGAACATTTAATTCTGAGACAAACTAAAATAAAAATGTGGATAAATTAACAATTAGATATTATCAACTCAATAATACCTTATTGTTAGCAGGTGCAAATTTACAAGAATTTCAACCATTGTGATTTGAGAAACAAAAGGAGATCACTAAAAATGGCGTATGCTGTGGTTGAATTTCTCTTGGACAATCTCAAATAACTTCTACTCTACAATGCTGATTTAATATATGTAGTAAAAAGCCAAGTTGATTGTATTTATAAAGAGCTTAGCTTAATGAAAGCATTCCTCAAAGATTTTAAAGAAAAACTGACTGAATACGAATATCCAACCTACTATGCGAGTTGACTAATCCTAGGTCGACTAGCTGCGCCGCGGGTAGCTTGGAGTCACCGAAATTGAACGTCCGTGGCTATAAGGGGATTTTTATTCCTCTTTAGATTCGAACATTGGATCTCCAGATAATTTTGGTTTTTTGAGCCCAAGTTCAAACCAATCGGGCACCACCCTTTTGGTTGACAAATCCTTTTTTGTCGATAACCTCATACCAAACGATCGAATATACCCTTTGTTTCGGACATTGTAGCACGTGTGTCGCCTAGAGCATCAATATAATGAAGTTTGATTTATTTCATATTTAATGTAATGAATTTCTCTCAATCAATGCAACAAACATTCATTAATTTTTCTTATTTTATTTGTTAAACAGATTTGAATTACATGACATCAGATTTTTTTAGGCGACATCATATTATCTGATCAATAAATTATCCATCAAACATAGATATAAAATATCCAAATATAAACATATTTGGCGGGTTGGCAGGTCACCTAAAAATCCAGCCAGATATAAACATCCAAATTTCAACAAAAAATTCTAACAGACACATAATACGTTCAACGTTCTAACATCCAAACACATAAAAAGTTGTTTTTGTTTTATTTTTGTTTTTTGAGTTTTAATTTTTAACTAAATAACTAAATATAAGATATATTTAAAAAAAATTAAAAATTGCTTGGCGGGTCAACCCGCGACACGATTGGTTCAACCCGAACACGACCCGTTTATTTGGCGGGTTAGCGGGTCAAAAACATCAACCCTAACCCGTTTATTTTCGTGTCATGTTTCGTGTCGAGAATTGCCACCCCTAATCTTAATGTTTTTTGGCCGTTTTAATAAAACATGAAAAAATAGGAAATTAATTTCTTTTATGCACCTCAAAAATTGTTAAATCTATTACTCACCGTTGCAATAACCAGATGAGATATTTCATCACTAATTTCGCTTTCTGCAAGGGTCAACTCAACAACTTTCAGAAAACACACACATACACACGCTCAAGATCTAAAACACATACTCAGATGGACGATGAGACGACCTCCATGAAAGCAGTGAAATGATGTCTTTCCAGTGATCGAATAAATCTGGTTTGTGCCTTTTCTTCTGTTTGATTACCTTATTATTTCATTAATTGCTTCACCACCTGATTGATTATCTCAACTTATTCCTTCTTACTTTGATTCTTTTCAACTTTTAACATTTTGGATGATAATTTGACGTTTAATTTTGAAGTTAGAAAACACTCCATTTGATTTGCAATTCTCGAACTTTGACTTTTGTTGGTCAAACTAATTACTCTCAACATTCAAAAGGCCATGTTTGGCAATCGCTAAGGAGTTTAATGAAATAATCCCATTTGATAAGCTATCTTATAGTTTAGGTTTTTTAAAACCTACTTTTTTATTTATTTATTATTATTATCATCAATTATGCCTCTTGGATAGAAACACCCTTTATATTTTCATTTTTGTCGTATAACATCGTAATAAGGCTTATCCGTTAGTTTTTACCAAGTGTAACCAGTTTGTAAGTCAGCTTACTAGCTAACCACTAGATCGTTAGCCTTCAGCTAGCTTACTAGCTAACCACTAACTGATTTGCCATCATCTAGCTTATTATCAGTTAGTTTGTCATACACAACTAACTGATTTGCCATCATCTAGCTTATCAATATTTTCTTGAAAAATCGAAGAATTTAAATTAATTTTGAAATTGATAACTAGTTTGTGATATATTTATTGTTTGGAAAGCTATGATAGATATACTTCTGTTTAAAATATATAAAAACAATTATACATGAAGTTCTGGAACCAATAGAGTTTCATTTTAGGACGATTTTTCATTTTAGGCGTATTATAAAGTATAAAACCATTTTTGTTGTAATGTGCATTTGTAAACGACCCCTAAATATTTCTTATAAATCATAATGGAAAATATTTTAAAAAAAGAGGAACCGAAGTTATTGGGGAAAAAGAGTCCAACTCATTACACTTCAAAAACTGAAGCATTTATTATTATATAAAAATAAATAACAAAGGGTGAGGGGGTGCCGCTGCACCTTCTGGTGCTAAGGTGGCTCCAGCCCTGCCTACGTAGTCGCATGCCACAACCATTTCAAATTACACAATTCACACAAAAAAGTAAAATCGTGAGTCAAGCTTTTTTATGTTAAGTTAAATTTCTCTTCAGATAAATAAACATCCATATTCAATACCGCTGTCATATATCAAACTTTATTAATTCCTATACACTTTAAAAAGGATAAGAAAAAATACATCAAATATACTTTCACGCCCATCCTTTTATTGAATTCCATGGACCATCAACATGTTTAGATACATAAAATCCATCGGGATTTACCGACCAATAACAATGTTCAACACCTAATTTCCCTACATACCACAGAGTTCTAATGTTGTCATAAAATAAAGCCAAACTCTGAGATTTTGAACCCCACCAAAAGTAGTAATAGAAAAGAGTATGACCATCTGCTCTTTCACAAAATGACCAATTGTAATTTCCTTTGTATAATGGAATGGTATGATTTCCAATGTCAACATCTCCTGATTATATATGACCAACGACGCGGTCTGCAATATTAGTTGTAATAAAAATATCCCATTGATGAGTAAGTACGCAGCTAGGAGTTACCCAAGCAACCAAAGAAGATAAAATAACAAAGGTAAAAAGGCTATGCATTGCAGACAATTCTTCTTTGGACAAACTTCAATTTCATCCACAATATATATACTGCTCATTCTTTCAAGCGTTACAAAAAAAAACACTTTAATGCATTAAATATCGTTTGAAGAGGAAGTTTTGATCAACCAATTAGTAACCATCCCTCCTAGCTTTATGTTACTCGTTCCGTTTCAAAATAAATGTCCACATTAATAAAGATATGATTTTTAAAAAATGTGTAACAATTACTTATGTTAATTAAGTAACTGATAATTTTATTCTTAATAATATATTGAGTAATGAAATTTTCCATTTAAAAAACACGAGACACTAAGATTTGAAAATGAACATTTAATTCTGAGACAAACTAAAATAAAAATGTGGATAAATTAACAATTAGATATTATTAACTCAATAATACCTGATTGTTAGCAGGTGCAAATTTACAAGAATTTCAACCATTGTGATTTGAGAAAGAAAAGGAGATCACTAAAAATGGCGTATGCTGTGGTTGAATTTCTCTTGGACAATCTCAAATAACTTCTACTCTACAACGCTGATTTAATATATGTAGTAAAAAGCCAAGTTGATTGTCTTTATAAAGAGCTTAGCTTAATGAAAGCATTCCTCAAAAATTCTAAAGAAAAACGGACTGAATACGAATATCCAACCTACTATGCGAGTTGACTAATCCTAGGTCGACTACCTGCGCCGCGGGTAGCTTGGAGTCACCGAAATTGAACGTCCGAGGCTATAAGGGGATATTTTATTCCTCTTTAGATTCGAACATTGGATCTCCAGATACTTTTGGCTTTTTGAGCCCAAGTTCAAACCAATCGGGCACCACCCTTATGGTTGACAAATCGTTTTTTGCCGATAACCTCATACCAAATGATCAAATATACCCTTTGTTTCGGACATTGTAGCACGTGTGTCGCCTAGAGCATCAATATAATGAAGTTTGATTTATTTCATATTTAATGTAATGAATTTCTCTCAATCAATGCAACAAACATTCATTAATTTTTCTTATTTTATTTGTTAAACAGATTTGAATTACATGACATCAGATTTTTTTAGGCGACATCATATTATCTGATCAATAAATTATCCATCAAACATAGATATAAAATATCCAAATATAAACATATTTGGCGGGTTGGCAGGTCACCTAAAAATCCAGCCAGATATAAACATCCAAATTTCAACAAAAAGTTTTAACAGACACATAAAACGTTCAACGTTCTAACATCCAAACACATAAAAAGTTGTTTTTGTTTTATTTTTGTTTTTTGAGTTTTAATTTTTAACTAAATAACTAAATATGAGATATATTTAAAAAAATTAAACAATGTTTGGCGGGTTGACGGGTCAACCCGCGACACGATTGGTTCAACCCGAACACGACCCGTTTATTTGGCGGGTTAGCGGGCCAAAAACTTCAACCCTAACCCGTTTATTTTCGTGTCATGTTTCGTGTCGAGAATTTCCACCCCTAATCTTAATGTTTTTTGGCCGATTTAATAAAACATGAAAAAATAGGAAATTAATATCTTTATGTAACTAAAAAATTGTTAAACCTGTTACTCACCGTTGCAATAACCAGATGAGATATTTCATCACTAATTTCGCTTTCTGCAAGGGTCAACTCAACAACTTTCAGAAAACACACACATACACACACTCAAGATCTAAAACACATACTCAGATGGACGATGAGACGACCTCCATGAAAGCAGTGAAATGATGTCTTTCCAATGATCGAATAAATATGGTTTGTGCCTTTTCTTCTGTTTGATTACCTTTTTATTTCATTAATTGCTTCACCACCTGATTGATTATCTCAACTTATTCCTTCTTACTTTGATTCTTTTCAACTTTTAACATTTTGGATGATAATTTGACGTTTAATTTTGAAGTTAGAAGACACTCCATTTGATTTGCAATTCTCGAACTTTGACTTTTGTTGCTCAAACTAATTACTCTCAACATTCAAAAGGCCATGTTTGGCAATCGCTAAGGAGCTTAATGAAATAATCCCATTTGATAAGCTATCTTATAGTTTAGGTTTTTTAAAACCTACTCTTTTATTTATTTATTATTATTATCATCAATTATGCCTCTTGTATAGAAACACCCTTTATATTTTCATTTTAGGTCGTATAACATTGTCATAAGGAATGACCATCTGAGATTTTGAACCCCACCAAAAGTAGCCAAACTCTGAGATTTTGAACCCCACCAAAAGTAGCCATAGAAAAGAGTATGACCATCTGCTCTTTCACAAAATGACCAATTGTAATTTCCTTTGTATAATGGAATGGTATGATTTCCAAGATCAACATCTCCTGATTTGATATGACCAACGACACGGTCTGCAATATTAGTTGTAATAAAAATATCCCATTGAGGAGTAAGTACGCAGCTAGGAGTTACCCAAGCAACCAAAGAAGATAAAAAAACAAAGGTAAAAAGACTATGCATTGCAGACAATTCTTCTTTGGGCAAACTTCAAGTTCATCCACAATATATATACTGCTCATTCTTTCAAGCGTTACTAAAAAAAAGACTTTAACGCATTAAATATCGTTTGAAGAGGAAGTTTTGATCAACCAATTAATAACCATCCTTCTTTGCTTTATGTTACTCATTCCGTTTCAAAATAAATGTCCACAGTAATAAAGATATGGTTTTTAAAAATGTGTAACTATTAGTTATGTTAATTAAGAAATTGATAATTTTATCCTTAATAATATATTGAGTAATGAAATTTTCCATTTTAAAAACACGAGACACTTACATTTGAAAATGAAAATTTAATTTTGAGACAAACTAAAATAAAAATGTGGATAAATTAACAATTAGATATTATTAACTCAATAATACCTTATTGTTAGCAGGTGCAAATTTACAAGAATTTCAACCATTGTGATTTGAGAAACAAGGAGATCACTAAAAATGGCGTATGCTGTGATTGAATTTCACTTGGACAATCTCAAGTAACTTCTACTCTACAACGCTGATTTAATATATGTAGTAAAAAGCCAAGTTGATTGTCTTTATAAAGAGCTTAGCTTAATGAAAGCATTCCTCAAAGATTCTAAAGAAAAACGGACTTAATACGAATTTCCAACCTGCTATGCGAGTTGACTAATCATAGGTCGACTACCTGCGCCGCGGGTAGCTTGGAGTCACCGAAATTAAATGTCCGTGGCTATAAGGGGATTTTTATTCCTCTTAGATTCGAACATTGGATCTCCAGATACTTTTGACTCTTTGAGCCCAAGTTCAAACCAATCGGGCACCACCCTTATGGTTGACAAATCCTTTTTTGTCGATAACCTCATACCAAACGATCGAATATACCCTTTGTTTCAGACATTGTAGCACGTGTGTCGCCTAGAGCATCAATATAACGAAGTTTGATTTATTTCATATTTAATGTAATGAATTTCTCTCAATCAATGCAACAAACATTCATTCCTTTTTCTTATTTTATTTGTTAAACAGATTTGAATTACATGACATCAGATTTTTTTAGGCGACATCATATTATCAGATCAATAAATTATCCATCAAACATAGATATAAAATATCCAAATATAAACATATTTGGCGGGTTGATAGGTCACCTAAAAATCCAGCCAGATATAAACATTCAAATTTCAACAAAAAGTTTTAACAGACACATAAAACGTTTTAATAAAACATGAAAAAATAGGAAATTAATTTCTTTTATGTACTTCAAAAATTGTTAAATCTGTTACTCACCGTTGCAATAACCAGATGAGATATTTCATCACTAATTTTGCTTTCTGCAATGGTCAACTCAACAATTTTCAGAAAACACACACATACACACACTCAAGATCTAAAGCACATACTCAGATGGACGATGAGACGACCTCCATGAAAGCAGTGAAATGATCGAATAAATCTGGTTTGTGCCTTTTCTTCTGTTTGATTACCTTATTATTTCATTAATTGCTTCACCACCTCATTGATTATCTCAACTTATTCCGACTTACTTTGATTCTTTTCAACTTTTAACATTTTGGATGATAATTTGACGTTTAATTTTGAAGTTAGAAAACACTCCATTTGATTTGCAATTCCCGAACTTTGACTTTTGTTGGTCAAACTAATTACTCGCAACATTCAAAAGGCCATGTTTGGCAATCGCTAAGGAGCTTAATGAAATAATCCCATTTGATAAGCTATCTTATAGTTTAGGTTTTTTAAAACCTACTTTTTTATTTATTTATTATTATTATCATCAATTATGCCTCTTGTATAGAAACACCCTTTATATTTTCATTTTAGGTCGTATAACATTTTCATAAGGCTTATCGGTTAGTTTTTACCAAACGTGACCAATTTATAAGTCAGCTTACTAGCTAACCACTAGATCGTTAGCCTTCAGTTAGCTTACTAGCTAACCACTAATTGATTTGTCATCATCTAGCTTATCAGTTAGTTTGTCATACATAGTTGGAGTTGATATGAGTTTGCTTTATAACGTTCCAGCAAATCTTTACTTTTTATTTTATCTTTCTGAAGTTGTATTTATGTTGTAAAATTACACATAGTTATCAATATTTTCTTGAAAAATCGAAGAATTTAAATTAATTTTGAAATTGAAAACTAGTTTGTGATATATTTATTGTTTGGAAAGCTATGGTATATATAGTTCTGTTAAAAATATATAAAAACAATTATACATAGAGTTCTGGAACCAATAAAGTATCATTTTAGGACGATTTTTCATTTTAGGCGTATCGCCCTGTGTAACAGCCACTTTAATTTAATAAAAAAAAATATAGGAGCTGTCAATTACTAATTCAAAAAAAAAACAAGGAAAAGAGTTGTCAATAAAAAAAGAATATAAAAAAAAGGGGCTATAAAATAAATTATTTAAGTACTAAAAACAAAATAAAAGGGGCTGGAAAAGGGGCTGGAAAAAAAAGGGCTGGAATGGCAGCTTGAGGTGTTCTAAGGTGGCATGTGGTGCTTGGGAGGAGGCCACATCATAGGGTGACTAACCTTGTTCCAAGCTCCTCAATCTTTGGTATAAATAGGAGCCTTATGCTTTGTTTTTGGCTGATTTTAGTACAACTTCCAGCAGAAAAACACACACGCACAACCATCTTTTGTTGAGATAGGGAAAGAGAGCAAAAGTCAAGAAGAGAAGGGTATAGCTAAAACGGTGATTTCCTGCTTTGATTTTGGTTATCTTAACCTGTGACACATACTAAAATTCAGTGTTTTATCATGACTTTTACTTGGACTTTTGAAATAAAAACATGCCTCATACATGTTAACTATGTGACTTTATGTTATAGTTCATGTAATTCACTAAAACTTAAAGTAAATATGGTTCACCGATGATTTCACTATCAAAGAGGCTAGAACATGTCTTTCTCGATTAAAACGGGGTTTGACAAGCGTGTAAATCATCGAGGCGGTAATACCGTGGTTGGGGGTCATAGAAATGATCCCGGACTCTTGACGAGGGGTCCTAAATAATACCGGACAGGAGTGACATCCACCGGTGGAAATTGGACTTTAATTTTGATTACATGAATATGTTAGCATGTGTTTTCTATTTGGAATGAGGCTGTAAATTGACTTTTATATGCATCTAACATTTAGAGCATGTAATCACTAAACAATTCAAATTGTTTAAAAGTTAGTATGTATCGCAGATTAAAGATTTGGGGGCTTTGATGGCAATAAAAGATAGATCAAGGGAGCTATCGTATCATACGACATTTAGTCGACTTTTGGTTCGGTTTGTATTATATGGTTTTGATATTAGATAGTGTCTTAGTATATGTATTAGGACTTTAGATTGTGTGTTGTAACTATGATCCATCGGAATGGCTTTATACAAATAAGATTATGTTGTATTCAAACGTTTCCGCTTCACTTAAATGTATTTTATGTATTTATATATAATTAGTTGTAAAATGAAAAGAAAGGATGTTCGTAACACCCTTTGTTGGGTCTCGGTTTAAAAAAAAAATAGGAAAAAGGGGTTGTTACAAGCTTGGTATCAGAGCCAACTTTTTGAGGGATTTGAAACTTTTCAAACTCAAAGTCTATATAGAAATTTGAAAATTGATGGATCAAGTTATGTGTTAGGATGGAGGAGGGACCAAATGAACAAGAGGGTAGAGTGAAATGACGAATATATAGTGAAAACTGTTTCGGGGCTGTCCAAGGACTCGTCCTCGTTCAGTGGGGCCGTCTAGGGGCCGTCTAGGAAGCCGTCCAAAGGGCTATCTAAGGGGTTGTCCGGGGCATCCAGGGGTGTCTAAGGGGCTGTCCAGGGGATGTTTAGTGAGTTTTGTGCTACTGTTTTAAGTTCTAACATGGTATAAAATATTTGGAAGTATGTTTTATGAATACTAAAGTGTCTGCAAGTATCAAATAACTAAAGATAAAGGTATAGTCATCATCTAATTACCGCATAACTAACTTAGACATGTGTAACAGGTATGTCATCTTCTTCTGAAACAGATCCTAGTATGGACATTGATGACCCCTACTATGACGCAGATGTGGAAATAGTTGAACCCCCACAACCACAAGTGAATGTAATTAGTGATGACGAAGGTGAAGAAAATAATAACCACGGAATAAATGAAGAAGTAGCCCGGGAGATGGCTGGTTTAGTTGATCAAAGAAACCATTATCGCCGTCTTAGTCTTTGGATGGACCGTGAATTATACATAAAGGACAGGGGATTTAAGACAATTTTGAAAGATAAAGCACAGTACGCAAAAGACATGACAAAGGAGATTGCTATTGGTGTATATACTTATATACCTAGTTTAGTGGAATGGATATTTCATCTACCTAGTTTTCGCACCCATCTCTATGCGAAAACCCATATGATGTCATATTGGAAGTGGGTAAGACTCAAGTATATTCGAGCCATCAACTAGGGTCTGAAATTTGAAGGTTTTTGGTATGACTTCAAGCTGGTTTTTGTGAAAATATTAACTATGGGCTTGTATTTTTGGAGATGTCTTTGTATATACAAGCCATAGATAGGCTAGGGCATCTCGGTGTGTAAAAAAAATGAGGTGTGCTCTATGTAAATATCTTTTGTAACACTATGAAAGACATCACCTCAATGAATGTAATCACCTACTGATGTAAGATATATATGTATGTAAAAGAAAGGTTGTATGATTGGATGTTTGTGTTTTTGGAATAACTTGTTATGTACTGTATTACAATATGCCTATACAGATTAATATATATATATATATATACTTAGAAAGAATTGATTAACGTAAGGTAATGTGTATATATTGCTATATACAATTACAGGAAATGGCATCTCAAATTCAACAAACTTACCAAAGAGGAAAAGGATTAGAGGGAACAGAAACAAATAGCACCGAACTAGAGATGTTGAAAGATAACAATAGAACTGAAAGTACAAACAAGAACAATGATTTAGAAACACTCTTAAAGAATGTTCTACCTGCAATATTAAAAGAAAACAGGGAAGAGACGGCTCGTTTAATAAATACTCCAAAAGAACCAGGTGCAAGGGTAGAACCAAATAACATACTCTCTAAAGAAGTCAATTATAAAACTTTTATGAGCACCAAACCAACCACATTCAAAGGTGAACCTGAACCCCATAAAGCCATGGATTGGTTAACTGGAATAGAAAACAACTTTGAAACATGCCAGTGTTTGGAAATGCAAAAGGTAAGGTAGTGGACCTCTGCTTTGATTTCTAAATCAAAGGGAACGACCAGAAGAAGTAGTGAAGATAGAAGAGTGAAAAGCAAGGCATTGATGTCAGAAGCTGTTCCAGAAGAAGATTCTGATTCTGATGATGAAATAAAGGCATTTACTGATTCCTTGGCTCTTATAACCAAACAGTTTACAAACCGTTTTGGAAATAGGTCTGTTGGGTCACCGATGATTTGGTGATGAACCACCTTCCTTTATATGAATGAATTTTTACAGGTTCTTTTGAAGGTCTGAAATATGCTTCAAGTATTGAAGAGTCAAAGACTATTCAATCAAGGGGTTGTACATCAAAAAGTGGAATTTTGGATGTATCAACCAACTTCAATATTCAGATCATTTTGCCAAGTCAAGACCAATATAGTGGGTCACCGATGGTACACTCAAAAGTCATCAAAAGTACTAAGGACATCAAATAAGATGAGGTCATCAAGTTTGATGTCATGGTCACCGACACTATAATCTTGGTCACCGAAATTGCAGGTATATTTTCTAAGGCTGTGATTTCAAGTCACAAGTTCAAGGGTGTATACTTTGTCATTTAGTGAAAGATGAAGTTTATCAAGCAAAGTATACACTAATCAACTCCAGCCTTACAACGTATCCACCGATGTGATACATAGTGTGATGTATCACTTAGCAATTTCAAAGAGATAAGTTCTTGACTCACATCAATTGCAAGACATGTGAGCCAGCAAGAACTTGGGCATCAAGCCTTAAATAAAGACATTCTCTTTTATTCTTATAAAAGGAATATTTGTCTTTTAGCTAAAAGGATTGATGGGACTTCACAGAGCATGAAGAAAAGAAGATAAAGTTATCTGACATTACGTGCTACAAGGAATGGTTCATCCATTATTCTAGTACAAAGGAAGTAGTCTCTTCCTTTGTCCAGCAGATAATCTTCCAGCTAATGAAACATTGACAGCTGTCCACTTGCATCCCATGCATGGGCACTATAAAAGGAGATGAAGTCCTTCCCAGAAATCTCACGCTTTCAACAAATCTTCAGAGTGATTATTTGTGTGACTGTGGCAAAGTTGTGTGCTATAACAGTATTGTTTTAACTTCCTTAGTGTATAAGTTAATTACTGTTATCTGTGTGTTTAGTTTGATAGAATAGTCTGCCTGTTCTTTTCCGCATCAAACTATTTGTGTGTAAATTTTTAATATTTATATTAAAAAATTTAAAAAGAGTATATTCTGTGTGTTTTATATTCAACCCCCCCTTCTACAAAACCCTCTCTTAGTTAGCCATCTCTCCTCAGGGACTAACAAGGTCGTTTCAAGGAAATAGAAAGTTAGATCGTTCTTCTACCTATACTCCTAAGAAAGAGGTTCAGAAATCTGAAAAGACTGAAACAGAAAAGAAAGAAGATGAGATGAAGAAAAAGAAAGATGTATGCTAGAGATGTGGCAAGCCGGGACATTACTCGAAAGATTGCAGAGGGGCTCTGGATAAAGATAAAACATATTACAAATACAAATACAAGTATAATGTCACTGAAAGAGCCCACTATGCTGAGAAAGAGAACTGGCTCGGAGATGAGTACAGCGGTGATGAGGCCATGTTCTGTGGGATGGCAAAGACGAATGAATCAGAAGATCAACCTTCTGAGTCACCGATTAGTAATTTCTCTGAGTCATCTGAACATGAGAATACAATTGTGATTTTGTCAAAAAAATTTGATGATCTTAAACAAAACCTTACAATTGAAAAGAAGTTACGAAAAGATATTGAAAAAACTCTTTCCACAATACAAAGGGAAAGAGATATTTACAAAAGAGAAATGGATATCTTAGCAGAAGAAAAACTAGAACTTGACACTGAAAAACCTTGAATGACACAGAAGTTTTGTTAAAAAAGGATCACTTAAGTTTTAAGAAACTTCTGGAAGAAAAGGATAAGGAGATTCAAGTTAAGGAAAGTGACAGATTAAATTCTGTAGCACCTAAAAACTACTTTAAAAAAGAAAGAGAATTTTTATACATTGAACTTCAAAACAAAACGCACCAGATCAAAACATATCTGGATGCTCAAAAAGTTCATGAGAAAATAAGTACACAAGTAGGAAGATTTGGAATCGGTTTTGAAGATTTAGATCCCTATACGTGTGAAAAGAAGTCTTGTTTAAACTCTGTTTTTCATATGGGACAACAACAGAAGCCTGTGTTTCCGATTCTTTATGAACAATCATGCTTTAAACGATCTAAATATGAAAATGGTCATCATCAACGAAAACTCAAGTTTAAAAATATTATATATTCTTCTGAAAAGACTAACATTCATCTAAATAAAATTCAGAAGAAGGATGATATTTTCAAGTTCGGTTCAAGTGTTCTTATAAAGTTAAATCCAAAGGCTGATGCGTTTATTCCTACTCAAGCAGAGGAAGAATTAAGACTTAGTTTTGAAAATGATCTTCTCTTGACTCTGGACAATTGTTTTAAACTTGAAAATGATAAACATAAAATGTTAGGAAACAATCCAGAGATTTTTCCTTGTTCCTTTATTGATTTAAATCTTTCTGAAGATCAAGAGAATTTAGAAGAAATCACATATCCCTGGGAAAATGATGATCAAAGTGAGGATTTCCTTGATAATTCAGAAACATATCTTTCTCACTTTGAACATCAATCTCCTCCTATCTATGCTAAAACTCCAAAGGTTATTAAGAATAAAAACGCCCCATTTCTATTTACTAATGAATCTCTGGAGATAAGAGCTTCTGGAATGAATGTTCAGAATCATTCAAGTGGAATTCCGACTTTCTCTGTTCTTCCTGAACAACGAAAAACTGTTTTCATCCATCCAGATTTTATAGGAATGTGTCTGAAAGCTAAATCTTGTCTTGAACTTGAAAAAGAAGAAAAACTTAAAGAGAAGATCTTTATCCAAACTCATAAAACTTATCCTCCAAAACTTTCTTATGTCCAGAAAGGTAAATGGAAATCTAATCACTCTGTTCCTGTTTCAGTAATCTCAAAAGCTTCTGAGAAGAAAAATCAGAGGAAATCTCCGCCGAAGAACATTTCAGATCCAAAACATAAGTCTAGTCTAGATAGGAAGTTCTCTAGAACAACTGATACTAGAAAAGACAGTCTTAAGAATAATTGTAATTATCATTATCGCAATGAAAATTCAATACAATCTTATATGTTTCAGACTTCTGAATGTTTTTCTCTGTTCTTAAAATTGAAACAATTTTTTTCGCGGACCTCTGATCAATCAAACTCAAAGTATTCGCACTTCAATAAAAATAAAACAAAGAAAAACAGAAAAAAAAATTACAAACAATCAGTCTTTACCTTCTGTTAAATCAAATCAAGAGCAAATAAAAAAAGTTGATAAAATAAAAACTAACATTAAAGGACCCATAATGAAATGGGTACCTAAGAAACTCTGATCTTGATTGCATAAACAGCGTGTGCATATCTGGTATCTTGACTCTGGATGCTCGAGGCACATGACTGGTTCACGAAACTTACTCTCCCAATTGAAAGACAAAAGTGGTGGAGCTGTAACGTTTGGTGATAATGGTAAGGGTCAGATCAAAGGCTATGGTACTTTACAAGAAGGTAAGATTACCTTATCTAAAGTAGCTCATGTTTCTGGATTGAAACATAACCTCCTAAGTGTAAGTCAACTCTGTGATTCAAAGATACTTGTCGTATTTGATGAAGAACATTGTTCCTTATTTTCTAAAGTAGGTGAGGAACTTGGGAGAGCAGACAGAAAAGGTAACCTCTACATGATGAATTTTACCTCCAAGGATGGTAAAGAAACCTTATGTCTTATCTCCAAAAAGAGTGAAGTTGCATGGCTCTGGCATCATAAAATGCCTCACTTAAAATTTGATAATCTTGAGATGCTTGTAAAACATAATTTGGTATCTAGACTTCCAGAAGTTCATTTTCAAAAACATCATCTCTGCCCTGCATGTGAAATGGGAAAGATAAAACGAGCATCTGAAAAAACAAAAAGTGATCACTCATGCATAAGACCTCTACAATTGTTACATGTCAATCTCTGTGGTCCCATTGCAATTCAGAGTCTTTCTGGTAAAAAGTATATATTGGTACTTATTGATGAATTTTCCAGGTATACTTGGCTTGCTTTTGTTCGACAGAAGTCAGATGTACCTATCGTACTTCAGAATATGATGACCAGAATCCAAGTTCTTTTACACCAAAAGATTCAACAGCTAAGAAGCGACAATGGTACTGAATTCAAGAATGCCAAGCTTGAAGCATACTTTACTAAAAATGGAATTACTCGAAACTTTTCTGCTGTATGCACTCCTCAACAGAATGGTGTCATTGAACGTCGCAACAGAACCTTGGTCGAAGCAGCTAGAACGATGCTTGAAGCTTTTGGACTCCCCATTCACTTCTGGGCAGAAGCTGTAGCCACTGCTTGTTTTATTCAGAACCGTTCCATAATCGTCAAGAGGCATCTCAAAACCTCTTATGAGCTTATTAACAAAAGAAAACCATCTGTCAAATTCTTTCATATATTTGGTTGCAGGTGTTTTATCTTAAATGACAGAGACAAACTTGGCAAGTTTGATCCAAAATCAGATGAAGCTAAATTCTTAGGCTATTCATTAAATTCCAGAGCTTTTCTTGTTTTTAAATTAAGAACTAAAATAGTTATGGAAAGCATTAACATCGATTTTGATGATCAAACACAACTGACTTCTGAATATTCCTCGTCAGAACTCAAACTTAATACTGTCACCTCTGACTATCTTTCAGGATCCAGAGAATCCGAGATTGATGCTCTTTTTCAAGATTTTTTGGGCGAATAAATATTGTCAGAACCTGTTTTACCTGCTCCATCCTTAAGTATACATGAAGTTCTTCATGCCTCTGGCATAACTCTATCTGGTCCTACTTCTTCTGAACCTAGCTCTTCAATCCCTTCTGCTCTTCACATTCCATCTGATTGTCTAGAAGCTTCTTCTGTTCCATCATCTGAGGGGGAGACTTTAGGATCAAGGGATTCAGAATCAATATTTCCAGATGAAGTTATCTCATCTTCTGACACAGAAGTTCAGGCTCAACCAATACCAAAAACAAGGATGAAGAAATGGACTAAATCACACACTCCAGATCTTATCATTGGTAGTCCTTCAGAGGGTGTCAAAACACGATCTGCTACAGCAAATGACGCTTTCTATGTCAACTTTCTTAGTATGATCGAACCCAAGCAAGTTCATGAAGCCTTAGTTGAACCTAGTTGGGTAGAAGCAATGCAGGAGGAGTTACTTCAATTTGAACGTAACAAAGTTTGGAATTTAGTACCATTACCACAAGGCAAAGTTGTTATTGGTACTAAATGGGTCTTCAGAAATAAAAAGGATGAAGACGGAATTGTGATCAGAAACAAGGCTCGTCTGGTGGCAAAAGGTTATTGTCAAGAAGAAGGCATTGATTACGAAACAAGGCTCGTCTGGTTGCAAGACTGGAGGCGATACGACTTTTTCTGGCATTCTCTGCATACAAAAACTTTAAAGTATATCAAATGGATGTTAAATGTGCATTTCTAAATGGAAATCTCAAAAAAGAAGTGTATGTTGAACAACCTGCTGTCTTTAAAGATGCAAGACATCCAGAATACGTCTATTTCCTTGACAAAGCTCTATATGGATTAAAGCAAGCACCCAGAGCCTGGTATGAACGTTTATCCAAGTTTCTGATCAGCAAAGGGTATAAGAAACGTAAAATTGATACCACACTTTTCATCAAAAGAGGCAAAGGTATGTTAACTATTGTTCAAATTTATGTGGATGACATAATTTTTGGCTCTACTCATCAAACATAAGTTGATTTGTTTTCTAAATGATGGAAACTGAATTTGAAATGAGTATGATGGGAGAACTAACATTCTTTCTAGGACTCCGGGTTAAGCAAAGTACCTCTGGTATTTTTATTAATCAAGCAAAATATGTTTCTGACATGTTAAAGAAATTTCATTTTCAGAATTCTTCACCTATGAAAACACCTATCTCTCCTAGTATGAAACTAGGTCCTGATCCTTCTGGGAAACCAGTTGATATCACGGGGTACAGAGGTATGATAGGTTCTCTTCTGTACTTAACTGCAAGTAGGCCTGATATTATGTTTGCTACTTGTCTTTGTGCTCGTTATCAAGCCAATCCTAAAGAATCTAATTTGGCCGCTGTCAAAAGAATTTTTAGATACTTAAAGGGAACTCCTTCATTGGGTCTCTGGTATCCTAAAAACCCTGGGTTTGATTTAATGGCATATACAGATTTTGATCATGCAGGTTGTAAGTTGGACAGAAAAAGTACTTCTGGTAGCTGTCAACTTCTGGGTAATCGACTTATCAGCTGGACATCCAAGAAACAAAATTGTGTTTCAACATCTACCGTAGAAGCTGAATATGTTGCTGTTGCTAGCTGTTGTTCTCAAGTTATTTGGATGAAGACTCAACTCAGATACTATGGTCTGATTTATGATAAGATTCGCATACTCTATGATTCTGAGAGTGCAATTGCCATTACTGAAAACCCAGTTCAGCATTAAAAAACGAAGCATATTGATGTCAGGTATCATTTTATCAAAGATCATGTAGAAAAGGGCACTATAGAGATGTATTTTGTCTCTACTGATTATCAACTTGCTGAGATTTTCACAAAGGCTCTAGATGAGAAGCGTTTTAATTTTTTAATCAGCAAGTTGGGAATGCTTAATATGTAACATCCTTGGAATTTTTTTTTGAACTGTCCAGAGGTCTTTGATTAATTCTGGTAATTCACCAGAAGCCATCAGAAGCTTCTGAACTCTTCTGACCATTATCCAGATAATTTTTTTTTCTTCCAAGTGATGTCAGCAAAGCGTATATTGCAAAATGCGAAGGAAGGAGTTCACCTTTCAAGGGGGAGTTTACCATTCCAGGGGGAGTTTACTTATCAAGGGGGAGCCTATCAAAGTCTAACTCTGGTTAGCTGTCTTCTGAGTTTTTCATCTACTTTAAGTTTCTTCTGAATCTTCTTATTCTGAGTTTCTCTTGCCGTCAAGGTTTCTCCGAATTTTTATGATTCATTTCAAATTCATTTTAGATGATGATTCTTAGTTGACATGTTTTTCAAATTATTTTTCTATGAATAAATATTTTCTGAAATTTTTATTGAATATATATATTTTATTAACTCTTGCCATCAAGGTTATTCAAAATTTATATATTCAGTTTTAATTTTTTTTTATTATTCTTTTCATGGAAAATTAAACTTTCATTTGGTTCAAAATATTTTTCTATTTACCGAATGACTGATTTTAAATTTAAATAAAAAGATTTATTACTCTCAAAAATTGTTTTACTCAACTAAAATGACAATTTTATTTGATTAATTAACAAATTTTTTTATTAATATCTTTTTATTTACTTTTGGGATAATCAACCGATTTTAAGCCGATAACCCTTCAGTTATCTCTTTCAAATATCATGCTTTAATCATCACTAACTCAGCTTCCTACTTTCCACGTGTCACCCATCGTGTGACTGCATGAATCCACGCCTGCGTGCTTACATCATCATTTCTGAACCGTTTTCTCCTACTCCCAAAACTAAAACCCCTTCCCATTCCAAATTGTTTACATTCTCTCTCATATAAAACCTCCAAATTTCATAAACTCATCTTCTTCTTCGCAACTGTTACCGCTCAAACTCTCCTATTCACGAATCTACTCACCAGCTTACCCAACTCTCATCAATGGCTTCTCGTCTTGCAAATCCAACCCTTAACGATGACGAAGGACGTCTCGTTGATTCCACTGCAGATAATGCACCATTTGTCAAACTGCCATTAAAAGCGAACAATGTGCAAGTCCTTCTTGATCCAAACACCTACCAGGCCGAGTTCAGAATCATGGTCGAATTCCTCCAACAGCATCCACTTAATCGAGCCCTAACTCTAACAAACCCAAATGTCCCTGAAATTTATGTTCAAGAAGTTTGGCAATCGATGTACATTAGTGATGAAGAAACTTTGATTGGAAATTTCAGCCATCCAGATCAACCTGAAAATGCTGTAGAGATACCTATCACCAAGAAGAAATTAGCCAGGTATTTTCATTTACCCCAATCACAGGTGCAAATTGATGGTCAGTTCATGCCAAATCCAGCCCTAGAATCGAATCCATCTGCTGAAGCCCTGCTATCCTTCATCCATTTCCTTGGCTACAACGAAACCCTAACAAACTGTCCGAATTTAAGAGAAAGCAGTTACCCCCAATATGGAATCTCCTTGTCTCCATTCTGAACAAGAGCCTCACATGTAAAATTGGGTCCCTCGATCAAGCTAGCAGAAACATTCTGACCATCATGTATGGTATGTATTTCAACCGCCCTTTGGACTATGCAAGCCTCATTTTCCAAGAAATCAAAGCTGCTGTGACCACAAAGGTATCTCATCAAACTCAAGGAAAACCTCTCCCGGCCTTAATGTTTTGCACGATTTTTATCCCTGGTTACCTATCCTGCAATTGGGGCACTTAAAGCTCCATTAGTTCAACCTTTCTGCAAAATCGTCTCAATGAGCTCTCATCGGCCAACCATCGACCGCAATGGGTATTCCTCTCCAAGGGAACTTTCCAGGTACATGCTAAACCTAATTCCATCTAGCTCTTCTTATTTGCAATCTTATAGAAACTCTTTGATTTTCTTAGAACAGAGAATTTCGAATTGTAATCTCGAATACAAAGGGGGAGATTGTTAGGTCTGAAAATGTTGTATCCGAGATGACAACTATTGAAGACGTGAAGGGCTAAAGTGTAAAGTCAACAAAGTCATTAATTAGGAAATGTTTAATGCTTAAAAATAAGGAAACATTCTATTTTGTAAATAAGGCAAGTGTATAATGCCTTAATATTTACTTTCCTCATACCGTATTTCCTATACATATAAATAGAGGGTTAGGGCTAACATTAAATAAGAAGAACGTACGTGTGAGATTAGATCATAGAGAGAGCTTAATAGATAATATTCATTGTAATCAACGTTTAAGTGAGAACTCGACATAGTGAAATCATTCGACGTATATTCAACGTGTTCTTCATGTTCTTGAATATTCAACGGTTACCTGATCAAAACTGGGATCCACATAGGTCGACTACCGGCGTCGCGGGTAACTTGGAGACATCAAAATTGAACGTCCGTGGCTATAAGGGGATTTTTATACCTCTTTAGATTCGAACATTGGATCTCCAGATACTTTTGACTTTTTAAGCCCAAGCTCAAACCAATCGGGCACCACCCTTATGGTTGACAAATCCTTTTTTGTCGATAACCTCATACCAAACGATCGAATATACCCTTTGTTTCGGACATTGTAGCACGTGTGTCGCCTAGAGCATCAATATAATGAAGTTTGATTTATTTCATATTTAATGTAATGAATTTCTCTCAATCAATGCAACAAACATTCATTCATTTTTCTTATTTTTTTTGTTAAACAGATTTTAATTACATGACATCGGAATTTTTTAGGCGACATCATATTATCTGATCAATAAATTATCCATTATAAACATATTTGGCGGGTTGGCAGGTCACCTAAAAATTCAGCCAGATATAAACATTCAAATTTCAACAAAAAGTTTTAACAGACACATAAAACGTTAAAGTTCTAACATCCAAACACATAAAAAGTTGTTTTTTTTTTTAGTTTTAATTTTTAACTAAATAACTAAATATAAAATATATTTAAAAATATTAAAAATTGCTTGGCGGGTTGGCGGGTCAACCCGCGACACGATTGGGTCAACCCTAACACGACCCGTTTATTTGGCGGGTTGGCGGGTCAAAAACTTCAACCCTAACCCGTTTATTTTCGTGTCGTGTTTCGTGTCGAGAATTGCCACCCCTAATCTTAATGCATTTTGGCCGTTTTAATAAAACATGAAAAAATAGGAAATTAATTTCTTTTATGGACCTCAAAAATTGTTAAATGTGTTACTCACCGTTGCAATAACCAGATGAGATATTTCATCACTAATTTCGCTTTCTACAAGGGTCAACTTAACAACTTTCAGAAAACACGCACATACAAAAACTCAAGTTTTAAAACACATACTCAGATGGCGATGAGATGACCTCCATGAAAGCAGTGAAATGATGTCTTTCCAATGATCGAGTAAATCTGGTTTGTCCCTTTTCTTCTGTTTGATCACCTTATTATTTCATTAATTGCTTCACCACCTGATTGATTATCTCAACTTATTCCTTCTTACTTTGATTCTTTTCAACTTTTAACATTTTGCATAATAATTTGACATTTAATTTTGAAGTTAGAAAACACTCCATTTGATTTGCAATTCTCGAACTTCGACTTTTGTTGGTCAAACTAATTACTCTCAACATTCAAAAGGCCATGTTTGTCAATCGCTAAGGAGCTTAATGAAATAATCCCATTTGAAAAGCTATCTTATAGTTTAGGTTTTTTAAAACCAACTTTTTATTTATTTATTATTATTATCATCAATTATACTTCTTGTATAGAAACACCCTTTATATTTTTCTTTTAGGTCGTATAACATTGTCATAAGGCTTATCGGTTAGTTTTTACCAAAAGTGACCAGTTTGTAAGTCAGCTTACTAGCTAACCACTAGATTATTAGCCTTCAGCTGGCTTACTAGCTAACCACTAACTGATTTGCCATCATCTAGCTTATTAGTTAGTTTCGCATACATAGTTGGAGTTGATATGAATTTGCTTTATAACATTCCAGCAAATCTTTACTTTTTATTTTATCTATTTGAAGTTGTATTTATGTTGTAAAATTACACATAGTTATCAATATTTTCTTGAAAATTCGAAGAATTTAAATCAATTTTGAAATTGAAAACTAGTTTGCAATATATTTATTATTTGGAAAGCTATGATATGTATAGTTCTGTTAAAAATATATAAAAACAATTATACATGAAGTTCTGGAACCAATAAAGTATCATTTTAGGAAGATTTTTCATTTTAGGCGTATTATAAAGTATAAAACCATTTTTGTTGTAATGAGCATTTGTAAACGACCCCTAAATATTTCTTATAAATCATAATGGAAAAATATTAAAAAAAAAGAGGAACCGAAGTTATTGGGGAAAAAGAGTCCAACTCATTACACTTCAAAAACTGAAGCATATATTATTATATAAAAATAAATAATAAAGGGCGAGGGGGTGCCGCTGCACCTTCTGGTCCTAAGGTGGCAATAAGGGATTTTTATTCCTATTTAGATTCGAACATTGGATCTCCAAATACTTTTGACTTTTTGAGCCTAAGTTCAAACCAATCGGGCACCACCCTTATGGTTGACAAATCCTTTTTTGTCGATAACCTCGTACCAAACGATCGAATATACCCTTTGTTTCGGACATTGTAGCACGTGTGTCGCTTAGAGCATCAATATAATGAAGTCTGATTTATTTCATATTTAATGTAATGAATTTCTCTCAATCAATGCAACAAACATTCATTCATTTTTCTTATTTTATTTGTTAAACAGATTGATCAATAAATTATCCATCAAACCTAGATATAAAATACCCAAATATAAACATATTTGACGGGTTCGCAGGTCACCTAAAAATTCAGCCATATAAAAACATCCAAATTTCAACAAAAAGTTTTAACAGATACATAAAACGTTCAAAGTTCTAACATCCAAACACATAAAATGTTGTTTCTGTTTTATTTTTGTTTTATTTTTGTTTTTTGAGTTTTAATTTTTAACTAAGTAACTAAATATAAAATATATTTAAAAAAACTAAAAATTGCTTGGCGGGTTGGTGGGTCAACCCACAACACGATTGGGTCAACCCGAATACGACCCGTTTATTTGGCGGGTTGGCGGGTCAAAAACTTCAACCCTAACCCGTTTATTTTCTGGTCGTGTTTCGTGTCGAGAATTCACACCCCTAATCTTAATGCATTTTGGCCGTTTTAATAAAACATGAAAAAATAGGACATTAAATCTTTTATGTACCTCAAAAATTGTTAAATCTGTTACTCACCGTTACTCACCGTTGCAATAACCAGATGAGATATTTCATCACTAATTTCACTTTTTGCAAGGGTCAAACTCAACAACTTTCAGAAAACACACACATACACACACTCAAGATCTAAAACACATACTCAGATGATGACGAGACGACCTCCATGAAAGCAGTGAAATGATGTCTTTCCAATGATCGAATAAATCTGGTTTGTGCATTTTCTTCTGTTTGATTAGCTTATTATTTCATTATTTGCTTCACCACCTAATTGATTATTTCAACTTATTCCTTATTTTGACGTTTAATTTTGAAGTTAGAAAACACTCCATTTGATTTGCAATTTTCGAACTTTGACTTTTGTTGGTCAAACTAATTACTCTCAACATTCAAAAGGTCATGTTTGGCAATCGCTAACGAGCTTAATGAAATAATCCCATTTGATAAGCTATCTTATAATTTAGATTTTTTAAAACCTACTTTTTTATTTATTTATTATTATTATCATCAATTATGCCTCTTGTATAGAAACACCCTTTATATTTTCCTTTTAGGTCGTATAACATTGTCATAAGGCTTATCGGTTAGTTTTTACCAAACGTGGCCTGTTTGTAAGTCAGCTTACTAGCTAACCACTAGATTATTAGCCTTCGACTAGCTTACTAGCTAACCACTAACTTATTTGACATCATATAGCTTATCAGTTAGTTTGTCATACATAGTTGGAGTTGATATGAATTTGCTTTATAACGTTCGAGCAAATCTTTAGTTTTTATTAGCAAATCTTTACTTTTTATTTTATCTTTCTGGAGTTGTATTTATGTTGTAAAATTACACATAGTTATCAATATTTTCTTGAAAATTCGAAGAATTTAAATCAATTTTGAAATTGAAAACTAGTTTGCAATATATTTATCGTTTGGAAAGCTATGATATATATATATATATATAGTTCTGTTAAAAATATATAAAAACAATTATACAAGGAGTTCTGGAACCAATAAATTATCATTTTAGGACGATTTTTCATTTTAGGCGTATTATAAAGTATAAAACCATTTTTGTTGTAATAAGCATTTGTAAATGACCCTTAAATATTTCTTTTAAATCATAATGGAAAAATATTTAAAAAAAAGACGAACCGAAGTTATGGGGGAAAAAGAGCCCAACTCATTACACTTCAAAAACTGAAGCATTTATTATTATATAAAAATAAATAATAAAGGGTGAGGGGTGCCGCTGCACCTTCTCGTGTTAAGGTGGCTCCAGCCCTGCCCACGTAGTCGCATGCCACAACCATTTCAAATTACACAATTCACACAAAAAAAAGTAAAACCGTGAGTCAAGCTTTTTATGTTAAGTTTAATTTCACTTCAGATAAATAAACATCCATATTCAATACCACTGTCATATATCAAACTCTATTAATTCCTATATCACTTTAAAAAGGATAAGAAAAAATACATCAAATATACTTTCACGCCCATCCTTTCATTAAATTCCGTGGACCATCAACATGTTTAGACGCATAAAATCCATGGGGATTTACCGACCAATAATGTTCAACACCTAATTTGCCTACATAACACAGAGTTCTAATGTTGTCATCAAATAAAGCAAAACTCTGAGATTTTGAACCCCACCAAAAGTAGCATAGAAAAGATTATGACCATCTGCTCTTTCACAAAATGACCAATTGTAATTCCGTTAATAATGGAATGATATGATTTCCAAGATCAACGTCTCTTGATTTGATATGACCAACGACGCGGTGTGCAATATTTGTTGTAATAAAGATATGGTTTTTAAAAAATGTGTAACTATTACTTATGTTAATTAAGTAATTGATAATTTTATTCTTAATAACATATTGAGTAATGAATTTTTCCATTTTAAAAACACGAGACACTTACATTTGATAATGAACGTTTAATTTTGAGATAAACTAAAATAAAAATGGGGATAAATTAACAATTAGATATTATTAACTCAATTATACCTTATTGTTAGCAGGTGCAAATTTACAAGAATTTCAACCATTGTGATTTGAGAAACAAGGAGATCACTAAAAATGGCGGATGTGTGGTTGAATTTCTCTTGGACAATCTGAAGCAACTCTACTTCCATAGACACTTCTTCTTCAAGATTACCATTAAGGAAGGCATTTTTTACATCAAATTGATGTAAAGGCCAATCAAGGTTGGTTGCGAGGGATAGTAAGACCCTAACTGTATCCAACTTGGCTACCGGTGAGAAAGTCTCTTGATAATCAACTCTATATGTTTGCGTATATCCCTTTGCTACGAGTCTTGCTTTGTATCGCTCAATCGATCCATCCGCTTTATATTTAATGGAGAACACCCATTTGCAACCCACAACCTTCTTTCGTTTGGGTAAATACACAAGGGTCCATGTCTTATTTTTCAATAATGCTTCCATTTCCTCCTTTACAGCTTGGATCCATCTTGGATCTTTCAACACCTCATCAATACCGTTAGAGATCTGAGATGTGGACAAATCATGTGCAAATTTCTTAAGGGGCTCTAGAAGTGTCTTAGTAGAAACATAATTGGCGATTGGATATTTCGACCTCCGTTCTTTAGTATCCGGAGAGTATCTATTAGGTGGCTTGCCACGATTATGCCTTGGAGGTAATACATATCTACCACTACCATTTATGTCGTTGGTAGGTGTAGTAGGATTTACCTCAACGTTGTTCTCCGGAGATGATTCACTTGGCACTTCAGATGGAGGGGTTATGTGCTTATTTTCACAATTCTCAACAGGAGTTGTGGTGTCTTATTCATCATAAATACTTCCATGATTTTGTTCCTCGTTCTCATATGATCTATCAATTTCATATATGAGCCAATCAAAAACATCATTATGTATCTCCTCTTGAGGATGAGAAGGGGGTGACGATGGTGGGAAGAAAGAGTCATTCTCCAAGAACTGAACATCCATAGTCACATAGAGCTTTCGACTAGTAGGATCATAACACCGGTATCCTTTTTGATGAATACCATAGCCCAAAAAAACACACCGTATGCACATGGATCAAGTTTACTTTGTTGGTTTTTGTGGAGATACACGTAGACGACAGATCCAAATACACGAGGAGGGAGCATCAACATAGATGGAAGGGACACATAATCGGATAGAACTTGGAGTGGTGTTTTAAATGACAAAACTTTGGATGGCATTCGGTTTAACAGATGGACCGCTGTTGAGACAGCATCTGTCCAGAAATGTTTAGGCATATTAGCAGCCAAAAGCAAAGCACGTGTCGTCTCCATAATATGCCTATTCTTCCTCTCGGCAACACCGTTTTGTTGAGGTGTTTGTGGACACGAAGTTTCATGAATCAAACCATGTTCGGAGAAGTAAGTTTGAAGTTTCTTATTGACATATTCTCTTCCGTTATCAGACCGGAGAACCTTCATGGTCGCACCATATTGGGTACTAATCATAGTATGGAATGTTTTAAAGACCCCAAGAACTTCATCTTTGTGTTTGAGCAAATAAAGCCATGTCATACGTGTACAATCATCCACAAAAATAACAAACCAACAAACACCGGACATATTAGGAACGGGTGAGGGTCCCCGTACATCCGAGTGAATTAAAGCAAACGGAGTGTCACTTTTATTCATACTTAATGGATAAATAACACGATGACTTTTAGCTAAAATGCAAGTATCACATTTCAATTCAGAAGTTTGTAATTTCCTAAACAAATCAGGTAACACATGCTTCAAGTATGGTAAAGATGGATGTCCCAAACGTGTATGCCATAACCACAATGCGGTTTCCTTGTTAGTGTGATTCAGAGAACGTGTCTTCACTTGTATTCTAAAGGAGAATAAATACACGTTACAACAAAACCCTAAAGCTATATAAATAAGGAAAGGAAAATATAAACCAAATATAAACAAATATTTTACATATTTATCTATCTATTAACACACCCCCGCAGCCAAAGCGGGAGAAGGGCGAACGTTGAGACTGGTCCGGAACTCCAAAAATAGAGAGGAAGGGAGACCCTTGGTGAAGATATCGGCATACTATGAGCTAGAAGGAACATGCAAGACCCGAACATGGCCGAGAACCACCTTTTCACGAACAAAGTGAATATCCATTTCTACATGTTTGGTGCGCTGATGTTGAACAGGATAAGAGGAGAGGTAACATTATCACAATAGACAATGGTGGCTTGACGTAACGAACAGTGTAGTTCGAGTAACAAATTTCGAATCCAAGAAGTCTCAGCAACAGCATTGACGACCCCACGATATTCCACCTCAGCACTTGAGCGAGAAAGAGTGGGTTGTCGCTTTGAAGACCATGACAATAAGTTATCCCCCAAGAAAATGCAATAGCCTGAAGTGGAGCGACGAGTATCAGGGCAACCTCCCCAATCAGCGTCCGAGTAGGCAATCAAGCCGGTAGTGGGAGAAGCACGAAGGTGCAAGCCATACTCAAGAGTCCCGCGGATGTAACATATGATACGCTTCATGGCTAAGAAGTGAGGTTCACGCGGGGCATGCATAAACAAACAAATTTGTTGCACTACATAGTTGATATCAGGACGGGTGAATGTTAAATATTGTAAGGCACCGGCTAGGCTACGAAACAAGGTAGGGTCAACAACAAGATCACCCGCAAGAGCACTGAGCTTGGTTTTAGTATCGGCAGGCGTTCTAACGGGCTTGCAAGCGCTCATGTTGGCTCGAGCCAAAATTTCCTCTGCATATTTCTTTTGAGATAGAAACATAGTGCCAGGAGACCGTCGAACAGAGATGCCCAAGAAGTAATTAAGTGATCCCAAATCAGACATAGCAAACTCTTTGCTCAAGGGAGCAATAATGTGTTGCATAAAAGTGGTGGAGGAGTCTGTAAGGACAATGTCATCCACATACAGTAAAAGAAACGCGGTGTCATCCCCGCGCTTATATATAAATACTGAATTATCGTTTATGCTACTGGTAAACCCTATCCGAATGAGGTACGTAGAAAAACGTTGATACCAAGCACGTGGGGCCTGTTTCAGGCCATAGAGACACTTTCGGAGGCGACATACGTGGCGAGGTCCTGCAGGATCAACAAAGCCTGGGGGCTGAAACATGTAAACCGTTTCCTTTAGATCTCCATGTAAGAATGCATTCTTGACATCAAGCTGATGAACGGGCCAAGAATGGGAGAGAGAAAGGCTAAGCACCATCCGGATTGTAGCCGGTTTGACTACTGGACTAAAGGTCTCATCACAATCTACCCCCACTTGCTGTGAACTACCATTAACCACTAATCGGGCCTTATGACGTTGCAAAGAGCCATTTGAGTTATATTTGTGCTTAAAGAGCCACATGCACCGAATAATATTTGCGTCTTGTGGACGAGACACCAATTCCCATGTGCCATTTTTAATAAGAGCACTATACTCCTCATTCATTGTCGCTTTCTAGTGAGAATCCTGCATAGCAAAGTGATGAGATTTGGGCAAAGGAGAGGCGTGAGGGGTTTGGGCATGAAGGCTAAAAGGAACTTTCGGCTTGTGGATGCCGTGTTGTGAGCGAGTGGCCATATGGTGGCGAGGTTGGGGTGGGGTGGTTGGTAGTGAGGAGGTTGGAGGTGTCAGAGTGGGATTAGGGATGGTTTGTTGCGGTGGGCGGCGTGTGTAGACGATCCCAAATGAACGTGGGGCGGAAGAGAAGGGGGGCACTTGGGGAGATGTTTTGGGAGATTGTGGGGAGTGAGGGGTCGGTTGTGGGTTGGGTAGCGAGGCGGGCGTCAGGTGATGTTGGAGTATAAGTGGGGAGATAGGAGTTGAAGAAAGGAAATCAAGTAAAATTCGAAGTTGGCAAAGGGAAACACTTGCTCATCAAATTTTACATGTCGGGAGAGAATGACTTTCTTGGTATGGAGGTCAAGGCAAGCATAACCACGATGAGTGGAGGGAAACCTAAGAAAGATACATGGAGAAGAGCGAGGGGAGAGCTTATGTTTGGTGGTGGCGCTTAAGTTAGAGAAACAAAGGCACCTGAAGACTCTGAGATGGTCATATGTGGGGGTACGAAGGAACAAAGCATTTGTTGGAGTCCCATAACACAAAGTGGAAGTGGGGAGAATGTTGTGGTGATAGGCGGCCATTTGTAGGGCCTCAACCCAATAGGAAGGGGGCATGGAAGCATGGGTAAGGAGGGTTCGAGTAATGTCATTTAAAGTACGGATGATGCGTTCTGCTTTTCCTTTTTGAGATGAGGTATGAGGGCAAGAAAAGCGAAATTGCATGCCATGTGTATCACAGAAGGTGCGGAAAGGACCATTATCAAATTCCCGCCCCATGTCACATTGAAAGTTTTTAATGTTCTTTTCAAACTGAGTCTTTATGAGTGTGTGAAAATGGAGAAATTTAGAGTGCACATCAGACTTATATTTAAGGGGATAAACCCATACATAAATGGAGAAATCGTCAAGCAACACAAGATAATAACAGTAACCTTTGCCACTTAAAATAGGAGATGTCCACAAATCACTATGAATAATATCAAACGGGGAAAAAGTGAGAGATTGAGATAAAGAAAAAGGTAATCGTTTATGTTTTGCGACTTCACAAGAAGAACAAAGAGGGGACATATTCTCCTTATTACACGTGATGGATTTATTATTTCTAAGCATACGAAAAATATGATCGCCTGGGTGTCCGAGACGATGGTACCATACTTGTGGAGAGAGGATAGTGAGAGAGATCGGAGTGCAAGACTTGAGGATAGAGATCCCCGGAGCTATTGCATCTCATGACTAGACCCCGCATCTGAAGATCCTTTACAGAAAAACCAAATGGGTCAAATTCGACTGAGACATTATTATCACAGGTAAATTTACGAACGGACACAAGATTTTTAACAATATCGGGAGTAAGGAGGACTGTGGTTAACGAAAGGTTGGGCGTTAGTTTTGCTATGCCGGATCCCTGCACCGGAATGTGAGAGTCGTTGCCAACTAAAACATGAGAAGTAGTGCTAGTATTAAAAATGGTATGTAACTTACCGGGATGAGCAGTCATGTGGGAAGAGGCACCTGTATCCATGTACCAAGAGTCATCGGGATGCTGCAAGCTCATGGTCGAGAACGCTTGAGGGAGCTCCGTGAATTGGTTTGAAGTGTCTGTAGATGGGGCTGCGTAGGCCTGGGCAAAGGAGGATGGGTCACGTGGGGCTGGCCTAAGCAGACCAGGGTTTTCGTACGGCCGAGGGCCTGCAGTAGTGGGGTGAGGACAAGGAGGGGGAGCCCATGGGCCCGGCCAATAATAGTGTTGATCCCATTATAACAAGCACAATGACAATAAACAGTTAATAGTAAATTAATATGACACGAACAATGATTTAAAGAACTTACGTAGTCATATATCTCTTTGAAAGTGTATATGTCGATTACAATCAGATTCACGGTTTCAACTCTCTCTCTAAGATAATATATGAATCGACTACTTGAAAGTGAAACCTTAAGCTTGTATTTATATTGCTAGGTCTAGTCTAATTAAGGAAACAAGAGTTAAAGGAATTATAAACTTCCTTTTACAATAAAGCATATCCTTTCCTTATTTTGTCACAATTAAAATAGTAATAGACCTAACAATCTCCCCCTTTGTGGCAAAATGAGTCTTCATCTTCTAAGCTCGAACATACCTTCAAGTCTTCGTAGGGTTTGTCGATAAATAATTCTGTCGTCGATTATCTTGATCGCTTCTAAGAGAGAGTTTCTTTTGTCATTGCTCATCCGTGTTGCGCTCTTTCTATCTGTAGCAAGTTCTGACGCAAGCCTGTTCCGAATTCCCCATAATGTACCGTCAGAATATGCAGCCACTTCATGAACATGTCTAACCACTGCCCTTAAAGCCCTTTGCTCGTGTATGTTTCGGTTGCCCTTGTCTCTCAGATCGTTGTAGATGATCTCCAAGTCCATAATATCGAGATTAGCAAAATCGGCTTCAGAGAAGGAATACGTTTTACCGTCTTCTCTTTGAACAGTGAAAATCGGATATTCGACTTGGAAGATCCTTGCAGTGTCTATCTTCAAAATCCCGACAACCCTGTGCCTAGAGACCACTTCAGCTTGAGGTAAAGCTCTCATCCTCAGGATATGGAGATACTCTCTAACTTGAGCAGGATCCATTTCCATCACTAGATGAATGTGTGCGAGATCATCAGGTTTTGCTTCTTTGCGGAAGATCTTCTCCATGGTTTTCTCAAGATATGGCACACGGATCTGCTGATTCACCCATTTGGACTTACTGTCCATTAACATTCGTTGCCACCGAATTTGATGAGGTAGGAGTCTAGGTTCGTTTTGATCCCTTAAGGCATAGTTTCTTGTTGTGTGCCTCAAGTTCACATAGTCTTGTTCTTGAAGTACTGGTTCATATGGATCTCGGAACCAGTTTCGAAGTGAGTTGCGCAGACATTGAACATCGACTCGTTCTTCATTTTGTTCTGGTTTGGCAGGTTCGGCTGGTTCAGCAGGTTCGGCTGCTGTACTCTCGAATTCGATATCCGCAGGCTTTTCAACCGTTGGTGTATCGTCCTCTTGAGTCGTTGAAGTGCGTTTCCGTTGTTGGGTGGATTGAGCATGTGGTCTTGAATGGTCTTGAAGCTGAGGCAGCAGATGCTCTAGATCGTGATCTTGCCGTTTGGCGTGTCTCCCCCTCAGGACGAGTTGGAGCGGAGCTCGGGTCGTTCTGATGAGGTCTGGAAGTAGAAGTACGAACTGCCGGACGGCAAGACTCTTGGATTTCCGTTCGAAGAGCAGTAATAGCACCCAGGATGTCTTCCGTTTGGCGCTGTTGGGCATTTTTCATGTCAGCGAGCTCTTGGTCTATGTGTGCGCGGAATACATCGAACTCGTGACGAGTTACGGTGGGGATTTGAAGATTGCGGCGAAGAAGACCTTCAAGTGAATCCTCCGGTTGGCCGGTGGCATTGGATTCAGCGAGCAGATTAGCATACAACATCAACATGAGTTCATCGGTGTTATACTCGTATCGATGCGGGGAATGTGGTCGATCTTCGGGGGGTGATGGTAGCGGTGGGGAGTGGCTGGTGCTTGGACGGCTGGAGCTGGCATGAGCAGGTTCGGTGTGAACAGGAGTCGGCTCTTTAAGACGTGCAGCTTCACGAATTTGGCGCACAAAGGGTTCTCTTTCGGCTGTCATAAGGACCAGATGTTCAGCAAGGGTGTCTCTTGCCCTTTGTAAGTGAGCAGTAATGAGTGCTTCGCCTTCCGGGGGAATAGAGAAGGACGAAGAGGTGGTAGCTGTGGGGGTAACTCCGGGATCACTTAGATTGCCCGTTGACATAACAGTTGATTCAACTGTATGACCTACGTTCAGCATTGGCGAAGATGTAGCGCTGGTAGGATTTCCTCCCAATCCTCGTGGAATGTCCGGAATGGACATCACTATGGGAGTTCCGACTGGGCCACGGAGGCTCGCAGTGTGTAAAGACTCGTGTCCCTAGCAGGCTCTAGACTCGATGTGCACACAACCGAAGTCGAAGCAAGTGAGCTACTGCCTCTTGTTTCAATAGTTATACCTCCCGAGTGGAGGGGAGCTAGATAAGGTGCTAGACTCACAAGTATTGTTGAAACTGTTGGCTGTTGTGAGCCTTCAGAGTGGCTGGGGGGGGGGCGTGCAATTGCGCTGCTAGGTCCACAGCGACTTGTCCACTAGTCACACCCAACGAATGAGTAGGGCTAGTGGACGCGGTTACCTGGTCGGGGGATATTGGACTCTCACTCTCTATCGTTTTTGTCTCCCCTTCGCTCATCCTCACTGATTCTTTTTCAACTTGTACTCCCTCCGTTCTCCTTATCTCTCCAATAGAGGTTTCAGAGAATATGTCTGACATAGATGGGGAGGACGGATTGGCTTCAAAGTCGAAGTTGAATTGAGGTTCCTCATCAGACGGTATGGTAGGAGCGGATGTGGGTGAACGGATGATTGGATCAGGATTCGGTTCAGTTGATGACGCATCATTTTCAGAGCTGGAATCGGTTATAGCGGGTTGAGGGCCGATGCGGTTGACGGCTTGCACCTCTATTTCTGCAGTGCGTTGGCGACGACGGAGCGGTTGGTTGTCGGATGCATCTTCATCCGATGATGAAGAGCGGGGGCGGATACGTTGTAGGCTGACCAATGTTTTGAATCGGGGGGTGGGGATAATGGGTCGAGTGCGGGGGTGGTTGGTAGTAGGTTGGTTGGGGGGGGGGCTGATCAGATGCACCTCCCTCGTCATGTCCCCTCACAGTGCGCTCATCTCCCTGGTCGGGATCCCCTTGATCCTGACCCTGCTCTTCTATTCTAGGACCCTCACCTCCCTCAATATTTTCCTCTTGGATCGGCTCTTGGCGGTGCGCAACCGGAGGTGGTAGGGCCATTAAGCCATGTCGCTCCCTATAGGCTATTACACTAGGTGCATTCTGATCAGCATAAGCGAGGAGCGCTTCAGGGATAGGCATGGTATTGTGGAAGACCCGATCATTCAGGCGTAGAAATTTAAGAGCACGGGTCGGGCCTAAGGGTGTTCCGGCTCTTCTAGGAATGGCAGGTCGAGAAGTCATCATTGCATGGATGAATAGTTGAAGAAACCTCTGAAACGGAACGAATGCACGATCACGAAAGTTGGATTTGTCTTCCACTAGTTCTATAAAGTCCGTCCAGATGAGCATCGCGTAGTCGTAGTGGCAGTTGAATACGATGCCGTGAAAGATCCGAAGGACCGCCGTACTGGCCTTGGCCATGCCAGTATGTTTGCTGGTCAGACATCGATTAACGATGGTGAATAGCGTTAACCAAATCTGAGGCAAGTACATCCTCTTGAACTGGCCGGGACTTGTGAATGGTTCAGGGTATTCGTACCCGAGGGCTAGGATGTCGGCAACCAGCTGTTGGTCGGTTGCAAAGGCTTCGTATGGGTGTTCGGCGGTAGCTAGCGGTAGGCGGAGAATGCGGCGAATCCTGGCTGGAGTTAGGCGGGTGATAAAGTCATCGACCTGAGCAGTGAAATGATGGTCACCTTCGTCCGGATGATAAGTCAGTGTATACCAGAATTGTTGGAGGTAGAGCATGGGTACTCGGTGGTCTGGTGCAAAGGCAAAGCGAAGCGGATGTTGCTGAAGAATGTCAAGAATGATCTGGTGTTCGAGAGTGATGCCGAAGTCTAGTCGGTGGTTATTCGGTTTGATATGGCGAAAGTGAGCTCGTGGCATCAAGAGGTCATCCCGGTTTGCTGCGTTGATGCTTGGTTCGGTCGAGCGTTCGGATGGCATCGGGTTTTCATCATCGGACATTTGGGTCATTCATGGCTGCCATTGGTTTCTGAAATAAGACAGTTAGGCAAATCAAGTGTAAAAATTAGTGTTGTGAGTTTCAAAAAAAATGCTAAGTATTTTTATCGAGTCCCATTGGGTCGATAACAATTGTTATCGAGTGCAATGGGATCGATAAAAAAATGTTTGTCGATTGAATCAGGATCGACAACAACACTTGAAAAAATTTAGATCAAACCTGTGGAGGGGTTGTCGAGTCAATGAGAATCGAGAAGAATAGAAGAACAGGTTATCGATTGCCTAAGGGTCGATGAAAGTACTTGAAAACTTTTTAGAAAAATATCGATCTATGTATAGCATGTTGTCGACTCTATGAGGCTCGATTAGAATACATGGACCATGCAAGGGCAGGATATCGATCCAAAATGACTCGATGAGAGCACTTAGTAGTTTTCATCGATCGATTGTGAGTCGATAACAAATGTTATCGAGTCATACAGGCTCGATAAAAAACACTTGGTGTTTTTCATCGAGTTTATGAAATTCGATAACAATAGTTATCGAGTCATAAAGGCTCGATAAAAACACTTGGTGTTTTTCATCGAGTTTATGAAATTCGATAACAAAAGTTGTCGAGTCATAAAGGCTCGATAAAAACACTTGGTGTTTTTCATCGAGTTTAAGAAATTCGATAACAAAAGTTGTCGAGTCATGAAGGCTCAATAAAAAACACTTGGTGTTTATCATCGAGTTTATGATAATCGACAAGGAAGGTTATCGAGTCATAAAGGCTCGATAAAAACACTTGGACAAAATGATGGTGTTCTTGGTCACTGTAACAAGACTCGATAAAAACTCAAGGAATAATGAAGGACTCGATAAAAATGCATAAACCAGAAATAGAACTTCTAAGTGCTCAGATTTCAAACAGGGCCTAAAACTAAGGCAAAATCCTATTGCTAGGTGCGATTAGTGATAGGGAATACTTTTAGTAAAGGACTTAAGGCCAAAACACTAACTCTACCCACGATTTTGACTGTTGAACAGTCAAAATCGGAAACCCATATAAATCCCAAAAAAAACGAACAGTCAAGCATTGAAAACATGATCATGCAACAGTTTTGGGAACAAAGTGCAAGAATTAAAGATGATAAGGGGAGAATTACGAACCTGGTGGTGCTTTCGGATCTGAAAAACTCGAATTTTGGAGATTTTGATCTTGGAAAGCCAAGAACTTGAAGGGTTTTTCAGAGAGAAAGAGGGAAATTCAAACTTGTGAGGAAAGGTCCTTTGAGAGAGGGGCCCGATTTCTTTAAATAGTGGTCATCGGGTGATGACACGTGGCAGTAAGTGATTGGGCCGATGAAAAATTTCCCGTTAACAAAAGTCGTTTGGGGAGGTTATCGAGCCAGAGGGGGTCGATAATCCCATTTTTGTCGAGCCCTTAAGGGCCGAGAACTGCACTTAAATTTAATTTTTTTTTTAAGACAGAAAAATCACACATAAAAAATTGGCTCCCCCTTAATGTGTGCATACAGAGGTGTGCTCCCCCTATGAATGTGAATGAAAAGGAAAAAGTACCTTGTTGCTCCCCCTTGAATGATGAACCATGGTGATAAACACAGCGAGGTAGAAATAAAAATGAAAGAAAACATTGAAAATACGGAATTTGTAAGATATAAGTCAAAATCTAAAAAATGAGAATCCAAGTGTTATGCAGATTGACTCAATGAGTAAATGTGCAAAAACCCCTGGATGGACGTTTTTTAAGGATTTTGAATAATCAGGTTTTAAGATTGAGCATTCCCAACTTGGATACTAGGAACTGGAATCGTTTCTCATACAGTGCCTTGGTAAACAAGTCGGCAAGCTGAAGTTCCGTATTAACAAAGTATAATTCAATTGTACCTCTTTCGACGTGATCCTTGATGAAGTGATATCGAACGTCGATGTGTTTAGTCTTCGTGTGTTGAACCGGGTTGCTTGAAATGGCTATGGCGCTTTTAGAGTTACAATAGATGGGAATCTTGTTGAACCAGAAGCCATAGTCTTTGAGTTGAGTGCGCATCCATAGTACTTGCGAGCAGCAGCTTGCGGCAGCGATGTATTCGGCTTCCGCGGTAGATGTGGAGACGCACGCTTGCTTCTTTGAGGACCAACTGACCAATTTGTCTCCAAGGAATTGAATATGGCCCGAAGTGCTTTTACGATCGAGCATGCATCCGGCGTGATCCGAATCTGAAAAGGCAGTTAGTTCGAAACCCGTATCCTTGGGATACCATAGGCCAAGATTAGGTGTACCTTTTAAATACCGGAAAATCCGTTTGATCGCACTAAGATGAGATTCCTTTGGAGATGCTTGATACCTCGCGCAAAGACAGGTGGCAAACATTATGTCCGGACGACTAGCCGTAAGATACATGAGAGAACCAACCATGCCCCGGTAATTAGTTCGAAACCCGTATCATTTTCACGAGTTTTGTTCAATTGTAAAGTCTCGTTTTCAAGTTGTTGTATTTTAAATAAAAATGTTTCTTTTTCCTTTTCCGCCAAAGAACGTTTGACTTCCAACCTAGTGTGGGAATGTACGGTTTACACTCAGGAATCTTGTTTTGAAGTTCTTCGGCGGAGTAAGATGGGAAGTAGTTGTTTGGAAGAGATTCACTTGAAGATTCCTCTTCTACTATTTGAGGATAGCAGAAAGGTATTTGAAAATAGTTTTTGTTTAGTCTCTTCCATTCTTCTCTTTCCTCAACACTAGGGTCCGGTTTCATAAATTGAATTTGGTAATCTAGACCAAGGTTCAGATATTCGAATTTATAAATCGTTGGAGTATTATAGATAGCCTTTGCTAAGTGTTTCGGGTTTTCAAAACCTAAACCGTCTTTGGAGCTTAAATCTTTCGGTGCATTTAAGTGAATTGTGTGTTCAATTTGACCAAGCTTGTAAAGTTTTAATTCCAATGCTTCGAGTTTTTCTAATAAATCTTGTCTTTGAAAACTGACAAAGTCAAACTTAGATGAAAATTTGGCAGTCTCATTCCTAGATGTTTGAAGTTGGAGTGTGAGATCAGATATTTGTTTTTGGAAAAGTTCATTTTCTTCCATTAAAATCATTTTCTCCGTTTCGAGATTTTGTGCTATACTTTGAGTAGTGACAAGGTCGGTTTGCATAAGAAGCAATTGTTTATGGTTATTTTCAAGACTTGCTTCTAAATTGGAAACCAAGAGTTTCTCGGCTTTCAATTTGGAGTGTAATTCCTTTAATTGACACATTAAATCATGCATTTGAGATACAAAAGAGTCATAGTCAGAAGGGCTTACCTCGAGTGTGTAGTCGGAAGCGTTAGAAGGAGTGTCATCAGAGTAAGCCATTAAGCTGAAATGTGCTTGAGTATCCTCTTCCATGTCATCTTCATCATCTTGATTAAGCCATTGTTCATCTTCAGCTAGAAGGACTTTACCGGCTTCTTTTTGTTTGGACATCATTAGTTTGTAAGTGAAGTAGTTAGAGTCCTTCACTACTGGCTTCTTGCATTCCCTTGCGTAGTGACCAGTTTTGCCGCAGTTGTAGCACAAACTTCTTTCACCCTTGAACTTGTCTTCAGGCTTGGGTGTAGGGCGAGGTTCTTCTCTTCTAGTTTTGGGTTCAAACATTGCCTTTCGCTCATGGTTATTCGATCCCGAGGCATACCTTTGTTGATTGGGATTCGAGCGACGTGAGAAATTTTGTTGAAAAGATTTTGTAAGGAAGGCCAGTTGATGTTGAAGTTTGGCAATTTCTGGATCATAGTCAAAGTCTTCATCTTCTAATTCGGGAAACATTTCTTGAGGAACGGAAGAGGACTCTTTTGCCATTAATGCGATTGGATCCGGGTTCTTCTTGGAATTTAACCCCATAAGTTCGAGAACCTCCTCTTCATTTTGTTGAAGGGTTTCATAGACTTCATGAAGGTCAAGGTCAGCAAGATATTTGTTGTGTTTGATTTGATTAGCAAACCAACGCCATTCCGGTTGAAGATTGCTAACAAATTTGACATTGTTTTCGATCTTTGTCTTACGAATTTCGTTTTTGCTAAGTTCGTTCACCAGTTGTACAAATCGAGTATATGTGTCCGTAAGACTTTCTCCATCTTTAGCCTTGAATTCTTCATATTGAGAAATGCAGTTGGTGATTTTGAGTTGTGTACCAATCTTTGTTCCAAGCATGAATTTCTCTATGACTTCCCACATTTCTTTAGCCGTCTTCTTGTGGCTATCAATGCTCATGTAGATCTCATTGGGAAGGCTCATAAGTAGATAAGAACGGGCGAGTTGGTCACCTCTCATTATCCTCTTCTCGTTTGCATCCCAAGAACTTTTGAGTTTAACTTCCCTTCGTGCGGGTGTAGGAGGAGTGTTGTTTGGCATAGCAGGATACTCCTGATAAAAAGGCGGAGGAGGACCCTCTTTGATTGAACTCATGATCTCATCGGCAAAGTCATGACGTTCAATGAAATCAAGGAATCTATCCTTCCATTGAGAATATTCTCCCGGAAAGAGAATTGGAGGCTTGGTGTCTGATCCAATGGCCATTGCTTCTCGGGTGGTCATTGTACTGTTTGGTTGGACCTCGATCAATGAGTTTTTTAAAAAATTCTGAGTTGTCGCTGGAAACAGTAGGTTATTATCGAGTGACTAAAGAAAATCGATTGAAGGATTTTATCGGGCGTGAAGTGCTCGATGAAAATTGTTGTCGGATGAATAAGGGTCGATAATAATTGTTATCGAGTGAATAAGACGCGATAAAAATTGTTATCGAGTGAACAAGACTCGATAAAAATTGTTATCGAATTGAGTGGGACTCGATATAAAAAGTTATCGAGTGAACAAGACTCGATAACAAATGTTGAATTAAAAAAGATTTTTAAAGAAATTCGAGTGAACAATACTCGAGAAACAGATTGATTAAAGAGTTCTATCGAATATTGACTTACTCGATCAAAAAAAAAAATTCTCGATTCAATAGAACTCGATAAAAATTCTTAATTCTGAGTTTTCTGTTTATTGAAAAACCAGAAAACAAAAACACAGTGTTCTTGACTAAAAAGAACTCGTCTTTTTATGGACAAGACTATCTGGGTTTTCGAGTTTCTTATTTGTTCAATCACAAAAAATATCAAATTTACGAGAGTTTATGATTTTTACTAAGGAAATCTTTAGTAAGAAAAGCTGCAGGAGTCACAAGTTCCTGAGTTTTCTTATGTAAAGATATTCAAAAGTAAATAAAATAAACTAAAGTAATTTTAACTAAACAGAATTAACTATTTTGTAGAGGAGTCGATAAAAATTCAAGATTTAAGCAGTTTGTATCGATAAAAATTCAATCAACTGAAGGGATATTCGATAAAAAAAATAATAAGTCGAGAAAAAATTTAAATCGAAAAGAACACAGATATACCTAATCGAGAATAACACACAGAAACTGATATGATGATCGAGAAAAATTCATTGAGCAGATATGTGTTAGTCGACAAAAAAAAAATAAGAAGTTTTATCGGGTAAAGCTTGACACTGTATGACTCGACAAAAATCAATGAACAGCAGAAAAATAATTTTACCTTCTGTTTCGTGGTTTGCTCAGAAAATCGTAAAAACTCGTGATCTCAAGCTCTGATACCACTTGTTGATCCCATTATAACAAGCACAATGACAATAAACAGTTAATAGTAAATTAATATGCCACGAACAATGATTTAAAGAACTTACGTAGTCATATATCTCTTTGAAAGTGTATATGTCGATTACAATCAGATTCACGGTTTCAGCTCTCTCTCTAAGATAATATATGAATCGACTACTTGAAAGTAAAACCCTAAGCTTGTATTTATATTGCTAGGTCTAGTCTAATTAAGGAAACAAGAGTTAAAGGAATTATAAACTTCCTTTTACAATAAACGATTCCAGTTCCTTATTTAGTAATAGACCTAACAAATAGGAATATGGTGCTGACCATGGTATATGCATAGGTGGACGTAGTTGTGAACTGAGCTGATGTTGCTGTCCACCGCGGTTGGGGCGGTTATTGCGCCTTCGATTGTTATTACAGCCATTGGAGTTATTGAAGCGGTTGTTAGTTGAGGGGGAAGAGGCAACAGGTGGGGCAGCAGGAGGAGCAACAGAGTATGGAACATTCTGACAGGAAGAAGAGCGAACAAATAAAGCAGATGTATCAGAAGAAGAGCGGTTGCGGCGGGACTCTTCACGCACAAGCATGCTGCGAGCAGTCAAAAAAGTAGGTAGAGGGGCCATTTGACTGATGATACTTCCAACGGTGTCAAAGGCAGGGGTAAGTCCATTAATCAATTGAAGAACCAAACGTTGATCACTAACCGTTTCATCGACATCTCGTAGTTGATCAGCAAGCATTTTTAGATGCTGACTGTAAGCAGTGACATTTGGAAAATTGTCTAAGTTAGTGTGGTTGAATTGGTTTTCAATATCGGTTGCTTTGGCACTCTTATTGTCATGGAAAAGGTTCTTGACACGCAACCAAGCATCACGAGCAGTAGAACCAGTCTGAATAATAGTGAGGAGAAGATCTTGAGATATGGTGTCATAAATCCAAGAGAGAACGATCGCGTCGAGTTGCTTCCATTTGGTCGTTGAAACACTGGGGTCAGGTGGGGTTGAGATGGGATCCTCAATGTGGTCCATCACGTTATAGGCCCGTGCAGTGACTTGGAATAATTCAGCCCAGGTATGGTATTGGACCCGTTGCTGATCAAGGGTCAGAGGAACTAGGGTTTTAATGTTGTGCATCGTTTGAGCAGGGTGCAGAGATGGAGAAGGTTGTGGTTCCTGACCATTAGTGGCCATGGTAGAAGAAGTGTAGAAAGAAGGAGATGAAGCAGGTGTCTGGCAAAGAGAGAAGAGAAGAAGAAGCAACAGTTAGCGATGGGCAGAGAGTGACAGGGCTGGAAGCGTGGCTGAGAGAAAAGAAGCGGTGTGGGTGAACTCTGAGACATCATAAGTCATATGGTCTTTGGCCCCTTTGTCGAGAAGCCATGCCCCACAATCTGCATCATTATGAGATGTAAAGAGAGCTAGACTAGAGATACCTGATATTGCTATCCCTTTTTATCACACAAAAGTAGACCTCGGCGCAAGTATACACCTTGGAATACTGTCGTATAAAAACAAGTAATAGTGGTACAAAGTACCGGATTTATCGTTCCCACAGAGATGGTGTTAAAGCTTGTAAGGATAAAAAACTTCACTTTTACAAAAACTGATTTCAGAGGGTCAAAAACAAGAGGATTTTTGATTAACTAATTTGGTTGGTTGATTGGTAACGTCTGAGAAAATACAATTATAAAAAGCAAGCCTGGGGTGTAAGGATAAATTGAGATTTGGTTAATAATTTCATAAAAAGATATTTTATAATAGTAATTGTTGTCTTAGAAATATAATACTTTTTATAACCTCATTAAGGTTAAAACGTTTAAATATCAATAGTTAGTTGTCAATTAATTTTAGGGATATTACCACGAAATATTATAGATCCAATTATGACAAGTCGATCAACTACTCTTACAAATTCAATACACCTCTTTACTTTATTACTAACGTTAAATCTCAAGTTATTAACTTACACCCCAAACTTAAGGGTTTTAGCCTTCCATTAAGAATGGGTTTTTATAAGGTATTTTTGAAAAATAATAAAGACAATAATTAACTAGATTAAACGTAAACGAAACAACAAACTACGATTATAAAAGCAATTAAAGAAAGCATTAAAGTGCAGAAAAGTAAAAGTGGGACAAGTTTGTGCTAACAAACTTGAATAAGAAATCTAGGACAAGGTTACCATTGGCACTCTTGAATGAGAAATCTAGGACAAGTATGTTACTAACAATCTTGATAAAGTGAACATGGACAAGTTTATCAGTTATGTTCTTGAAGGAATGTTTAGGACAAGTTTACCAGTGGTAATCTTGAGAAACAACTGTGGACAAGAACACTTTGAATAATCTTGACGTTCAAGGAATAAAAAGTGCTATAATTAAAATTAACTTGAAGAAAATACGGTAAAGAAATAATGAGTAGATCAAACCATAAACTCAAAGAAACTAAAACTTACTAAAGTAAAGGCATGAAGATCTTGAAGAAACTATGAAATGTAGAAGATGATGAGAATATTTGAAACATAAAATACTCATATATTACTAATCACTTAAACCCACTTGATTTGTAAGGAAAATACTAAGTATATTGTAGAATACTTAATAAATACCTTGCACTCAAGATGAAGATCAATGATTTGAGATTACAAACTAGAAGATGGTTCTATAATACTTGCTAATATCTTACTTGCTAATCTATAGTATGCTAAAAAAGATGGTGGATTTTTGTAGCATTCTTACCCAAATGATATTGCATGCTACATGAGACAAAAGAGTGAAAATGCCAAGAAGTTGATCTTTGCTCCTTTGGATTCCTTGGATGATGGTGGTAGCTTATTGAGAAAGCAAAGGAAAGCTCTAAAAAGAGCCTCCTGGTGTGTTTTTTTTCCTACACCCAACATACATATATATATACTAGTGTCTTAATGGATATAACTTTTTACTAAGCCAAATGGACTAGTAACATTAACCAAATCCAAGCCCAAAATTACTAGCAAATCCTATTACTATTAAGTAGCCCAAAATGCAATGTTAAAGAGTTAGCCCAAAATGCAATGTTAAACTTTGACCCAAAAATAAATTACAAAAATCATCTTCCACACACATATGTGAGTTTCGGCCTAGCACAGCAGATCCGGCCCAACACAGCAAGTTCGGCTCATCTTTTGTCATCTCGATCGTATTGGCGCTCATCAAAAAGTTTCGGCTACATATCTGAAAAGGACGATAATGAAAAACATGAGTTTCGGTATCATTTTATAACATTTTATAGTAAAAAACTCAAGTTTTCTTATTTCCTAGGCAATATATTAAAAAGCTAATCAACTAACAGTATTAACTAAAAATACTAATTAAAAGTAGCTAAAAATGACTCAAAATAATACCATAATGAGCGTAAATACGGGTAATAAATTAACCGTATCAGTGTGCATCGGAAGGAATATTGGTGGTTGGTGGTATGAACAAAAGATGAGGCCCTGCACTCTTGACATCAGTACCAACAGCAATAGCGGTTGAGCCAGAATTTCTGGTAGTTTCACCGCCATCCGAGTTTTTTCGAGCTTGGAGATCATGCCACCAATCCGGGTAACCATGGAGCTTAAAACAATTTTCTCGTGTGTGCTTTTGGTTACCACAGTGAGAACATTTTCTTTCACCGGTAGCTAGGTTGCGATTCTTGGCAGGTTTATCACGGACGGTGTTCATCATAATAGATTTGGAGGCTAAGACAGCCCCTTGGATCCCATCAGTGTCTTGGGCAATCATAACCTGTTGTCGGATAGCCTCCCGTCTAACATGTGCATATGCTTCTTCAATCGTAAGGAACGGTTTAATCTGTAAAACGTCAGCACGAATATGATCTAATCGATCATCTAGGCCGTCCAGAAAAGCATAAACACGGTCTTCCTGGGTAATCCGGTTATGGTGTTGAATGTCAACAGGGCACTCCATAGGGTTCGGTCGGTGAAAATCAATTTCACGCCAAAGACCTTGCAACTCCGTGTAGTACTTTTCTAGCGAGCCGCCACATTGTTTTAATCTGCTTACACGACGTCGAAGATCGTACACTTGTGATGTATCGCTACCATCGAAGAAAGTAGTTGCAATAGCATCCCAAACAGCCTTCGCTGTAGGAAAACGAATAAAGTTGCCTATTAGAGAAGAATCGATAGAGTTAATTAACTAACCTTTAACAACAGCATTGTCGGTCCGCCATTTTCGAAAAGACGGGTCTGCTGATGGTGGTTGGGGAATGTCAACATTAATATATCCCAGTTTATCCTTGCTGGAGATATACATTTCAACCACCTATGACCAAATGGTGGTGGTTGGGGAATGTCAACTTAATGCTGATGGGTGCAGCAGGTGTTTCAGTCGTTATCGTCGGAGTCCTTGCAGTATTCAAGATCTCTGTCATCTTTGTCGTTAATTCAAGGATGGAGTCAGAGACATTAGATGTGGTGCTGGAAGAATTCTCATCATCGGGGCCAGCCATGGAAGGTTGATTAGAATAAAGAGAAAGGATCTTGATTTTGCTCTGATACCATGACAAAAATATATTCTGTGAATTTTCTTTCTTATGAAATTACAAACATACATCTTTCATTCACGAATCCTTTTAAGTTGGTTCGTGTGTTAGATATGAGATCCATAAATATTTCCCGATTTCCAGTTGAAATCACACAGTTGGTGCATTTAAGGTACGTTGCTCTTTTTGGAAACTTTAAGGTTGTTCCTCCATCCATTTCTAAGTTATGGAGTCTTCAGACTTTAATCGTTAAAACAACATCTCCTGATCTTGACATTCAAGTAGATATATGGAAAATGTCGCAATTTAGGAGTCTACGAACGAGTGGGCCCAGTTGTTTACATGGGCCCCAAGCCAAAACACGAATGGATAACGGAGATCCATTTGTACAAAGAAACATACAAACTATATATACTGTTTCACTCGATAGCTGTACAGATAACATCTTAGCAAGAACTCCTAATCTTAGAAAGCTTGGAATTCGTTGAAAACTCGTTCTACTTATGGAAAAAAACAAAGGGTCTAATAGTTTGTTTGATAATTTAGCCAAACTAAATAAGCTCGAGAAATTAAATTGTTGAATGACACATTCCCACGCCCGCCATCTGAAGGCAAATTGCGAGATCTTCCACCATTTTACAAATTCCCACCTTATTTAAAGAAGTTAACGTTATCAGACACGTTATTGGATTGGAAACATATGTCTACAATAGGCATGCTGCCAAATCTTGAAGTGTTAAAGTTGAAAGTGTATGCATTTAAGGGAGCTGAATGGAAACCGCTTGATGGTGGGTTTCGTTTGCTTAAAGTGTTGCAAATTGGAAAGAGTGATTTGGTGTGCTGGATGGGTTCAGCTCAGCACTTTCCGAGACTTGAACATGTTGTGGTAGAGCAATGTGCTAATCTGTTGGTTATTCCTTATGGTTTGGCGGATGTTTGTGCACTTCAGACGATGGAGCTGTATCATACGCCATCTGCTGTAGATTCTGCTCGGCTTATTCAGCAAAAAAAGCAAATGCAGCAGCAGCAACAACAGCATGTGAAAAGTAATGGGTTTAAGCTGGTAATTTATCCTCCAGAGTAGTAGTACCAATTCCAATCTATGGTGAGTTCCTTTCAAACTCTATTCAACAAAAGGTTGGTTTCTATCTTGTTTTTAGATATATATATATATATATATATAAACACAGATTTCTAACATAAGAGAACTTTTATTATAGAGAGAGAGAAGGTTCCTAAATATATACAAGTTTGATGGTCAATGTCTAGCTAACGCGGGACACGAACACTAAGTTTTTTTTTGTAAAAATAGGGTAGTTTTGAAAATTGTTATCATATTAAAAGGGTTGAATTCAAAAATAGTTGTGGGTCTACCATGCAAAACAAATTTAAACTACCGTAATTTTACAAAACATTTTAAAAACTACCCTATTTTTACAAATCATTTGAAAAACTACCCTATTTTTGCAAAAAATTCCACGAACACACCCCTCAAACATAGGCTAGATGACTACATGCGCCTGGTGCAAAAAGATTATCAGAAAAAATATAGACAATTATGAATGACTATGTACTCAATGGATGTGAGTAGAAGTTTCACCCTTTTTTTAAAAATGTCCCGTGCTATGTCCAAACTAATCCCTGCAAATTGCGACCGTAAGACATCAACCCTGATAAACCTGAGTTGTTACAATTCTTGTGGACGCCTGAAATTGAAAAGAAGTTTCACCCTGTATTTTTGCAACAATTATGCTCAAAGGTATAACAATTTCATTCCTTTCTTTCTATTCACATGTTGATGGTTTTTTCGGAAACAATCTCTCTATCTTTTGAGACAAATGCCAGATTTGAGTACATCTTAACCCCATAACCCTACTTCTGGTTGGCATATGATGGGTTTGGTTTTATCCCTTTCCGTCCATAGTGATATTGTATGGTTTATGCTAATATTTAACATGAATTGTTCTTCCTTTTGATTGTGACACAAATATGTGGATACAAATTCATGTTTTTTGGCCATTATCTGCCAAATATCTACGTTCCTGAACGTTTCATTTCTTGTTTAGAGTTTCTGATGAAATATTATATTTTGAAATCGGATGATTTGCATTTCCTTGAAAAAGTAATGTCAATTGTGTTGTGTTTTGATTTGCAAGAAAATAGATAGACGAAACTCTTGGAGGTAGCTCAACTGCTCATGTTTCGAGTTTGCTCTCTTTAGTCTTCAATTTTGTGTTCTTTGAGCACGACGAGAAGTTTTTCCAAATACTAGATTCATATGTTATAAATGTTTTATTGCAACAATGAAAACGATAAATAGAGTAGGAATGATCCAAACAGGGTTGGAATTGTGACATAATTGTAACGATCCTCCAAAGAAGGATGTAACTTTTGCACGATTGCACATCTACCATGCGATCGCGTAGAATGCTTAGTGTTGTTAGGCACAATTATGCCACACCGAAAAGCATATATATGCCTTGGAAAGGTGTTATGGTTGTGAAGGAAGGATCACTAATGAATCAAGAGCATGATATATGTGTTTACGTGTTTATAATGCTTTCAAGTATGTCGTATATGTTTTAGAATGATTTAAATAAATGTTATGCACGAAAATGTTTTAAGTATGTATATAGAGTCGTGCCTCAGGTTGCCGATACTGACAAGGGTCAACACATTTAAGGTACATCTGTGACGTGCCAAGTGATCATATAAACATCAATATATCGCCAAGATCGTAAAGTTGTTTTTTATAAAAAAAATCATACAAGCCTAATCGAAACTTAAAAGAATATAAACATTGTGTAAAGGGACAAAATTTGTTTTCAATTATGAAGGATTTGTTTTTAGACCATTTTAGTGAAACGTTTGACCTTTCAAAAAAACAAGATTTGAACCACAAGACTTGTGGCGTACTGGTTAAGGGTTGTGGGGGATGAGTCTAGATAACCCATCTACCCCACGTTCGAATCCAGACGCAAACAACTTGTGGCCACTAGGGAATTATCTCAGGGCTGCATGCTTTAGCAGTCTTAAAATTGTCAGGGACTAGTCTAGGCAAATGCCTAGGATACCCTTTTAAAAAAAACAAGATTTGTCCAAAATGTGTAAATTGAATTTTGGGGTTGTGTGTGTTAAAATGGGTCTAAATTTGATGAAAGTTCTATAAAAATTCTATTATAGGCAAAGTTTACACTTCGTATGCTTTTTATGGGTTTTCGTAAAGAGAAATACAATTTAACAGATAAAGAAATCGAAATTCCTGGAAAACAAAATTCGGACGTCCGCATAACACATCCATCCATTTTTGTACTTCATTCTGGCATATTATTTTGTACAAATATAAATAGTTGTCTCGTTTAGCTTTTTAAAAACTCTTCCTTGTTATTCTTACACGAATTTCACATTGTATTCAACAACATTTAGGAGATTTTAATACAATACACTCATGCATGTTATACCCAAAATTTACGTCGTTAACTCCGTTAAGTTTCGTTAAAATTCTGTCGTTAACACCGTTAGATAATGTTATAACTTGACTAACGAAGTACTAACCGTGCGACTTAACGTCGTTAATGATATATCCGTTATATCGTTAGCTCTATATTTATATCATTTCAGTTACGAGTCAAAGACATTATGGCGGCATTAAAGACAAATCATGAAGACTCGTCCGCTATGACCGTTTGGCCGTTACCAAGACCATCGTCCAGGTTCAAGTATAAAAAGAGAGCTCAAATCAACAACAAGGACAGATGGTAACATAGCGAAATACTGAGAAAAGCTCCGAGTACATTTTGACGAACTTACGATACCACAGTCCAAACTCACGACAACAGCACTGCAAGTCACGACAATAGTCGTAGACTCACGACCGATCATTCATACTATTTTTGTAACCTTGTTTATTGTTCTTAAGACCGGCGTCCCTGTTTGACGTCCTTTTTTCTTAGTGCATTGACAATCCCCTTACGGTCGTCCGCGGTTTTTCTCTCGGAAGGGAGTTTTCCGCGTCAACAATTCTTTGTGTCGTTTACATTCTGTATGTTTGTTTTTCGAATTGGTTTTCTTTTTTTAGTTGATAAAGGTCCGAATCGTTAGTCTATCTTTAGGTCATTTTTTGGCATTAACAGTTTTGCGCCATCCGTGGGACCCAACTAAAGAAAAGATCTCTTCGAAAAACTTTCTTTACTACTAATTTGTTTAAGAACATTCTTTGAAACAGGAATGGTGAGGATAGAAGATAACCAAAGCGGAAACGCACGAAATCAAACGCCAAACGAATTGGAAACCTTGCGACAACGAGTGAACTTTTTGGAGGAACAAAATCGCAAAGCTAACCAAGAAATCCATGCTCTAAGGAACCCAAATGTCGGCTCGTCCTCTGTCTCAGTCCCGCTCTTTGGATCTCAGGGTACGCTACCACCGCCTCTGCCACGCCGTACCGTGCCTACCTCGTTTCCAGTAAGACTGCCACCACCTCCACCACGAAGTTCTGCGCCCAATTCAATTCCGGGTGCATCACCAAGCAATTCCGTTCTGGAGCAAACATACATGTCAGCATCAGTTCCACAAAATACTACAACGTTTCCACTAAATAGTTCCGTCATTGATTCAACATACATATCTATGCCATTTTCTCAGCCACTGAATAATTCCAATATTGGGCAAACATACTTATTCGTACCCATCCCAACCACCGCGGTATATACGTACGTTAATTCACCATACACAACCACTAATGGCGAAAAGTCATGATTTCACCTATCAGAGCATACCGTTTACCACCAATCATACGTCGATCCCCATGATGAATACAAACCATCCATTCAGCACTTACGAAACCCCCCACGATGACTCAGTCGCTCGGAAATTCAAGCAACTTGAAGAACAGAATGAGAAAATGTTGTCATTACTTGCAAAACTACCTGGAGCAGCAGTGCCCGTCGACATAGAGCCCCCCACGGGTTTTCAAGCTTCACCTTTCGCTGATATGATCGCTCTGATAGACGTTTCCAAAAAGTACAATATTCCTACGTTCACTCTGAAGTATTCCGGTTTCACGGATCCCAACGAGCATGTCGCGCAATATAAGCAACTCATGTGGACGACATCGATACACCATAATTTTCAAGAATTTTGCATGTGCAAAAGCTTCGGAGCATCCCTCACAGGTGCAGCATTACAGTGGTTGATCAACCTCAAGCCCAAGTCGATCAATTCGTTTGCCGACCTCGTCAACCAGTTTTTCCAGCAATTCGCCAGCAGTCGCAAGATGGAGAAACAAACTAGTGACCTTTACTACATAATTCAAAAGGAAGGAGAAATCGTCAGGAATTACTTCAACCGCTTCAACATGGAGATGATCGGGATACATAATTGTGACGTCAAAACGGCGATCGAAGCTTACAAATTAGGGCTAGACAACAGCTCGGGTCTATATCTAGATCTTACCAAATATCCTGCCGATACATTTGAAGACATGAGAGCACAGACCTAGGCTCATAAGAGAGTCAAAGATGACGCTGTCTTCCGACAACAAAGATTTTCCGATAAAGGGGTGCTTGGAGTCAAAAAACCTGAATTCAAAAATTCAAAAGTGGTTTCTAACGTCAGGCAGGAAAAAAGAAAAGTCGAACCTAAGGTAAACCCCAAGTTCACCCAATACCCAAAATTGTCAACTTATGGTTTTGCAGGTACTTTGAAGGAATTAGTGGAAACATTGAAAAAATATCCAAGCTACAGTACGATGGCCCAAGAAAAGTGATCGTCCGAACGACCAGAAGGATACGACGAAATGGTGCGATTTCCATAATGATCATGGGCACGACACGAACGATTGTCAAGTCCTCAGGAAAGAAATCGCATGGCTATCACAAAAAGGCTATCTCAACGATTTGGTCTCGACGCAGGCCACAGGTAACACCCCTAGACCCACATCTCCTACGCATATTAAAGTCGTGAATTGTGTGACAGGAGGATCCGACGTGTGTGGATTAACATACCCAGCCGCTAAGAGACACGCGGGGCAAAAGTTTGACGAGTCCAGCATCCCCGTTGATTATCAAAAAGGAGGCGACAAAAAGCTTGACTCCCTGACAGTAACATTCAGCGACGAGGATCTACGCGACACCAGACGAAGACATCATGATGCCTTGTAGTTCAACTCACCATCGAGAATTGTCTGACCAAAAGAATTCTCGTCGACGGAGGAAGCTCAGCCAACATCATCTTTCTCAATACACTCAAGGCTATGGGGATTAGCGAGGAAGAAATCGTACGACGATCAACGGTCTTAGTCGGCTTTAATGGCGACGCATCCACGACATTGGGCGAAATTACGCTACCCATCTTTGCGAAAGGAGTCAATAAATCGACTCGCTTTAACGTGGTCGAGTGTTCCTCAGCTTACAACGTTATCCTTGGAAGGCCCTAGATACACGATATGATGGTAGTCCCCTCGACGTACCATCAGACGGTACTTGGATCATGTATTGGGCAATCATCTACATATTCAGGGGAGTTTTCTTGTTCCCTTTTGCTTTTCAATGATTTAGACTATGCCACAACATGCTTATATTGAGGACAATATATGATTTAAGTGTGGGGAGGGAATTAGTGTGGGGATTGCATGATTAAGGGCTCCATTTTTTTGAATTTTTGGCTTGTTTTTGGGCGATTATTAAGTAAATTGCATGAGTTGATAATTTTCTGCTTGTAATGCCATGAAAACCATAGCATGAATGATTGTATGGTTTGCTTGTGTAGTTGTGATTAGCACATTTGAGATGACTTTTGTGAATCTTGCTAATTTTATAGACAAAAATGAACCCGTGAGCTTTTGAGCCATGATTGAACGTTATATTCAATCTTATTATCTTTTTGGTGTGCATTGCATCTTCCATATGTGTATCACTCTAGAACTTGCATTAAGACTCTTCGAGGTTGCATTTAGGCAATACTAGCGTGTGGAAATGAGAAAGGCCATTCTTGATGTTAATTTTAACCATTTAGCCTAAAGCCAACCCTTACACTTATGTCCTTTTTGATCACCCATTTTGAGCCTAATTACCCATATCTTTGTTATTACACCACATTTTAACCCCTAACCAAACATTTCACTTACCGGACTTTGGGAATGAGACTATGTTTTATTTAGACTCCTTGGGCGTATATATATATATTAAAAAAAAACCATCTACTTGATCGAAAATGCTTATATTATGATCGGTAGATGTCAAAAAAAAGTATATATATATAGAAAAGAAGAAAAAATCTATGTATATATGTATATAAGAGAGAGAAAAAAAAAGAGAAAATATATATATATATATATGGAAAAAAAGAGTATATATATTTATATATGAATAAATGAAGACCAAGCTTGAAAAGAAAAAAAAAATCAATTGTCTCCATAAAGTGCTTAGTCAAATGAGAGCTCAAAAGTTGAGAAATTATGTGATTGTTTGGGTGTGCAATATGTGGGAGTATGCACTTTGATTCTTAGTTTAGTTTCCGAAGTCCAATTTTAGACACTTTACCAAAACTTTGCCTACCTTAACCCCTAGCCAAGTTACAACCCTTTCTAAAGACCTTTTGATCCACACTTAGTATTGACCATTAGCAATGGAGAATTGAGATTTGATGCAAGCTTATGGTAGTGTATGTGCGTGTGAATTGATGCCAAGAGTGAAAACACTTACACCATTGTGTGAATGAGCGATTAGAGTAGATTTATATCCTTTGTGAGGTGTTTGTGAAATTAGCAAGAGTTCATCTTTGGTTTGTCTTGTGTGTCGATTGTTATTATGCCGGTTAAATCGTGCCTTCATGAAATGTTATGTATTTTTTTTATCGACTTTCTTGAAAGTCAACTTGTGGAATTTGCTTTGTGCTAAAACCTTAGTGTTTGCCCGATGACGGTCAATGATCTAAGTGTGGGGATATTTTGATAATCACAAATTTGAACTTACTTTTATATCAAATTCCTTGCATTGAGCCATGTTTTAACTGCTAATTAACCCTTTTTGATATTGGTTTTTGATGGGTGCTAAAAAAATGGATTTTAATACACATAGATCATATATTTCAGAATTTTACTAGAGTGAGCATAGTTTTCAAAGTCATCATGGGGTGAGCATAAAATGCAAATAATGCAATTTCAAACTCACGATGACTGTTGTTTCATTAGGGTTTAATTTTCTTTGGTCCTTGTGTGGTAGGCGCTGGAAGAAACCCAAGAGAAAAAAAAAGAAATTGCAGCCCATATCATTCAAGTCCAGTCCAGCAACAATCCATCAGCATCTCTCACGTCTTCTCTCTCGCCGCTTGCTGTCAAGACCAACCAGCGCCACAACCGGCGCTAGCCTCTGTTTCGAATCAGATTCAACCCCGCTACTTGCTGCCTCATCTAACCAACGTCCTAACTAGCGTTGGGCACTGTTCGATTTTGCAAAAATGCAGTCGCGTGGGTTGCTCCCGTGGGTTAGTTCGGACACAACTAGCGTCCGCCAAAATTTCAATCGGCCACGTTCCAAATACAGCGGTTTATATCGATTGGGTATAAAAGGGAGGTTCGATAACTGAAACGAGGATTCGATGGAAGAGAAAAAGAGACCGATTGGAGAAACTCAAGAAGCCAATTTTGGAGGATTTCACCATCAATTTCTCATCTATTTTTGGTAATTTCTTAATTTTCTTAGTTTGTTAACCCTAGTTTAGCCATGTGTGGCTAATTTCTTCATTCCAACTTTAGACACTTTAGATTTTTGATGTTTTTCTACCTTGAGATTTCGTTGTAATTGTTTGGGACAAGTTTATTTGTTGGATTTCTAGGTTAAATGTCAATTTCACTTTGAATGTTAATTAATTTGGCCAATTATTTGATGTTCTTGTGAATGAGTGTTAGTCAAAATATTAGATACGGAATTGTCTAATGGTTTTGATGAAGTGGCAATTGAACTCTTTCAATTTCAATAAGGTTTTTGAAATGACTTCTTGAAATCTTACAATCAAAGTGGTATTAAGCCGAGCTTATGAGCTTAATTCTTTGAGTCGTGTTTTCTTAGTTCGTTAATGCTAATTACACCGGGAATTTTGAGAGCTTGTTCATTGTTCCTTTTGTAGTTAAGATTTAGCTAAAGAGCTTATTTTAGCTAATGTCTAGTTTAGTGAAAACTTAGGTTGTCAGAGCTTATTGACAACTATAATCGGCTTAATATTGTCCTATTCTTTTTATAAATGGCGAAATCAATGATAGGTGTTCAACATCATTATCGAGAGTGCTCTAATGTTGGGTTTTTAATTTATTGCATTTTTTATAAGTTTTTAGTTTGCATGTTTAGTTTAGTTAATCAAACCCAAACCACCCCCCCCCCCTCGTATTTACTTTTAAATTTTCATTCTTGTACTTGGATTGTCTAGCCATAATAAGTTTAGCCGAGTCTCTGTGGATTCGACCCGACTTATCGCTACTACAATATTATTTGTAAATAGCCAATAGTTGGAATTTATTATTTGGTGGACTCGGCATCCGTCAAATTTTTGCTACATCGAAGATTTCACAAACCAAAATTGGGTTTTGGGGCATTTGATTACGGGGGCCTATATTCCCCGTCTTTTGGCACCTATCACAACTTTTACAAAACAAGTATGCATCTTTAAAAAGCGAGGGCCAAAATAAACCACAATCTAACACTTTACGAGCCGTACGCTTTGGACCAAAATGCCCCCCACAAGCATATTCGTGACAAAATCGAAGTACATTGTGTACTTCGTGTTGGAGGACACATCTTCTGATAATTTGATCAGAACAGTGTTTCCAAAGATAAGGATCATCCCACATATAATATTTAGCATGACTTCTAATTCTATCCTTTTCATTTCTAGTTAACGTACCTGGCAAGGTGTTTGTAACTAAATAGTTTACAATATCCGCATACCAGGGTGTGGTCTCTTGAATGGCTATAAGATGCTCATCGGGAAACTCGTCCTTCAAGGTGGAAGGATCCTCACCATTTAGCAATCGGCTCAAGTGATCGGCCACCAAATTCTCCGATCCGCTCTTATCCCGAATCTCTAGATCGAACTCTTGTAGAAGCAACATCCAACGGATAAGGCGTGGCTTGGCGTCCCTTCTTTTTCATCAAATATTTAAGATCTGCATGATCAGAAAAAACTATGACTTTAGTACCAAGTAGATATGAGCGAAACTTTTCTAAAGCAAATACTATGGCTAAAAGCTCTTTCTCAGTCGTTGAATAGTTGCTTTGGGCACTATCCAACGTGCGAGAAGCATAGTATATAACATGTGGGTCCTTACCAAACTTCTGTCCCAAAACAGCCCCGACCGCGTAATTACTCGCGTCGCACATGATCTCAAAAGGGAGATCCCAATTTGGGGGCTGAATTATTGGGGCAGAAGTTAACTTATCTTTCAGCTCATTGAATGATTGCTTGCACGCCTCATCAAAGTGGAAGTCCACGTCCTTTTGCAAGAGACAACAAAGTGTTCGGGTGATCTTCGAGAAGTCCTTGATGAACCTTCGATAGAACCCTGCATGACCAAGGAAAGAACGGACTTCCCTAACACAAGTAGGGTAAGGTAAAGTCTTAATAACATCAATCTTTGCTCTATCTACCTCTATACCCTTGTTTGAAACAATATGACCCAAAATAAGACCGTGATTAACCATAAAGTGACATTTTTCATAATTTAGGACAAGGTTAGTCTCGATGCATCTTTTCAAGATTTTGGTCAAATTATTCAAACACTCATCAAAAGAATTACCATACACAGTGAAATCATCCATAAACACCTCAATTATATTCTCTACATACTCGGAAAAGATACTTACCATGCATCGTTGAAAAGTAGCGGGTGCGTTACATAGGCCAAAAGGCATACTCCTATAAGCAAACGTACCGAATGGGCATGTAAAAGTAGTCTTTTCTTGATCCTCCGGTGCTACAGCAATTTGATGGAAACCTGAATAACCATCAAGACAACAATAGTGAGATTTTCCGGCTAATGGCTCAAGCATTTGGTCAATAAAAGGAAGCGGAAAATGATCTTTACGAGTAGAATAATTTAACCTCCTATAGTCGATGCATACTCTCCATCCATTTTGGACTCGAGTAGGCACCGACTCACCTTCGGTGTTTTTTACCACAGTCAAACCCGTCTTTTTGGGTACTACTTGAACCGGACTTACCCACTTGCTATCCGAACTTGAGTAGATAATACCTGCGTCAAGGAGTTTAAGGATCTCCTTTTTCACTACCTCCATCATTGGTGGGTTAAGGCGGCGTTGAGCTTCTCGAAAAGGCTTGTAATCGTCCTCTAATAGGATCTTATGCATACAAATTGAGGGACTCAACCCTTTGATATCGGCTATGGTCCAACCAATAGCCTCCTTGTGCTCCTCAAGCACACTCACCAACCTTTGCTCTTCATCGCTTGAAAGCTTTGTAGAAATGATTACCGGTAAAGTCTTGTCCTTGCCTAAATAAGTATACTTTAGGTGGGTTGGTAACTCCTTCAACTTGAGTTCGGGTGCCTGCACAATAGAAGGAAACAACTTTGTGTAAGAAGAAGGTAAATTAACTTTTGCTACCTCAAACTTCTTGTGTCGGTCAGATTCTATAGCTGAGACCGTCTCTTTGAGCTCGGGCTCCAACTCATACTCTTCCATCAACATATTGACTGTTTTTACATCTAGGTGCCTTGTAATTGCAACCTCCAACAAATCACGGTTAGTCAAATCATACAAATCATGAGTAATAGGATCTAAAATATCAACAAAATTAACAGATGACACATCACTAGGGTATTTCATGGCATCATACACATTAAACTTTATAATTTCACCATCAAATTCCATAGTGAAAGTACCGGCATCAACATCAATTTTCGTCTTAGCTGTTTTCATAAAGGGTCTTCCCAACAACATTAAAGAAGACTTGAAGGTATTAAGCTCCTCCATATCTATGACATAGAAATCGGCCGGGAAGACCAACTCACCAACTTTTACCAACACATCCTCAAGGACTCCCTTGGGATACACAATAGACCTATCGGCGAGTTGTATAACAACTCCCGTTTTCTTAAGAGGTCCCACATTCATTGACGAATAAACTGAATAAGGCAGGACATTTATAGACGCTCCTAAATCTAGCATGGCTTTATCAATCAAAACATTTCCTATCATACAAGGAATAGTATACATACCTGGGTCCTTACACTTTTTGGGCATCTTGGCTCCTCGTAGAACGGCAGAGACGTTCTCTCCCATGCTTACCTTCTCATTCCCAACTAACTTCTTCTTGTTTGTACACAATTCCTTCAAAAACTTAGCATAACGAGGTATCTTTTTTATAGCATCTAGGAGTGGAATGTTTACCTCAACACGGCGAAAAGTTTCCAAGATCTCTTTATCTTCTTGCTCCTTCTTTGATTGCTCAGATCTCTTTGGAAATGGTGGTCGGAGGACCACTTCGGGTGTTGCTCTTTTGCCCTCGTCCGTCTTTTCCTCAAGTTTATTCTCACTTGGTTTGGTTCCAACGATCTCGGCCTCTTTCTCTTCGTTCCGTGCACTCTTCTTCTTAGGCTCGGGATCTGGTACTATCCTGTTTCGCAATGTAATAGCACTAACATTAGCTTTCGGAGGTGGTTCGGTTTGGGACGGTAACTTACCTTGATTTTCGATACGATTGAGTGAAACCGCCATTTGACCGATTTGAGCCTCCAAGTTCTTGTGTTGGACCACCAAGTTCTGAATATTTGTTCTTGTCTCCTGTTGAAATTGTTGGGTGTTAGTTGCAAGAGACTTAACAATGTCTTCTAGAGACATACCTGAACTGCTTGGAGCTTGGTTGTTAGGCTGAAAATGCGCCTGTTGTTGGAAGGGCTGTTGGAATTGCCTTTGTTGATATTGTTGTGGAGGTCTTTGGGCACCAAAGTTTGAGTTATAGAACCTTTGTTGTGGTTGTTGGCTCGGAAAGCCTCCAATGGCATTAACGTCTTCAGGTGTAACCAAAACATCTTCTTGTAATTGTGGACACGCGTCCGTAGGATGGTTCACTCCGCTGCAGATTCCACATGCCTTTACATGTTCTTTCCCAACGACTAGCTGCTTAACAAGGTAGTCAAATCATATAATTTACTTTCAATGCTAGCGACATTTACCTCATTTGCCCTTTGGGGTTCTCTCCTCATATCACCTCGAACACTAAAATGCTGAGAATTCTCAGCCATAGTGGTGATTAAGGCCCTCACTTGAGTTGGGGTTTTATTAAAGATTGCCCCTCCACTAGCGGCATCTATCATTTTTCTCTCCATAGGAAGGAGACCCTCATAAAAATATTGCAAAAGGAGTTGGTCAGAAATCCCATGTTGTGGGCAACTAACACAGAGATGTTTGAATCTCTCCCAATATTCATGGAGAGTTTCTACATCTCTTTGTTTTATGCCACAAATTTCCCTACGAAGTGTGGCGGCTCGGGAGGCGGGAAAAAATTTGTCTAGAAATAACAGCGCCATTTGGTTCCAAGTCGTTAACGAACCGGGAGGTAACGAGTAGAGCCAATCCTTAGCCCGATCTTTTAAAGAAAAAGGGAATGCCTTTAACTTTATTAGATCTTCTGCAACCTCGTGAGGTTTCATACTTAAACACACTACATGGAACTCCTTGAGGTGTTTGTTAGGGTCCTCGTTCTCCAACCCATGAAAGGTGGGAAGGAGATGGACCAACCCAGTTTTAAGCACGAAATTAGCGTTATCTTGAGGATACCTGATACATATGGGCACTTCGGCGACATCCTGTGTCGCGAGCTCTCGTAGAGTCCGCTCCTCACCCATTTTGACTTTTGGCTACTCTTCCTTTTCTTCTTCTTTGTCCGAATCGCTAGACAGGTCAATATCTTGCCAGATATTTAACCCTGGTGACGAAGTTACCTCACCTAACTTCTTTCGAAGCTTGGCTTGTTTCCTTAGCTTTTTCGCGGTTCGTACAATTTTCAAGTCAAGTGACAAAGGTGAACCTGTACGAGAAGATCTAGGCATAAACCGTTAGAATACCGAGTCCCCGGCAACGGCGCCAAAAATTTGACGGATGCCGAGTCCACCAAATAATAAATTCCAACTATTGGCTATTTACAAATAATATTGTAGTAGCGATAAGTCGGGTCGAATCCACAGAGACTCGGCTAAACTTATTATGGCTAGACAATCCAAGTACAAGAATGAAAATTTAAAAGTAAATACGAGGGGGGGGGGTTTGGATTTGATTAACTAAACTAAACATGCAAACTAAAAACTTATAAAAAATGCAATAAATTAAAAACCCAACATTAGAGCACTCTCGATAATGATGTTGAACACCTATCATTGATTTCGCCATTTATAAAAAGAATAGGACAATATTAAGCCGATTATAGTTGTCAATAAGCTCTGACAACCTAAGTTTTCACTAAACTAGACATTAGCTAAAATAAGCTCTTTAGCTAAATCTTAACTACAAAAGGAACAATGAACAAGCTCTCAAAATTCCCGGTGTAATTAGCATTAACGAACTAAGAAAACACGACTCAAAGATTTAAGCTCATAAGCTCGGCTTAATACCACTTTGATTGTAAGATTTCAAGAACTCATTTCAAAAACCTTATTGAAATTGAAAGAGTTCAATTGCCACTTCATCAAAACCATTAGACAATTACGTATCTAATATTTTGACTAACACTCTTTCACAAGAACATCAAATAATTGGCCAAATTAATTAACATTCAAAGTGAAATTGACATTTAACCTAGAAATCCAACAAATAAACTTGTCCCAAACAATTACAACGAAATCTCAAGGTAGAAAAACATCAAAAATCTAAAGTGTCTAAAGTTGGAATGAAGAAATTAGCCACACATGGCTAAACTAGGGTTAACAAACTAAGAAAATTAAGAAATTACCAAAAATAGATGAGAAATTGATGGTGAAATCCTCCAAAATTGGCTTCTTGAGTTTCTCCAATCGGTCTCTTTTTCTCTTCCATCGAATCCTCGTTTCAGTTATCGAACCTCCCTTTTATACCCAATCGATATAAACCGCTGTATTTGGAACGTAGCCGATTGAAATTTTGGCGGACGCTAGTTGTCTCTGAACTAACCCACGGGAGCAACCCACGCGACTGCATTTTTGCAAAATCGAACAGTGCCCAATGCTAGTTAGGACGTTGGTTAGATGAGGCAGCAAGTAGCGGGGTTGAATCTGATTCGAAACAGAGGCTAGCGCCGGTTGTGGCGCTGGTTGGTCTTGACAGCAAGCGGCGAGAGAGAAGACGTGAGAGATGCTGATGGATTGTTGCTGGACTGGACTTGAATGATATAGGCTGCAATTTCTTTTCTTTCTTTCTTTTTTTTTCTCTTGTGTTTCTTCCAACGCCTACCACACAAGGACCAAAGAAAATTAAACCCTAATGAAACAACAGTCATCGTGAGTTTGAAATTACATTATTTGCAATTTAATACTCACCCATGATGACTTTGAAAACTATGCTCAATCTAGTAAAATTCTGAAATATATGATCTATGTGTATTAAAATCCATTTTTTTAGCACCCATCAAAAACCAATATCAAAAAGGGTTAATTAGCAGTTAAAACATGGCTCAATGCAAGGAATTTGATATAAAAGTAAGTTCAAATTTGTGATTATCAACGGTAAAATTTCCTACTCCCTGGGGGGATACAGGAAATAAGAAGTGAACGAAAAGACGCAAGAGAATGCTACAAAGTTGCAATGAGAGCTCGAAAGCAGAGCATCTAGCAATTATAGAGCCAGGCGGACGACAAGTCCCCTGACGACTACGAACTCCAGGAAATCGCCTTGGATCCAGCCAGACCCGAACGCACAGTATTCCTGGGGGCATCCTTGGACGAAGAAATAAAAAATGATATCATACGATTCCTAAGGGACCACTCCGATTGTTTCGCATGGACGCACGAAGATATGGTCGGCATAGACCCGAGTATCATATCATACAAGTTGGACGTGAACGCAAGTTTTCCCCCGATCAAGCAAAAGCGAAGGAAGTTTTCACCTGAAAGGAACAAGATTATCAATGAAGAGGTCGATAACTTGCTGAAATCCGGAAAGATTAGAGAGGTCAAGTATCCAGATTGGCTGGCCAACGTTGTTGTGGTTAAGAAAAAGAACGAAAAGTGGCGAGTTTGTATTGATTTCACTGACTTGAATAAGGCATGTCCCAAAGATCCTTTTCCTCTTCCACACATCGATGCCATGGTCGACGCCACAGTTGGACATGAACTCTTGACATTCATGGACACCTATTCCGGATACAATTAAATACTCATGCATCCGGACGATCAAGAAAAGACAGCCTTCATGACAGACAAAGGCATCTATTGCTACAAAGTAATGTCGTTCGGTCTAAAGAACGCCGGATCAACGTACCAACGACTCGTCAACCTTATGTTTAAAGATTTCCTAGGCAAGACAATGGAGGTATACATCGACGATATGCTCGTAAAGTCAAAGCGCAAGATCGATCATATTGAGCATCTCAAAGAATCTTTTGAAATCCTAAGAAAATACGATATAAAGCTGAATCCGACTAAATGCTCCTTTGGAGTTCGCGCGGAAAGATTCTTGGGACACATGGTGACACGTCAAGGTATTGAAACTAGTCCAGATCGAGTCAAAGCAATCTCGACTTACGATCACCAAGGATTCTGAAAAAGTACAATGCTTGACTGGGAGGGTCGCAGCTTTAAATCGTTTTATTTCAAAATCGTCGGACAGATGTCATTTATTCTACAATGTCCTCAGAAAAAATAAAGGTTTCGACTGGACTGATAGTCACAAAAGAGCGTTGGATGAGCTTAAGGTGTACATGATATCTCCACTTCTTTTGTCGAAACCAAAAGATCACGAAACCCTATACCTATACTTATCGGTAAGTAACTGTTGGGTCACCGATGATTTGGTGATGAACCACCTTCCTTTGTATGAATGAACTTTTACAGGTTCTTTTGAAGATCTGAAATATGCTTCAAGTATTGAAGAGTCAAAGACTATTCAATCAAGGGTTGTACATCAAAAAGTGGAATTTTGGATGTATCAACCAACTTCAATATTCAGATCATTTTGCCAAGTCAAGATTGGGTCAACAATATAGTGGGTCACCGATGGTACACTCCAAAGTCATCAAAAGTACTAAGGACATCAAATAAGATGAGGTCATCAAGTTTGATGTCATGGTCACCGACACTATAATCTTGGTCACCGAAATTGCAGGTATATTTTCTAAGGCTGTGATATCAAGTCACAAGTTCAAGGGTGTACACTTTTGGCATTTAGTGAAAGATGAAGTTTATCAAGCAAAGTGTACACTTATCAATTCCAGCCTTACAAGGTATCCAACGATGTGATACATAGTGTGATGTATCACTTAGCAATTTCAAAGAGATAAGTTCTTGACTCACATCAATTACAAGACACGTGATCCAGCAAGAACTTGGGCATCAAGCCTTAAATAAAGACATTCTCTTTTATTCTTATAAAAGGAATATTTGTCTTTTTGCTAAAAGGTTTGATGGGACTTCACAGAGCATGAAGAAAAGAAGATAAAGTTATCTGACATTACGTGCTACAAGGAATGGTTCATCCATTATTCTAGTACAAAGGAAGTAGTCTCTTCCTTTGTCCAGCAGATAAACTTCCAGCTAATGAAACCTTGACAGCTGTCCACATGCATCCCATGCATGGGCACTATAAAAGGAGATGAAGTCCTTCCCAGAAATCTCACGCTTTCAACAAATCTTCAGAGTGATTATTTGTGTGACTGTGGCAAAGATGTGTGCAATAACAGTATTGTTTTAACTTCCTTAGTGTATAAGTTAATTACTGTTATCTGTGTGTTTAGTTTGATAGAATAGTGTGCCTGTTCTTTTCCGCATCAAACTACCTGTGTGTAAATTTTTAATATTTATATTAAAAAATTTAAAAAGAGTATATTATGTGTGTTTTATATTCAACCCCCCCTTCTACAAAACCCTTTCTTAGTTAGCCATCTCTCCTTGGGGACTAACAAGTGGTATCAGAGCAGTTGGTTTAATTCAATAAACCAGATCTGTGATGGCTACTACCTCAAATGTTGATGGTACCTTGCAGACCTCTTCCAGTAATACATATGATTTAGGATCCTTGGCCAAACCTCCAAGGTTCAACCCAAATAACTTTGGGTTATTGAAAAATCGCATGTTATTATTCTTGGAAGAGATCGATTGCAGGTATCCCAACATTCTCAGTGAGGGACCTATTGTTCCTAAAATATGGGCTCGCTTTGGCCCTCAAAAGGACGCTGAAGGAAAGGACATAGAATCAGATGATGAAAGAAGTGAGAAAACTGGTAGATATATCATCAAACCTTCTAACAAATTTAGTGAAGATGATAAACGCCTAGTTGCTTTAGACACTAAAGTCAAATCTGCTCTTGCTGTATCCCTTCCTGATGAAGTGTATCACTCTCTTCTTAACCTTCCCACTGCTAAAGAAATGTGGGATACTTTGAGTGTCTTATATGAAGGCACCAAAGAACTAAAGAAATCTAACAGGATCTGTCTTGTTAGAAAGTATGAACTCTTCTCCCATGAAAAAGGAGAATATCTTTCTACCTACTTTAATCGCTTTAACTGTCTTCTCAATGATCTCAAAGTTCTTGGACGAGTTTATGATAATGAAGAAGTTCTCTGCAAGTTCATGGATTGTCTTCCAGATTTCTGGGAAACTATCTGTACTTGCATCAAGCAAACCAAGGACTTAGAAATAATGCCTTTAACTGCTCTCTATGGAACTCTTCTTCACTATGAACAAACTAAGAACCAGAGAAAATCTCTTATAAAGGATATCAAATCCTCTTCTGTTGCTTTGATAGGTGATTCAAAATCTTCCTCTTGTATTCCTAGAATCACCTATCCTTCTTCTGATTCTGAAAAAGATATTAAGGAAGACTCTTCTCATCTGTCAGATGCATACTATAGTGCTGCTGATGATGAAGGAGAAGAATCAGCCATTGACATACTTTCTGATAGTATGGCAATGCTTGCTGGAAACCTTAAGAATAAAAGATTTTCTTCAAACCGCTCTAAATTTAATAGAAAACCTTTTTCTCAAAAATCCTCTTCTGATAAAGCAAATGAAGAATGCTTCAATTGTGGAAAGAAAGGTCATTTTGCTTCTGAATGCAGATCAAAAGCTTCCTCTTCTCTCAAACCTTCTTCTTCTTATGGCCATGACTTCTCAAAATCAGCTTCTAGGAAGCATGAAGAGAGAAATAGCCAATCCTCTAAAGAAAATTCTGAATCAAAAGAAACCTCCAGGTATAAGAAGTACAAAGCCAAATACAAGAGAGAAAAAGAGAGAAACCAAAGTAAAAATAAAACTTTGGTTGCTGAGGCTCATTGCTGGGAGGATGAGCAAACCTCTGAGAGTGAGAGTGAGTATGTCACTAAATGCCTCATGGCCAAAATCGATGAGCTGGAAGACATGGAAAAGTCACTCTACACTACCCTTGTATCTGCTGAGGGATCCACTTCAGGAACAAAGCCTCAGGTACATCCTTTTACCTTTCTCTCTGATGATCAAAAGGCTGATGCCTTTGATTCTTTAACTGTTGACTTCTGTGACTTAAAGATTCAAAAGAAAAAGGCTGATATGCACATAAAATGTCTAAATGATCAACTTCTCTCTTGCTTTTCAAAACTAAAAGATTTTGACAAAATGAAAGCTAATCTGGAAAACCTACGGTACTTAAACGACAGTCTTTCTGAGGAAAAATCAAAAATCTCTTCCACTCTTGAAAAGAAACAAGAAGTTCTGTCTAAATGGACTAAATCCTCTAAGAATCTTGAAAGGATCCTTCAAGATCAAATCATCAGCAAGGATAAGTCTGGCCTTGGTTATGGAAAAGATGTTCCTCAACCTTTTGACCTTCCACTTCCTTCTTCTGAGTGTCAAGGTTTTCCTGCTGGTTTCCTTTCCGATGACGATGATGACCTCTTCAGTTACTCATCTGAGGATTCTACCTCTGTTCACTCTATAGATCTACTTGACATGCTCAAAGTAGAATCTGGCTCTAAGAATTTGGAGTCTTTGTTAAAGCTAAAGAAATCTCTTCTGAGTCTTCAAAAGTTTCAACTCTTCCAAGCTCTTCTTCTTCTCCCAAACCTATCCAAAGACTTTTAAACTCCTTAAGTTTGCATGAGTCAAGGTACTCCCAGGAGCAACCATCTGGTGTTGCTGAGTATCCCTCTCCAGAAAGATTTTCTCCTCAAAAGAAAAAATTTTCTAAATCAAATTTTTCATCTAAAAGGAAATATCAAATAGTTACTGATTTTATTCCTCGGTCAGTGAACTTGAAGAAATCAAGAAATCCTGGTAAAGGTATCCTTGGACCAAGACCAGGTGTCGGTCACCCCTCTTCTTCTCAGTCGTCAACCTCTGTCCAAAGTTTTGATGATAGGGATTTTAAAAAGGCCTTTTCTTTAAAGAAGTGCTATAATTGTGGCAACACTCTTCATCTTGCTAAAAATTTCCCAAAAGATTTGGATCCTTGCAAAACTAAAATGCCTTCTAATCCCAAAGGACCCACCTCAAAATGGGTACCAAAAGTCTAAATTTGTTTCTGGGTGCAGGTACCAAATAAAGATCACATATGGTACATGGACAGTGGGTGTTCAAGACACATGACCGGAAACAAACTTCTTCTCTCTAACTTCTCAAAAGAGAAGGGACCCACTGTTTCCTTAGGAGGAAATGGAAAAGGGGTCACCAAAGGATATGGTACCATTTCAAATGGAACCATCACTTTCTCCAGAGTAGCTCATGTTGAAGGGCTAATGTATAATCTTCTAAGCATCAGCCAAATATGTGATTTGGGCTATAAGGTCATGTTCCGGCTAAGTGTGTGCTTGGTCTTTGATGTACAGAACAAGATTGTACTAGCAGGAACCCGACTGAATGACGTATACATAATCAACATGAAGGAAAGTGCAATAGGAGAAGCTGTGTGTATCCTCTCTCAAGAACTAGCCAAACAAAGTTGGCTGTGGCATAAAAGGTTCTCTCATCTAAACTTTAAAACCTTGAACAAACTCTCCAACAAAGAGCTGGTTGTTGGAATGCCAAAAATAGTTTTTGAAAAAGAAAAACTGTGTGGAGCATGTGAAAAAGGAAAACTCACCAGAACTTCCTTTAAAACAAAACAGTGCTCTTCTATCTCTCAACCTCTTCAAATGCTTCACATGGATCTGTGCGGTCCAGTAAGCACACCCAGTCTGGGTGGTAAAAAGTATATGCTAGTAATCGTCGATGAATTCTCTAGATATACTTGGGTGTTCTTTCTGAAACACAAGAGTGATGTTGCTGAAGAAATCATCAGGTTTACAAGAAAAATTGAAAATTTGAATGGTAAGCTGGTGAAGTCCTTCAGAAGTGATAATGGCACAGAATTCAAGAATGTCGCTTCCGGAAGATTTCTTTGACCTAAAAGGAATTTCTCGAACTTTTCTCGCCGTACGCACTCCTCAAAGAAATGGTGTTGTTGAAAGAAAGAATAGAACACCGTGTGAAGTTTGCAAGGTCAATGCCGAGTGAATCCAAGTTGCCAACCTATTTTTGGGCGTAAGCGATTAACTGCATGCTTTACTCAAAATAGGTCTATCATAGTCAAAAGGCATGACAAGACTTCTTATGAAGTTTTCCATGGTAGAAAACCTGCAGTTGACTTCTTCCATGTGTTTGGCTGTGCATGTCGCATGTTAAATGACAGGGAACAACTTGGAAAGTTTGATCCGAAGTCTGATGATGGAATTTTCATGGGCTATTCTCTCTCCTCAAGAGCCTTCAGAATTTTCAACCTAAGAAGACAATGCATGGATGAATCCATGCATGTGAAGTTTGATGAGTTTGAAACTTCTTCATTATCTTGTGATGAAGAAGAATTAAACCTATGGATAAATTCATGTGTTGGTGAAATTCCATCCTCCTTTCAACCCAATCCTCCAGATAGCAACTCTTCTCAGCCTCTCATAAATACCACCTTACCTTCAGAACCTTCTCTTTCCTCTCCACCTCCTGAAACTAACTCTACAGAAGACCTTACCCACCAAAACACCATATCTCCCTCAAACCTATCTTCACCATCTCAAATTCCTACCTCATCCTCTTCTCTACCTCCTACCTTACCTCCTGCACTAAAGTGGACCATGGATCATCCAATTGATCAAATCATAGGTGATCCACAAATTGGTGTAAAAACCAGAAGAGGCATAAGCAATCTGTGCTTATATGTCAACTTTGTTACCATTGTTGAGCCTAAGCTGATAAATAAAGCCCTAGCTGATCCTAGCTGGGTAATTGCCATGCAAGAAGAACTCTCACAATTTGAGAGAAACAAAGTCTGGAAGTTAGTTCCTCGTCCATCCAACAAAACTATTATTGGAACAAAATGGGTGTTTCGAAACAAGATGGACGAAGAAGGAACTGTCATAAGGAACAAAGCAAGGCTGGTTGCTCAAGGATATCGGCAAGAGGAAGGAATTGATTATGATGAAACTTTTGCTCCTGTTGCCAGATTGGAAGCTATCCGAATATTTCTTGCCCATGCAGCTTACAAGAATTTTCGGGTATTCCAAATGGATGTCAAAAGTGCCTTCCTGAATGGTGAATTAGCTGAAGAAGTGTATGTGAAGCAACCTCCTGGGTTTGAAGATCCAGTCCATCCATATCATGTGTATAGGCTGGATAAAGCTCTGTATGGACTGAAGCAAGCTCCTCGTGCCTGGTATGACACTCTCTCAGAATATCTACTTAGAAATAAGTATATACGAGGCAAGGTTGACAACACTCTCTTCTTCAAGAAATCACAAGGTAATATCATTCTTGTTCAAATCTATGTTGATGATATTATTTTTGGAGCCACCGATGAATCCTTGTGTGATGAGTTTAGCTCCCTCATGCAAAAAGAGTATGAAATGAGCATGATGGGGGAGTTAACTTTCTTTCTTGGTTTGCAAGTAAAAAACAGTCTCCAGAAGGTATTTTCATAAATCAAAGTAAATACATTAAGGATCTTCTGAAAAAGTTTCAATTTGATACTTGCTCTACCATGAAAACTCCTATGGCTCCTCCTCTTAGACTCTTTTCTGATCCTGATGGCATTTCTGTTAATATTACAAATTATAGAGCCATGATAGGATCCCTTCTTTATCTGACTGCAAGTAGACCTGACATTATGTTTGCTACTTGTACGTGTGCCCGATACCAAGCAAATCCTAAAGAATCACATCCGGTCGCCGTGAAAAGGATTTTTCGGTATCTGAAAGGTACCATAAATCTGGGTCTTTGGGATCCCAAAGACTCAGGTTTCGATCTCATCGGGTACTCTGATTCTGATTTTGCAGGTTCAAAAATAGACAGAAAGAGTACAAATGGAAGTTGTCAGTTACTTGGTCGAAAGCTTGTGAGCTGGTCAAGTAAGAAACAACATTCGGTGTCTACATCTACTGCTGAAGCAGAGTACGTGGCTGCTGGAAGTTGTTGTGCACAGATATTGTGGATGAAAAATCAGTTGTGTGATTATAATCAAATTTTCTCAAAAATCCCAATAATGTGTGACAACTCAAGTGCAATAGCCATTGCCAACAATCCAGTGCTTCATTCAAGATCTAAGCACATTGATATCATATATCACTTTATAAGAGATCATGTCTCTAAAGGTGATGTGGAACTTCACTTCATTCCCACTGATTATCAATTAGCTGATCTGTTCACAAAGCCCCTTGATGAAGCAAGGTTCAAGTTCCTCATTGGTGAATTAGGTATGATAAAGATAGACTAATATATTTTATATTTATATTAATGTATGTTTTATATATATATTCTATATATATATATATACTATATACATTTATATATTTATAACTTATATATGTTATATGTTTTATATATATACTTTATATATATTATATATATTTATAACTTATATATTATATTATATTTATATATATATATATGAAAACAATATAAAAAGAAAAAGAAAACAAATATATATATATATATATGTATAAAGTCGGTGACATAGTCACCGACGTGTTCTCTCTCTCTCTCCTCTAAACTTTCCCAAACACCTCTTCTCTTTCATTTCTCAAAACCCTAACCCTAAAGCCACCGTTGCTAACCACAACAATCCACCCATTGAGCCACCATCAACCGATGGCTACCCTTGCTCCCAGCCACCGAGAACCACCACCACTTTCAGCCGCCGACGGTCCAAGCCGCCGACGGACCACCTTTCGACGATCATTTTCCGACGCCGCCACCCTCCGACACCATCCTTCGACACACCGACGGTTTCATCTACGTCACACTCTCCGACGTGACGTCATCATCCACCGACGTTGCGTCACTTTCCGACAATTGCTCTAGCCACCGACGTTTACCCTCTCTCCTAGCCACCGACGTTGCACCTTCGATCTAAGCCGCCGACGTCATCACTTGACGTCAGCCACCGACATCTTGCTGACGTCAGCTTTCCGACGTCCATCCTACGAGCCACCGACGTTGTCGCATTCTTTCACAAAGCCACTGATGTCTCTCTCTCTCTCATAACAAGCCACCGACGTTTACCCTCTCTGCTAGCCACCGACGTCTCTCTCTCTCAGATACATCCACCGACGTTGTCCACTCACCGAGGTAACTGTTACAAACCTTTCACTTTCTTAACCCCTTAAAGATAACTCTTGACTTACCACTCTTGATAAGAAAGATTCTTTGTTCTTATCCCTAATGACATCATCAATGTCAGTACATGCGCCGAATTCAACCCTAAAACCCTTAGAATTATGACCTTTCAATCACCAAAAGTAATCATTATTTTTGAAAATTGAAATTTCCCTCTCATATATAACCTCTTCCCCCACTACTTCACCACCTTTCTCGCACCCACTCTCCTTCTCCTTCAAAAGCAAAAACTTCAAACCTGCAACTCCCATCCTCTTCAATGGCTTCTCCTTCAAGAACTTCAGAAGAACAAACAATGACATTTGGATCTCTCTCCTTTCCTGCATGCAATTACTTTGGAAGAATAGGAGGTGACAATGCTCATCCAGAGTACAATGATGTTTGTTGGTTTCTTCAGAGATGCCATCTACAATATGCAATCACAGCTAAACCCAAAATGAGTAAGTTTCTTCTTGGAAACTTTTGGTTGACTTGCATCGGATCAAATTCTTGCATCTGTTCTAAGTAATGATGAACATGATGTGATCTTCAATGTGGAAGATGTTAGAAGCATTCTTAAGCTTCCTGTTTATGATACCTATGAACTTTTTCCTCTTGGTAATGAACATCAAATGGTGGTTGATGTGTTGAACTATCTAGAAGAAAAGAAGGGCTCAAAGTCAAAGGGTCCAGGTACTTTACTGCGCAAGAATAAGGGAAACATATGGAACTTTCTTTTTGCTCATCTATTCTGTGCCTAAGCAAAAAGACAGGTGGCCCGGATCAGTCACCTTCCCAAGTGACAGAATTGGCACATGCTCTAATATTTCAAAGAAGGATAGACTTTGCAAGCTATTTCTTTAATGAAATGATCTCCTCCTTCTCTACCATCCGACGTCCTCAGGTACCATTTCAGCGACTTTTCTCTCTTATTATTCATGCAAAGTTGGCAGATAAACTAGAGAAAAGAGATGACATCATATATGATCTCCCTCTTCATCAAGTGGGAAATCAGATTATGAAAAAGGCTGTCTTAGCATCAGACAACCCTCTCCGACCATCTATGGTTGAGTTTGCAAGGAATGCAACTCTATCTTGGGGAGAAAATGAGCCCCGTCTGCAAAGGACCTCAGGTATGTCTTCTACTCCTTCTGCACCTAGAGTAACTGATGTGCCCAAATCTCGTAAGAGATCCAAAGCGTCGTGCACATCTACCTCCGCACCCACCGATGCTACGAAGCCAAAAAAACCTTTGGCTTCTACCCAAGCATCTAAGTCCCAAAAGCGGAGACACTCTAAAAGCCCCCCAAAGACTTCCTCAAAAAAGTCTAAGGGTACCCAAAGGGTCTCACCTCACAAGCCACCTACTAACTCCCAAAAGTTAGTAAGTGTTGAAAAAATTCCTACCCGACCCAAGGACCAGTTAACCCAACCTAGCTCCTCCATGCCCTCCCAAAAGGACATGGTTGTAAAAAGGGACATCCCTATTATTCCTTCATCAACTTTCTCTTTAGTTGATGAAGAAGACTTGGACTCTCCCATCCAAGCTGCCTCTTCTCCACCCCGTGAGCTCTCACAGCTCCCTTTCCTTAGTCCACATGAGAGTGCATCACAACCAGATGCATTTGATGGAGCTTCCCAATTTATTGATTTTCTATTTTCTGACACTACACCTTGGACACATACGTCTCCCGTACGTACCAAGGTTGTGAAAGAACCCATTACTGAGGAATCCCCTCATAGACACTCTCCTAAACGTGTCTCCCCCACATCTCCTAAATCCCCCCCAAGAAAACCTATAAGTTTGGTGGATTACTCTTCCTCCAGTGATGATGATGCTGATCAACCACCACAGCCTCAACCTTCTGCTCCCATGTCTTCCAAACAAGGAGATGATCTTCTCCAAGCTTTCACCAGCTTTACCCGTGACACTATACGTCGGGTGGAAACTTTAGAAGACCAAGCAGCCAAGGACTTGGAAAGACTGGCTTCTCTTTCTACTACTCAAGATAACATTATGGAGTCTCTTGCCACTATTCTCACCAAAATTGACAAGATTCCAATTTCTTCTCCAACAATTGAGCTTGATGTGAATGGATCCTTCTTTCAGGAACAAGACAGATTTGTTCTTCAAAGAATTGAAATAAAAATAAATACCATGGCTTCTGATATAGAAAAGATCAAGACTTTTCTCTCTTCAGTGGGTTTCAAGGGTTCAACCACTGAGGGGGAGAAAAATAAGAAGGCCAATGCTACCACCTCCACAGCCGCCGACACTGCCAAGCCAGCCACCGAAGTCGCCGACACTGCCAAGCCAGCCACCGATGTGGCTTCTCTAGCTCCAGCCACCGATGTGGTATCCCCAGCCACCGATGGTGGTGCTGTGATCACGGTCACCGAGGTGACTCCTCCCCTTGTCACCGAGGTGACTCCTCACGTGGTCACCGAGTCTACTGGAGCAGCTATTGAGGGTGAGAGTATCAGTGCTCAACCCCTTGAAACTGAAGAAGAAAAGAAGAGAAAAGAGAAGGCCAAAGGAAAGAAACCAGTTTCGTTTGAAGATCAACAGGAAGAGAAAAGAAGAAGGAAAAGGATGAGAAGTCCTCAAGCAGATACTCTCAGACTTCAGCCTGCCCCCGCACTGACCGACCCTCTTGGGGTAATTCTAACTGAAGCTGAAAAAGAAGAAGCAATCAGGGCTCAGCTTGAATTTGATCAGACTAATGTACTCAAGCTAGCTCATGATGAAGCTGTTCATGCCAAAGTCACCGATGCAATTCAAGCTCAAAAAGATGAGCTTGAAAATATAAAGAAGAAATCTGAAGCTGCAAAGATGCTTGATGAAGCCAAGAAGACAAAAGAAGTAGAGTGGTTTAAAAGGAGATTGAAAAACAGGAAGGATGATTCCAAGATTATCAGTGCCACCATCCAACCTCCAACCAAAAATTCTCCAAAGTTACTTGTCACCCTTAAGAGAGCTGACACTCTCTCAAAGGTATATGAAGCTGAATGGTTGGAAGTTCTTGGGATGACTGAGTGGATGGAAGTTGGTAAATGCATCTCCAAGAGTCATAGTTTTTTATAAAATAATATTATTTTATTATCAAAAGTGTTTTTAGTGTTGATTTTTAGTGTGTGGTTGGAGATGGTTTTTTTTAGTGTTCAATTTTTAGTGTTTTTTGTGTCCTTTTTTTAGTGTTTTTAGTGTTTTTTATGTCCTTTTTTTAATGTTTGGGTTGGAGTTTCACTTAATAATTGCATCCTTGAAAAATCTTCATTTTTTAAGAACAAAAAGTCAAATGTTGTATAATAGAGTATATATTTGATTTAAATGCAAGGCATCCATTAATCTTTTACATAAATAATTGAATAACAATCAATATCATACAATTATTTTGTTCTACGATAAATAAGAAGACACAAGTTTAATAAACCATGTCACAAGATGGGCTCGAGGAAAAAATGGATTTACTGAACTACTTTAAACCGGTGTTTCTGTTGTCTTTCTTTTAACAAGGCCGATCTTAGGGTTTTTCATGCCCTGTGTCAAAATTGCTACTTTTTAAGCAAATGAAATGACGAAACTTACAATTTTTTAAAGGATTTGGAACCTAGTCAAGCTAGTCGACTCATCTTCACGCTGATTTTTATTAATTATAATAAAAAAATACAAAGGGATGAGAACATAAATACCAAAACCCCGAATTACAAAATATAAATATACATCACCTAAAACCAAGGTTTAAAATGGCGTAAGACATGACGTGACGGCGAGGTCAAGCCTCAAGCCTTAGGAGCCACGGTGAGGCCGCGTCGTTTTCAAGGCGTGACTTATGGCGGCAAATCTTTATATCATATAAATTATTATACATGTAAACATATATTTTTTACTATTACCTAATAAGTCAATGATATTAATTGATTTAAATTAGGTTATAGATTATAGACCAACAAAATAAGACATTAAAAAGAATAAGAAAAATCAAAAATTGTGTCGTAAAAACCACATATTAGGTCATGGGGCGCCACAAACATAACATGGCGTGGACCACAAGCCTTAAGTCACGGCGCGCCACGACGGCTATTGCGACGAGCTTTTTAGAACACTGCCTAAAACGATGTCTTCGTGCATTTCTTGAAGGGAAAAATAACAATTGATTTTTCATATTCGACATTCACTAAAAATTTACTTTCAATACTCAAAATCGCTAACCTGTTTAGCTTTCTTGACTCATGGTAGGCCGTAAATATGACTTCAATAAATTTAATTTTGAAAAAATTCATCCTACAGATGCTACTGTGAGTCTGTGACGGGTATAGTCAGTAAAATCCTTTACACAAGCAACACATTTGGAAACTAGTAAAGCAGATGCCTTGGGCATGTGTTTATTGTTAAAGCTCAATTATTCAATTACCAAATTATTTAACGTAAAACTAGTAATAAATGACAATTTGATGCCTTCTTGTGTAATTGATGTTTTGTACGGTCGTACGGGCTGCCATGTCCGAGCATGTCTCTTAAACCGCTTAATTTTAGCATTTAGAAACGAAAAACATGTGACCATGTTGGAGGAACTTGGGTTTATGTGCTAGTAATCTCTTGGATATTTTCATGGATAGTTTAACGAAAATCACTTTCCAAATAATATTTTCAACCTTATAGAGGCCTTAGGTTATACAAAATTGGTACTGGGATAATAGGAAAAAAAAATCATACATGTTTTACGGCGCAAACTCACGAGATCAATCATTTATGTAATTATAAGAGAGATTAATGGTTACGGACAATTAGACGGTTATTATTAGTAAATAATTATTGTAGATATATTAGCCATTAATTTGTAGATTGTTTCCTGTTTTATACCTCCATCTCTTGTATTTATATGGTTCCCCTTTTCACTTTGAAATCAAGAAAATCAATTCCTTTTTATGATGTAATCTACACGACAATTAAAGGGCCAACTTGATCCTCTTTTAGGGAAGAAAAGAAGGATGGTCACTCCTTTTAGGAACATGGCTCGTTCATTCAACTACTTACACATAAGATTGAGTGAAGACTCGGGAACTGAGCAAAACAGTCAGTGGGACAACTGCCTACCCTGAAGTCATCGCTTTACAACGATTTAAGGTGATAGAGACAACATTCGTGAATGTGCACTCTGCACCTCTCAACTCACATTGTTTGCCTTATAACCTAATCAATGACTGATGGCACTAAAACCCAAAAGGTTGCTCTAACACTCTGCAATTGTTACGGTCCAAGTGTTATGGTATCACTTCAACATCGAGACAACAAGGGTAAAAAGGTCTAGTCGTGTAATAATATGATTGTTGATGATGAAGGGGTAATTTTATGGAACATATCTTTAAAGTGAATTATTTTTTTCATCTCTATGGTTTGGTGTATTGGCGAATCATGACCCATGGTTGCAATTTTTACAATTGCAGTTTTTTAATGCCGGGCTCCTGAATAAATTAACGAGCTGGGTCCCTCTAGTTGCATTAGGGGCCCAGCTTAGTTAAAAGAAAAGTACAACCACATGACTCCCAACTCGTTAATTTCTCAAAATAGGGACAAAAGCCGTTAAAAAACACACCAAGCCACGGGGACCGAAAAATGTAATTGACTCTTTATCTTTAATTCTTACCAACCTGGACTGGAGAATTGCTATAGGAATGTCCAAATGAATGAGAAACTTGATAGCAAACAACTTATCATGTTGCATATCTATCTCACAATGAAAAGATTTTGGGCAATTCTAGTTATTATTATAAATTGAGCCCCCTTTTTTATAATTGGCATAGTTAACCATGCAAATGCAGGGCAGCAGTTTTTGGAGATATATTTGGCTATTGATGCTTTAATTTGCCTTGAAGAATATACTTTTTTACCAAAATTCAAATTAATTTACTAGTATCATATACTCTTTGTATGGTAAATCAAACCCTCTCTATTGACATTTTCAGCCAATGCTCCCTCTGCTCACAAAATTGGAATGAACCAACAAGACACGGAATCGATATCTTCAGCTGCGTAATATATATATATATATGTATATATATATATCGGTTGATGAACGTAGGCTCTCTATCATGTGACTGAACTCTATCCAGTGAAACGAAAACTATGTACCTAATGATTGATGCTAATCTGTGTGTAGTTTTCTCCCTTGACACCTTTTAATATACCAAGTTGCATGTTTACGAAGACCCATACCTATCATCACTTTCAGACTTGTAAGCATCACAAATGTCATCACCGATAACATCAATATCCACACTATTCTCCATTCTATCGGACCACATGGAATATGTGCTGCATAAACTGGACTCAACACTCGAATCACCTGATCATCAATTAAACCAAATTATTTGCATATACAAACATATATATATATATATCATCAATTTATAATTATATCATATCATACATACCACTGAAGCTGGTGCAAGAGGAACAAAGGTAAGTGTTTTCTTCGGATTCTCTGGCTGTATATTTAGAGTCTGTACATAAATTATGTATAATTAGTGCATAAAAAAAATCAGAATATAATAAGCAGCCGTAGAAAGTTGAAAGCATCGTCCCCTATATTTTATTACAGAATGATTATATAATATAGTAATATTCATACATTTATAAGTATAATTAATATAGCCCATGATGGAAAATCCAGTTATAAATCATGAAGATAAAATATGAGCTTCTCCAAGTGTGTAGCAGAAGGGTGGGTACCTGCTTGCAAAGGTCTTCAAGAAATTCAGAGTATACGATGGGCTTAATTTCATTGAATTTAGCAATGAAAGAATGCTTGATTATATCAATCATCAATTCACATATGTAAACCACAAGAGCATTCTGCAACATCCAAAGTTTAAAAAGATATAATTAAAGGAGAGAAATATTGGGTAAACTTCAGCCAACAAAAGGAAAAGGAAAAAGGTTATTCCAATAAGAAAAGAAAATGAACTTACATAAAGAAAATTCTCAAACCATGGACCTTCTGCTTCTAAAATATTCTGAGCCAAGACAAAAATGAGAAAAGATGCAATATGGAACCTTTCAATTGAATCTGCAAATAAATTATCCACATTAATGCAAAATTTAAAACAAAAATAATAATAAATTAAATTAAATTAAAGAAATGAAGATGTATAGAGAGAGAGAGACTGACCAAAATATACGAGACTTTGTATGTTATCCTTGCTAAAACGTTTAAAAACATTGCTTTTGATCTCCGAGAAATTGTTTGAGACCAGCAAAGCAAACAATGCATTGTTGTGGGCAACTATACAGGTCGATAGAGTAATGGCCTGGGCTAATAAGATGAACGAATGAACAAGTGCAATGCGTTGTTAAGGAAACAACACCACCACATTATTTGGAGGCCAAAAAGAAGAATGGCTTCATTTAAGGCCAAATTATACAATATATATATACATATATATATATTTATATATTAGAGCGCAGGAAAAGGATATTTGACGAAGTGACAGCTAAGGCTTCATCAGAGATGAACCTCCATAACCAGTATCTCATGTTTTCTGGTGAAGAATTTGAAAAACCTTCAGCAGTATTGAATAGTGTTTGCAAGACATCTCCACCAAAATTTTGGCATAATTTATCAAATATCTGTCAGACATAAACAAAATTTAGCTTAATTACAAAAGCAACATATTCTGGACCAAAAATACAACCTCTTGATAAAGCAATTATATAAGTTAATAATGGCTAAGCTTCCAATCAGTTTATGGCAATGTTTCAACCAATTACATGAGATTATCCAAGATTTAGTGTACTAAATTTCAGGATGCCAGATGTCATTCTCAGAGCCAGAAATATGTTCTTCAAATGACAACGAGATTTCAATAACCATTTTAATCCATCTTAAAATCAGTTGATTGTAGCATCATAATATTTTTTTTTAAAGTAACATTCTTCCACAAAACATAAGCTCTCATTGAAGTAAATGGTAAAAAGTAAAATATAGATGTTGACTGAAGTCAATAATCATATATTATCCTCACCTCCAATACATTATACACCACATAGAGTTTGATTGTTCCTTGACCTCGAATCATGTGATAAATCAGGCTGATATCTAAGCAGCAAAAACATAAGAATGTGGTATAAGGTTAGAAAAAGACACAAACCCTAAACTGAAAATAATCGATAAAAGGACTAGATTCCCTTACTAAACCTGTCTGTTGTAATAGAATAACTCCAGAAGCCAGCATAAGAAAACAACCAAAATCAGAAAGCTCTGCTGCTGAAAGCATCTTAAACTTCCTGTCATTTAACACTTTCTTTTGTAATTATATATATGACGGATAGAAATACAAGAATATCAACCAAACCAATTACGTTAATAGAATATAATACCTTGTTTTTAGAAGCCTCCAAGAGGTTGTGAGAATCCTAATTGGCATGACCGTTAACAGTGACAGGAATGAATCCAGGCAGACAAAGAAGCCAACATCTATAAGCTGCAAAAAAATTGTCATTCATGGTATGAGTGGATACATATATGGCTACAGATTGCAATTCAAAAAGACATCCTAGCCATCATCACTAATCAAGAGATGGATGAATTTACTTCCAGATATCTTCTTTAAATATGCAACACTTAAAGATACTTCTTAGTCTATATTCTTTTTCTCTCTTAGAATTTATTTTCTCAGGTCAGGAGCCACAGAGCCAGAAGATAACCATCTCCATATAACATTAATCACTCTGCTCCAACTCCAAACATACATTTTTCCATATGATATTTGACAGAATAGCATAACTTAAGTTTCAAATGTCAATGTTCACAACTGACATGCACAAGTAGAGAAATAGTCATTGCCAAAGGAATGGGTATGAGCAATACCGATGTCATAGTACCACATTAGTCCCAATGCTGCATGCTAACCAGATATGATATATATAACAGAGGATCACAAGAAAGAAACTATATCTGATGGATAGATATAACACATATCTGCATTCTGTATGCACATATGTCCACATACATAAATATGTGATGAGGACCATGAAAGAAATAGATAATTCTTTCATTCAAGGAATAAATAAATGATCACAAATAGGTCAATGCACGACATGATATATATAATATATATATATATATGATACTCATGTTTCCATATTATAAGGATTAGGATTATCATAAAGAAAGCTATATTACCAATTCACAACGCCATGGCATGCGAAAAATAGTGTCGTATACTCTCTCCCGGTCTTTCTCATTGGCAAGGGTTGTTGTCATCCGTAATGAATTTCCACCATACATTTCGTCCATAAAGTATTTAACTGGGGACCTCTCCAACAAAAACTTGTCTGATACAAATTTAGCACTGCAACTGGTGAGAGCAAGAAAACAAATATACAACTATTCTCTCCTTTCTACTATTTAAGTGCCAGAAGAAAAAATTGAATATAGTGATAATTCAAACACAAATACATCCTGTTAAACTTATATGTCATCAACAAATATGCCACTTGCTAACAGTTAACAAAATCCTAGAATGTCAAACAAGCAGCCCACGAGCCCCTATAAAAAGCAAGGAAAATAACTGAAGAATTATGTTGATGATCCTGCACTGAACTTGCACAAGGTATGAACAACTAGAATGCATAATGTTGTATATTTCCAAGAGATCCAGAAATACATATAATAATATACGAGAAATCATATTCAAGGAACTTATTAAGCACTTTATTAGTTGGATAACTGATCTATACAAGCATGAAGCTAAATAGCTACCAATTTAGTCAGATAAATGAGAACAATCATATATCAATCTACTAGTAATGCCTACCACATAATAGTGATGTTTCAGAGTGAATTCAAACCTCTATGATTTAAGCATGATCATAATATCTATGGGTTTACAAAATGAAATGAAGGTTTAACATTAGATTCAGGGATGTTGCTCCTTTCAACTTTAACAAATTGTCTAATTAAAAGTTCTTAAGCAAGCAGTTTGCACTAGGAATAAGTTCCACATTCTTTTGATGATGATGTAAGCGCTCAAAGTAATCAGTAAAGTGATCCACTGAAACATTCCGGTATAAAATGCAAACTGCAATGAAGAATTTAGCATGTTGACTAGTCCAATAGGATCAGGAACCAAGCACCTCTTCCAACATGCATCCATTATTTTATCATACTTGGCACTCCATTGAAAGGCTGGATGAACTTTTTGAACAACAATTTCTTTCCTTTCTTAAATCATGTAAAAACAACTGGCTCCCCTTTCCATAGTAGTTCTAGATCCTAATTCATAAAGCCTATAAATCAACAAACTGTCATATTTTCTCTCCAGTAGATTTCTAGTTCCCCACAAGGCCAAAACAAAAGTTCCTTTCTATCAAATTCTGTGTACTTAATTAGAATGCAAACCCCCAGGATAAGTCCATTATATGGAATTCTACTTCACTAATGTCACGTTTGCTTTTTTAGGGCTCCAATATCAACCAAGATTACAAATTAAAAGATTCAAATGATCATTAGAAAGAGATTTCAATTTCAGGGGGGGAGGGAGGAGGAAAATGTAGAAGAAGCTCACGATTTGGATCTTTTTCTGCCATCAGTCGTTTCCAATCCAATGATTGATCCTTTTCCAGTTTCCTACCAACATGATGCTGATGCCCATTCACGTTCATCTCAGCGGTTTGTTTCATCATTAATTCAGTATCGAATTCCTTGGCCGTGCCACGACCAGTCCAACTGCTATCATCCACCTCCTTAACATTCTCATCAATCCGATGCATTGGTATTGCCTCCTCACCGGAACTGCCAACTCCAACACTGGCGACACTACTCCTCTGCCTCAACTCAGGTGTCTCCCTAACCGAACTAATCACCGGATAAACACTTTTCTCCGGCGGCGGCACAAACGCTTCCTCATACACCACCGTCGTCGTCGTCTCAAGACTACGGCAATTACTATTAATAATAAAACCATTAGAATTACCGCACTTATTCAAATCAAGTTCATCGCTAGCCTTCTTCTTCTTCTTTGAGCCCTTGTTTTTGCGTTTCCTTCGGTTAGACTTGGTGGCAACAACGCCGTCCCCTTGGTGAATTGGAGGGCCGGACTCCGATCTGAGTAAGAAAGGTTCATCGTCGTCGAAAAAAGAGTCGCTGGTGGCGAGAACGTCGAAGGAGAGCTTACGGCCGCCGGATCTCAGGTCCGCCATTGGTGGTGACTTTTTTAGGGTGAGATGAGAGCACAGAATTCAGAGTAAATAGCTAAGTTTTTGACATGATCATGATCATGATCTTGTGCAGTCCAGTGCAGTGCAGTCCATTGGGGCAAAAATTTCGAAAATTTGGGTCTGATGGATACAATCTGGCCACCGAATTTTCGTGAACGCCAAGTGTTTGTGAGAATGATTGCCAATGGAAAGTTGTTACGCAACAAGAAAATACGTTTTGCAGTTTGGTTGGTTCCAAACGCTTAATCGCCCTCTGACTCATTGCTCTCCTGATTATTATATTATACTATAGAGTAAACTACAATGGTACAGTTTTTGCTTTTAATTTTAAATTTATTATATTTTAAAAAAAATTATACAGTAAAAGACTTGAACGTAAGACCTAACGTATAAAAATCAATGAACCAACCAATAGACCAATTATGATTTTGTGAAAAATATCTTAGTCATTTTTTTTCTTATAGTTAAACGGTGCAACCGTTTAAAAAAAATTATGGGTTCGTCCCTGTAAAAACTTGTACAAATAGTATTAAAACTTGTACGGTTAAAAAGTTATTGAGTAAAAGGTTAAAATGACGTAAATACCCTTGACTTAACAAAGTTAGTGCAAGAACGAAAATGAAACCATTATGCCAATCCATGAATATGTCAATAGTGTATTATTGACCGTTTCGAGTCCTTTAAGCTCAATCGGTAATAAGAGAAAGACTTGTATTCCTATATCATAATACAAATGTTAGACCGAAATTGAATGTAAATCGCTACTCCTTGTACAAAAATCATATTCCTCAGTGGCCATAAGAACTCTTTTAAGTTCCCTTCATCACTTAAACTGTTGTCTCTATGTCTATAGCCCATTCATAGGTCTAAAACTTGACTTTTGACACATCAAAGTGGTTAGTTTGTCTGCATCATTAGGAAGTATTTGTTGTGAGTAACGAAGTCAAAAAAGATGAGCAATTGCGGTGATACCGAAATGCCCACTGTTGTCCCTTAAGCTTGTTGACACTATATCCTTAAAGTGACTGAATCATGTTAAAAGAACAAAAAATACAAAAAAGAAGAAGAAAAAACTTTAAACTACTAAAAAAAAGTTACTATTCGTAGTGGGTAGCACGATGAGCAGTGTAACGGTCAACTGTAAATAAAATGAAGAACAAAAAGAAGAATAACTACAAACCATACTTGAAATTAGAAACTAAAATTAGTACTACACTAAGGAAACATTAGGGGGCGGTGAATATATGGTATTTATAGTACTTGCCAAATGGTTTAGATCCTTTATTGTTCCATATTTGTCCTCTTCATCTTTAAATGTCGGTTAATATATGGTATTTATAATGCAAGAGAGTTGAGGGTCACTAAAATCAAAAACAATTTTTGTTTTCATTTGCAGTGGCCAGTGTGTGGTACCCATTGCAAACCCGAGGCATTTTCCTGACCTGCTCGGTGTACCCATCCAAGTTTTTCAAAAGGGCCATACCATTTCTTGTATATTTAAAACATGGTACTCTATTTGTTAAAATTGGTCGACATTTGTAACACCCCACCTTTAGAAAAAAAAATGTAAAGTATGTATATGTGAAAGGGCTGATAAAGTGAAGGTGTAAGAAGTAGAGGGAGGGAATGTGTATTATCCTTGGTCAAACCAACTCAAAGTGGGGTAACCACTCCCTCTTTAATTTCGGCAGGGAGAGAGGAAAGAGAGGGGAGAATACTCCTTTTCATGTTTATCAAATAGAAGAAAAGAAGGAAACCCATTTTGCTTCTTCTGGAGGACCCACGAACAAAAAGAGAGAGAGAAAGAAAGTTGGAGCAGTTTGAAGTCACAAGAACTTCGGTTGGAGTAGCAAGTTTGAGAGGTTAAAGTCACCATTGAAGGTAAGCATTAATTCCTCCATAGTTTCTGTGTTTTAAAGTCTGTTTGATTGAAAAGCATAGAAGAGATTGAACCCGGTGGAAAGGTGGTCGTGGCCACAGTTCTTCCCGATGTAAGAGTTGGACTCCGGTCGGTTATACATGTGAGAATGTAGCAACCATGGTTATATAGATGTGTATATATATATATATATATGCATGGTTGAGTCATGTGGGTATGGTGCAAAGGAAGAAGAAAAGAGTAAAAGAGAGCAGAAGAAAAGAAAAGAGAGAGAGAAACAAAAGTAAGACCATGATGTCATGGAGTTAGTGGACAAAACAACTTGTTTTGGTAGTCATGCATGCACATGCATGTTTCTGTGGCATAGGAGAGATTCACGATGACATATATAATATATGCATCATTAATAGTTGTCATTAATAATAGTAATTGGCATTTACTATTATATAATAGAGTGGAATTAATAAGGTTTGGGAGTTGTCAAGTAAAAATAAATAAATTAGTGCATGGGTTTGTTATAATCCTTATTCGTCAGGATTAGTTTTATTAGTATTTTAGCTTAACATCGAAACTCCTAAATTTATTGTTAGGTGTTCGGTTCGTAGAGAATTTACAGAATTCTACCGTTGCTCAAGTATAGAAGCTACAGGACATAGAAGCAGGCCAACAAGTTGATTGAATCTTTTCCAGTCTAGAGACTGGCGGATTACCTTCGAAACAAAGGATTGCAAAATTCCTTCTGCTTTGGACAAGATAAGTGGACAGATGAGTTGAATAATACAGGGACTGATAAGCTAAGCGAGGTCCCCCTTTGAGATCTCCCAACCTAAAGGCTTTATTCAGAGGTGGGTCTTTCAACCTCAGGTGAGTTTTCATGACTCGTTTCCCCAAGGGGAGGTTACACAATTAGTTTAGTTACAGTATATGTAATTTATTTATTACGCAGTTATTATTTAAACTGCTTGGTATATTACAGTTTATTATTGTTATTGTTGTTTTACGTTATTTATGAAAGAATATTTTGTTAGTCCGAGAGACGCAGTCAAGCTCAGTATTATTCAGAACTTGTTACCCGTTGGGAACAATTATGTTGCTCAGTTCAGTATGTGTGCCATTTGGCACCTATAGGAAAGTGAATGGAAGAAGCTTATGATTGATCAGTTTATCAGTTATATACTTGGTTAATAGTTGTAACTCTTATGTTATTATACACTGCTAAAAGTTAAGTTGTTTCAGTATTTTCATGAACTCACTTAGCCTTGTAAGCTAACCATGTCGTGTATCTCAGGAGGCACTCATGTGGGATCTAGCAAAGGGAAATAGTCGGCGTAGTTCGTCAGTTTGCTCAATCACTAGGATGGTTTTCATTTCTTTTTATGATGTAATAAATAGTCCGGTATGGGACGGACTAGTTGGTTCACTTTGTTTTCCTTAGTTCCAGGCTTCCGCTCTTAGCTTGACTTGATGTATTTGACGTATGGTTTAGACGTTTATTTTATTTTTAGCACTTTTGTGGCTTATTTTCAGTAATACCTTCCGGGGTCTAGGGAGGGTGTTACAACATTACACTAAATATGAGATTCTGTCTTTATTCTTGATCTCTTAGCAATGTTATCAGCAGGCGTCAGGTTTGTTGCTGAGATTATCCACTATATCATTTGGTGTTGTCCAATGCAATTCAGAATGCCAGTCTTCTTCTCATTCTTCTGTCCAAAATTGAAGCATACTCATACAGAAATACAAACTTGATCCTCATCAGCTCCAAATTAAAATAAAATAAAAAAGAGAAAGGCGGACACGAAAGGAGAAAAATACACACTAAAAGGAAATAAAAACGCACACAAAACAATGTGTAAATAATACTCAAAATGAGAGTTATCATGGATCTTCTTCATAACGAGATAAAACCACAGGAGCGAAATTTGTAATCAGGCCCGTTCCTGATATTTTTTGGGCCCTGGGCGTGATGTAAAAAGGGGCCCTTGTTAAGTACGAACTTTTTTCATTACATTGTTTTTTTTAAGTATATAATATTTACATACGACAAATGAAATAAATAAACCTACACACCATCCTTATCTTTGGTGAAGTTTGAACCCCCCGACCTCCTAGGAAGCCAAAGGATATGATACCGCTAGGCCAAATGCTTATTAGGTAATAAGGAATCAATAATGTAAGAAAAAACATTTTTAGTTTTGAAATTCTAAATATAGACATAAGTTGGATCGTCTCATATGGTTGATAAACTTTTTCAAAGGTAAAAGTTATCTTAGTTAATAATAATAAATCTACTATATTTTAAAAAAACATTGAATTCATGCGGATGAAATAATAAAAAAAGTTAGTGAGAGATCAATTATAGATAATAATCATTGTTGTCTAGGCAAGGTAGTTTTATATTTTTTGTGATAAAAAGCTTATAGAAAAGAAAAGGTTAAGATAAACAATAAATAATACTATAAAATTAACAATCAATTAATTTTTTTTACGTGTTTTCTTTTTCAATGTAATTAGTTGATACATGTTTGGTCCTTTAACATAATGCTATCTTTTTGGATCATATTAGATGCTAAAAGACATTGTGTCGTTTTTATTTATTAATTTTTTTAAACCATTACTATATATTATATAGTAAACATGAAAAAAATCGTGCTCCTATTTCTCTTGGGCCCTGGGCATACGCCTGGCCCGCCCTCCCCCAGGGACGGCATTGTTTGTAATTTAGTCTTATGTTTTTGTTATCATTGTGCTTTGTAATTATTTTCGGTTTTCGTTCTTGGGGCTACCCTTTGTTAAGTTTCAGCCTTTAACTTTGGGAAATTTTAGTCTTTTTATCTCATTTATCAAATTTTATATTAAAAATTAATAATAATACATCATATATTATAGGGCTAAATGCTTGGAATATTAACCTACTTTCAAAATTTTCCATATTATAACAATGTAGTTTAATTTTTTTTGTTATTACAATGATGTACATTTAAATGGACTTTTGTTTCATTCTGATAAGCCTTATAAGGTTATCAAAGTTTCCTTTTCCTTCCTATATGGGATCAAATCCCTTAGTAAAATCCCAACATCCTTTTGGGTTCCGACATCTTTCCCATCTTCAATCTCCGACAAGTGAACCGAAAAAAGAAAAAAAGAACTAAATAAACCGATGAAGAATATAGTTTCGTATTAAAAAAAACTCCAATTATATTATACTTGACTTTGTTTATTATTTGTTTATTCGGTAGAAGAAGCTAGCCACAATCAATTCCATCTCTTAAATATGAATCTATATGTTATCACTCTAAATTTGTCAAGTTCATATGGATGAATTTGCAACAAGATATATGTAAACCACAAGGCTTGTAGCGTATTGATTAAAGTTTATAGGAGATGAGGCTAGATAACCTATCTACCCTATGTTTGAATCCAAGCACAAACAACTTGTGGCCACTGAGAAGTTATCTCAGAGCTGCATGCTTTAGCAGTCTTAAAATTGACAAGAATTAGTTTAGACAAATATCTAAGATACCCTTTAAGAAAAAGATATATGTAGATAAGAATTTTTTGTTTCATAGAAACTTTGACTTGTTTATAAAGTTCTTGAATTCCCACTTTCTAGACATTATTTGGAGCTAGTTATGATTCTCATTTATTTTAACTTTAAGAGAATTACATTTGTAGTCCCTATGGTTACATTACATGTTTTGTAACGGGTCTGGTTCTCATTTTAAAGGAATTGACGAAACGGATCCTCGTGGTTGCATTTTCACATCAGTTTGGCGGACCCACTATGGTAAATATGGTGGCATGGGCAATCACATTGTTCTTCCTCCGTGGTATAAACTTTTTTAGGGACACAAAAAGTGTTACCGTTTTATTTTGTTTGATGCAACTGTATATTTCTTTAAACTACGATAATAACACAATAAACTTTTATCATCATTTTCTTAATCTTAGCTTTTAGATTTTAGGTTTCTGAATGTTTTTAGATAAAAGACTCGATCACATACAAAAAAAAAGGTAAGCAAAAACAACCCAATGATAATTTTATAAAAAATATCTATAGCTTCATTTTTGAAATCGAATGGTACCACCACTTCAATTTTTGGATTCCTAAATCAAATAGTGTCACTAGGGGTGGCAATCGTGTCGTGTTCGGGTTGGCGTGTTGCAGGTTGGCGGGTCAGAGAGGGTCAACCCGGACACGACCTGTTTAGCTAATCGTGTTGAGATACGCAACCCTAACCCGCACACGTTCATGTTGACAGGTTGGTCGCGGGTTGGCGGGTCAACCCGCGTGTTGACGGGTTGTTGGCGGGTTGCGGGTTGGCAAGTCGCGGGTTGGCGGGTTGAGTTTTGATGGACGGGATTACAATTTACACAACACAATGAAAGAAACCCTATTAATTAGACTTTTAGATTTTAAAATAAAACATAAAATATATATATAATTTTTTTTTAATAAATTTTGGCGGGTTGGCGGGTCAACCCGCGACCCGTTCGTATTTGGCGGAGCAATTTTGGCCAAAACGACGTCGTTTTGGGTGTTTTTGAAGTCCACTCGATCTGAGGTGTGTATCGATATGTATTTCGTAGAGATTTTGGTCATTTTGGTAAAACCAAAAAGAAATTGGTCATTTTGGTAAACACATTTTCTAAAATGCCTAAAATAATTAAATTCCCATTTAGAAAACTACTTTTAGTACTTTTCCAACAAAATTTTTCTAAAAACTCCCCCCCCCCCCCAAAAAAAAACATTTTCACAGAGACACACATACACAAACACAAACACAAACACTTTCATTTTCACACACACACTTTCACACACACATGCACATTCACACACACACTTTTTAATTTGAAAAAAATGAAAAGTGATAGAAAATGCACAACCAAACGTGTTTCTAATTTTTCAAAAAATGGAAAATGAAAACTCCACATTTCAACCAAACGCAGTTTTTTAAAATTTTCATAGAAAACTGAGAATGAAAACTCAACTTTATTTTCTGAAAATGTTTTATATGAAAATGAAAACAGTTTTCCACAAGCAAACACACCCTAAAAGGATTTTGTGGGAGTTTTCTTGTTAGAAATTAGATAATTTATTAACTTAGAACTTTTTTCAAATAGTTATATTTTTTTTTCAAAATTATATAATATAGAAGGGTAAAATGCTAATTTTCTATCATCTAGACCGACTATTCAGAACATTTATTAAACACTCGATTTTTATTTTGCACTAAAGCATACATAGCCTCTTTATCATTTTGGCCACTTAATCGTTATGCACTAAGTTGGCGTTTGTTTTTTAATGCTGAAATCTGAAGTCTTATTTCATTCCGAGTCTTATTTCACTTCTGATTAATAAGACATGGTACTGAAATCTGAATCAATAAGACCTGTTTGTTTTTGTAAATTGATAAATGTCTGAATATGTTCAAATCGTTTTTTCCCGGTAAAAATTACACTGTTGGATTTATAGATACATTTATACAATTTCTAACATTTATTCATCAATCATTACAAAATTTACATCTAAATTATATAATTAACATTCATTTAACGAAAATATGTCATTATGGTATTTAACACATTTAAAATACTATTAAAATACACCAATTAAGATAGGCGAGGATTGATTTGGTAAGGATCGATTGAGAGAAATGATCGATTAAGGTTAATCAATTGAAAAATACCGTTGCTGAGTAGCTAGTGAATATAAGAGGCAAATAAGAGGTTGGTTTACCTCTTAAAAGATCAGAGGAAACTAAAACATTAGTGCATCTGAAAAATTGGAAAAAACATACAATCTAAATGGTCCAACCTCTTAACGAATCAGACATAAAAGACTATTAAGAGCTTTTCTTGAAAAAACATACAAGCCCTAAATTCTTCAGCATATGCCAAACAAACCCTTAATCTTGTGCCTTGATCAATCCATCCATATAAAGCCGATGTCTAGAACTAAATAATCAATTCCCCCGATGTCCATATTGATAAAACTCTGAAACTTTAAAAATGATTTAGGTCATCGTTGTTAAACACTTCTCTTATACACTTACTTTATCATTCTAGAATGTTTTGCTACCAATCATCAAATTAATAATGGGTTCTAACAAATGAGCAAAGGACAATACAAATAGAAGAAGATGTTTCTTCTTGTTTATTATATTAGAAATTATATGTTAACTTTGCTGATGTGTGGAGTGAATAATGTCTACGGTGATAATACATTGCATAAAATGGTGATTGTGTGCATTTAACCCTTGTTCTAATGCTGTTAAAGTTTAATTTTTGGGAATTTATTCACTTGTACGATAAATGGATCATAGGTAGACACTAAAAGAAAACTCGGTATAAACTGGAATGTGCCACCTCAGGGTTCTTACTTTAGTTAGTAGAACGATGAAGAAGTGTGGTCTCATGATAAGATCAATCATGGTCATAACAACAATAGCACACTTAGATGTTTCTTAAAATACTGAACAAGTTTTCAAACAACATTGAAACTTTGCTACATCTGTAGAAGTCGAAAATATGTTGAAGAGGTGATTTGAATGAACCAATGTTAAAAAAATAGGATTTTGTTCATAGGACCCATCTACTTTAACCATTAGATGATAAGACCAACCTTTAACCAACACTACTTGATGCATGCTCGATGTCGTGTGTTTCATATTTACATGGCATTGTTTGTATTATAACTCAACATGTATAAGAAGAGTATTATTCTCTGTCATGTATGTAATTGATTCAAGTTTTACTTTACAATCTTTAGATTTTCTTTTGATATTATATCGTAAAATGTGAAGCTCAAAGAGAAAGGTAATATTTATTTGGCGGATAACACAAATGAAAAAAAATATGCAGATGGATATGGATGATTAAATTTTGATTAAATACACAAGAAAGTTAGGATTGCATGTACATGTTTGATTGGATAGCCTTGAAGAGTTATAGCAGAAAAAATGGATGATTATGATGATAATGTAAGATACGTGATAAAAGAAGATAGATTGAGCAACTTGCCAGATAAGCTTATTCTTCCAATCCTTTCTTGTACACATTAAATTTTCCGAGCAAACGTGTTTGCCGTCTTCGAGATAAAAGCTTCTATGGACATCAATGTGTTGTATCAACTTCTCCAATCGACATTTTGGTTCTTTATTGAAGTCTTCTAAATTCATGACCCATGTTTTATCTAATCGCAATCATCGAATAGACGTGACTTCATTAAAGCTAACTTTCCATGAGTAGGTAGTCAGGTTTTTTGTGAGAAAGATTGCATTTTATGTGTTCCATCACAATGCATAAGAACTAATGGTGGTTAGTAGTTTTCACAATAATCACCATGAATGTCCTACTTGCCGTTTAGCTCCGGGTCTCTTAAACATTTCACCTTGAGTTGCAATTTTCTTACACCTTGCCTTACCCGTCAAACACCATTCAATTTTCTAGCTTTATCATCTTTGCATCTCAGTCAGACAAACTATATAACGAAAACACCAAAAAATATGTCGATCTTTTCCCAAAGTGTGTTAACTTAAAGATTATCAATTTGCAAAGTTCCATTGTTGAGGTTGTGAAGGCTGTTAAAAACTTCCATGACCTCCACAACGAAATTTTATATGGTAAGGTTTTTAAGTTCACACACTTGAAATGATTAACAAACTTTTTGGTATTTTCGTCACACAATCTAACTTGCTCTCATATGCAAAAAAGCTATAGCATGAAGTCCCAAGGTCTTTTGAGTGTAAGGTAGGCTGCTAGAAAATTACAATTGAAGGTGAAATATTTAAGAGACTTAGAGCTAAAGAGGCAAGTAGGACATTCTTGGTAATTTTTGTTAAAACTACTAACCACCATTAGTTCTTGTGCATTGTGATGGACAACATAAATTGCAATCTTTCTTACAAAAATATGACTAGCTACTCACAGAAAATTAGCTTTACTGAAGTCAGTTCTATTTGATGGTTGTGATTAGATAAAGCATTGGTCACAAATTTGGAGAACTTGGGCGGAGAACCAAAATGGTGACCAAAGAAGTTATGACAAGCCATTCACGCCTAGATATGTTTCCATCTCGAGTACAACAAACACGTTTGTATGATAAATTTATTGTCTATACAAGAGATTACTGATGAATAAGCTTATTTGACAAGCTACTCAATCTATCTTTTTTTTTTATCACCCATCTAACTTTATCAAGTCCACTTTCTCTGATTTAACTCTTCCACGTTATGCAGACAAACATAAACATACAATTCTTTGTGTTTCTAATAAAAATAATTCAATATCCATCTTCATATTTGCTTATTCTATGTTGTCGGCCAAATAACCATCTTCCTTCGTCTTTCAGCTCCACATATTTGATAATACTATTCAATATCATATTGAAATTTACTCTTTATCATGTAAAATTCAAATCAATTACTTGGATGATAATAAATAGCAACTTTCATACACGTTGAGGTATAATGCAAACTAAGTCGACTAAATATGGAATAACGCACCAACAATGTATCAAATAGTACTGCTTAAAAGGTTCGTGTTATCATTTGATGGCCTTCCGAAGTGGACCTGTGAACAAAATTTTATTTTCTAACATTGGCCAATCAAACCACCTCTTCAATATTTTTGCCACTTCTACAAATGTAGGAGTGTTCTAAGTTTGTTTGAAATTTTTTTCATTTTTTTAACAAACTAATAATTGTACTGTTATTATGACCATGATGGATTTAGTGAGACGCTGTTGTCTTCTCAATGCTTATAAGTAAAGTAACAATCTATAGGTGGCATAATTCTAGATCTTATACCAAGTTTTATTTTACTAATTAACGAGGATCCATTTAACATACAAGTGAATAGAAATGCCAAAATATTAAACATTAACACCACAACAAGGGGTTAAATCCACACAATAGACCTTTTAAGCAACGTAGCAACATGACATCAACTACTCCACATACCAGTAAAATCAATATAAAATAGCAAATAGAAGAAAGAAGAAGAAACCTCTTCTCATGATTGTACAATCATTTGTTCATGTACCAATCCATCAAGCTTCAATCAACTATTACACAACAACGATTTGTAAACATCTCGAAATCAAGAAATCATCCAAAAGGGAAAAACTTTATTGCGCTCATTCCTAAATTGCAAAGTTTCTAAGCGGAAATTTGATAAAATTAATGTGTCGATGATGGAAAACTAAGGTTTGAGAGAAACGAACCTCATAATCGGTGAACAAACTATGAGGCGGATGCCCTTTGTTTGTGTCGGCTGTCGATCGTGCTTGAACCCTAAAACAAAAAACCACATTTGTTTATATTGGTGAACATTTGTAAGTTTGGGTTGGGCCCAAACCGGGCCTAACCTAATCTTTGTCCAATGAGTCTAATATAGCAAAACTCAGTCCCGTATTTGGTTGCGTGTATATGTCTAATAAAAAAGGGTTTGCCCGCACATTAACTAACTCAGTTATGTTTTACATTGAAAAAAATAAAACTTGCATAAAACCACAAGTTACAAAAAAATAATTCGAAATACATAAAAAAATCAATGTAAATTAACCCATAAAAACATAACAATTTACATAGTTTAAGAATAAAACCGTTTCACATAGTATGAAGTACGAACATTTCTTCTTTAATAATTTGTTGGTGATTTTAGTGTCACCGGTCCATTTATGTGTTATTGGAAATAACATGATGTTTATATGGGTTTTATACTGTGATCTAATACAAGTTAGGTGGTGCGGAGTGCACACTTGTTATAAGACGAGTATGAACCCCGATAACGACGAAATGGCAGGGGTCAAGGGGGTCGCGCCCCCTTGCGGGGTCCAAGGGGTAGAGCCCCTGGTGGTGGTCCCGCTGACCGTTCAGCGACCGGGTCGAGGGGAAAGTTGATCAGAACTTTGGAATTGGAGTATAGTGGAAAAGTTGATCAGAACTTAGATACAGAGCTCTGCATAGTTGATATAGAGGCTCTGCATGGTTTGATCAGAGCTTCTGGTCTGGTCTTCGAGACTTAGAGTTTTGTGGGTTTTGGGCCAGAGCTCTATATGAAGGGCCAGAGCTCTGGATGGTCGACTCTGACCAGTTATCTCTGAACGGTCTGGGCATTAATGGTGCAATTATTGAGTAGTTACTAGAAATTTTTTAACTGACCAATACTCCTAAAATTCAGCCATGATTACCATTTCGGTTTCGTTATTATACAGTATACATACGAATTTATACTCATGAACTTAAACACGGTTTTGAACAATTCTAATATTTTCTCCAGAATATTTACATACGTTTTTGTGTCTAAAACGCATGTGTTTTGAGTCTTATCCTCACACGATTCTCAAATCAATCCAGTGATCGATTTACCTATAATTGCCCCAGGATTTATCAACCTCTAAATTCCGGATTTTCAACAACCAAATAATTAAAGACATAATATTTTAAGATCGTGATTAAAAATGTACCATATGATATATGATTAATATATAATTTTGGAAGGGGTTGATACTCATTTGGTGGCCTCCAACTTCAAGATAGTCAAGTGAGAGTATAAATTTTTTTAATGAAAAAGTAATTAGGTTAATTATATATATATATATATATGAAAATATAAAACGACTTATTGGGGCTTGCTAAAATATATTTTTCAACATCCACACCAACCAATTAAATTTAACAATTACAAACACTAACCGAAACAATATCTACCGATCGAACTCAACTTTTATCGGGGAAAAGTGAAGTTGTACATCATTTGAGCCGTAAATTGATGTGATAGTATTACATTTTATGTCGCATACGTATGGGAAGTGTTGTATACGGGTTGATTTTAAGAAGGCGATGAACTAAATATGGACCTGTTCTAGATTATAACCTGGAAAATCAATTGGTGATAGATTTTATCAAAAACAGACTAAAAAATGAGAAGACAACGAAAATAAAAACTAACGAAGATTGGATAATGTTTGTCTCGGATTTCCATGATGGTGAGTATTTGTTATGTAAAATACTTTAACCCACCATCAAGGTGGAAAAACCTTTCTAAAACAACGTTTGCATCTACTTTCGTATGCAGTGGCGGAACCTCATAGGGGCTTATGGAGGCCATAGCCCCCCCGCTTTTTTTAGTTAAATAGCATAAAAGTCCAATAAATACAACATAGAGCTTGCCGGCCCTAGTAGTTAACGCCTTTTTGCTTCACCAAGAGGTCTCGGTTTCGAATCCCTTAAGCTGCTTCTTTCACTTTCTATTTTTTATTTCACAATTTTACATTTTATATATATATATATATATATATATAAGTTTTTAAAAGATATAGAAAAAGCAATGTGTAAGTTATTATATATACTGTTATGTTAATTAGTAATCTATTTTTTATTAGTTAATAATAGTATAAAAAAATAATAAATTTGTATTATTATTTTTTGGTTAATAGTTTAATGATTTTGAGTTTTAGAGATTGTTTATTCAAATATTTATTTGGTAGATGCTTGCCAGTAAAATTTTACACTGTTACTCATCTTGTCGGGTAAGATTGTATTCCATTAAGATGACATCATATACAATAATTTATCCAGTAAAAGCTAATCGAGTAAAGGTCATCACCTTGATTTACAAGGCAAAACACTTGATCTTTACTATCATTTTTACTGGGTAAGAATCTTGGTCTACGTCATTTCATCTGATAATGTAGTATGACTTGGTAAATATTTATCGGGTAAGCGTTTGGTAAACAACTCATTGTTCTTCATTAACAAAATTTCTCTAAAGTTTAATATTAACATAGTAAAAAAGAATTTTCTTTTTCGTACATATCATTTGGATCGCTAAATTTTTGTAATATTATATTTTCGGCCCCCGGGACTAGGACGGTCGTGTTCCGCCCCTGTTCGTGTGATACAAAAATTGAAAAGAAACATTTTGATGAAACACATGCTTTCTCGGCCTACATCCTTAATTATATTCATTGTTAGGACTATAGTCATTAACCAATTTGTTACAAGTTAAAAATCAAACTTTCATTCATATTTCTAACTTCTAACTAAAAAATTAACTAAATATTGGATTAAAACCAATTAACTACAGAGCAACTTTCGTTGGTTGAAAATCAATCTATTAAAATCTAATATTGTCATTCCCTAAAAAAACCTACATGTTCATCACATCCCTATAGACTCTGAAGAATGTAAATTACAAAATTAAACTTAAATTGAATCTAAGATAAAAAAAACATGGAAAATAGATGGAAATCAAACTTAAAAGCAACGAGGACAAAACGAGAAGCTTAGAAGAAAAACACAAAAAAAAGATTTTCTATAAATGCTAGGACTGATAATGTAAAAGGGTAAGCTCGTTACCAGTTATGTTTTAACTCGTTAGATAAGGTTATAAGTAAATAAAAATTTATCCATTTTTGCACTTATTGGTTACTCGTTTACCCAACACTTTAGTAGGTAGGGCATGGAAAAACGATTAGGTTATCAAGTTATCTGTTGTGTTATATATATATATATATATATATATATATATATATATATATAGGGTTAGGTTCAAATGTGAACTCATTTTTGGTTGTGAACGTGAGGACGAATCTCAGCCACACATCTTCGGTTATGGTGGACGCGATCACGGAGGATTGACGCGATTCATGGGAGGGTGAAGATTATTAAAGGAGGAAGGCAGGGTCAAAGCCGTCTTTATTGACCGGATAAGTGGCTGAGATTCGTCCTCACGTTCACAACCAAAAATGAGTTCACATTTGAACTTTCCTCTATATATATATATATAGAGGTACCTTCAATTGTTAACTCAATTAATTGTGTTAACTTTGTTAATCGGGGATATATAGGGGCGGGTTTCAAATGCGAACTCAAATTTGGTTGTGAATGTGTCCCCTTCAGTTTGAATATATTCAAACTGAATGTCGTGTTGTTCACGCTGAATGTGTGTTATTCATAGGATTTTAGAAATTGCAGAGACGTTGAAGCGACGAGGAAGACACAATAGGGATTGTCTGGGTTTTAGAAATGTATGGGTTATGAGCATGAGCCAAAATGTTGCTGGAAAAGTTTTTAGAAACAAAAACTTGTAAAATTATTGAAACTAGTTTTCTAATTTACATAGGCTTTTGAAAAATGAAATTTTTTGTTTTCTTGGATTTTTTTTCAAAACTGAATGAACCAAATGAGTTTTTAAATTTTCATTTTCCTTGGAAATTTTTCCTAGAAAACTGAAAATTTAGAAAACCCGTTTGGTTCATTCAATTTTCAAAAAGTTTTCAAGAAAACAAAAAATTTCATTTTCTAAAATCCTATGTAAATTAGAAAACTAGTTTCAATAGTTTTCCAAATTTTTGTTTTCTAAAAACTTTTCCAGCAACATTTTGGCCCACGCTCAAAATCCATACATTTCTAAAACCCAGACAAACTATATTGTGTCATCCTCGTCGCTTCAATGTCTCTGCAATTTCTTCCCGTTGCAGCTTTCGGTGCACCGGAGCGCCAAGACAGCAACTGTTGGACGTTTATCTCGCCGGAGCACCAAGCTTTCAAAGTATCTTCCCCATTGCCTCTTGTTTCCGTATCGATATTGGAACGATGTACGTTGTTTATGATCTCACAACTTTGGTTTGATACAACTCTCACTTATGCTCCTTCACGTACGTCGTTTCTCGTAACTTTCACGTTTCTATGTTGAATTTTGTTTATGATCACGTTGATCTTGTTAAAAATGATTATGATTACTTTTATGTTACTTTTTTATTGATATTCTTATATTAAAGTTTTGTTTGATGTTATGTTAAAATATGTCTAATATTGTAATATTTGGAAAAATGGAAAATAAAAATGCACAACCAAACGCGTTATCTAATTTTCTAAAAATAGAAAATGATAACTCCACCATTTCAACCAAACGCATTTTCTAAAATTTTCATAAAAAACTGAAAATGAAAACTCAACTCCATTTTCTAAAAATGTTTTCTAAAAAAAATAAAATCAGTTTTCCAAAACCAAACACATCCTTTTAAGTAAAGTCGAACTACTTAACAAATGGAAGTTAAAAAAAATTGTTGGGTTCATGCCCCTTGGCTACAACTAGCCTAAAGAGATATATAGAATATATAGGTATAATTTTGTATAGTTAATAAAAATAAGGATAGTATTGAAAATCTATATCAAATTAAAAAAATATACTTAGGAATATTCATTTTGAGTGCAATACATTAAAGATGAATTACTGTTTGCATCACTTTTTACAGCAAAATAATGTTTTACATGGAAAATGATGTAAGATGAGGGGCAATTTAGTCATTGTATTTCTTTTTATAAATGCTTTTTGTATACAACTTTTTAAAACTTATGAAAACTAGAAATAGCTAGAGTCAATCTTTTGGGATCAATTCAACTAGCAATAAAATAAAGGTCAGCCCTTTGGGGATCCTTTTCAAAGATCACCTGTTCGAGTCCTGTTGTTTTCCAGAATCCCTAGAATTAGTCGAGTTACATACAAGCTAACTCAAACACCCATGGTTGAAAAAAATAACCAAAGTCCCCAAAAATAGGCAACATACGTTATATAATTAGTATAAATCATTTTACCATCACTTCTCTAATAAGTTGGAAGGTGAGAATTGAGATCCAATGAGTGTACAACTTATAAATAAGTGCATGTTGAACCTCCCACCTCTTCCAAGGGTATTTGTGAAGAGTGATATGGGGTTCGACATATTCTGGTATCAGAGTTAAGGTCTACCACTGTAGGAAAATCTTTACTCGAGTAGCCCCCTATCAACACTCTGGGACAATCCGTTCCCCCGTTGGAGGGGGCGTGTTAGAGTCACACACAGGGGCGGAAGGCCCTTGAGGCTACTAGGGGCCAGGGCCCCTGGGCTTTTTAACCTGTCAAGTATAAAAAATTTAGGTCTTAACTTAGTAAATTGTTTTTTTAACTTTAGGCCCCCCACTAACAGATTGCAGACCGCGTCTTCTTCACGTCTTCAGCAGCAGAGTCGACATCGAAGACCTCTAACCAAGAACTAAGCATCGACGCGATGACATAAACCAGTTGACGGCTCGACCTCCAGGCTGGACCCTCTCTCTCGACCTCCAGGCTCCAGCCTCTGCCGTCTCTCTCGATGGTCGACGATTGCACTTGATGACGACCTAAGTCTCCTAACAGCAGCAGTCACAGTTAGCAGCCCCTACCTCTCTCTCGACCAGTCGACCTCCATCCTCTCTCTCTCTCTCTCTCTCCCATCTCCAATATCCATGGATGAGCAAGTTGAAGAACCAAACCCAAATGCCAGTGGAATCCTTGTGATTTTAAGGTAATCTTCATCAAATACTAGGATTCCTACCGCCCCTAAATCACAGGTATAAATTTCGTTGAAATTGATGAGATTGAAATGATTAGGTTTAAATTTGTTTAATACTTTGATTGGGTTTAAAATGCTATTGCTTGAGCCTTAAATCTTGATGTTTTGAACAGTTTTGAATTGTTTGATTATATTAGGTTTAAAATTGTTAGAAATAAGCTGTGGAAAAAGTTGTTCAGATGATGGTTAAGCTGTGCAGGCTTAATGAAAAGGGAACAAGCTGTCCAGAAAGTGACTAAGCTGATGTAGCCTTAATAGTTATGGATTAAGTTGTCCAGAATTTAGTTAAGATGTGCAGTCTTAATGGAAGTCTAATAAGTTGTTGCAGCCTTAATGGTTATGGATTAAGTTGTCTAGAATTTAGTTAAGATGTGCAGTCTTAATGGAAGTCTAATAAGTTGCTGCAGCCTTAATGGTTATGAATTAAGCTGTCCAGAACTTGGTTAAGATGTGCAGGCTTAATGGAAGTCTAATAAGCTATTGCGGCCTTAATGGTTATGAATTAAGCTGTCCAGAATTTGGTTAAGATGTGCAGGTTTAGTGGACGTCTAATAAGCTGCTGCTGGCCTGAATGGTTATGAATTAAGCTGTCCAGAATTTGGTAAGATGTGCAGGCTTAATGAAAGTCTAATAAGCTGCTACGGCCTTAATGGTTATGATTAAGCTGTCCAGAATTTGGTTAAGATGTGCAGGCTTAATGGAAGTCTAATAAGCTGTTGCAGCCTTAATTGGTATTTTTGAAAATATATAATATATTAGGTCCGGCCCCTGTGGTTGAAAAGCTTGTGTTCCGCCCCTGGTCACACATCAACTAGAGTTTGACCAATTCTCCTCTAGGCGTAGGATTGTGTGAGAAGTTGAGTTAAGGTGAGAACCGTAAAAATGGATCTGGACCCTTATCACTTTTAATCTCAACCCCACCCATGAATCATGTTTGATCCGGTGCATCTCGGTGTGTATCTGATCCTAACGTGCATTTAAGGGTGGAGATCTCTTCTTACGTTTCTCACCATAACTCTCCTTCTCATCGGAACCCATCCTATATATATGTCACTTGATTCAACTTGTTATCACATTCTTCTTTGTACCAAAACCATATCTCTTACTCTAGTAAACTGCAATGCTTTACATAAGCCTTCAAATTTCTCACTAATCCACATCAGTAATCAGCTACAATAAAGTTTTCTCACCAATCATCCTAAATTTAAAAAAAGTTATTAAAGTATAAAAATCATGATGATTCCTTTTTTATATACATAGATTCATAAACTAAATCCAACTTTCTCAATAAATGAATCTTGAATCTCCTACCTATGTTTTTAATTTGGCACATAAAGAAGGCCATGTATTCAGGTTCTATCTCTACACAAAATGTAAATTTTTTTATCTCTAATTTATAACTGTATCGACGCAAAGTTATCTTATTCTTGAACTTTGTGTAGTCCGATTAAGTGCTCACTTCCATCTTCCATACGTAGCAGTTGAAACACATAACCTTTCAATTCAAGATACTACAATAGGTTATGTCAATCATGAATTTTGACATATCTAACATGTCATTCACAGCTGCTTAAATATGGTTCATAGCTGAAACTAAGGGGCCGTTTACTAAGTGCTGCTTACCCGGTAAGCGCTTACCGGGTCATTTTACCTTATCAGTTGAACATGGCAAAGGGCCGAGAATCTTACCTGGTAAGAGCGATGATAAGGATAGAGAGTCTTACCCGGTAAGTGAGGGTGACAACTCTTACCCGGTAAGAGTTTATTGGGTAAATTGTTGCATAGAATACCGTTTTGATGGACTACAATCTTACCCGGTAGAGTTAAAATGTTGCCTCTTACCGGGTAAGCGTTTGGGTAAATGGCCCCTAAGGGCCTGTTTGTTAGCTGCTTAATGAGACTCACAGCTTATTCAGTCGGCTATACATGACTGTTTGGTAGTGGCTTTATGTTATAGAAAATGCTTATTCAATAAGCTTCTAGGGAGGGAGCTTTATACAGAAAGCCAAGTTTTTCCAAACCTGCTCCTCCCAATTAAAGAGCTCACTCCTTCCATCTATGAAAAAACCCTCCCAAATAAAAACCTTCCCAATCTATACAGACAGATTAATCCACACAGAGAACTTTATCCATACAGGGCTTAATGGAAAACCAACCAACCAGCCCCTAAGTCTCTCTCTGAATAGTGCTTTAAGATTTGAACATAAGACCTATTTCATGATCTTTATAACATGCAAATAGGTTGGCTTTACATTTTTTTTGTCAGTTTTACATTTAGAATAACACAGTACATTGTTGTCTAACCTCCAGGTGGAATATCTTGCTATGTTTGGTTTGGTTTAATCAAAGAAGATGATTAGATATAAATGGTTTAATTCAAAAAGAATACTAACCTTCAGATCGTAACTTGATGCAATCTCCATTCAGTTTGATAATCATCATTCATAACTAGATCTTTTCCTCTTTCCTTGCAAATCTCTGTGCACCAAAGTAATAACTTTTAAGAAATCATTTCCGTTTCTCTCTTGTTCTTTCTGAATAGTTCTTGCAGATTGGGAAGTAGATTCACCACACCAACTTACCTCAATCAATTCTAGTGGTAAAATTTCACCAATACTAGATGGAATCTCTTCAAGTCTTGAACAACAACGCACAACCAACCGTTGAAGTTTTGGAAAGTGGGCACTTGAAGCTTCCCATTTTACAATATCCAAATCTTGTAATTTCAAAACCTTAAGTTTCGCAAAGCCCTTTTCACTTGTTTCCCATTTTTGTCCAATGCATGCATTAACATTTAATTTTAAAACTTCAAGATTTGGTAACAACCCAACTGTCTGAATCTCGTTCCAGTCGAGAGCTGTATCTGTTAAGCTTAGTCTTGTAAGCGTTTCAGGAAACATAAGATGACTGCATGACTTCACTGTTGCATGATAGATCTTTGTATTTGATAACTTCAATCTTTGAAGGCAGTTCAAATAACATATATTTGGAAACTCCAAGATCCCTAAAGTCGACACTAAAGGTCCACAAAAACCAAGCTTTCTAAGATTGGGAGTTCGGGAAAGAATATCTAGGCACGAAGGTGAAGGGCAAACACCTGAAATAGTCTGTAGACCGTCTAATACCCAATCAGAAGAAATGTCTTCAATGAGATTTTCCCCTGACTTTATATAAAGATGCCTAAAAGATTCTATATCCCATGTACTTCTAGGCACAACAATATTCGTTCTTGATGATATGATGAGGGTTTGTAGGTGTATGAGGTTGGATATTGATGCAGGTGGATTCCCATTTTCAGCTTGAATGGCTAGATATCTTAAATTAACTAGTTTTGTTACTTCCTTAGGAAATGAGAAAATAGAGGTGGACTCGATATCCAATATCTTAAGAAATTTGTAGGTCTCATAGTCAAAAGGTCTACCCACTTGAAAAGATTCACCCAATTCTATGGGACAGCAGAAAACAAAGTTAACATGTTGGGTAGAATGTTCTAAGGACCTTCCATGTGATGGATATGTTTTACTTTCTACAGCCGCATCAGGAGAAAATGCTGAAGACACACGGCCATACCTGGTAATCATAAATTGTAATCACCTTTTCTAAATAAAAAAGTATTTCAAAATGAAAAAGATTTACAAAGTTGAGAAATTGTCAATACCTGTAACTTATAGGAGAAAACTTATCTTCATTTGCTTTCCACGAGCAAAAACTATACAATAGGTCATGGACATGACATGCTTTGATTTGTCCATCGGTTCCTTTCTTGGAAACCATTACCAGACTTCTTTGGAGTAAATCCATCAAGTAATCCTCTGCCACATCCTCTAAAGTTCTACTCCCGATTTGATCTATGAATCCCTCAGCAACCCATAACCAAATCAGTTTGTTCACTGGGATATCACAATCTCCAGGAAATTTTCCTAGATAAAGAAAGCATGGTCTTAAATGTGAAGGTAAATGGTCGTAACTTAAAGCTAGAGTATCCATATACTGGTGTGGATCACTGACAATATAATTACTTAAACTTCCAGCAACATCTTTCCAAGAGGCTCTCGTCCACCTGCTTCTGAGAAGTCCAGCAGTTATAGAAACCGCAAGAGGCAATCCCCAACATTTGCTAGATATCTGCTTTCCAACATCATATAATCTCCAAGGGCACATTCCATTTTTGAAAACCATCATTTGTAATATACGCCAACTTTCACGAGCTGTTCGAAGGCGCAACCTATGAGGTGGCATAGCATTTGTTGCTTCCAAATTCAGATCTACGTTTCGGCTGGTCAATAGTATCCTACTTCCATTTCTGTCATCTGGAAAATATATTTTCAACTCGTTCCAGGCTCTATTATCCCAAATATCATCCAAGACCACCAGATATTTTTGACCCTTTAATCCTCTGTATATTTGTTCCCCTAACTGCTCATCACTCATGCTATAGATTCTGTTTGTAAGCTGAACAATAGAACTCAAATCGAGTAAAAGATCCCTCTTAACATATTCTTGAGAAACACAAGCCCATGAACGAATATCAAAGAAATAGACGATATAAGGATCCCCATATATTCTTTTGGCCAAGGTAGTTTTACCTAGCCCTGCCATGCCTACAATTGAGATAACCTCAAGCTTCTTTGAAAATCCAGTAAGCCTCTCAAGTAGCTTTATTGTATCATCCTCAAACCCTACCACAGTTTCTTCTTCACCTATGTTTCGTTTCGATGGTAATCTGCCTGCCAATGAGAGTAATTCAAGTTGTCTCTGTGTAAATCCAGACTCAAGTAGTCTTCTTGATATAACATCAAACACAACAAATTCCTCATCTGAGTCTGTAAACTCACAACAAAGTATTAACATTACATCAATCACTGTTCCCAATTCCTCCATTGGACCATTGACTCTTGGAGCTTCATCAATGAGAACAGGAAAGTAATCAGCTAATGTACCTTTAATCTTTTCTAACATACCCTTCACTTGTTCATCTTTATTCAACTCATCCCACATATGCCTATCCAAAATCCCCCATTTTCTGCTGTCTTCTAGACCAGTTACAACAGTTTGAAGCTCATAAAGGAGCTTAGGTAAGGACTTCAACCAATAAACATCTAAAGACGCATAACCTTGTTCTTCTAGAAGAAATGCGATCAATTCAGGAGCTGAAAGATGCACAATTATCCATAAGGGGTCAATTATACATACAGACATTGCTTTCTTACAGAGAAGTTTGAAGGATGAAGATGCAATAAGAGAAGCATACTCATAGCCTACTGAAACATCCATTACCATATGATCGGCTTTATTACGTAGCCGCTGAAGGCGCTTCAAGAGCCGATCTGTAGCAACAATCATTAAGGCAATGATAAATGCACTTCAAATTAACCCTTGCTGTCCCAATTTCTGGTTCAAAACTGAATAAATGAATCAAGTTCTTAGTTCCAGAGTGCAAAAGGAAATCACCTGCTAGCCCTAGGCTAATGAGGTTCAATTCAACAAAGCACATAGCTCTTACCAGTAGCGGCCATTGATTCTCTTTCGAACCAAATCGTCAACGGCAGCACGTGGAGCTTCAGGAAGTCTTTCTGTAGCAACAGCCATTGAGCCATAGCTTCTCAACCATGAAATTATCTTTAGTTTATTGGTTGATCCAACTGGATTGTCAGAATGATTAGTGTTGATTTCGTCAAATTATTTGAAAAAAAGGCTGCAATTGGATTGTAGCCAACGAAGAAGAACAGTGAAAAGGGGAACTTTGTGAAGTTTTTTTGTTACATGATAGAAAAGTGATAGATTGTAAACATGGGTCCCAAAAAAGGTGGATCGCATAAATTGTAGGGTGCAAAAGGTAGCACCATTGAATAGGGTTTTTTTTTTACATCATACTTTCTCATACACACCCTCTACTATAATATGAATGGTAACACTTATAAATATTATAATTTTATTGGTAAATATGATATAGAGTAGAGTGTAAGAGGTAACAGTCGATTGCATAATAGATTAAAATAGATTTGCTTTAAAAAAAGATTAAGATGACGTTTGTTTTTTAAGAGGTGTTGTAGTCTGAAGTCGGATTTTAGTTCTGAAATGGTTATGAAACGTCTAAACGAATCAGATATAAATGATGATTAAGAACCTAAAATGAAAAAACAAACAACGTCTGAAACTAATAAAGTTTCATACATAACTTTATTGTTGCTCTATCAAGTTTTTATATTGCTCTTTAGTTGAAAGTTGACATGACAAATTTTTTAGATTAAATTATATCAATTATTCATGTGGTTCTCCCAAACTCTATTAATTTTCTGGTAGAATTTGGGGATCGAAGATTATACGTGGACCGGATAATCATTTGGATTGCTGAAAGATCACTTTTTGAATATAATAGTTTATTCTTTATTAGCACGATTTACATATTAGATAAACGGGCGGATTTAAATGAGAACTCAAATTTGGTTGTGAACGTGAATACAAATAAGAGCGTGACACGTGTTAGATTCAGACTGAATAATTGTAACACCCCCGTCCCGCGCTGCATGAGTCGGGAGATGTACAATCCGGTAATCGGATCAATACTCAAAATCCATAACGTAGAGTTGTACTAAATTACCCAAAATAACATTTAAGCATACTTACAAGCCAAATTTATCGTCTAAGCGATACCAAAAGTTTAGCCAAACATGATATACAAAAGTTAATTAAGTCCTTGGTACTTCCTACAACATCTTGATCACTCAACCCGCCCCCGGAGTAGAACCTGAACCTGCCGAGGAAACAGAAAACATCTCGGCTGAGCAAAGTCGCTCGGTGAACAGATAATATGCATAACCGTGTAAAAATAATATAAGTTCAATAAAAGATAATGTAAAGCCATTGTAACGGAAGCAGGCACGAACATAATTAAGAAATGTAAACTATTTTTATAAAAAAATCAATAAATCATCTGAATTGAAATAATAAGTTGCCTAATTGGATGATCAGTCCAATCAGACTTGGAATGTCAGTGTCGGGCACAACACCACCATTCTCCGGTAACCAGTTTAGTTCTGATATTCGGCTCTATCCGGTAATCGGTTCAATCCGGTAACCAGTCATTTTTTGGTATTCGGCTCTTGGATGCATCCTACGTTCTCTAATTGGCTTGGCCTTAGCCTTTACAAGAACGCCATGGTCATTAATAGCCACCACAGAAGGCATCTCAACATTTGTGGCCCAAATGTCGAGTCTATTTCAAAATTAAGAAAACTCATGTTCTTAAAAATTCAACTTAAAATCATATGTCATAATAATATAATCAACCAACTAAAAAGGAATACATTCAAATTATTCAATTAACGAACATAAAGTCTACTTTAAAACATAAATATTGTTTCCTAGAAAAGTACTCGAAACCGTAAGGTTCGGAGTCACGTCTATCAAGATGGATGAAATTTCCGGGTGCAACCGGTTATTCCGAATCAAAGAAATAGGATATCCGTACCTTATTCGATCCCTCCTTTACTTCCGACAACCTATAACCATTTAATAAATACTACATTACTGACCGACATAATTGTTAAGATCCTAAACAAATTTTGACAACCAAACACATTTTGGACTCACAAACAAAAACTGACAGCTTAGTAACACCTTACATTCTAACGTTTTCCTCGTACTTAGAAACCAAATTAGGTGTTAACATCTGAATGGAAGTTGTAGTTTAACCTCTTAGGATTCTACGGAAATTGGAATCAATGCAATCGAAATTATGAGCTGATCGGTACAACGTTTATAAAAACAGTGCGCAGATACGTTAAAATACAGTGAGCTGCTGTATTGACACACTGTTTTGACACCCTTAAGCTCAAAATTAGAACTTTCACTCTTCATAACAGTTCTAGAGGATGTTTCAAGCTTTCCAACGATATATCGTACACCTCGTTTGGACAAACGGTTGATTTTCTATGAATTAAACAAAAACAGGACAGAAACTTAAAATAATACAATTGTCTTCTAACCATTTCATCAAACACTTGGCATGCATCTTAAGCTCCAATCCGTTTTTACCCATGTCATACATCGATTCTTGACCATTTTTACCTATTCTAATGGTAATATAACAAACCCATACATATTCATCATCAATCACATATTATAAAGCTCAAAACCATAATTTTCTAACATAATAAGCACTTAACCTTAATTGTATGAAGAATGCTTACCTCTATAAACCAAAATCCCTTCAAATTGAGTTCTTCAAGCCACATATAAACTTACACAGCCCCTATATACCATATTACAAGAATTAACTCAAACTACACCAACACAAAACAAGAATTAGAGTCTAATAATAAGTTATGTTGAACAATCTAACCTCAATCCTCCAAAACCAAGCCAAAATTCTTCAATTTCATCACCAACTTGATTATCTCACTAAACTCTCTCTCTCAAAAATTTTAATCGGTGCAACAAGGAATGATAAATCTGATTTTGTGAATTTAGGTGAAAAGAAATCTATATATATATATAAGAAAATTTATCCATTAGTCCCTATATTTCAAACTAATAACCCTTTGAACCTTCTAGTTCTTTTCTTCATAATTTTACCCCCAACAACACTTTTGTACAACCATGTACCCTATACTACAAGTCATGGAAGCTTTGGTTCTAACGTTTAGTAAAATATATCCAGATTAACGAAAATGGGGTTATTATAATAATCAAAGAAATATTCAGACCGAATAAAAATAAATATAGTGTTTATTCAGTCTGAACAAGCATTATTCAGACTAAATAAACATTATATTCAGTTTTATTCGATCTGAATATTTCTTTGATTATTTTTACATTCAGACACGTGTCGAGCTCTCATTTTTCCTCACGTTCACAACCAAATTTGAGTTCGTATTTGAACTTTTCTCTATTAGATAATCCATTTACTTAAAAGTTGTATATTGAGTTTTTATATACTAGAAGAGGTACCCGCTGCAATGCAGCGGAAGTTAAATATTTCATTAACATTAACGTCAAAAATCTCGAACTCTTTTAAAATATCAAATTATCTATCATTATAAACTTATAAATCGGCATCGATTAATTTTACAAAACTCAAGTCCAACTCTAATTTAAAAAGAACAAAGTAACACATTTATGACACATTTGATTTGACGAAAATATAAAAATAATGGGTGCCGATTTATAAGTTAATAATGATAGATAATTTGATATTTTAAAATTGTTTGAGACTTCTAACATTAATGTTGAGGAACTATTTAAATTCCGATGCAGTGCAGCGCTATGTTTCTAGTAATAGTATAATTTGTAAAAAAAGAAACATATTTTTTTAATGTAATATGACTCATATAGGGATATGAACGAAATTTAAAAACTAATTATAGTATAGATTAGGATGTAAAATTGAAATGTAAAGAAATTAAATAAATAACTATATGATATAAAATGTAATTTTTTTAAAAATAACTCATTACGTATTCATGTATATAATAATATGATTAAATAAAAAAATATTAAATATTGAGCTCATTTTGAAGATATTGACCACATGATCATAATGGTATAGTTTATAAAAATAGAAAGTTATTTTTTAATTGTCTTATAATTCATATACAATTAATCAGGTTAATATGATAAAGGTATAAAATGAAAAATGAAAAAAGTGAAGGATATAAAATAAATTAAATAAGTAACTATATGGGTCTCAAGTCTAACTATATGAAAGCTAAGGGGAAGAGAGGGGTTATAAAGGGTAGATGATGCATAATACAGGGTTTAAAAGTAAAATTAAAAATTAAAAATTAAGATATTAATTAAAATAAGTTAATACATATTCATCAATTTTTATAAGATTTATAAATCGTAAAATAGTCCATATTAGGCTCATTTCGAACATATTCAAAAGGCGATCATACAGGTATAATTTACTACAAAATATAATATGTTTTTAAATACAATTTAGTTGATATAAGATTTTGTATGTTAAAATAAAAAGGATGCGAAATAAAAGTTACAAAAGGAAATGATATAAAGTGAATTAACTAACAAAATCTAAAGGTTCAAAATGTAATTTTAAAATTTAAATTAAATTTATTTTAAATAAATAGGGGATAATGTGCATTAGAGTGTTGTACATTAGGCTTGATTTTTTGTACCTCTTAAATTTTGTAAACTAACCGTTTAGTAGCCTTTATAATAGAGTATAGATACCCAAATTCAGCGTTTACATATTTAAATGAGAGATCAAAAGTTTATGGACGGTTAAATGGTTAAAACATAATTGCATGAAAGTTATAACCTCTACCAATTTAACGTTACAAGAAAAAAGTTACTATATCAAAATTTAAAATAAACATCTATCTCTAAAATTAGGAAAAAATATTCCACTAACAATAGTCAGAGTTGTAGACAAACATTGAACGACAATTTGATTTTTGATAAGAGTTTGAAATTTTGTAAATCTAATAAGGCGTTCAACTGAAAAATGAAAACTAAAATACATAATACTTTTTTTTAATTGGCTCATAAAAATTATGTGTAAAACATGAAAACTAAATATAATTAATACATGATAGTGTATTTTTGGCGGTCGGTAAAAAAGGTTCAAACAACAGACCAAACCAGAAAAGCTGTTTGACTATTTTTCAGACCGGACCGGACCACTCAAACCGCATAAAAGGTCCGGTTTGACTTGGTTTAACCGGTCTAACGGTTCTTTTTTTTAGCACTACTACCTAATTCTAGTCCATAAACACATATTTATCCTGAGCTCTCATGAACCACTTTTCACCACTAAAATGGAAACATAAAAAATTGTCCATATCAACTTTCTGTTGTTATCCTAATACAAAATTCAACTGGCACTGGTTCCCCTTCTTTGAACCGGTTTATATAGTACAACGGTCACGTTCTTTGTTCGAAAGCGATGGGAGAGGCCAAGTGCCACTACGGATCGTGTCACTTGTCTGTTTTCGATGTAAAGATGATTCAGAACCACGTGCTGTGGGTTCGGTAGGGGGGCTACAGCAGGGTTAGGGTTAGGGTTAGGGTTAGGGTTAGGGTTAGGGTAGCTCAATACAGTGTGTTGCAAGTGTTGAGGGACTACGGGTGGGTCCCGCCCGTCATCTTCGTTTGCGGTGTAGATGTTGTTGTAACTTGCATCCGGGGATCTGGGAATTTCAAAACCAGCTACGACTGGTGTTTCCTGTCGAACAGATGGTTATATACTCGAGGAAAGATTTTTGGTTATAAGACCTGACAGAGGGTCATTGGCCCAACAGTATCCGGCTAATGGTACATCCCCACCTCACCAAAGATGATGGAGTGCGTGTGAGTTTTGCTGTATATATATATATATATACATATAGGGTTGGGTTCCACTGAGAAGAAAAGTTAAGGTGAGAAGCTTAAGAAGGGATCTCCACCCTTGGATGCACATTAGGATGAGATGCAACGAGATGAGGTGCACCGGATCTCTCTTCTAAAGCGCAATTCATGGATGGGTATGAGATTAAAAGTGATCTAAGGTCCAGATCTCTTCTTATGCTTCTCACCTTAACTCTCCTTCTCACACGATCATATGCCTATACAATATATATATATATATATGGGCGGGTTCAAATGAGAACTTAAATTTGGTTGTGAACGTGAGGACAAATGAGAGCGTGACACATGTCATATTCAGACTAAATAATGAAGGAAAATATTTAGACCGAATGTCTTATTATTAAGTCCAAATAATACTACATTCAGTCTGTATATTTTCCTTCATTCAGTCTGAATATTAAGTCCAAATAGCGCTCTCATTTGTCCTCACGTTCACAACCAAATTTGAGTTCTCATTTGAACTTTTGTGTCTCTCTCTCTCTCACTCTCTCTATATATATATATGTATATATAGGGTCAGGTTCAAGGGAAAACGCCAAAAAAAGAGAAAACTGAAGAACAGCCTGGGAGCCCTCCATCGGGACGGTATGCACAAATGCATACCGGTAATTCGTAACATGTACTTGTGCATAGCACATAGAAAAAAACGCTTGTTATGCATTTGTGCATACTGTCTACATGGAGGGCTCCCAAGGTGTTCTTCAGTTTTTTTTTTGTTGAGGTTTTCCCCTGAACCTCCCTCTATATATATACTCTTAAAAAGAACAAAATTCCAAGGGCTTTGCTGCTTACTTGATCTTGTCCATGCAAATTGTTCATATTGGATATTTTATGAAGTTCGAGTTGCAATTAAAGAATATTAGAAACGATTAACCTGAAATACAATAGATTTGCAAAGTCAAAATTTGAGTATACGGAAGCTGAAAAGGAGAAACACTTTGTAGTTCTTTCAATCGTCTTCTTTAAGTATAAATTTCAAAATAATGTGGCAAAGGGAAGCAACAAAAGAAAATGCCATTGAATAAACCAATTATTTACAATTATTAAAAAAAAATATAATCCTTAACTAAGCCCAGTGAAGGCAAATAGCTGGCCTATGACTTCTTTTCCATAACTTGTTTTCTTCTAGAAGATATTCTGTTTCCAGGAAATAAATTTTGTGTATGTAGTAGTTGAAACACATAACATTTAAATTCAAGATACCATAATAGCTTATGTCAATCATGATTTCTGCATGTCTCACATTTCATTTACTGCTTAAATAAGGTTCATAGCTGAAGCTAAGGGGGAGTTTGTTTTTGAAAAAGGTGCTCAAGTCTGAAGTCTGATTTCAGTTCTGAAATGGTTATGAAACGTCTAGACGAATCAGACATAAGTGGTGATTAAGAGCTTCAAATGAAAAAAAACATACAAGGCCTAAGTCTTTTTTGTGAATAGTGCTTTCAGATGGGAACAGAAGACATGTTTCATAATCTTTATATTATGCAAATAGGCTGGATTTACATTTTTTTGTCACCATTCAGTTTTTTGTAAGTATATAATATTTATATATGGAAAATACAAACACACACACTCCTCACCTTTGGTGAGGTTTGAACCCTTGAACACCTAGGAGGTTAACGACCCTTTGGTAGCGTTTAGGGTTTAGAGTAACAGAATTCATTGCCGTCTAATTTCATTCTCTTTTATCTTTTTTACAGTTGTCTTTTGATTTGAGTGCATGTAGGTGGGCAGTGGGCCATATGATATGATACTTTTAGTGTAAAAATACCCTTAAGCCGCCTACTTAAAGAAAAAAGAGTGGAAAGAGAAAGAAACATAATGATTGTTATGTTCATGATACTATACTAGATTGGCTTTTGGAGATGCAGATATAAGCCTACAAACAGAAATTTGTAATCTATGTTTTGAATCATGTTCAACAATAAGGTATGTCTTAATTAATAATGTACATAAATGAGATCAAGATGAAAGTCTATGGCAAGGTCCATGCCTATCCTATAGAAGTTCAACCTCGAAAGGAATAGGAGGTTCTTGTGGATGTACTTTATGATCAAGGATGGGAACACGCAGAAGAAGTAGCAACATCAGCTAGCGGCATACTTTGAGTGATCATAAGACCAAATAACAGCCCAAAGGTAAGTTTTTATAGTCAAACCTGCTTGGCTTTATGGCTAAACATGTGGACTGCCAGTGCCAATACCCAAGGATCTAGTACTAGCGGCAAAAATTAAAGTATAAAGATCTAGATGGAATCGGAAATAAGGATATATGACACCAATTAATTAAAGATAGAAATGGACATGTAGTAAGAAAACAAAGTATAAAAACAAGGGGTAAGACATGATTTTTTTCATAAACAGGAGACCATATGAATGAATGCTATTGCTATTCACAACCCCTAATTCTTTACCATTTGCTCACTTCAATATAGCTATTAATCCAAAGTGTAATTTAGGGAAAAAAAAGGTTTGTTGCTATTGATGATACAGCATACACACTCATCCACAAGGTAAAAAGGGGAATAAAAAGTTGTCTCCTAACACCAGAATGTACACAATCTTATCTTCCTATACATAATGTGAAAGTAACACATGATCACACCATTGCCAACACCAACAAATTCCAGCTGAAATATGCACCTACTACTCAAGTACAATAAGTTCTACAACTCCTAAAGATTATGATTTTTAACCAAACAAGTAATTTAAATTCCAATTCCAATTCCAATTCAGAAGTACCAAAAACCTAAAACGAAGAGAACATGAACTCACTTTGCAGATAGATTTTCCTCCTCGATATGATCAAAGAAGGCCGGCCTGTCAAACAAATATAATATAAATAGGTTCATATGTCGAAAACGAATATTTTGATCAAATATCCCTATATACCCTAAAGATAGAAATTGATCAAGGAATTAAAAGATTAGGGATCCGACAGAATCTTCTCCCAAAATAAAAAACAAAAACAAATCAATTATGAAAACTTGGAGATCGATTTGGTGAAAAACATCATAATCTGAAGTTATGAATTTGATCAAAACAGCAGGAATGTATGAATCTATAGATTGTGAATCGAGAGAGATGAAGAAAAAACATGAGTAAATCACCTGCCGTAAGGAGCTCCCGATGATCGTCTGTGTGTGTGTTCGAGAGTGTTTTCAGTGCGTGAAAATCAAACCAAACGAAGGCTTGAATAATTAATTAATGATGTTGGGTTCACCTCGTTCGATGAAAGGAAAATGTCTATATTACCCTCCGTTTGATGTTATGTTTTATAACAAAATGAAAAATTAAAGGTGAGAAATGTAGGAAATGATCTGGAAACTTGATCACTTTTAGGCATTGTTTGGCAAAAATAAGGTGACTTATAAGTCACTTTATAAGCTACCTTATTTTCTAGATACATGTTTGGCAAACTAATTTATGACTTATAAGCTAGCTTATTGATAAGTTAGTTGGGAATGACTTATTAGTGACTTATTGAACTTTTTATCATTTTATTCTGATTATACCCCTGATTAATATTAATTATTATTATTTTAAAGCTACTTTTTGGTCATTTTACATGCTTATAAGTTACTTTTTACCAAACGTAATTTATTCACCAGCTACCTTATAAGTCATAAGTTACCTTATCAGTCATAAGCTACCTTATCCAAACATAGCCTTAATCTCAAATTCATCTATGAGTTGCGTTTGATACGAGGATTGATCCGGTGTATCTCGATGCATCTTGATGCATCATCTAACATACATCCAAGGGTGGAGATCTCTTTTTACGCTTCTCACATTAACTCTTCTTCTCACCAGAAACCCAACCCTATTTACACATAACCAAATTTGTTTTCTATTTTCTTGGTACATGGACATGAGAGAGGGTTTGCACAATTAGGACAAGGTGGGATAAAAAAGTCTTTTTCTTGATTCACAAAAATAGGTGAGATAAGATGAAACAAAACTAAAAAAATTATTAAGCTACCCCATATTTTTGATTTACTTTACCGATAACTTTCTTTACCACTTGATAATCTAATATAATTTGATTATTGGAACAAAACATATATTTCCGGACATGCAAACTGACCCACACAAGCTGTCAATTCCCAATATGAGGGGCATACCTGACTCACTCAGTGGCAAGGCAATTGTGAGGAGGCCGGGGATCGAACCCAAGACCAACGACCTATTGGAGCAAACATCTTCTCGCCCCTTAACCAACTGAGCTACAGCGTTGACTAATATAATTTGATTATGTTTTTCTTTATTATGATAGGTGAAGGATCGTATGAGAAAGAGAGTTAATATGAGAAGTGTAACTTTAATCTCAAACCCACCCATGAATTGTGTTTGATACGGGAATTGATCCAGTGCATCTCATCGTAATGTGCATCCAAGTTCTTAAGCTTCTCACCTTAACTCTACTTTTCACCGATGACCGAAACCCAACCCTATTTTGATAATCATTACAAAATAGTTAAAAGGTTAATTATTACACATATAACATATAACATCAAATGTTAATTTGTTATATAATGGTGGTACTCTTGGGCCATATTGAATTCTAGAGACGAATTGAATCGCAAGGTTGTTTTGGATTTCATGGGACATCAATATTACCTTATGGAGGATGTTCCTACCTTCTGTTTGGTTGATTCTCGATTAGGTTTTGTAATTAAAGTTTCTCGGGATTGCTTTGTTTTTTGTAATGGTTTTTTATTATATTTGTCAGATATTTCGTCATCTTTTTCAATATTTCATCATCTTTTTCTAGACATATCTTTGCGGTAACAAAAATGTATTGTTCTAGGGTATATCAAGTTTCAGTCTCCCAATTCATATTTAGTCGACTAATCCCTCCCAAATCAAGTCTTTGTTGAAATAAGTTTTTTTTACTATCTTTTACCAACAGGAAACTTGTATCCCAGTAAGAGGTGGTGTGCACAAATAAAGCTCTGACCATCGACAGTGCTTTGATCAGTAACAAGGATAGCAAGGACCGAAAATTTTACCAAAGGGCCTTTGGTCTACCGGTATGTGAGCCTTTGGTCTCTTAGGAGGTCAGGAGTTCAAACCTCACCAAAGATGAGGAGGATATATGAGTTTATTTGTTCTATTTGCGTGTATAAATATTATATACTTCAAAAAAAGGTAAAAGAAAAAACTCTTACAAAATAAACGTTTATCGGATAAAAAACAGTTACCAACAATCTATTTTGATGCCTAAGAATATTACTCAATAAGGTAGGTGAGAGTGATACTATAAATAAAAACATTTGGTGAGGTTTTATAGATGATACTACGATATACTAATTTTCAGTTTTAATGCCCTTAGCTCTTAGTATTTTTCATTGTCAAAATCTGTCATTTCCTAATATAGTTCTAGCAATTAATCTTGTTTCTTAAATGATATCATTTTCATTTCCACTTGGAATCAAGACGAACTTTATTCCCGCAGATGAACTATATTTGGGGACAACATAGTTCATCGTTTGGGGACCATACATATTAACAACGAAATTGGACTAATAAACATATAGATATTTTGACCTCTAAAAATATATGGTTTGACCCCATAAAATTTATTAGTCCAATTTCGTTGTTAATTTTTTCATATAATTTATTTTTGTAGTGTTATTAACCATGAATTGTTAGGGGTACAGTTTGTTAGTTAATATATAATCGTTAATTTTTTGTTAGTTAATACTTGTTAGAGACAGGGTTTGTTAGTTGAGGTTAAATTGTCAATTTAAGGTTAGGGTTTATTAGTTGATATATAATTGCTAATTTGATCGAATAATCTTTTTTGGATCCATTTGAAAGAATTTTTTTTTTATTGTATCACCCTAATCAAAAAAAGATAGATAAGACTAAATTATTTAAGTGGAGGATATTGTCAACCATGTTGACGTCCGACCTTCGTCACCAAAATTTCAATGGATCCAAGAACATAATCAATAGGAGTACATAGACTTTACAAGAAGTCACAAACATTCAATAAAGCTCCAAGAAATGTTCAAATTCATGGCAAATTCGAAAAGATTTATTCCTACAAAAATTTCCCTGATGAACAATTATCTATCGACGAGTGTCCATAGGCGATGAATTGTTGTTATGGTGAATCATATCGAACATAATCTTGAAACAAACTTATTTTTTTTTTACTTTTACCTCCAATTTTGTGTCTTTTATTTTACATTTTTATGTGATTTGAGTCTATGCATCTTTGATTATGCTTCATGTCACATCCATGATATGTCACTACAGAATACACCTACTATACTAAGGTTATGTTTGGCAAAAGTAGCTTATAAGGTACCTTATGACTTATAAGGTAGATTATTAAAACCTTAAGATTATGTTTGGCAAAAGTAGCTTATAAGGTAGATTATTAAAACCTTACTTTTATTAGGTACCTTATAAGTTAATTTATGGTCATTCAAACAATTACACTAAAAATAAGGTACCTTATAAGGTCACTTATAAGTCACCTTATTTTTACCAAACAATGCCTAAGATATTTAGGGGATGTTAGTTTGCCTCTTAATGATCCTATTAAGAGACAATATATGATCACTCAGACAAGAAGGTTTTTTGGCAACAACAAAAAAATTCCCTCTGAATCATGCATGCCATAAGCCTCTGTGCGATTTTTCATTTGGTACAACACTTTATCCTTCAGAGCCGCATGATTCCATTGTTTCCCTTCAAGCTATCTGATGTATCTACATTTTACTTTTCTTTTCTTGTTTAATATTGCATTGTAGTTTGATGAACACCAAGTGTTCGATAAAAGTTCCCAATAAAAAAAATTCAGTTAATTATTCTTTTAACTTAACTTACCATGAGGTAGAATGGAAAATGGAAGTCTAAAATTGGTTTTGCAAGTTTAAAATTTGTTTTATGAACTACTCTGTTTGTGGATTGGAGGTCTAAAAATTGGTTATGCAGGTTTAAAATTGGTTTTACGAACTACTCTATTTGTGGAATGAGGTCTAAAAATGGTTTTACCATGAGAACCACACTATGTCTCTTTTTTCTCACTCTTTTTTGTTTGTTATGTTGTCACGAGCCTATAGTTGGTTTTGTATACATAACAATAGTCACAATTTTTGTGTGAATTTTTCAGTTATTAAGGGTGCGTTTGGTTCCTGAAAATTTTCCAGTTTTCTAGGAAATTCTTTTAAGGAAAATGAAAATTTAGAAAACCCGTTTTCGTTCATTTAGTTTTCAGAAAGTTTCCAAGAAAACAAAAACTTTCATTTTCCAAAATCCTATGTAAATTAGAAAACTAGTTTTAATAGCTTTCCAAATTTTTGTTTTCTAAAATTTTCATTTCACGACTTCATACTTTCATTCCAAACCCAAATCTCAATCTTGCATCATCAGTTCGTTGCACCCCCCTTCCCCCACGACCACGACCATCTAAAACTTTCATTTCACGACTTCATACGAATTTACATCTAAATTATATAATTAACGTTCATTTAACAAAAATATGCCATTTATGGTATTTAATGCATTTAAAATCCTATTAAAATACATCAATTAAGATAGACGAGGATTGATTTGATAAGGATCGATCGAGAGAATTAATCGATTAAAGTTAATCAATTGAGAAACATTGTTGCCAAGTAGCTAGTGAATAATAAGAGGCAAATAAGAGGTTGGTTTACCTCTTAAAATTGGAAAAAAAAACATACAGTCTGAATGGTTCTACCTCTTAACGAATCAGACATAAGAGGCTATTAAGAGCTTTTCTTGAAAAAACAAACAAGCCCTAAATCCTTCAGCATATGCCAAACAAACCCTTAATCTTATACCTTGAATAATCCATCCATATAAAGCTGACTTCTAGAACTAAGCAATCAATTCCTCCCGATGTCCATATTGATAAAACTTTGAAACTTTAAAAATGATTTAGGTCATCTTTGTTAAACACTTCTCTTATGCACTTACCTTTTTGTTATACAATGTTTTGCTACCTATCATCAAATTAATAAGGGGTTCTAACAGACGAGCAAAGGACAATACAATCAGAAGAAGAAGAAGAAGATGTTTCTTCTTGTTTATTATATTAGCAATTATATGTTAACTTTGGGAGTGGATAATGTCTACGGTGATAATACATTGCATAAAATGGTGATTATGTGCACTTAACCCTTGTTCTAATGGTGTTAAAGTTTAATTTTTGGGAATTTATTCACTTGTACGATAAATGGATCCTAGGTAGACACTAAAAGAAAAGTCGTTATAAACTGGAATGTGCCAATGCCACCTTTGGGTTCTTACTTTAGTTAGGGGGTGTTTGTTTTAGCTTATCAAAACAACGGTAAAAAGGAGATTGGAGTGTTTGGATGAAAAAAAAGATGAAGGGCTTATGGCGGTGGGCAAAAAGAGATAAGGAGTTTTTGATAAGTAGTTTGATAGTGACTTATGAGAAAAATGTTTATGACTTATTTACATGTTTACCCTTTTTCTAACCTACTTGTATGTATAAGCTAATCCAAACACTTTTTCTAAACAATTTATTAACTTATTCCGGTGTGGAACCACCATAAGTTCACCCAAACACTTTTTTTAAATCTCCGATGTGATACCGCATAAGTTGATAAGCACTTTTGGTAATAAGCATAAGTTGTTTTAAATAAGCTAAAACAAACACCCCCTTAGTAGAATGAGGAAGAAAGTATGGTCTCATGATAAGATCAATCATGGTCATAACAACAATAGCACACTTAGACGTTTCTTAAAATAATGAACAAGTTTTCAAACAACATTGAAACTTTGCTACATCTACAGAAGTGGAAAATATGTTGAAGAGGTGATTTGAACGAACCAATGTTTAAAAAATAGGATTTTGTTCATAGGAGTCATCAGATGATAGGATGTTAGATCCTAAACTAGCAACAATTGAAAAAACTCCATAAATTGTAGAGAAGAGATAGAAAATTAAAGAACAATAATCACAAAATCATCAACTCATATTCACTGTATTCATCATTATGGAGGGGAATTGTGGAGAACACCACATATTGGAATTAATCGACTCTCATAAGTCTGTATATGTGCAAAGTGTATTCTCTCCTAAGTCACACTTGATAAAATGACCAACACACCATTTATATAGGTGTCCATTACATATGATAAGCCCAAACCCATAAAGCTCCAAAAAGCTCAAAATACAATTTTTTATAAAACTTTCTATCTAATTGGGGCTAATTAGATCTAACAATCTCCCCCTAAAGTTTTATAAAGAAAGCATCATCAAATAATTTTTTTTAAATCATCAACATTTTACACAGTGAAGGTTATCCCTATTTATACTATTACATAGGAAAAGTCAACAAGCTAGCCTATCACTGGTGGACATATCAGCTGTACTAGTAACATAATCAGTTACGCACAATGAGCATGACATGCCACGTCATTGAAGCACATGCTAGTCCATAAAGTAAAATCCAGAAGATGCCCAATCTTCTGGATTGACAATGCAGCTTCTGGACTATCATTTCTGAAGATCTGAACTTCTGAAGTGCTTGCTTCTGGAGAATAACTTGTTTCTTCTTGATCAAGTTCTGATTCACACTTTTAAGTTCTAACAATCTACCCCTAAGTGTGAAGTCAGAATCATAACATACAAACTTTGAAAGAAACAAAATTGAAAATTGTTCATTACAAAAAAATTGAAATTACAAGAGTAATACAGAGATAAACTAGAAAGGAGCTTCTGGATGCCCACTAAGAACTCTAAGATATTGTCTAGTAATCTCTCTTATCTTGAAAACTCCTTCAAGATGCTTTTCCATGTCAAATGCTGCTATTTTGATTGCTCTATTCACATCACCCTTTTTCAGATCTATCAAACCTCTGATCATTAATAAAGTTTCATCGGAATACTTGAATGATTCAGTCAGCCTAAAGAATTTCTTCCCTGTTGGTCTATGAAACACAATTCCTCTTTCAGGTTCAAGCATCAGATCACCAACTCTCTTTGAACTAATTCCTTCCAGTTCTTCATTTGGAGCAGTTATGAATACTTTCTCCACATATCTCTCAAGCCCTATTTGAAAATCTACTTTAGTTCTGAAGTCAACAAACATTTCCATATTTGTCAGAATTCTAAGGTATGCAATGTGATCATCTAGACTTCTGTCTCTAATTCGTTTCATATATCTTCCAAGAGGAATCAAGTCAGAAGGATTTAATGACAAAAGATCATTGTCAGAGAAATTATTCACTTGTCCATTTGCCCTTTCAACTCTGTAGACAGTATACATAACATCAGTATCTTCAAAATATTGAGTTCTCAATTCAAGTACTCTTCTGATAGCTGAAGTGGCAAACACGTTCTCTCTTGGTTGTCTGAATCTTGAAAATCTGGCCATTCTACGTGCATCTGTGCCGCCTTCAGCAAAGTTTGGAGCAATTATTCGAACTCTTTCTTCTCTGTCTGAGTAAATATGTCTATAGATAATTTCTCTGGAAGTAATAACTCGAGAGCCGATTATCCTTTTGCGTTGCTCTAAATCCATTGAGTTCAATAACGCTTCAGTTATATTCTGGTTGACCTGGTGAGATGATTTAGCAATAGGTTGATCCTCAGATTGATTAATCATTGGAGCCTTCATTCTTTGATCAATTTCCAGTTGACTTGTTGAAGCTTCAACATTATGCACAAAGATGGGAACATCATGTGTTGAAGTTACTTCTGGAATTGGAAGAGAAGTTTCTAGGATTGCAGAAGTTGAGGCTTTCGACACATTAGCTTCTAGAATGGTTTGCATTATTGGGCTTGAGGTAGAAGCTTGATTTTGAGGTGCAGAGGATGATGGTTGCACAGTAGCAGGGGCTCTGGCTCTCGTAGTTGTGTTCCTTGGCCTTATGGGAGTTGGAATACTGAAAGGTTGTCTTCTTGTACTTTCCAGTCCTAGAATGAAGTTGGCCATGGCTGGATCTTGTGGTAGAGGACGCGTAGCCAAAGGAGTTGGGGTAGAAACTGGTACTGAAGGAGCTTCATCTACAGCAGGGGCTTCATCATCTTGAGGCTTCTCTTGGACATTCAGATTGTCATCTGTAGATGGTTGAGATGAAGGTTGAGCATTTGCAGCTTGTTCAGAAGTTGATTCTGTTGGGTCACCGATGATTTGGTGATGAACCACCTGCCTTTATATGAATGAATTTTTACAGGTTCTTTTGAAGGTCTGAAATATGCTTCAAGTATTGAAGAGTCAAAGACTATTCAATCAAGGGGTTGTACATCAAAAAGTGGAATTTTGGATGTATCAACCAACTTCAATATTCAGACCATCTTGCCAAGTCAAGATTGGGTTACCAATATAGTGGGTCACCGATGGTACACTCAAAAGTCATCAAAAGTACTAAGGACATCAAATAAGATGAGGTCATCAAGTTTGATGTCATGGTCACCGACACTATGATCTTGGTCACCGAAATTGCAGGTATATTTTCTAAAGCTGTGATATCAACTCACAAGGGTATACACTTTTGTCACTTAGTGAAAGAAGAAGTTATCAAGCAAAGTGTACACTTATCAACTCCAGCCTTATAAGGTATCCACCGATGTGATACATTGTGAGATGTATCACTTAGCAATTTCAAAGAGATAAGTTCTTGACTCACATCATTTGCAAGACACGTGAGCCAGCAAGAACTTGGGCACCAAGCCTTAATTAAAGACATTCTCTTTTATTCTTATAAAAGGAATATTTGTCTTTTAGCTAAAAGGCTTGATGGGACTTCACAGAGCATGAAGAAAAGAAGATAAAGTTATCTGACATTACGTGCTACAAGGAATGGTTCATCCATTATTCTAGTACAAAGGAAGTGGTCTCTTCCTTTGTCCATCAGATAATCTTCCAGCTAATGAAACCTTGACAGCTGTCCACTTGCATCCCATGCATGGACACTATAAAAGGAGATGAAGTCCTTCCCAGAAATCTCACGCTTTCAACAAATCTTCAGAGTGATTATTTGTTTGACTGTGGCAAAGCTGTGTGCTATAACAATATTGTTTTAACTTGCTTAGTGTAATAGTTAATTACTGTTATCTGTGTGTTTAGTTTGATAGAATAGTGTGCCTGTTCTTTTCCGCATCAAACTATCTGTGTGTAAATTTTTAATATTTATATTAAAAAATTTAAAAAGAGTATATTCTGTGTGTTTTATATTCAACCCCCCCTTCTACAAAACCCTCTCTTAGTTAGCCATCTCTCTTTGGGGACTAACAATTGGTATCAGAGCAGTTGGTTTAATCTCATAAACCAGATCTGTGATGGCTACTACCTCAAATGTTGATGGTACCTTGCAGACCTCTTCCAGTAATACATATGATTTAGGATCTTTGGCTAAACCCCCAAGATTCAACCCAAACAACTTTGGGTTATGGAAAAATCGCATGTTATTATTCTTGGAAGGGATAGATTGCAGGTATCCCAACATTCTCAGTGAGGGACCTATTATTCCTAAAATATGGGCTCGCTTTGGCCCTCAAAAGGACGCTGAAGGAAAGGACATAGAGTCGGATGACGAAAGAAGTGAGAAAACTCGGTAGATATATCATTAAACCTTCTAACAAATTTAGTGAAGATGATAAACGCCTAGTTGCTTTAGATACTAAAGTCAAATGCGCTCTTCGTTTCCCTTCCTGATGATGTGTATCATTCTCTTCTTAACCTTCCCACTGCTAAAGAGATGTGGGATACTTTGAGTGTCTTATATGAAGGCACCAAAGAAGTAAAGAAATCTAACAGGATCTGTCTTGTTAGAAAGTATGAACTCTTCTCCCATGAAAAGGGAGAATCTCTTTCTACTTACTTTAATCGTTTTAATCGTCTTCTTAACGATCTCAAAGCTCTTGGACGAGTTTATGATAATGAATAAGTTCTCTGCAAGTTTATGGATTGTCTTCCAGTTACGGGAAACTATACGTACTTGCATCAAGCAAACCAAGGACTTAGAAATAATGCCTTTAACTGCTCTCTATGGAACTCTTCTTCACTATGAACAAACTAAGAATCAGAGAAAGTCTCTTATAAAGGATATTAAATCCTCCTCTATTGCTTTGATAGGTGATTCAAAATCTTCTTCTTGTGTTCCTAGAATCACCTATCCTTCTTCTAATTCTGAAAAAGATATTAAGGAAGACTCTTCTCATCTGTCAGATGCATACTATAGTGCTGCTGATGATGAAGAGAAGAATCAGCCATTGACATACTCTCTGATAGTATGGCAATGCTTGCTGGAAACCTTAAGAACAAAAGATTTTCTTCAAACCGCTCCAAATTTAATAGAAAGTCTTTTTCTCAAAAATCCTCTTCTGATAAAGCAAATGAAGAATGCTTCAATTGTGGAAAGAAAGGTCATTTTGCTTCTGAATGCAGATCAAAAGCTTCTTCTTCTAAACCTTCTTCTTCTTATGGCCATGACTTCTCAAAATCACTTCTAGGAAGCATGAAGAGAGAAATAGCCAATCCTCTAAGGAAAACTCTGAATCAAAAGAAATCTCAAGGTACAAGAAATACAAAGCCAAATACAAGAGAGAAAAGGAGAGAAACCAAGGTAAAAATAAAACCTTAGTTGCTGAGGCTCATTGCTGGGAAGATGAGCAAACCTCTGAGAGTGAGAGTGAGTATGTCACTAAGTGCCTCATGGCCAAAATTGATGAGATAGAAGACATGGAGAAATCACTCTACACCACTCTTGTATCTGCTAAGGGATCCACTTCGTGGACAAAACCTCAGGTACATCCTTTTACCTTTCTCTCTGATGATCAAAAGGCTGATGCCTTTGATTCTTTAACTGTTGACTTCTGTGACTTAAAGATTCAAAAGAAAAAGGCTGATATGCACATAAAATGTCTAAAGGATCAACTCCTCTCTTGCTTTTCAAAACTAAAAGATTTTGACAAAATGAAAGCTGATCTGGAAAACCTTCGGTATTTAAACGACAGCCTTTCTGAGGAAAAATCAAAGATTTCTTCCACTCTTGAAAAGGAACAAGAGGTTACGTCTAAATGGACTAAATCCTCTAAAAATCTAGAAAGGATCCTTCAAGATCAAATCACCGGCAAGGATAAGTCGGCCTTGGTTATGGAAAAGATGTTCCTCAACCTCTTGACCTTCCATTCCCTTCTTCTTCGAGTGTCAAGGTTTTCCCGCTCGGTTTCCTTTCCAATGACGATGATGATCTCTTCGGTTACTCATCTGAGGATTCTACCTCCGTTCACTCTATAGATCTACTTGACATGCTCAAAGTAGAATCTGGTTCCAAAAAGTTTGGAGTCTTTGTTAAAGCTAAAGAAATCTCTTCTGAGTCTTCAATGGTTTCAACTCTTCCAAGCTCTTCTTCTTCTCCCAAACCTATCCAAAGACTTTTAAATTCCTTAAGTTTGCATGAGTCAAGGTACTCCCGGTGAGCGACTTTCCGAAGTTCTTGAGTATCCTTCTTCAAAAAGATTTTCTCCTCAAAAGAAAAATTTTTCTAAACCAAATTTTTCATCTAAAAGGAAATCTCAAATAGCTACCGACTTTATTCCTAGGTCGAAGAACTTGAAGAAATCAAGAAATCCTGGTAAAGGTATTCTTGGACCAAGACCAGGTGTTGGACACCCCTCTTCTTCTCATTCCTCAACCTCTGTCCAAAGTTTAGATGATAGGGATTTTAAAAAGGCCTTCCCTTTAAAGAAGTGCTATAACTGTGGCAACACCCTTCATCTTGCTAAAAATTGCCCAAAAGACTTGGCTCCTTGCAAATCTAAAATGCCTTCTAATCCCAAAGGACCCACCTCAAAATGGGTACCAAAAGTCTAAATTTGTTTAAGGTGCGGTACCAAATAAAGATCATATATGGTACATGGATAGTGGATGTTCAAGACACATGACCGGAAACAAACTTCTTCTCTCTAACTTCTCAAAAGAAAAGGGACCCACCGTTTCCTTTGGAGGAAATGGAAAAGGGGTCACCAAAGGATATGGTACCATTTCAAATGGAACCATCACTTTCTCCAGAGTAGCTCATGTTGAAGGGCTGATGTACAATCTTCTAAGCATAAGCCAAATATGTGATTTGGGCTATAAAGTCATGTTCCAGCTATGTGTATGTTTGGTCTTTGACGTACAGAACAAGATTGTACTAGCAGGAACCCGACTGAATGACGTGTACATAATCAACATGAAGGAAAGTGCAATAGGAGAAGTCGTGTGTCTCCTTTCTCAAGAACTAGCCAAACAAAGTTGGGCGTGGCATAAAAGGTTCTCTCATCTAAACTTTAAAACCTTGAACAAACTCTCCAACAAAGAGCTGGTTGTTGGAATGCCAAAAATAGCTTTTGAAAAAGAAAAGCTGTGTGGAGCATGTGAAAAAGGAAAACTCACCAGAACTTCCTTTAAAACAAAACAATGCTCTTCTATCTCTCAACCTCTTCAAATGCTTCACATGGATCTATGCGGTCCGGTCAGTACACCCAGTCTGGGTGGTAAAAAGTATATGCTAGTAATCGTCGATGAATTCTCTAGATATACTTGGGTGTTCTTTCTGAAACACAAGAGTGATGCTGCTGAAGAAATCATCAGGTTTACAAGAAAAATTGAAAATTTGAATGGTAAACTGGTGAAGTCCTTCAGAAGTGATAATGGCACTGAATTCAAGAATGCTGCTCTGGAAGATTTCTTTGACCTAAAAGGAATCTCTCGTAACTTCTCTCGCCGTACGCACTCCTCGGCAAAATGGTGTTGTTGAGAGAAAGAATAGAACACTATGTGAAGTTCGCAAGGTCTATGCCGAGTGAATCCAAGTTGCCAACCTATTTTTGGGCGAGAAGCGATTTAACCGCATGCTTTACTCAAAATAGGTCTATCATAGTCAAAAGGCATGACAAGACCCCGTATGAAGTTTTCCATGGTAGAAAACTCCGAGTTGATTTCTTCCATGTGTTTGGCTGTGCTTGTCACATGCTAAATGACAGGGAACAACTTGGAAAGTTTGATCCAAAGTCTGATGATGGAATTTTCATGGGCTATTCTCTCTCCTCAAGAGCCTTTAGAATCTTCAATCTAAGAAGACAATGCATAGATGAATCCATGCATGTAAAGTTTGATGAGTTTGAAACTTCTTCATTATCTTGTGATGAAGAAGAATTAAACCTATGGATAAATTCATGTGTTAGTGAAATTCCATCCTCCTCTCAAACCAATCCTCCAGATAGCAACCCTTCTCAGCCTCCTATAAACACCACCTCACCTTCTTTTTCTTCTCCACCTCCTAAAACTAACTCTTTAGAAGACCTTACCCACCAAAACACTATATCTCCCTTAAACCCTTCTTCACCATCCCAAAATCCTACCTCATCCTCTTCTCTACCTCCCTCCTTACCTCCTGCACTAAAGTGGACCATGGATCATCCAATAGATCAAATCATAGGTGATCCACAAGTTGGTGTAAAAACCAGAAGAGGCATAAGCAATCTGTGCTTATATGTCAACTTTGTTTCCATTCTTGAGCCTAAGCTGATAAATGAAGCCCTAGCTGATCCAAGCTGGGTAATTGCCATGCAAGAAGAGCTCTCACAATTTGAGAGAAACAAAGTCTGGAAACTAGTTCCTCGTCCATCCAACAAAACAATTATTGGAACAAAATGGGTATTTCGAAATAAGATGGACGAAGAAGGAACTGTCATAAGGAACAAGGCAAGGTTGGTTGCTCAAGGATATCGGCAAGAGGAAGGAATTGATTATGATGAAACCTTTGCTCCTGTTACCAGATTGGAAGCTATCCGAATATTTCTTGCCCATGCAGCTTACAAGAATTTTCGGGTATTCCAAATGGATGTCAAAAGTGCCTTCACGAATGGTGAATTAGTGAAGAAGTGTATGTGAAGCAACCTCACGGGTTTGAAGATCCGATCCATCCATATCATGTATATAGGCCGGATAAAGCTCTATATGGACCGAAGCAAGCTCCACGTGCTCAGTATGACACTCTCTCAGAATATCTACTTAGAAATAAGTACATACGAGGCAAGGTTGACAACACTCTCTTCTTCAAGAAATCACAAGGTAATATCATTCTTGTTCAAATCTATGTAGATGATATTATTTTTGGAGCCACCGATGAATCCTTGTGTGATGAGTTTAGCTCCCTCATGCAAAAGGAATATGAAATGAGCATGATGGGGGAGTTAACTTTCTTTCTTGGTTTGCAAGTAAAACAATCTTCAGAAGGTATTTTCATAAATCAAAGTAAATACATTAAAGACCTTCTGAAAAAGTTTCAATTTGATACTTGCTCTACCATGAAAACTCCTATGGCTCCTCCTCTTAAACTCTTTTCTGATCCTGATGGCATTTCTGTAAATATTACAAATTATAGAGCCATGATAGGATCCCTTCTTTATCTAACTGCAAGTAGACCTGACATTATGTTTGCTACTTGTCTATGTGCCCGATACCAAGCAAATCCTAAAGAATCACACCTAGCTGCTGTGAAAAGGATTTTCAGGTATCTGAAAGGTACCATAAATCTGGGTCTTTGGTATCCCAAAGACTCAGGTTTCGATCTCATCGGGTACTCTGATTCTGATTTTGCAGGTTCAAAAATAGACAGAAAGAGTACAACTGGAAGTTGTCAGTTACTTGGTGGAAAGCTTGTGAGCTGGTCAAGTAAGAAACAACATTCGGTGTCTACATCTACTGCTGAAGCAGAGTATGTGGCTGCTGGAAGTTGTTGTGCACAGATATTGTGGATGAAAAATCAGTTGTGTGATTACAATCAGGTGTTCTCAAAAATCCCAATAATGTGTGACAACTCAAGTGCAATAGCCATTGCCAACAACCCTGTGCTTCATTCAAGATCCAAGCACATTGATATTAGGTATCACTTTATAAGAGATCATGTCTCTAAAGGTGATGTGGAGTTACATTTCATTCCCACCGACTATCAACTAGCTGATCTATTCACAAAGCCCCTTGATGAAGCAAGGTTCAAGTTCCTCATTGGTGAGTTAGGTATGGTAAACATAGACTAATATATTTTATATTTATATATAATGTATGTTTTATATATATATATTCCATATATATATATATATTATATACATTTATATATTTATAACTTATATATGGTATATGTTTTATATATATATTATATGTATATTTTATAGATATATTATATTTTAAAATTATATATTATACTATATTTATATATTTATAATATAAAAACAAAAAAAAAATATATTATATTATATATTATATTATATTAATATATTTATATAAAATAAAAATAAAATATATATATATATACCTAATGTCGGTGACTATGTCACCGACGGTTACTCTCTCTCTCTCTCTAAAAGTTCTCTCAAACCCTAACCCTAAAACCATATAACCATCCACCGACGAGCCGCCGACGGTGTCTGTGTGCCCACCGACGAGCCGCCGACGACAACCACCTCTTCGCCACCAACCACCGACGGCGACACCGTCACCATCCACCGACGCCGTCATCCACATCAACCCACCGACCTCGCCGAAAAAGTCCAACCACCTCCGACGTTTCGTCCTTCTCTCTCTCTCAATCCTCCGACGTCGGCGCCCCCCCCCCCTTTCCGACGCCGACGACCACTTCGATGCTACGAGCCACCGACGGTGTCCCCTAGACTCACGAGCCACCGACATCTACTTGCTGACGTCATCATCCACCGACGTCTCTCTCTCATACAAGCCACCGACGTCTCTCTCCAAGGTAACCATTACAAACCCTTCACTTTCTTAACCCTTAAAAGATAACTCTTGACTTATCACTCTTGATAAGCAAGATTATTTGTTCTTATCCCTAATGACATCATCAATGTCAGACCATGCGCCGAATTCAACCCTAAAACTCTTAGAATTCTGACCTTTCAATCACCAAAAATAATCATTATTTTTGAAAGTTGAAATTTCCCTCTCATATATAACCTCTTCCCCCACTACTTCACCACCTTTCTCGCACCCATCTTCTCATCACCTTCAAAAACAAGAACTTCAAACCTGCAACTCCCATCTTCTTCAATGGCTTCTCCTTCAAGAATTGGTGAGGAACAAACAATCACCTTTGGATCTCTCTCCTTCCCTGCATGCAATTACTTTGGAAGAATAGGAGTTGACAATGCTCATCCAGAGTACAATGATGTTTGTTGGTTTCTTCAGAGATGCCCTCTTCAATATGCTCTGACAGCAAAACCCAAAATGAGTAAGTTTCTTCTTGGAAACTTTTGGTTAACTTGCACATTTGATGCCTCATCAGATCAAATTATTGCATCTGTTCTAAGTAATGATGAACATGATGTGATCTTCAATGTGGAAGATGTTAGAAGCATTCTCAAGCTTCCTGCTTATGATTCCTATGAACCATTCCCTCTTGGTAATGAACATCAAATGGTGGTTGATGTGTTAAACTACTTGGAAGAGAAGAAGGGATCAAAGTCAAAGGGTCCAGGTACTTTATTGCGCAAAAACATGGGAAGTATTTGGAACTTCTTCTTTGCTCATTTGATTCTGTGTCTGAGCAAGAAGACAGGTGGTCCGGATCAGTCACCTTCTCAGAATGCGAGCTGGCACATGCTCTTATTTTTCAAAGAAAAATAGATTATGCCAGCTATTTCTTTAATGAAATGATATCCTCGTTCTCTACCCTCCGACGTCCTCAGGTACCCTTCCAACGACTTTTCTCTCTTATTATTCATGCAAAGTTGGCAGATAAATTAGAGAAAAGAGATGATATAGTATATGATCTCCCTCTCCACCAAGTGGGTAACCAGATCATGAAAAAGGTCGTCTTAGCATCGACAACCCTCTCGGACCTTCTATGGTTGAGTTTGCAAGGAATGCAACTCTTACTTGGGGAGAGAATGAACCGCGTCTTCAGAGAACTTCAGGTATGTCTTCTACCCCCTCTGTACCTAGAGTCACTGGTGTGCCCAAATCTCTTAAGAGATCCAAAGCGTCGGGCACATCTACCTCCGCACCCACCGATGCTACGAAGCCAAAAGAGCCTTTGGCTTCCACCCAAGCATCCAAATCCCATAAGCGGAGAAACTCTAAAAGCCCCCCAAAGACTTCCTCAAAGAAGTCTAAGGGAACCCAAAGGGTTAAAGCACATGATCCATCTACTGGCTCCCAAAAGCCAGTAGGTGTTGAAAATATCCTCACAAAACCCAAGGAACACTCAGCTACTCCCAGCTCCTCCATGCCCTCTCAAAAGGACATGGTTGTACAAAGGGACACCCCTCTTATTCCTTCATCAACTTTCTCATTAGTTGATAAAGATGACTTGGAGTCTCCCATCCAAGGTACCTCTTCTTCACCCCTAGAGCTCTCTCAGCTCCATGTCCACACTTCACGTGAGAATGCACCACAACCAGGTGCATTTGATGGAGCAACCCTCTTTACTGATTTTCTGATGTCCGACACTACTCCTTGGATAGGTACGTCTCCCGTACATGACAAGGGTGTGGAGGTACCCATTACTGAGGAATCCCCTCAAAGACACTCTCCTAAGAGTGTCTCCCCCTCATCTCCTAAATCCCCCCCAAGAAAATCTACAGGTTTGGTGGATTATTCTTCCAGTGATGATGATAATACTGATCAACCACCAAAGCCTCATCCTTCTGCTCCCATGTCTTCAAAGCAAGGGAATGACCTTCTTCAGGCTTTCACCACCTTTACTAGTGATACTATCAAAAGGGTGGAGGCTTTAGAAGACCATGCATCAAAGGAAATGGAAAGAATGGATTCCCTTTCCTCATCTCTCAGGTCTAACATAGAGGAGTTGTCGGTGAGTCACCCAACTCTAATGACATGTTTAGATCTTCTACATTTGGATATCCTTGATCTTCAGCAAGGATTCTCTTCAAGTCGAGCATCTGTGCTTTCATCCATTCGGGATCTTCGAAGCACCTCTTCTCAGCAAGCCACCAATATCTCTACTCTTATTGCAAATCAACAGGCAATAATGGAGTCTCTCTCAAGTCTACACACCAAGATTGATAAAGTTCCAACCTCTTCTCCAACGGTTGAACTTGATATTGGTGATTCCTTCTTCCAAGATACTGACAGGTTTGTTCTTCAAAGGGTAGAAAAGAAACTTGGGGGTCTCTGCTCTGATGTAGAAAGGATTAAGGAGTTTCTCTCTTCAGTGGGTTTCAAGGGTTCAACCACTGAGGGGGAGAAAAATGTGAAGACCTCCACAGCAGCAGCCAAAGCCGCCGACACAGCAGCAGCCAAAGCAGCAGCCGCCGACGTCAGCATGCCAGCCGCCGACGTCGGCCATCCAGCCACCGATGTGGTTGTGGTTCCTGTTCCTTTGGTACCCGAAGCAGCTGTTGAGGGGGAGAGTGTCAGTGCTCAACCCCTTGAAACTGAAGAAGAGAAGAAAAGAAAAGAAAAAGCCAAAGGAAAGAAGCCTCTCTCTTTTGAAGAACAGGAAGAAGAAAGAAAGAGAAAGAAAAGGATGAGAGATCCTCATGCAGACACTCTCAGACTTCAGCCTGCCCCAGCACTCACCGATCCTCTTGGGGTAATTCTTACTGAGGCTGAAAGAGAAGAGGCTATCAAGGCTCAGCTTGAGTATGATCAGACTAATGTACTCAAGCTAGCTCATGATGAAGCTGTACATGCCAAAGTCACCGATGCAATTCAAGCTCAAAAAGATGAGCTTGAAAATATAAAGAAGAAATCTGAAGCTGCAAAATCGGTTGATGAGGCCAAGAAGGCAAAGGAAGTAGAGTGGTTTAAAAGAAGATTGAAGAACAGGAAGGATGATTCCAAGATTATTAGTGCCACCATCCAACCTCCAACCAAGAATTCTCCCAAGTTACTTATCACCCTTAAGAGAGCTGATACTTTATCAAAAGTATATGAAGCTGAATGGTTGGAAGTTCTTGGGATGACTGAGTGGATGGAAGTTGGTAAATGCATCTCCAAGAGCAAAAGCAAGTACAAGGAGCTGGTACTTAATATTCTCAGAAAACTCTTCATCAAGATGCTCAACATCCAAAAGGAGAATAATATTCTTGTGACATACCTTGAGGCACAACAAATGTACTTCATTCAACAGGGTCTTAAAGGAGAGGTCATCACTGCTCCTAAAAACAAGAAGAAGGGACATTTTGTTATGCTTCATGAAAGGGGCATCCAGATAAATGCTTCGGGTATAGATCTTTCCATTCCTACTTCTATTGCTTACCGGAGCAAACCATGCTGACTACTCCAGAGCTTGGGGTTTTCTTTGAAGACATCTTTGGAAACATCGGTTTCTTCAGAGCATCTGACATCCCAAGGGCTCACAGCTCCTTCCTCTCTGCTATTCTTGGAGTGCCTCCCATTGAAGACCATGGCATCACAAGAATGATCCTGGATGAACTTAAACGAAGAGAACCCTCAGATTCATGATCTTGCAGACGTATAGTACAGTATGAACTTTATTAATCATGTACTCTGATCAATCCTATGTGTTGATTAATAAAAGTTCATACTTTTCTTCCATCCCATCTCTTGTTAATATTTTTACAAGCTTTGCACATATTTAAACTTATACTTATTCTTTTATTCAGTTTATACTCCATACTGTACATACTCAGTTAAAAAAAAAAAAAAAAAAAAAAAATCAAAAAAAAAATTAAAAAAAAAAATCTGAGTCAAAAGAACCCAAAAGAAAAATAGAAAGGGTCAAAAAGAATTCTTTTCTAACCTACAGGTATCATCATCAAATAGGGGGAGATTGTTGGGTCACCGATGATTTGGTGATGAACCACCTGCCTTTATATGAATGAATTTTTACAGGTTCTTTTGAAGGTCTGAAATATGCTTCAAGTATTGAAGAGTCAAAGACTATTCAATCAAGGGGTTGTACATCAAAAAGTGGAATTTTGGATGTATCAACCAACTTCAATATTCAGACCATCTTGCCAAGTCAAGATTGGGTTACCAATATAGTGGGTCACCGATGGTACACTCAAAAGTCATCAAAAGTACTAAGGACATCAAATAAGATGAGGTCATCAAGTTTGATGTCATGGTCACCGACACTATGATCTTGGTCACCGAAATTGCATGTATATTTTCTAAAGCTGTGATATCAACTCACAAGGGTATACACTTTTGTCACTTAGTGAAAGAAGAAGTTATCAAGCAAAGTGTACACTTATCAACTCCAGCCTTATAAGGTATCCACCGATGTGATACATTGTGAGATGTATCACTTAGCAATTTCAAAGAGATAAGTTCTTGACTCACATCATTTGCAAGACACGTGAGCCAGCAAGAACTTGGGCACCAAGCCTTAATTAAAGACATTCTCTTTTATTCTTATAAAAGGAATATTTGTCTTTTAGCTAAAAGGCTTGATGGGACTTCACAGAGCATGAAGAAAAGAAGATAAAGTTATCTGACATTACGTGCTACAAGGAATGGTTCATCCATTATTCTAGTACAAAGGAAGTGGTCTCTTCCTTTGTCCATCAGATAATCTTCCAGCTAATGAAACCTTGATACCGTCCACTTGCATCCCATGCATGGACACTATAAAAGGAGATGAAGTCCTTCCCAGAAATCTCACGCTTTCAACAAATCTTCAGAGTGATTATTTGTTTGACTGTGGCAAAGCTGTGTGCTATAACAGTATTGTTTTAACTTGCTTAGTGTAATAGTTAATTACTGTTATCTGTGTGTTTAGTTTGATAGAATAGTCTGCCTGTTCTTTTCCGCATCAAACTATCTGTGTGTAAATTTTTAATATTTATATTAAAAAATTTAAAAAGAGTATATTCTGTGTGTTTTATATTCAACCCCCCCTTCTACAAAACCCTCTCTTAGTTAGCCATCTCTCTTTGGGGACTAACAGATTCTACAAATTTTTGTCATTTCTCCCCTTTCTGAGGATCAGAGGTATCAGGATCCTGATCCTCAGACCTCTTTCTATTAAGCTCAACCTTTTTACAGGCCCTTTCTTCCTTTTAAACTGAAGCTGGATTATAGATTATCTATTAATCAAACCCAAAATGAAAGAAAAGAGAATCCCATCTTGGGTGAGAAAAAGGCCAGATCAAAGATCAACAACCTTACTACCAATTTGATTCTAAACCCAATTTGATTCTGCACACCACATGTGTTTGTGAAGATTTTATTTTAATTTGATTAGATCTGATCAGTTTTACTACATGTGTGTATGCGTTTTGATTAATTTTGATCTCCCTTCTTTATTGGTCTAATTTCCTAGCACTAAGTAGGTGGTTGATCTATGATCCTACTTTATTGTGTGCTTTTGTCCTTTGCATTTTATGCATCTTGGTAGTAAGGTTGTTGATCTTTGATCTGACCCTTTTCTCACCCAAGATGGGATTCTCTTTTCTTTTATTTCGGGTTTGATTAATAGATAATCTATAATCCAGATTCAGTTTAAGAGGAAGAAAATTCAAAACTAATTTGTTAAAAATTATTTATGCACACAAGGTGATTGATAAAATATTTATGAAAGATTTGATTTCTTAAATTGATTTGATGAAGAGTCATTTTTGATGTCAAGAACCAACGTTTTTCAATCAACACCTTGATTGTAATTTGATTGTGTAAAACGAGAATCAATTTTTATGGCGATGAACAAAAATCAGGATGCTGACATATTTACGATGTTGTGCTATATCAATCATATCTTTCTCATCACAGCACCAATTCAAGCGATTCAAACGGCCCTGGATAGAAAACAGAAGGATCTACAAGTTTTATGTTTTGAGTTTTCAGTGATTCGATCTCTAGAAATGCTAGTAAATCGTTGAAGTTTAAGGTAGTGTGCTGAAGCAAAGTTGTTGTGCATCGAGCAAGATCTGTTCCGCTATCGAAGAACCAGAGCTTCTGGACTAAAGGACCAGAGCTTCTGGAATTAAGGACCAAAGCTTCTGGAATATTACATGCCTTAGACCAGAAGACTCTCTCAACCAGAAGTTCACATGTTGAACCAGAAGCTGTTGGACAGATTTGCGCGACTGTACTAAACAGATAATATCTCATACTTCCAAGCTCCAAAGAAGGTGAATTCAGATTCTTTATAAAGCTAGCACACTAATCTACAATGTTTATGTTTTGAGTTTTCCCAAAATCCAAATATTTCACGACCAAAAGCAACGTAGAAGTCAGTGTAATTGTGCTGGACAACAGCCTTCTTTGCTGATTTTATATATTACGAGTTGATGAGTGGTATTGTGGCTTATTCTATATCACGTCAAACTTCAAAATCTTAGGTCTGGACCTGTTCTTGACCAGAAGCTTCGATCAGAAGTTTCAACCAGAAGCTTCATCGATCAGAAGATGCAACCAGAAGTTGCGATCAGAAGTTGCAACGACCAGAGCTTTGCACAGACAAGCCCATAAAGCTCTAAATAAGCTGAAGTAACTAAGATGAACCAGAAGCTCTGCATACACTATACAGAAGCTCTGAATAATGCTTTTCAAGGTGTTCGGTACGATCAGAACTCACAACCCAGAGCCTGCGAAGACCAAACTCCACGATGGACCAGAGACGGACCAGGGGTAGTCCAGAGTATCAAAATCAAAGTACGTTGGTCCAGAACTCACAATGATCAGAAGCCCGTAACCCGATTGTTTTTCGGTTTTCTGACAACATTGCGTTATTTCATAAACACGCGCACATGTTTTTACTCGAAGCTCCAAATTACATGAATCCAGTTGCGTTGGAACAATAAAACACAGATGCACGACTTTGAATTTTTGAGTTTTTCCGCGAGCTGATATGTCTTATTCAATGTCAAATTTTGTTGCCCGATGCTGGAACGAAAGCATTGTTTTTCACTCATACTCATTCCGACTTTAGATGGGTGTTCGCATGTCCGTTCTTCATGGATTCAAGATACATGTGTGACATATTTATTGTCACTATCTCCTCTGTTTTTAAATCTAAGGCTCAGAGCTGAACTCAACTCAACGAGGTCTAAAACGTCAATTTTTTTTGTTTTGACGACTGTTTTGCGCAGCTGAGGGGAAACTTGCACAACTCACTCAATTTTCATCCAAATTGGTTGAATAAAAGTTTGTTGATAAGCTAAGAGGCTGAAGTTCAATGTGCATATTTTGTGTTTTCTTTCAATCAGGCTCCTTAATGGTAAAAAACGATAAAGTTGAGTCATGAAAGCTGGATAGAATGTGTAAAATGTATCAGTTTTTAAAGAATATGAGCCTACATTTGAGGGGGAACTTGTAACTAGGGGTGGCAATCGTGTCGTGTTCGGGTTGGCGGGTCAAGAGGGTCAACCCAAACACGACCTGTTTAGCTAATTGTGTCGAGACACGCAACCCTAACCCGCACACGTTTTTGTTGGCGGGTTGGTCGCGGGTTGGCGGTTTGGCGAGTCAACCCGCGTGTTGGCGGGTTGGTTGCGGGTTGGTAGGTTGAGTTTTGAGTTTTGACGGGCGGGATTACAATTTACACAAGACAATGAGAGAAACCCTATTAATTAGACTTTTAGATTTTAAAATAAAACATAAAATATATATTATTATTTTTTTAATAAATTTTGACGGGTTGGCGGGTCAACCCGCGATCCGTTCGTGTCAACCCGAACACGACCCGTTTTTTTGGCAGGTTGGTGAGTCGACGGGTCAAAAAAATCAAACCTAACCCGTTTATTTTCGTGTCGGGTTCGTGTCGTATTGAGAATTGCCACCCCTACTTGTAACGCCTTGAAGAATTGAAGAATGACATATAAGAACTTCTAAAGAAAGCAAGGGGAGTTTATTTGATGATGCTTTCTTTATAAAACTTTAGGGGGAGATTGTTCGATTTAATTAGCCTCAGTTAGAAAGAAAGTTTTATAAAAAAATTGTATTTTGGGCTTTTTGGGGTTTTATAGGCTTGGGCTTATCATATGTAATGGACACCTATATAAATGGTGTCTTGGTCATTTTATCATTGTATGACTTGGGAGAGAATACACTTTGCACACATACAGACTTATGAGAGTCGATTAATTCCAATATGTGGTGTTCTCCACAGTTCCCCTCCATAATGATGAATACATGAATATGAGTTGATGATTTTGTGATTATTGTTCTTTAATTTTCTATCTGTTCTCTACAATTTATGGAGTTTTCTCAATTGTTGCTAGTTTGGGATCTAACATAGGACCAACCTTTAACCAATACTACTTGATGCATGCTCGGGGTCGTGTTTCATATTTACATGGCTTTGTTTGCATTATAACTCAACATGTATAAGAAGAGTATTATTCTCTATCATATATGCAATTGATTCAAGTTTTACGTTACAAACTTTAGATTTTCTTTTGATATTGTATCGTAATATGTTAAGCTCAAAGAGAAAGGTAATAATTATTTGGCGGATAACACAAAAGAAAATAATATGCAGATGGATATGGATCATTAAATTTTGATTAAATACACAAGAAAGTTTGGATTACATGTACATGTTTTCAATGGATAGACTTGAAGAGTTATAGCAGAAAAAATGGATGTTGATGATGATAATGTAAGATCGGTGATAAAAGAAGATAGATTGAGCAGCTTATCTTATTCATTTAATCCTTTCTTGAATACATTAAATTTTCCGAGCAAACGTGTTTGTTGTCATCGAGATAAAGCTTTTATGGACATCAATGTGTTGTCTCAACTTCTCCAATCGACATTTTGGTTCTTTAGTGAAGTTTTCTAAATTCATGACCCATGTTTTATCTAATCGCAATCATCGAATAGACGTGACTTCACTAAAGCTAACTTTCTATGGGTAGGTAGTCGGGTTTTTTATGAGAAAGATTGCATTGTGTTCCATCACAATGCATAAGAACTAATGGTGGTTAGTAGTTTTCACAACAATCACCATGAATGTCCTACTTGCCGTTTAGCTTAGGGTCTCTTAAACATTTCACCTTGAGTTGCAATTTTCTTACACCTTGCATTACCCGTAAAACACCATTCAATTTTCTAGCTTTATCATCTTTGCATCTCAGTCACACAAACTATATAACGAAAACACCAAAAAATATGTCGATCTTTTGCCCAAGTGTGTTAACTTAAAGATTCCCAGTTTGCAAAGTTCCATTGTTGAGGCTGTGAAGGCTGTTAAAAACCTCCACGACCTCCACAACTAAGCTTTATATGGTAAGGTTTTTAAGTTCACACACTTGGACAAACGATTAACAGACTTTTTGATGTTTTCGTCACACAATCTAACTACTCTCATATGCCAAAAAGCTATAGCTTGAAAGTCCCAAGGTCTTTTAGGTGTAAGGTAGGCTACTAGAAAATTACAATTTAAGGTGAAATATTAAGAGACTTAGAGCTAAAGAGGCAAGTAGGACATTCTTGGTGATTTTTGTTAAAACTACTAACCACCATTAGTTCTTGTGGATTGTGATGGAACACATAAATTGCAATATTTCTTACAAAAATCTGACTAGCTAATCACAGAAAATTAGCTTTACTGAAGTCTCTTCTATTTGATGGTTGTGATTAGATAAAGCATGGGTCACAAATTTGGAAAACTTGGGCGGAGAACCAATATGGTGACCAAAGAAGTTATGACAAGCCATTGATGCAGAGATAAGTTTCCATCTCGAATACAATAAATACGTTTGTATGATAATTTATTGTCTATACAAGAGATTACTGATGAATAAGCTTATTCGACAAGCTACTCAATCTATCTTATTTTATCACCCATCTAACTTTATAAGTCCACTTTCTCTGATTTAACTCTTCCACGTTATGCAGACAAATATAAACATACAAATCTTTGTGTTTCTAATAAAAATAATTCAATACCCATCTTCATATTTGCTTATTATGTGTTGTCGGCCAAATAACCATCATCCTTCTTCTTTCAGCTCCACATATTCGATAATAGTATTCAATATCATATTGAAATTTACTCTTTATCACGTAAAATTCAAATCAATTACTTGGATGATAATAAATAGCAACTTTCATAAACGATGAGCTATAATGCAAATTAAGTCGACTAAGTATGGAATAACGCACCAACGATGTATCAAGTAGTGCTGCTTAAAAGGTTGGTGTTATCATTTGATGGCCTTCTTAAGGGGACCTATGAACAAAATTTTATTTTCTAACATTGGTTAATCAAACCACCTCTTTAATATTTTTGCCACTTCTAAAAATGTAGGAGTGTTCTAAGTTTGTTTGAAATTTTGTTCATTTTTTTAACAAACTAATAATTGTATTGTTATTATGACCATGATGGATTTAGTGAGACCCTGTTGTCTTCTCAATGCTAATAAGTAAAGTAACAATCCATAGGTGCCATAATTCTAGATCTTATACTAAGTTTTCTTTTACTAATTAACGAGGATCCATTTAACATACAAGTGAATAGAAATGCCCAAATATTAAACATTAACGCCACAAAAAGGGGTTAAATTCACACAATAGTCATTTTTAAGCAACGTAGTATCAACATGACATCAACTACTCCACATAACAGTAAAATCAATATAAAATAGCAAATAGAAGAAATAAGAAGAAACCTCTTCTCATGATTGTGCAGTTATTTTTTCATGTATCAATCCATCAAGCTTCAATCAACTGTTACACAACAACAATTCATAAACATCTCGAAATCATGAAATAATCCAAAAGGGAAAAACTTCATCGCGCTCATTCCTAAATTGCAAAGTTTCTAAGCCGAAATTTGATAAAATTAATGTGTCGATGATGGAAATCTAAAGTTTGAGAGAAACATACCTCTTAATCGGTGAACGAACTCTGAGGCAGATGCCTTTATTTGTGTCGGTTGTCAATCATGCTTGAACCCTAAAACAAATAACCACATTTGTTTATATAGGCGATCATTTGTGAGTTTGGGTTGGGCCCAAACCGGGTATAACCTAATCTTTGTCCAATGAGTCTAATATAGCAAAACTCAGTCCCGTGTTTGATTGCGTGTATAAGTCGTATAATAGGGGGTTTGCCCACACATTAACTAACTCAAATATATATTACATTTAAAAAAATAAAACTTGTATAAAACCACAAGTTACGAAAAATAATTCGAAATACATAAAAATATAAATTTAAATTAAGCTATAAAAATACAATAATTTACATAGTTTAAGAACAAAATAGTTTCGTAAAATATGAAGTAAGAACATTTCTTCTTCAAGGATTTATCAACCTCTAGATTGCGAATTTTCAACAACCAAAAAATTCAACACATAATATTTTAACATCGAGATAAAAATATAGCATATGATATATGACATATAATACATATTTTTGGAAGGGGTTGATACTCATTAGGTGGCCTCCAACTTAAAGATAGCCAAGTGAGAGTTTTAAATTTTTTTAATGAAAAAGTAATTAGGTTAATTATATATATTTTTAATTAATTATAAAAATATAAAAGGGCTTATCGGGACTTGCTAAATTATATTTTTGCAACACCCACACCAACCAATTAAATTTAACAATCACAATTACTAACAGAAACAATTCCTACCAATCAAACTCAACTTTTATAGGGAAAAAAGGGAGGTTGTACATCATTTGAAGTGCAAATTGATGTGATAGTTTTACATTTTATGTCACATATTTACATGAATGTAATATACGGGTTGATCTCAGGAAGACAATAGATTATAACCTAGATAATCAATTGGTGATGATATTATTTAAAATAGACTAAAAACGAGAAGACAACAAAAAGAAAAACTAACGAAAATTGGATAATGTTTATCTCGGATCTCCATCGAGGTGGAAAAACCTTCCTAAAACAAATGTTTGCACCTACTTTCGTGTGATACTAACAATGGAAAGAAACATTTTGATGAAACACAGGCTTTCTCAGCCTACATCCTTAATATATTATATTCATCTTAGGACGATAAACCAATTTGTTATAAGTAAAAAAATCAAACTTTCATATATATATATATATATATATAGAGTCCGGTTCTTCTACACCTCAGTTAAAAGTTACACCTCGTGCACCCCAATCAAAACCGTCCATTTCATGATCCATTTCATAACATTCTCCATTTCATATCATTTAGGATCAAATGGAACAAACTCGTTATGAAAAAATGGATAAAAAGTTGTGCAAATCAGAAAATATAAAATGTTATGAAATATTACAGTGAATTTCATAACATTTTATATTTTCTGATTTTCACAACTTTTTATCCATAACGAGCTTGTTCCATTTGATCCTAAATGATATGAAATAGAGAATGTTATGAAATTCACTATATAGTGAGAGGTTTTGATTGGGGTGCACGGGGTGTGACTTTTAACAGGGGTGTAGAAGAACATCCCTCTCTCTCTCTCTCTCTCTCTCTCTATATATATATATATATATATATAGGGGTAGGTTCATACAAGAACACCCTCTATTTAAAGGAACAAAGAAACATCCTTAGAACCACATATGATGTGGGTCCCATACAATATGCAATAATATCTGATTCAATGGGGCCCACCATTGAATCAGATATGATTTTATATTGTGTGAGACCCATATTATATGTGGTTCTTAGGGTGTTCATTTGTTCCTTTAGAATTCAAAGGTTCTAATTTGAACCTACCTCTCTATCTATCTATCTATCTATCTATTTATCTATCTATCTATATATATATATATATATATATATATATATATATATAAGTTCGAACTAAAACATTAACCAAACATTGGAATAAAACCAATTTACCATAGATCAACTTTCGTTGGTTGAAAATCAATCCATTAAATTCTAGTATAGTCAATCCGTTGAGAAAAACTACATCTTCATCACATCTCTATTGACTCAAAGAATGTAAATTACAAAATTAAACCTAAGCAAAAAGACATGGAAAACAAATGGAAATGAAACTAACAAGCAACGAGGACAAAAGGAGATGCCGAACGAGCACCATTCCCTTCTTCGTCCTCTGCATCTACACCGACGGGAATGTTCATGGTCTTCAAATCGATGGAGAAGATTGCGATTTTCTTTAGTAGTGGTATCAAGTTCAAAACAGATTAATCGGAGAAGAAGTGATTTAAGAGAATCGTGTTCTTTTTCCTAATTTCGTGTGGCTAGTCAAATTACAGTGTTAACCTTGTTCACTAAGGTTCACCATGGATTCAACCTGAACATGCCATAGATCTAATTATTAGACAGTCTAGATTGGTTAACAAACTTAGCACATTTTTGTTGGTTAACAAATGATAGGCCCCAGGGCCGTCCTTTGGGGTGTTCTATTTGTGTCGTTGCACAGGGCCCCCGATCGTTGAGGGCCTCGGATTTTCATTTTTATCTTATATGTACAAGTAGAATATAAAATAAGTAAGGCATTAAATAACCAAATAGCTACTCGGCTCAGTTGGTTAGCACTTCTTCTTGTTAGAGGCACTCCCCATGTTTGAATCTCCTTGCCTACCATTAAATTTCCATTTTTGTTAAAATAATTTTCCATTACATTTTTTACAGTTTCTCTAAAGATATAAAAATTATGCGATTTCTTTATTTTTAAGGTAACATAGCCATAAAAAAAGGTAATCTAATTATATAATGATTATTTTATGATTTTTAAGATAATTTAATTATATAAATTTTTTGATGATTGCTTTATTCTAACATTATTTATTTATTGATTCATACCAGTTTATTTATTCAACGTTATATTGATCATAAATTTGTAAAAGTCTGTTACTTAGGTTCTTTTACTTTTAAGATACAAATTTCAGTCCATAAGCAAATATATAACACTATTCTTTATTTATTTTATTTTTCAACGATTTTTTTTCATTAACTTTATTTGATTTTTTGATAAACTTTGAAAGTTTTCTTCATCGTTATTAATTATTTTTATATTTTCCTTAATCTTATTAGCGACTGTGTGTCTCAAGATAGATTAAATGTTTTGCATTTGATATTTACCATAAATGAGTTTTACCAAATCTTGATTATGAAAGTATGTTTAGATGACTTTACTTCTAAAATTGTTAGAAGATTTATGTTTAGAATATAGGAGTGTCTATCGTTTGTTTTCCTTTGAAAAATTACATAGTAGTGTCAATTTATAGTGAAGAATGAATATCTTTTTATGTTCACTACTAATAAACTATTTGTATTATATATCGTAAGTTATACTTATTATGCGATTGCTTTTGATTTTCTTACTAATTAACTTTTTATTGTTACCAACACATTAATCATATAAGATTTATGATCATCAATTTAACGATGTATATATCGTTTTGATTTTATTCAATTCTAGTTTGTGATTATTTTGTACTTTCAGATATATTTTAATATAAAAGAATTTATTTTTGAAATTAATAAATAATAAAATCGAAAAAACTAGGATAATATTTAGATTTTTGCACAGGGCCTTCAAAATGTTAGGAACGACCCTGATAGGCCCTATATATATATTTATATATATATATATATATATTCATAGGTTATTTTGAGAAGTGTAAATATTTGAGAAAGTAAAGAAGTGATCATAATCCTTCATACGGTCAAGATAGGATTTGAACTTGTTTTGCCGCTTATTTGTAAAAGATACGAAATTACCCCTTGTATCCTGCATACCATGCAACGATTCATATGGTGTTTTACAGTCAAACAAATGAATTGTTAGGATCACTTGTTTACTTCTCAAATGAACCTCTCCCTATATGTTTATATAGGGGCCTTCCTCCCAATTCAAGGTTTATTACCAATACCTCTACGATCAATTCAATTAAGTGAATCTTTTCACTAACTTCTCTTTCTTAGTAGACGGGGGAGAGAAGGGAGTCCGTTACAACATTAGGAAAACAATTCAATCATAGGTTCAGAGAAAACCTCAAATAAAACCAAAGAACACCCTTGGACCCTCCATCTGGACAGTATGCACAAATGCATACCCGTAATTTGTAACATGCAGACGTGCATATGCACTTGTGCATAACATGCACTCGTGCATAGAAAAAAAAAAACTTCAATCACTTTTTTGCATTTGTGCATATCGTCTATGCAAAAATGCATACGGTCCAGATGAAGGGCTTGCAGGGAGTTTTTCATTTTTTTTAGGTTTTCCCCTTAACCTCTCTCTCTCTCTCTCTCTCTCCATCCATCCAAATGAAGGGATCGCAGTGTGTTTTTCATTTTTTTTGGGTTTTCCCTAAACCTCCCCCCCCCCCCCTCTTTCTCGCTCTCTCTCTCTCTCTCTATATATATATATATATATATAGAGAGAGAGAGAGAGAGAGGAAGATTCAAATGAGAACTTTGTAAATTTAAAGGAATAAAGGGACACTTGTGGACCACATATGATGTGGGTCCTACATAATATTAAATCATTTCTGATTTAATATATCATATTAAATCAGAAATGATTTAATATTATATGAGACCCACATCATATGTGGTCCATAAATTGTTCCTTTGTTCCTTTAAAGAGAGGTGGTTCTCGTATGATCCATCCCCTATATATATATATATGGGCATAATCAAATGAGAACCCCATAAAAGTTGATAACCATGAGATCCATTAATTACCATAAATATAAAAGGGTAATTTGGTAATCTAACAAATTTATTAATTAATTATTTAAATATATATTTTTATTTTTCAAATCAGATTAAGATTAGGAAGATCTATTTCCTAAATTATCTAACTAACTAATATCAAAACAAATCGTCAAATTCATTCAGCCGATTTCTTCATAGTCCAGATTCAAAATATTGGAGATATGTGGTACCTTTTATGAATGTGTATGTTACATATTCATATGATATAGTTTTTGATCCGATATTTTGAATGTGTGGTACCTTTAATGAAGATATGTGTGTGGTACCTTTTATTCCTCTTAAAAGGTACCAACAGAGTTACAAAATATTTGAAGATGTGTGTTATTTTTTATGAATGTTTATGATACATATTCGTATTAAGGGAGGGGGTTTTTTATTATAATAATAGGTTTTTGATTATCATAATAGGTATCATAATAGGGTTTTTGAATGTGTATAGTACATATTCGTATGAATGTGTATGGTACATATTCTTGATTATCATAATAGCTATCACAAAAGTTCTTGATTATCATAATAAATATGATCACCATGATTTACGGAATAAGTTTGGGAAGAGGAAGGAGAGAGGAGAGAGGAGAGAGATTTATAAAAAGACTTATTTACCCTTAAATATTATATAGAAATATAATTTTTTTAAATAATAGATAATTACCAAAACTAATATTTTTAATAATAACCATTGATTATTAATAATGTGTAGCTTAGATTGGATCTCATGGTTATCAAGATTAACCTAGATCTCTCTTGAAAAGCCCCCCCCCCTATATATATATATATATATATATATGGGAGAGATCATACGAGAACCATCCATCTTTAAAGGAACAAAGGGACACATTGTGGACCACATATGATGTAGGTCCCACATAATATTAAATCATTTCTGATTTAATATTAAATCGTGTTAAATCATAAATGATTTAATATTATGTGGGACCCACATCATATGTGGTCTACAATGTGTCCCCTTTGTTCCCTTAAAAATCAAAAGTTCTCATTTGAACCTCCCTCTATATATATATATATATATGGGAAGAATCATACAAGAACACCTATGGTTTAAAGGAAAAAAGGAACACTTTGTGGACCACATATGATGCGGGTCCCGCATAATATTAAATCATATCTGATTTAATGGGCCCCATCATTGAATCAGGTATGATTTAATATTATGTGGGACCCGCATCATATGTGGTCCACAAGATGTTCATTTGTTTCTTTACATTTACAAAGTTCTCATTTGAACCTCCCTATATATATATATACATATATAGGGTTGGGTTCACGTGAGACCACATTTTTACACTTAAAATTTCAATGCAAAATGTTGTGAAGGTGAAAAAAAATTGAACATTCACAACAAAAACACAATGAAGGTTATCTTAGGGGCCGTTTACCAAACACTTATCCGGTAAGCACTTACCGATAAAGTTCAACATTGTCATTTTTACTTACCGAGTAAGATTTCAGTCCACAAAACGGTATTGTGTGCAACAATTTACTCGATAAGTGCTTACCGTGGTAAGAGTCGTCGCTTTCACTTACCGGGTCAGATTCTTGGTCCTCGCATCGCTCTTACCGGGTAAGATTCTTGATTCTTACCATATTAATCAAGTAAGGTAATATTAGGGATGAGCACAACCAGGTACCCCGCCATTTTCGATGGAACCGGAACCGAACCCGACGGTTCCTTATATTTTGGAACCGGAACCGCTAACACTGGTTCCTTATATTTTGGAACCGGAACCGGAACCGATGGGAACCGATTCCGGTACCGGGTACCCGACTTCAACTTTTTTTAATTTTTTTTACATTCCATACGATAAAAATGTAATTATAAACTACAAAATACCGATTTAAAATAAAAAATAAAACAAATGGTCAAAACTAATCCGATAAAAATAATTGTTACATAAACAAACTAGAAAGTTTGAGTTTTTATTTGTTATTTATAAATATATAAAATATTTTTTATTTAAAAGTGGCGGGTAGTGGTACCCAGCGGGTAACGGTTCCAAAAAAACCGGAACCAGAACCTGTCCTAATCGGTTCCGTATTTTAGGAACTGGAACCGGAACCAATCACATCGGAACCGACAGTTCCGAGGTGGTTTCGGTTTCAAAGACGGGTATCCGGTTCCGATGCTCACCCCTAAGTAGTATGACTTGGTAATCGCTTAGCCGGATAAGTTTTGGTAAATGACCCCTTAATAATCAAAGTTATTGAATCCAATTATATAGTAACGGAATTTGGTATCCATATATTTTTTGATAGACTTACTTTCACAAATAAAGGAATTGGATAATATGCTTATAAAACATTGCTTATGTGACATGCGATTAATTTGATATCTTGTTATATCATTTTTCCTAGCCTTTTTGCTTTGACAAAATCGAGAGAAATCAAAGATGTTCTTGTGTTTTATTCGGTGATTTGTCAATCATCAAAAAGGGGGTTGGTGCAAGTGTGCAAGATTTAATTTTAAATGGTTAATTTCACTTGTCTATAATCTTGATATTTTGATAATTTCAAATGCCCGAATTATATTATAATCTAATCCACTTACTTGATGTCAATGTTTTAATACCCAGGTTAATCCGACCGATCGAACCGGGACCCGGGGTAGTGACTGGTTTAACTAACGCCGGGTTAATGTATATGACCGGTTCGTTTCAACCCGGACGGGTTTCTCCAAAACCCGGTTAAACCGGTGGTTAACCCGTTTCTCAAACCCGGTTAACCCGTTTTTATATTAAAATTAAAAAATGTGTGTTATGTGTGTTTTTTAAAGTATTTGGATTGATGTAAAACTTGTTGTTTGTGTATTTTTAATGTTGGAACTTGTGGATGTCAAATTATTACTTTATATATACGTTTGTACGCAGGAAAATTAAAAAAAATACAAAGGATTAAGAGAATTATTTAAACTGATTAAACCGGTGGTTGAACCAGTTAACCCGGGACCCGGTCACCACACCGGGTCAACTAAAAACCCAGGTTTTAAAACATTGCTGGATGTGCATAATGAGAATATTTCAAGAATCAAGTTATATTTCATATGAAATGTCATCTCGAGAAACGTACAACGACACCTTTGGGAACCGTGCTAATTCAAGAAAATCGAGATGCATTGAGATGTGTGTCAAATCAATATTCGAAGATCAAATCCGACTCAAACAAATGATATCCATCTTTAACATGGACACCACATATGAATCCGAATTCGTATTTTTATGTTTCGGCACACTTTTAGTAATTGAATCCATTCACAAAAAGATGGCGTATATTACTACAATTCAATAACTATTCAATGCTATATGTCTCAGCATTCAAAGACTGCTAATAAAGAACAACAAAGTGTTGAAAAATGTGATGCAAATTGGAAATGCTAGATAGAAATTGATAATTTGGACAACAAGTTTGAAATTTGAACAAGAATCCAAAACAGAAAATACAACATAAGTTGAAACCAACTAATGTAATCCCTAATGGAAACCAATCCACCAACACCAAGATCAAAAGAAAATGGATTTAAATAAAGACCCTAAATTCTAATCTATGAAAGAAATTAATGTAAATTAATCTACAAAGTTTAATGACGAATGAAACACTTTAAACAACCATTTGATAAAGTAAATAAAGATTTCAGGAAATAGAGATAATTCCATTTATTTTCACAATAATCATCGACTACTTGAATATGGCCAAAAAAAATTAGTATATATACCATGCAGTAATAGTTTAAAAAAATTGAAAATGGAAGACATGTTATTTTAGCATCTAATAATTCCCAAAAACATTTGCATTATATTAAGGGCTCAAATGTAAAAATTGATTACATGGTCGTTCATTTTGTTTAATGTTTCTATAAGTTTTTTTATACAGTTTCAAAATCTAAAACTACTTGTCTAAAAACCTTGATATATTCAATATCATTTATCTCTTAGTAACTTTTTTGAATATTTCATTTGTATTAATTCTATTTTTGTATTAAAATCTCATATCTCTAAAACAAGAATAAAATATCAAGTTATAATTAACATGGGGCTTTTGATTCTAAGATTGTTGGTTTTTAAAAAAATTGTTTTAACCTTAGGAGTTTAAAATAGTAATGAAAAACATTAACATGATATGACATGAAAACTCACTTCTTTATAATGATTTACATAGTGTTACTTCGAATCAATAATAGTCAACTTTGTGATGCCAAATTATGTCAATCCATATAAAGGTATATCATAAGATATGTAGATGGAAAAAAGTACTTATTGAGAGCCATTTTTTAATCGTCCTTATTGGGGACCTTTTTTTCGCCATTTTCGCCAACCTCTTAGACATATCCTCCCACCTCTTTATATCATCCAGCTTTCCACATTCAGACAGACCTTCCACCTCCTTAATCTGCTCATTCACCCTCCTATTACCCACTTGCATTTCGTTCATTCTCTTCAACATATCTTCCATCTTTTTTAATATATCGTCACATCTTTGATCTTGCTCCCTTCGACATTGACAGACCCTCTTTAACCTCCTTAATCATAACAACCTATTTTATTTGATAAAACAGAAACATAAATAAAACAGAAAAATAAAATGAGTTGTCATATTTTATTAAACAATAAAAGTTGCTGTCAAATTTCAAAAGAATAAAAAAGGGGCTGTTAGTGGCAGCTTGAGGTGTTCTATGGTGGCATGTAGTGCTTGGGAGGAGGCCACATCATAGGGTGACTAACCTAGTTACAAGCTCCTCAAACCTTGGTATAAATAGGCCATCACCTCCAGCAGAAAATACACATACCAACTAAGCAAAAGTAGGAGCTGAAGTTATAAACCAAGAAAAGTTGAATTTCTGCAGTTTTAGTAGTCAAAACAGAGGTGATTTCCTGCTTTGATTTTGGTTGTCTTAACCTGTAATACATACTAAAATTCAGTGTTTTTCCATGACTCTACTTGGATTTTTGAAATAGAAACATGCCTAATACATGTTAACCATGTGATTTTACGTTATGGTTCATGTAATTCACTAAAACTTAAAGTAAATATGGTACACCGATGATTTTACTACCAAGAAGCTAGAAGATGTCTTTATCGGTTAAACGAGGTTTGACAATAATATAAATCATCGAGGCGGTAATACCGTTGTTGGGGGTCATAGAAAATGATCCCGGACTCTTGACGAGGGGTCCGAAATAATACCGGACAGGAGTGACATCCACCGGTGGAAATTGGACTTTTAAATTTGATTACATGAATATGTTAGCATGTGTTTTCTATTTAGAATGAGGCTATAAATTGACTTTTATATGCATTTAATCATTAAACAATCCAAATTGTTTAAAAGTTAATATGTATCGCAGATTAAAGAATTGGGGGCTTTGATGGCAATAAAAGATAGATCAAGGGAGCTATCGTATCATGTGACACTTAGTTGACTTTTGGTTCGGTTTGTATTATATGGTTTTGATATTAGATTGTGTCTTAGTATGTGTATTAGAAGCTTAGATTGTATATTGTAACTATGATCCATTGGAATGGTTTTATATAAATAAGATTATGTTTTTTTCAAACGTTTCCGCTTCACTTAAATGTATTTTATGTATTCATATATGAATAGTTGTAAAAAGAAAAGAAAGAATGTTCGTAACACCCTTTGTTGTGTCTTGGTTTAGGGTAAAAAACAAGGGCTGTTACATTAATCTTCTCCTCCACCCTCTTATTACCCTCCTGCATTTCATCCATTCTCTTCAACATTTCCTCCCTCATCCTTTCCAACACAGACAAAGGCGTCTTATCCAAATCATCTTTTATTTTATTTTCATTATTTGACATCATCAAGGAGTTGTTATCATATTTTTTTTCGCGATAGCCTCAACAAAATCATCAGTTGTGAGTTCTTTAGTGTTGCTCATATAGTTAGACGACACGGTGTCAAAAGCCATGATCTGCATTATGCAATAAACAACTCGTAAACCATTTGTAACACAATCGTAAATATTTGAATAAGTAGTTGAATTACATTCTTATTGTCCAACAATCCTTGTACCGATGGCCTTGACATGACATCACCTAAAGATTTCGAATTCACATCAACCTCGTCTTCGTGTTTTGTAGACGAATGAGGCTCTATCCCCGACAATGTAACAGCAATCATTCGGAATAGAGGCTGTACATCAGCATCAAAAACTATTATTGTAATGAGATCAAACATGTCAATTTTCAGCAATCTAATTGGATTAAAAAAGAAGCGAATCCCGAGGTTTTCTACCCAAAGGTCACTAGTTCAAGGCCCTTCAGGGCCACTAGAGGGTTTGTCTAGTTGTTAACTTTAGAATCTCATGGGTTTCTTCATGGTGCACACAAAATTGGACCGGACACCAAAAAAGAAGATAGAAAATAAGTGTTTTATAAATAGAAAAAGAGGGTTATGATACTTTTTGGACTTAGAAAGTACTAGCTAGGGTTGAAAATGAGGCAAACATTTAGTTACCTTTGGAATAATTAAGAGGGGAAAAACATAGATATATACGGTTTTATGCAGGGAAACATGTAGCGAACTTTTCCTTAATTTCTATTACAGGACCAAATTAACTGTTGAACTTACAAAATCATCGGTCAATGCAACGGACTTTAACGGGTGGTTGTAATATCCCGAAATAAATTTTTTATAAAATATGTTACACTAAATGACAATTTTAAGAATAAGGACAAAGTTTGTTCCATTTTTGGAGGATTTTGCCCTTTTCTTTAAAAACAAACATTACTAAACGAAAGACTTTTGCCTACGGATCTTTCTAGGGAAATTTTTCGCTAAACGGTAATTCCTCACAAAACCGTCACAAAAGTTGGTGGATAAATTGCTGATGGGTAATTCAAAGTCGTGATAGATTACCCATGAATTCTCTCCGTGATCCGTTGGTATTTTCTCGAAAAACATGAGATTTTACCGAACCATTCGTATTTTCTGGGTGATCTGTGGGTAATCACCGACGGAAATTTTTCTGAGTAATTTTTGTGGGTGAAAATCATTTGTTTTGTAGTGAAATATATACATGTTACCGTCAAACGTGCCATTTTTTCTTTTCTTGGAAGAGTGTATTTAAATGCACATCATGTTCATATATAAATAAATGATGGTGAGTTTGATGAATGTTATAGGTTTTCCTTTATGTAAAGTGAAGGAAACAAATCAAACCTTGATGTTGAATCGTTCTTTCGCACTGGTTTCTATGAACATGAATCCTAGTTCACGAGCTTTGGCATCTCCTTCTTCAACAGTGACTTGTCTATTTAATCATAAGAAATCAGAATCAAGTAAATAAAAATGAAACCAAACCAAACGAACCCAATATAGCCTTATACAAAGTAGGGTCTGGGAAGGGTAGGATGCATGCAGACTTTACCCCAAGGAGTATAGAGGATTTTCCAGGTGACGACCTTCAACTTGAAAAACAAAAAATAACAAGAAACAAGTTTGGTAAGTGTGCAACAAAACAACATGTAGCATGTGATGAACCGAACTATTAAAGCAAGATGGTTGGCATAGAGGAAGACTAAGGCCGAGAAACAATAAAGGTGACACAAAGTAAATGGAACTCATGGTTACATCATTATTTCTTCTCACATGATACACAACACAAAAGATGGAAGTGTTAAATGACCAAAAGAATGAAATGTAAAACATATTTCAGCTTAAAAGATTGTTCTAATGTAGTATCTTCCAAGTAAAACCAAACTAGTAAGGATTGCAAACATGATGATAACACAAATACCAAAAAGTAAAACCAAATTGTCACATAAAAAGGTTGATGTGCATTATTAGAGTTGTTCTAGGTATTACTCTTACACCTTTTGTCAACAAGATCGATTTTGTTCCCAACAAGGACAATAATGGCATCAGTGCCTCGCACAGTACGTACTTCTTCTATCCACGTTGCAATGTTCAAAAACGACTGTCGGTCTGCAAAATAACAAACCCAATATAGGGAATGGGTTAAAAACGAACAAGAAGTGTCCCATATGAACAAAATTCTTTTTTTTTCAGGTAAGGGTGATTATTGGAGCAACCATTATTGTTACACCTTTGTGACTAGAAAGTGTGTTTGAGTCACTCAAAACTATCTTTCAAATTATCGTTCCAAGTGTGCTAACTTAGTAACAACAAATATTTAAATGCATAACCAAACCAAACCATGCAACCCTTAACCCTATATATCCCACACAAAGGTGGGTAGGATTTGGGAAGGTGATATGTATTCAGACTTGACCTCTATTCCGAAGAGCAAAGATTCAAATACATGATTAAAAAAAATCAAGCCAGCTCAAGATGCTCGTATAAGCAAAGTGTCTCACACGAACTACACTACAACAAAAGTGATTTTATAAATGAAAAAGCATCCTAAAAGAATACTTTATAGGACACAAGTTTATAGGACCAAATCATAAAGTGTCCTATCTAGAAGCAGCGTTACAACAACTTTATAGGACGCCTTTAAGCGTTTCAACAAGTTTTGACGACGGTTTTAAAATAAAGTGTCCTATTAGCTATTTTATAGGACATTTTTCTATAAACCCATATTTTATAGGACACTTTTGAAAGTGTCCTATAAACCCATATTTTATAGGACACTTTTCAAAGTGTCCTATAAGATAGCTAATATGACACTTTATTTTAAAACGTCGTAAAAAAAACTTGTTAAGACGTCTAAAACCGTCCTATAAACTTATTGTAACGTTTTTAGATATGACATTTTTTGGTTTGGTCCTATAAATTAAGTGTCCTATAAAGTATTCTTTTAGGACGCTTTTTAATTTTAGGCATCCTATAAAATCATTTTTGTTGTAGTGCTAGAGGTCTTCCTATGTTCTAAAATGCACCATGAATTAGTAAAAGTACTTCATTCTATCTACAAGAATATCTCAAATGATAACAAGTGAAAAGAAGTTGGAAAAAAACAATTGTCCATATAAGAAAAGGCTTCATTTGTTTAGATGGAGAGAATGGTGCACTATTCATAAGCAAATGGGAAAGTATATGATGCAAAAATGTAGATTAGATAATTTCTGACTTGTTAAGCGAGGTTCTATTCGACTCACTAGCGACATCATAGACTATCACTGCAACTGGTGAATCTTTTACATAGCTTGGAAGGAGACTCCTAAATCTCTCGTTCCCAGCTGTATCCCTGAATTAATGTTACAAGACAAACTGTCAAGAGGTAGATAACATATATATATAGTAAATGTAAATTATTAACCACTTAATTAGTAGTACATATACTTCTCTCTCTCTCTCTCTCTCTCTCTCTCTCTCTCTCTCTCTCTCTCTCTCTCTCTCTCTCTCTCTCTCTCTCTCACACACACACACACACACACACTAGAGCTTTCCCTAACAATATTCGACTCTACTTAGAAAAACTTGCTCGAATAAAAGATATAACAAAATGGTAAGGATAAAATGATCATTTTTGTCATTACAGACTATTTATTCAACACCCGACAAACAAACTACAATTTAGCTATAAACAAATAGCCCCGTTAAATTCAAATTCCTTACATGTGTATTGCCAAGTGAATTATAAGTGGATGCGATAATTGGTGGTAGCATAAGATTCAACCCAATCAGTATGGTTTTTTGGTTCTTCTAGAAAATTCTTAAACTTTGTTCAATTAAGAGAGCATAGGGTCGAAACTCAGATCATAATCGTCTCATCACTTGTCTTTAACACTATATAATCTATTATCACTACAAAAAAAAAATGACTTTCGCTCACAAAAAAACACCCAGGAAATTTTTCATGGGTGATTACCACGGATCACCCAGGAAATACTAAAGGTTCCGACGAAATCCGATGTTTTACAAGAAAATACCAACGTGTTACCCAGAAATTCCTGAGTAATCTGTCACTGATTTGATTTACCCACCAACAATTTAGCCACCACCTTTTGTGATGGTTTTGTGAAGGATCACCATTTCGCGACGGATTTTCCAGCGAAATGTTCGTAGGTGAAAGATTTCCATTTTAGTGGTGTATTAATTATACCTAGGGGCATACAGAAAACCTTCAACCCGCAAAACCCGTCCAACCCAACCCGCTAACAACCCAAGTAAATCCAACATGTCATACCGCCAACACCCAAACCGCTAAACCAACAATTAATAGGATTGAAATTAGGTTAGGCCTAGTTCAGTCTGCCCAATGCGCCGTCAACCCACCGCTAATATATTATTTTTATAAAATATGTTTATTTATACACAACATAAGAATAAAAAAATACAGTCTATTTAGACAAATTTATAGCCCAAAGTGTATATATATATATACACATACATTCAAGGGTGTGCGGACGATGTGGCATGCGATGTCACATGAATCACATATGATTTTATATGCGACAAAGTCATGTGAATCATATATGATTTTTTACCTGTGATTTTAGTGGAAAATCACGTATGATTCGACCGTTTTTTATTCTCTTATTTAGTTTTCTTGTATGAACTTGACCCTATATATAGACAAATGATCGTGTGAGAATAGGAGTTAAAGTGAGAAGCGTAAGAAGAGATTTAGACCCCTGATCACTTTTAATCTCACCCCACCCCCCATGAATTACCCTACTCATGAGAATTGATCTGGTGCATCTCGATGCATTTCATTACTATTTATCTTCAAATAGGATATGGATCTTCAATTAGGATATGGATCCAAGGGTGGAGGTCCCTTCTTACCCATCTCATGATAACCTCCATTCTCACAGGTGAACCCGACCATATCTATTAGACAAATTCGTACCATGTAGATGATGTTCCTCAGTTTTCATTTTTTAGGTTGTCCCGTGAACCTCCCTCTCCCTCTCTCTCTCTCTATATATATATACATATATATAGGTGAAGGTTCAAACGAGAACATCTTCATTTTACGAGAACACGAGAACATCCTTTTCACATATGATAATACACGTGCAGAGACTTGGTGATGTGCGGATGACGTGCCCTACAATTAAGGTCGCGTGAAAGATCGTCTGCGTCTATGATTTAGTATTACATGTGATGGTCTTGATGTATTATAATATCACATGAAGAACAAACTTATCACATGTTAAAAGGGGGTTCTCGCGTTCTCGTAAAATGAAGGTGTTCTCGTTTGAACCCTTCCCTATATATATATATATATAACTTATTTGTTTCACCATATGAATTTTGTTTCATATGTGAAAGTGAAGCAGTGAACCAACGTTTTTTTTCACATGTAATATTTTTTTCAAATAAACATAAACATTGTTTATGTGAAACATATCTTAAATCTTAACATTTGATGGAAAAAAATTATTTTATATTAATTTCCACAGTTTCTACTCTTTAAAATATTTCTAAATAAACGAGTCTCTATCAAGGTATTTAGGCCAAGCCTTTACTTAATTGAAAAGAAGAAGCAACAAGTAACAAATCTACCAGAACCGTAACCGAATTGTTCTATCTCCAACGTACATTATTCTTGACAAGAAATCAATGCCAATGGTAGGCTGCAGAGTATATCCAAAATGCAACTTTAAGTCAGACATTCCCTTCTAAAAGTTGAGATTATAAGGATTTATGCACAATGTGGAGGGATCATACAAGAACACCCTTTATTTAAAGGAATAAATAAATACTTTGTGGACCATAAATGATATGGGTCTTATATAATATTAAATCATATATTGATTCAATGACTTCCACCATTGAATTAAATATGATTTAATATTATGTGGGACCCACATCATATGTGGTCCATAAGATGATCATTTGTTTCCTTAAATTTAAAAAGTCCTCATTTAAATCTCCTTCTATACACAATTGCATACATATCATGAATTAATTAAATTAATAAAACAAGAAAATAATTAATTATATATACCTGATAGGCGGTATCGAAATTATCAAACAAGAATCTTGTAAGGATGCTGCTTTTGCCGACGGATTTATCACCCAAAAATATCAGTTGGTATTTGGTAATAGGTGGCACAACCGCCATTAATGAGCTTTTCTTAGATCCCACTCGATCGATCAAGATTGATTCACTTGTAGTGAACTTTATGTATAATATATATATATAAATAGTTTTTGAAAGCCATATATATGATCCTTTCCTTTCGGACTTCAATTTCCACCCTCAATTTTCTCCCTGAATTACTACTTCACACATCTGTTTTCCATTAAAATCGCAACAAATGTTCATTCAAACCTGTGGTATAATGAAGTATATATACAGGCCCGTTTCTAATATTTTATGGCCCTGGACGACATGTAAAAATGGGTCCTCGATAAGTATGAAAAAAAAATCAATATACTGTTTTTTAGAAGGATGTCTACGACTGAGCTAATCCGGGAAAATTGTGACTATAAGAAATCGGCTCTGATAAACTAAGTGACTATAATTGAATTAATGAAATACTAAAAATTCATATAAACCATTTTTCTGAGGATTCTTATTAGAAAAATCAATCAATAATTACTTCTAAATTAATATTAAGTACCATACCATTTTACATATCATCGCAAATCTTTTCCACCGTCAAACACATTATATGATATATCTTTTAATATATAGATTGATATCATTTAAGGTCATAATGTTGACTATTTAGGCATTGTTTGGCAAAAATAAGGTGACTTATAAGTCATCTTATAAGATACCTTATTTTTAGTTTAGTTGTTTGGATGACCATAACGTAACTTATAAGGTACCTTATAGGTACCTTATTGATAAGTTAATAAAAGTAAGGTTTTGATAAGCTACTTTATAAGTCATAAGGTACCTTATTAACTACTTTTGCCAAACATAGCCTTAGAATAACACTATAGAAATCAATGTAAATCACTTGGGTTTCTATGCCACCATGTTAATGTGCATCTCATGTTAATGTTTTCATCACAATTTTAAACTTTTAGGCATAAAACAAACTTTTTAGGAACCATCAATATTAGAATCAAAAGCACATCTTGGTTATAACTTTAGATCTTATTTATTCTTGTTTTAGAGATGGAAGTGTACTAAACATTAAGTAATAAGAAATTAATAGTATATGAATGAACAAAGGTAGCTTTGAAATCCTAAATATAGATATAAGTTGAATCATCTCATATGGTTCGTAATTTTTTTCAAAAGGTACGAATTTTTTTAAGTTAATAACAAGAAATCTATATATCCTAATACAAAAATAGAATTAATGTGGATGGAAAAATCAAAAAAGTAGGTGATAGATGAATTATGAAGAATATATCAATGTTTTATAGGCAAAATAATTTTAGGTTTTTGTAGTAGATAAAAAACTTAAAGAAACAATAAACAATACTATAAAATGAACAACCGATTAACTTTTTACATATTTTCTTGTCAATGTAATTAATTAATACATGTTTGGGTCTTTAATATAATATAAATTCTTGTTGGATCATACTAGATACTAAAAAATCTGTGTATATTTTATTTACTATCTTTTTTGAACTACTACTCTATAGTATGTACGGAAAAAAATTGGGCCCCTATTTCCCATTGGCTCTGGGCGCACGCCCGGCCCGCCCTCCCCCAGGATCGACCCGTATATATATATATGTGGCGGCTATGTAAGAACTGGTGGTGGAATATAGGGTAAATCGATTTACCTGATATTTTGAGAATCGTGTGAGAGACACTTTCTGTAGTGATACTTCGACCCTTGGGCTCAAAACACTTACGTTTTTAGGCACAAAAAACGTAATCAAGTTTCTGGAGGGTATATTTGGATTGTTCAAAAAACGGTGTTAAAAACGTGAGTATAAATTCTTATTTATACTTAAAATAACGTTTCGCATGGGACGGAACACAAGGCTTCTTACCTAGGGGGTCGAGACGAATCGAGTATGCAGATTATTTAAACTCGACTCGTAGATAGTACTAGACTCGAGCTCGATCTTGAATAATTATTTCAAAGTAGGACTCCAGCTCGAATTATTTTTTCAATGTTCGAGTTCGACCTCGACTAAAAAAATAACATTAGACTCGAGTTATATCTCTAATAACTATTTTAAGGTAGGTCTCCAAATCGAATTTTCTCAATGTTCTAGTTTGATGCTCGTTTAACAAATATAAGTTATACATTATACCTAAGTTTCAAGTTTTGTGAACTCGAGACTGATTAACTTGTCTATGGATTTGAACTCAATAATTTTTAAATTTTAATTGTACGATGAAACAAATACGTGAATCATCGGTTTTTTTGTTCACATATAATAATTTTTTCCTATGAACACAAACATATGTGAAACATTATGTAAAATCATAACATTTGATGTAAAAAATTATGAAAAAAATTATCTTATCTTGATTTTTCACTTGGTTTCAAAGTTTCTACTCTTTAAAAAGTTTCTAAAGGATTATCCCTATATATATATATATATATATATACACACACGGGAAATTTGCATGAACAGGTCAACCAAACCCTTAAATTCCATTCTAGTTCCTTTAAAGTCAAAGTTCTTTGAAAAATTCCAATTCCATCAAATTCCATTCTACGAACCAAAAGGCATCTTAATGTTTTGCAAATACGTGAGTTATGTGTATGATCAGTGTATCTATATATGAGTTTAGTTAATTGTTAATCTTGTCATTGTTGTACTATTAAAGGGAGAGCCTATATACATTGTCAATGTGTGTTAGGGGACGAATGTGCCCAAAGGGTATAAGCCCCTTAAGCGAGGATTGACTTCATCTTGTCAAAAGTGAATTATGATCTACTGGACAGTGAGAGGTGTCGTGACCGGATGAGAAATGTTGCAAGATTTTTATACAAGTTTGAACTTATTTATTAAGTTTGATAAATGCTTGATGTTCAGTGCGAGAATTTACGTAATGTTGTAGTTTGTATTGTTTGATATTATGCTTACATTATGGATTCACTTAGCTATTTAGCTTACGCGAGTTGTTCATCATAAGGGCAAGACATTCTGGATTCCGTAAAAGCAAGGAATAAGTCTAGTAGAGTCTAGATCATATTAATAATTATTTCGCTTGTTGTTATCAATACCGTCAGATCATCAGATGTACTATAAGCAATGGTGAGAACTTTATGCTCGTCTTCGCTAACACCTTTAACTTGTAAGTGAGCCCAATTATGGTTATGTGGTGAGTGTTTAAGGGATGTTTACCCAAGCGCTTACACGGTGAGCACTTGCCGATAAGAATCCATACTTTCTCTTACCTTACCGGTAAGATTTTATTCCATCAAAACGCGAGTGTATGCAACAATTTTCAGGGGAGGCGTTACAGGGTAAGAGTCGTCTCCCTCACCTACTGGTTATACCTTCAACCCTTGACATTGCTCTTACCGGGTAAGATTCTCGATCTTTGTCATGTTCATCCAGTAAGATAAGTGACTGCAAACCACAAGGCTTGTGGCGTACTGGTTAAGACTTATGGGGGATGAAGCTAGATAACCCATCTACGTACCCTAGGTTCGAATCCAGGCGCAAACAACTTGTGGCCACTGGGAATTATCTCAGGGCTGCATGCTTTAGCAGTCTTAAAATTGTCAGGGATTGGTCTAGACAAATGTCTAGGATACCTTTTCAAAAAAAAATAAAGATAAGTGACTGCATAAACGCTTACAATATAAGCGTTTAGTAAACGACCTCTTAATGTCATTTTCCTTGTAAGTTGAGAAAGATGTAATAATCCGCTAAGATGGATTTCAGGGTATTATATATTGATGTCGCCACTATACTCGAACTACAAGTTCAAATCCTTTTAGTTGTTTTATTTTATTTTTGGTAAAGATAGTAAAAAAAAAAACCCCACTTTAAATGTTGTAGAACGCCATCATATATTTTTTCAATGGAACACTTTTTACAATTGATATTTCTTTTATTTTATAGAGGACCTTATTTTAAAAACAAGTTAAATGATGATAATGTTAAGAACTTGTGTATCATGTGTTATTTTATATGATTTTTTTTTCATTTAAGAGTAGGACTAATTAGAATATTGATTAAACTATATTTGTTTTAAAATGTGTTTGTTTCACCTGACCTCACTTAACAATGTGAACCTTTTTGCTATTTCTCTGATATAAAAAATACTCGTAAAAAACATTCATATAGTGAACTAGGGGTGAGCATTTGGCCCGAACCGGACCGCACCGGCACCGAACCGGTTTCGAACCGGAACCGGAAATAAGAGATTGTTAGGACCGAAAACCGGACCGTATAGGCAATACCGGTGCCGGTTCGGTGCCGGTCCCGGTGCCGGTTCGGTGCCGGTCCCGGTCCCGGTTTTCCGGTCAAAAACCCGGTTGGAACCGATTGTTAATGCATTTGCTTTTCTTGAATTTAGTATTTTTCTTTTTTAATCAATAACATCGCTATATAATTCATGCAATCCCTTTTATTGTTTGATAACTTTTTTAACATTAATATATAGCGTCACTTTTAAACAAAATTTATGTTAATCCATGGTATTACTGTGCATTAATCCGTGAACATTTTTTATTATGGCATCACTGTGTAGTAATCCCAAAATATTCATAGTTTAATAACAAATCAACCAACAAAAATCATATTATAATTTTCCATTGTCTTCTTCCCCTATTGCTTTGTCATTTACTCTGTTTAAAGTTTGTGAAATCTCTATATAAACACAAAGCTGAAAAGATTGTTCGTATTTAATAAAAAGTAATACCCGTTTAAAAAAACAAAAACGGAAAACAAAATATACCCAAAGTTATTCATCGTCCTTCAAGATATCGTAGTTGTCGTATATTATTGACTTTCTAAAGTTTCTAACCCAATCTTGGGTGCACAACAAAGCTTCAACTATCAACATTGACTAACTAGCTCGATACTCATTTAAAACTCTACCACTAGTGCTAAACGCGGACTCGGACGCCATGATTGAAATTTGTATTGTCAATATGTTTAACAACAAAAGAATTAAATTATAATGACGTTATTTTATAAACAAATTATAAAAGACTAAAAAAAGAAGTAGTAATTACCTTAAATTATAACGAAATTAATTGGTCACTTAAACTTCCGGGCCGGTCCCGGTTAATTACCCGAAAAACCGGCACCGAAACCGGTTTGGAACCGGAACCGAAAATGGTGGATTTGGAGAACCAAAAACCGGACGCCGGTGCCGGTTCCGGTCCCGGTCCCGGTCCCGGTTCGGTTCCGGTTCGGGCCGGTTCTTATGGGTCAATTGCTCACCCCTATTGTGAACCAAATACATATGAAGTAGACACATTGTGAAGCAAATATATATTAATCAATACATTAAATATTATACTTGGACGGAAAAAATCATGTGAAGCAACACATTAAGGTAAAAGTTCTTACAAATTTTAAAGTTCTCAAATGATTAAGTTCCTATTTTATATTATGTAAAATGCTTGAAAAAATCTTGGGTTCACCACCAGGTAAGTATGTTAATAGTTATGGACGAGAGTTCTTAAGTTTATGTACATCAAGGGGCGGACCTTAAGTTACGGACGAGAGTTCTTAGGTTTTCTATGGTGTTGCTATAGAAACACCCCTCCATAACCTATAGACTATATAGCTATCGTCAGGGGCGGACCTAGTGTGGTTCACACGGTGGCACGGGCCACCGTATTATATCTTCATCGAAGGGTAATTTTTTTTTATTAGCGGTGCAACCGTATCATTTTCTTGGTGCTCTTAAATAATTAAAATATGAACTTATGACACAAATGAGACCATTGGTGTAATGGTTTTTCCCAACTGAATTACTTCTCCTCACAGAGAAGGTTCTAGGTTCGATCCCTACTTGATGTTAATAATTAATTTTTTTATAGCAACTACATATATATATATAGGGTTAGGTTCAAATGTGAACTCATTTTTGGTTGTGAACGTGAGGACGAATCTCAGCCACACATCTTCGGTTATGGTGGACGCGATCACGGAGGATTGACGCGATTCATGGGAGGGTGGAGATTATTAAAAGAGGGGAACCAGGTCAAAGCTGTCTTTATTGACCGGATAAGTGGCTGAGATTCGTCCTCACGTTCACAACCAAAGATGAGTTCACATTTGAACTTTCCTCTATATATATATATATTTAAGGGAAAATTGCATCAAAATAAAACCAACTTTAGCATGATTCCTATTTTGGGGAACGAACTTTTAAAATCATCATTTAAGGGTTTGGACTAAACTTTTTATTTATTTAAGGACCCGGTTAACCTATTAATGATCACATAACCCAAGTAACTTACCAACTAGGATTCCATGTCATTATTAAAATTAAAAAAAAAATGAAAGTGATGACATGGTCTTAAGAATCATGACATGGCATAAGGATTTCTTTTAACTTGAAAACAAAAAGGGATTTTATCAATAATAGTCATTTTATAGTTTTTAATTTAACAAAATAGCCATTTTTAAAAAACTTTGACAAAATGACCATTTTCCTCGCCCTTGTGGCGAGACCACAATTTTCAATTTAAAATTACATCTTTGACCCCTAAAGTTATATAATTAGTTACTTTACAACCTTTCTTTTTTAATTTTTCATTTTACACTCTTATCACATTAACGTATATAATCGTTTCGTCGGTACTTACCGGCCCGATAGTGTGTATATATAATATGTAAAAATATTTTTTCGTAGTATATATAATATATAATAACATAATTAAATAAAAATATATTCAATATTGGACTCATTTCGAAGGTGTCGACGAGACGATTATAATGATGTAACTTGTTAAAATAAAAACGTATTTTTAGACAATTATATAAAGTAACTAAGTATATAACTCTAGGGGTTAAAGATGTAATTTTAAATTGAAAATTGTGGTCCTCGCCCCCCAAGGGCGAGGAAAATGGTCATTTTGTCAAAGTTTTTTAAAAATGGTTATTTTGTTAAATTAAAGGGTATAAAATGGATATTATTAATAAAATCCCAAACAAAAAACTCATCATATTAAGATTGCGTTTAGTTGATGAAATTTTTTCTGTTTTCTAGAAAAAATTTCCAGTGAAAATGAAAATTTGAAAAACGCGTTTAGTTTGTTTAGTTTTCAAATATTTTCCAAAAAAAATTTCATTTTCATTTTCTAAATTTACATTAGATTTAGAAAAAACAACTTTTTTGAGTTTTCAGAATTTTCATTTTCAAAATAATTTTCTACATGCACACACACTTACACTTTTACACGCGTGCACATACACTCTTTCACACACACACACACACATTCACTTTCACACACATACACAATTTCACACACACACACACACTTTCACACACATATACACTTTCACACACAAACACACACTTTCACTTTCACACTCATACACAATTTCAAACACTTTCACGCACACCAACACACACACACTCACTTTCACATACACATACACTTTCACACTCATACACAATTTCACATACTTTCACGCACACGCATACACACTCACTTTCACACATACACACAATTTCACACACACATACACTTTCAAACACACACTTTCACACACACACACACATTTTCACTTTCACACACACACATTTTCACTTTCACACACACACATTTTCACTTTCACACACACACATACACTTTCACACTCATACACAATTTCACACACTTTCACACACACACTTACACTTTCACACTCATACACAATTTCACACACTTTCACACACACACTTACACTTTCACACTCATACACAATTTCACACACTTTCACACACATACACACACTCACTTTCACACACACACACACACTTTTTCACACACACACACTCACTTTCACACTTTTTCACACACATACACACAGACACACACTCACTTTCACACTTTTTCACACACACACACACTCATTTTCACACTTTTTCACACACACACACACACACACACACTCACACTTTCACTTTCACACACACACACACACACACTTTCTCACACATACACTTTCACACCCACACACACACACACTTTCACACCGACACTTTTACACACACACACATACATACATCTTCACACACATACACTTTCACACACACACACATACATACACTTTCACACTCATACACAATTTCACACACTTTCGCGCGCACACACACACACACATTTTCACTTTCACACTTCCACACACACACACACACATACACACTCACTTTCACACATATACACTTTCACACACACATACACACACTTTTTCACACTCACTTTCACACACACATACACACACATTTTCACTTTCACACTTCCACACACACACTTTCACACACATACACACACACACTTTCACACACACACACACTCACTTTCACACACACACACACACACTTTCACACACACAAACACACTTTCACACACACTTTCACACACACACACACACACTTTTTCACACACACACACACCACTTTTTTACGCACACACACACACACACACTTTTTCACACACACACACACACCACTTTTTTACACACACATACACACTCACTTTCATACATACACACACACTCACTTTCATACACACACATACACACTCACTTTAATACACACACACACTTTCACTTTCACACACACATACAGGCCAACCACGTGTGTGTGCGTGTAAAAGTGTGTGTGTGTGTATGTCTGTATAAAAGTGAAATTGTGTGTGCGTGTCTGTGGAAGTGTGTGTGTGTGTGTGTATGTGAAAGTGTGTGTGTGTGTGCGTGTATGTGAAAGTGTGTGTGTGGAAGTGTGTGTGTGTGTGTGTGTGTGAAAGTGAGTGTGCTTGTGTGTGCGCGAAAGTGTGTGTGTGAAAGTGTGTGTGTGAAAGTGAGTGTGCTTGTGTGTGCGCGAAAGTGTGTGTACACACACTTTCTAATTTGAAAAAAATGAAAAATGGAAAATGAAAACAGGTAGAAAATGCACAACTAAACGCGTTTTCTAAAAATCTGAAAATGAAAAATGAAAACTCCACCATTTCAACTAAACGCGTTTTGAAAATTTTTCATAGAAAACTGAGAATGAAAACTCAATTCCATTTTCTGAAAATGTTTTCTTGAAAAATGAAAACAGTTTTCGCTAACTAAACGCACCCTAAAAGATTTAATTTTTGAAAAACTCTGATCAAAACCTACCCCTTTCCACCTCCACTCCTCATCACCACCTGATTTTCTCCATGCTTCGTCATCAGTTCACCACAATAAAAGCTCCAACATTAGAAACAAATAGGTGTCGTCAGAGTAGTGGGAGGGAAGGAGAATAGGGAGATAAACGATGGGAAGGAGGGAAGAAGAATGGTGAGATTGCGCTGGAGAAATTTCCAGACAATATTTTTATTTATTTAAGATTTGCCATGTCGTATTAAATTACCGGTTACCAGGTTAACCAGACTCTTAAATAAACACAAACTTTGGTCCATGCCTTTAAACGATCACTTTAAAAGTTTTGTTCCCCAAAATAGGAATCAAGTTAAAGTTGGTTCTATTTTGATGCAATTTTCCCTATATTTAATAACATACTTAATACTCTATTAATTTCGTACTTAAATAACATTTAATAAACACACAACTAATTTCATGTTTAATCATTAATTTTCCCAAAAGTATTTTTAATATGATTTTAGTTGTTAAACACCATCAATATCAAATAATAAAAACCGAAAAAAAAATTGAAATCAACAAAAAAAAATTGAAAAAATCTCTCGAAATCGATAAAAAGCTTAAAAATCCCAAAAAAACCCTCTTAAAATCAACCAAAAAACTAGAAAAGTCCCTCGAAATCAAACACAAAACTTTAAAAACCCCTGCAATGGTAGAATTAGGTTAAAAACACATTGAAATATAGTGATCATTAGTAAAAACGTAAAGACATGCCTATAAAAACCGTATTTTTTATAATTACTTTTTATCTATGTTATATAGTATCACCGTATAAAAAAAAATCGGGTCCGTCCCTAGATATCATTAACGATATTTATTTATGCAATCATTATAAAACTCATCATTAGTTATGTCTCATCTCTCTCTTTTATTTTTTATTATATATAATAATACTTAGTGAAATGTGTGATAACTTCTATCTTAAGGTTTTGTTTCACATGATTTTTCTCATTTAAGTAGTGTTTAACTTATTGATTAACATATATTTATTTCACAATGTATTTGTATCGTATGTACTCGTTTCACAATGTGGAACTTTTTACGTATATTTTTTTATTCACAAACACATCAAAAAAACTCACATGGTAAAAACCTAGTACATGTGAAACAAACAAATGGTGAAACAAATATATGTTTAAATTCTAGTTATAGATGGAAAAAAAATCATATGAAATAACACACGATGCACAAATATGAAATTATATATGTAACTGGTATGTATTGGGCTCAATCCACTAAAACGCATTAAAACTCAATAAGATCCATCAAAACCAGTAAGACATTTTATGACTTATTAAAGCTTAATAACATTAATGACACATTATTAAGTGTTGCATATATGTATGTGGTGTATATTGGACTCAATAAGAGAATTATGACCCACTATAGCCTATTAAGAACATTAAAATCGCATTAAGACCCATTAAAACCTACAAATTATTAGATTAGTTGTTAAAGACAACTAAAAACAATTGAAACGTACATATGGTGTGTATATACATATATACGTAGTATGTGGTATATATATCTAAGTAGACTTGAGATCATGCGAGACCAAACTGTTTTCATTAGACCATTGAGACCACTTTTTTACACTTGAAACTTAACAGTAAAACACTATGAGGGTAATCTACACAGTGTTTTTCTTGTTCAGATTTTGTCACCTTCACAATGTTTTTTTCTAAAACTCTAACTGTAAAAATGTGGTCTTACGAGTCTCACGAAAACTGATTGGTCTTACGTGAACCTAATCCTATATAAGTATATTACATATTTAAAAATATGGAATATGTAAACAAAATATGAATAAATATTTACCCATACAAAAAAATAACATAAAAATAAAAAAAACTATTAATTATTAAAAATAATAATAAAATTCAATATTTTTTCTAGAAATTTAATTTTAAAAAATAACAAGTAAAAAAAATTCCGCGGGTCACCGGGTGACCTGTCGGAAACAAATTTAATTAATTTTTTTTTCTAGAAAATTAAATTTTGAAAAATAATAATTAAAGAAAAACTCGTTGAGTTTCCGGTACACTCGGCCGGCTGTCTGTCGGTGATCTGCCAGATTTTTTTTTAATTTTATTTTCAGAAGATTAATTTTTAAAAATAATAATTAAAATATAAAATAAAATTTTCGACGGATCCTACCGGCCACCGACGATCTGTTGGAAAAATTTTATTATTTTTATTGTGTTAGAAATAACTTATATCCATACTCATCCTTTAAAATTAATCGGTACCATGTTAACATTAAAATACGATTCCATCCAAAAAAATATTAATTTTTCTCAAAACCGAAACTTACACAAGAAGTTCATAACATCTCTAATTTATAATTGTTCTGGTCCTTGTGGTAACGATCCTTGGTACATTACCACATTATTGATTGCACCACCACTCTTGGTAACACCAATTTGTGGACCTATACAATTTTTTGCTACCAATTATCAAATTAATTATAGGTTCTAAAAGATGAGCAAAGGACTGTACAATCAAAAGAAGATGTTTTTTCTTGTTTATCATATTAGCAATTATATGTTAACTTTGTATGTGTGAAGTGGATATATAATATCTATGATGACAACATTGCATAAAATGGCTATTGTGTACACTTAACCCTTGTTCTAATGGTGCCAATGTTTATTGTTTTGGAATTTATTCACTTGTACGATAAATGGATCCTAGGTAGACAGTAAAAGAAAACCCGGTATAAACTAAGGCAGTGTGCCACCTTTTGGTTCTTAATTTAGTTAGCTGAACGAGGCAGAAAGTATGGTTTCATTATAAGATCCATTGTGGTCATAATAACTTAGAAGTTTCTTAAAATACTAAACAAGTTTGCAAACAATTTTGAAAATTTGCTACATATGCAGAAGTGGAAAATATGTTGAAGAGGTGATTTAATAAACCAATATTAGAAAATATGATTTTGTTCATAGGACCCCTAAGGAAAGGCATCATATGATAAGACCAACCTTTAGCCAACGCTACTTGAGGCATGCTCGGTGTCGTGTTTAACATTTACTTGGTTTTGTTTGCATTATAACTCAACGTATTTAAAAAGTATTATATATTCCATATCTTATATGTAATTGATTCAAATTTAAATTTACAAACTTCAGATTTTGTTTTGATATTGTATTGTAATATGTGAAGCTCAAAGACAATGGTAAAAGTTATTTGGCAGATAACAAAAAAGAAATAAATATGAATATGGATATGGATCATTAAATATTGATTAAATACACAAGAAAGTTAGGATTGCATGTACATTTTTTACCAGATAGCCTTGAAGAATTATAGTAGACAAAATGGATTTTGATGACGATGATGTAAGATCAGTGATAAAATAAGAGAGAATGAGTAACTTGCCAGTTGTGTACATTAAATTTTCTGAACATACGTGTTTGTTTTCTTCGAGATAAAAGCTTTTATGGACATCAATGTGTTGTCTCAACTTCTCCAATCGACATTTTGGTTCTTATTAAAGTTTTCCAAATTCGTGACCTGTCTTTTATCTAATCGCAATCATCAAATAGAAGTGACTTCACTAAAGCTAACTTTCCATGAGTAGCTAGTTAGTTTTTCGTGAGAAATATTGCAATTTATGACCTTATGTGATCCATTTAAGAACTAATTGTTGTTACTAGTTTTCCCAAGAATCGCCATGAATTTCCTACTTGCCTTTTCAGCTCTCAGTCTCTTAAACATTTCACCTTGAGTTGCAATTTTCTTACACCTTGCCTTTCACGCAAAACACCATGCGATTTTCTAGCTTCATCATCTTTGCATCTCAGTCAGACAAACTATATAACGAAAACACCAAAAAAAATATGTCGATCTATTCCCCAAGTGTGTTAACTCAAAGATTCTGAGTTTGAAAAGTTCCATTTATGAGGCTGTGAAGCTTGTTAAAAACCTCCACAACCTCCACAATGAAACCTTAAAAGGTAAGGTTTTTAAGTTCGCACAGTTGGAGAAACGATTAGCAGACTTTTGGTGTTTTCGTCACACAATCTAACTGCTCTCATATGCAAAAACGCTATAGCTTGAAAGTCCCAAGGTCTTTTGGGAGTAAGGTAGGTTGCTAGAAAATTATAACTAAAGGTAAAATATTTAAGAGACTTAGAGCTAAAGAGGCAAGTAGGGTTTTCATTGTGATTTTTGGGAAAACTACTAACCACCATTAGTTCTTGTGCATTGTGATGGAACACATAAATTGCAATCTTTCTCACAAAAAACTGACTACTTACTCATGGAAAGTTAGCTTTACTGAAATCACTTCTATTTGATGGTTGTAATTAGATAAAGCACGGGTCACGATTTGGAAAACTTGGGCGGAGAACCAAAATGTTGACCAGAGAAGTTATGACAAGTCATTGACGGCTAGATAAGTTTCCATCTCGAATATAAAAAACACATTTGTATGATAAATTTATTGTTTATACAAGAGATTATTGATGAATAAGCTTATCTGACAAGCTTCTCAATCTCTCTTATTTTATCACTCATCTAACTTTATCAAGTCCACTTTCTCCGATTTAACTCTTCCACGTTATGCAGTCAAACATAAACATACAATTCTTTGTGTTTCTAATAAAAATAATTCATATCCATCTTCATATTTGCTTATTCTGTGTTGTCAGCCAAATAACCATCATCCTTTTTCTTTCAGCTCTTTCAGCTCCACATATTACTATTCAATATCATATAGAAACTTACTCTCTATCATGTAAAATTCAAATCAATTACTTGGATGATAATATATAACACCGTTCATACATTTTGAGCTATAATGCAAATTAGGCCGACTAAATATCGAATACCGCACCAACAATGCATCAAGTAGTGTTGCTTAAAAGGTTTGTCGTATTAGTTGATGGCCCTCCTAAGGGGACCTATGAACAAAATATTATTTTTTAACATTGGTTCATCAAACCACCTCTTCAATATTTTTGCCACTTGTACAAATGTAGTAGTGTTCTAAAGTTGTTTGAAAATTTGTTCATTTTTTTTAACAAACTAATAATTGTACGATTATTGTTCCGGCCATGATGGATTTTATAGTGAGACCCTGTTGTCTTCTCAATGCTGATAAGTAAAGTAGTAACAATCCATAGGTGGCATAATTCAAGATCTTATACTAAATTTTCTTTTACTAATTAAAGAGGATCCATTTAACATACAACTAAATAGAAATGCCCATATATTAAACATTAACACCACAACAAGGAGTTAAATTCACAGAATAGGCATTTTAAGCAACGTAGTATCAACATAAATATTAACTACTCCACATACCAGTAAAATCAATATAAAATAGCAAATAGAATAAACAAGAAGAAACCTCTTCTCGTGATTGTAAAGTCATTTGTTCATGTACCATTATTTTTATCCATCAAGCTTCGATCGACTGTTACACAACAACGATCCATAAACATATCGAAATCGAGAAATCATCCAAAAGGGAAAAACTTCATTGCGCTCATTCCTAAATTGCAAAGTTTCTAAGCCGAAATTTCATAAAATTAATGTGTCGATGATGGAAAACTAAGGTTTGAGAGAAACGTACCTCTTAATCGGTGAACGAACTATGAGGCGGATGCCCTTTGTTTGTGTCGGCTGTCAATCGTGCTTGAACCCTAAAACAAAAAACACCTTTGTTTATATAGATGATCATTTGGGAGTTTGGGCCGGGCCCAAAACCGGGCTTAACCTAATCTTTGTCCGATAGATCTAATATAGTAAAACTCAATTCCGTGTTTGGTTGGTGTATATGTCCTATAAAAGTGGGTTTGCCCACACACTAACAAACTTAAATATTTTTTAGATTTAAAAAATCAAAACTTGTATACAACCATAAGATATGAAAAATAATTCAAAATACATAAGAAAATCAATTTAAATAAAGCCATATAAACATAACAATTTATATAGATTTAGAACAAAATAGTTTCACAAAGTATACAGTATGGACATTTCTTCTTCAAAGATTTATCAACCTTTAGATTTCGGATTTTTAACAAACAAATAACTCAACATATAATATTTTAAGATTAAGATTAAAGGTGTATATATTTTTGAAAGGGGTTGATCCTTAGTAGGTGGCCTCCAACTTAAAGATAGCCAGGTGTAGGGATGAGCATACGGACCGAAATCCCGAAACCGAACCGGTCCTGTACCGAACCGGTACCGAATATCATTACCGGTTCGGTGTTCGGTACCAAGATTTTCCATATTCGGGATTCGGGTACTTTCGGTACCGGTACCGGTACTAGTCCCGGTAAAATCCCGAACCGAACCGGAGAATTTAAAAAGTCATTTTTTTATTTGAATTGGTAACAAACTCTTTCCTTTTTTATAAAAAATCCTCCAAAATATATTACAATTTTCGGTTCTTGTATTTTCCACTCAAATACCCATTTTTTCTTGCAATTCTTCATGTTTCGGTTATTGCAATTCTCCAAAATCGGTTCCGTAATTTATCCAAAACCCGGTTCTTGCACAATCGGCTCCTCCAATCCGGTTTCCGCTTAAGTGGTTTTGATTTTTGTTATTGTGTTTAATGGTCAACGGTGAAAAAAGGTTGTCGTCCCAAAAAAATGGTACCAAACGATTCTATTTCCGAAAATCCCGGTACCGAACCAGTACCGGTACCGGTATCGAATTTCTCTTATCGGTTCGGTATTAATTTTTTCCACTCTCGATTTCAGTACTACCCGATTTCGGTACCGGTCCGGTACCAAGCTCATCCCTAGCCAGGTGAGCGTATAAATTTATTTTATGAAAAAGTAATTAGGTTAATTATATGTATTTTAATTAATTATAAAAATATTAAAGGACTGATTGGGCCTTTCTAAAGTACATTTTTCAACACCCAAACCAACTAATATTGGGTGGTTTACCAAACACTTATCCGGTAAGTAGTTACCAGTAAAATTTAAGACTATTATTTACTTACCGAGTAAGATTTTAATCATTGTATTCAATAATTTACCTGGTAAGCGTTTACCATGGTAAGAATCGTCGTTCTTACTTATCGGGTAAAACTGTTGGTCTTTATATCGCTCTTTTCAGGTAAGATTCTTGGTTCTTACCATATGTATCCGGTAAGGCAATATGACTTGGTAAGGACTTACCCAGGTAAGTTTTGGTAAACGGACCCTAAATTTAACAATCACAAAAACTAACTGAAACAATTACTACCGATCGAACTCAACTTTTTTATAGAGAAAAAAGGGAAGTTGTACATCATTTGAGGTGTAAATTGACATGATAGTTTACATTTTATGCCGCAGATGTACGATAGATGTAGCATACGGGTTGATCTTGAAGGACTAAACATGGATCCGCTATAGACTATAGCCTAGGAAATTAAAAATAGACTAAAAAAATGAGAAGACAATGAAAATAAAAACCAACGAAGATTGAATATATTTGAGAAGGGATATGGGAAGGTTATATTAGTTACTTGTATTTTTAAAATGTTTAGTAATTATTAAATTAGGGAGAAGAATATATACGTGACTTTTTCAGGTTTAAAAGAATATATACGTAATTTGAAATTTTACAAAGATATATATATACGTAATATTGCAAGTTTTTAAGGACGTAAAAAATGATAAATACCAGGGTTAGACAATGGATATTGTATTTGCGAAATGTAACTAGTGCTAACTGAATATTGTTATTTGCGAAATGTTTTGAATATATTCTTAAATTCTTTTTCTTACTTATCGTAATTTTGTAATAAATAATAAATGTGGTATTCATATCCAAAACATTTATATAATTACAAAAATATTTAAACCATATTGCAAAGAAAACCAAAACGAAGTCAATTTTGTATCTCATTTTTGGCTTCTACCTCTTACCCTTCAAATTCTTTGCTTTAAATAAACAAAATAAAGTCAATTGTCAACATATTTTATTTTGTTTGAAATTGAAATTAAATTAAAAGAAACCCATTAGTTTTAAGCTTTAGGGTTTACCTAAAAAAATCTGTTTTTTTCCCCTTTTTGTGTTTTTACAAATGGAACTTTTTCCCCTGTTCTTTTAGCAGCTCAATTGTTCATCTCTTGTTGGAGCTTATTGACTATGGATCTTTATGATGATAAAATCTTATCTCTTGTTGAATGTTGAATATAAATCGAACTTTTCTTTATCCGGTAAAAATGGAAATGGAAATAAAAATGATATTGAATAAAAATCGTCACCTTCCTCCTGAACTTTGAATGAAATTTTGGACTTCTTACGAATAGACTTAGGGCCTGTTTATTAGCAACTTAATGAGCTCAATGGGGCTCACATGTTATCCAACCGGCTATAGCCTATTGATGACTGTTTAGCAGTGACTTAATTATATAGAAAGTGGCTTATTGAGTAAGCTTCTAGACGAAACTTTATACAGAAAGCCAAGTTTTTTTATTCAAACCTACCAACGATTAATCCACTCAGACTGCTTTATCCATATAGGACTGGATGGAAAACCAACTAAACAGCCCCTCAGTATATTATATAATACCAAACAGTATCTTTTATTTCCAATTCTATAAATTATTGCTAAAATACCCCTAACGAAACCCCACCTAAATTTAATGCATGTGCACGAAGGAAAATGTACCTTTGTGAAATTAGAAATAGCAAGTTTCAACAAACCACATGGACAAAAAACTTAAAAGAGTATAATTTCTCTAAAATGAGGAACTAAAAGTCAAAATCTTCAAAAAAAAATTACTTCCGTCTCCAACGAATTTCCCATTTTAGAAAATACAACATTGATTATAATAATAAAATAATGTAATCATCTATTAAAATATTATTTTTCTTTCTAGATATTTATTTTTAAAGCTTTCTATTGCTGTTTTCAATTGGTAATCATTTTTGGAGGGATCTCCATATTTGGAGAAAATCTCATTCTCTCCCCTACTTTCTCCATTTTTGAGATAGTTTGGGGAATTTCTTGGAGCAAATTTTTTACTTAAAATCCCCATTTTTTCCATTTTTCCCATTTTGGGGAAGCTCTTGGAGATGCTTTTAGTTTACTCCAACGATAATAATTGATTAGGGGCTGTTATGATTAAGTTTGTCAGAATGATTAAGAGACTTTTATGATATAATACAAAATGAAATATAATTGTTTGGTAATTGTACAGAATGAAATCAGGGCTCTAAACGGTTAAGGGAGGTCCAAGATACAAAATGATTCATAAGGTTTTCAAACCATTAAAAAGCAGACTTATTTTTTTGCCAAACAGGATTCTACCTCTTAGGAATTCAGAGGCTGCCTCTTGCTGGAACTATTAAGAGGTAAACAAACAGCCCCTTACCCTTCACTTACCAGGTAAGATTCTTGGTCTCTAAGGTCGTTGGTAAAAACCATCATATCTGACCAGATAAGTGTCTCTTACCCGGTAAGATCAGGCCGTAAGTGTTTGGTAAACAGCCACTAAGTTGGCAAGAAAAAGCACACTAAAAGGACAAAAAAAAGTTGAAAGAAAACCAAGGGAACCACTTACATTTGCCCAGATGAATATCAAGAGTTGAATAGTGTAGATTAATTTCAACACCAAAGATAGAAGAAGCAATTGAGTTGGATCATAAAGCCTCATGACTCTTTAATAGAAAATGATATCCCCCATTTTTCTTTCAAGAAACTATAAATCCCGTTGTTTGGCGATCTCAACATCATAATCAGAGATTTTTCTCAAATCATTCCATCAAAAATTGAAACCGAAAGAACCAATTTCATCAGAACCAATTTCATCTGAAAATGATAGCAGATGATCCAACATATGATCACCATCAGACAGATCATGAAAGATAATCGGATCATAGTTTTCTGCCGAAACCGTTCTTTCATTCAAAGGTGACCCAGATATGAGATCCATATTCTCCAAAAGATCATTAACTTCATCAGAAGTAAGATCCAATTCCAAAGAATCTTGAGAATTTGAATCAGATTCTTCAAATGGTGGCTGATATTTCACAATTGCACCCTCACAAGGTAGACCTATTGGTTCATTTGGTTTCAATATGGTCTTCTTGCTAACAATGGGTTCAGACTTAAGCCGGTTATTTTCTATTGGCTGAACCGGTTGAGCCAGAAAGCCAGGGCTCTGCATGGCTACAACCATAAAAGACAGCATTTGTTGCTGGTTTTGTTCCATACCTTTAAGTTGTTCTCGAAGAACCAACATCTTGGTTTGTGAAGTTTTCTGGTGTTGCCTCTGTTTTACGAGCTGCTGCATTAACATATTCTTATCGGTTTTTAAACTCTCAACTTCCTTCCATAGGCCGGCATACTTGTTCCCTTCATTTGCATTCACATTTATCATCTTTGGCTTAATAACATTTTGCTGATTTGTGACCTGCGACCCTTTCTTCCTGTTAATTGACATCAGCAAATGCTTTTGGTCTTTGATAAATCCATCGTTCGCAAATTCCCATCTATCCGTATCGTTTTTTCTGAATCCCTGAAGCATTTTTCATTTATAGAGATCATTAGGAATGAACTTTAGTTCTGTTCTTCAAAGAGGACTTACAATGCACAGAAATCAGATAATCACCATGGTAAAGCAATCAATAAGCACCTTATCAGACACTGATGCTAAAAGAGAAATACCATTTATTTAATGATGATAAAAACAGTATGGATAACATGTATTCAACGATAAAAAAATTACAGCAAAAGGATTGTGCTTACATGCACAATTTGTTCATAGATAGAACAAAAAGTTACGGTCTTGTTCCTGATATAAAGAAGAACCAAAGAAACCCGCCGAGCCTATCTTATCAACTATCTGTGCTAAATTACCAGAGCTTCAGCGGTAGATCATTCATGAACATAGTTTCAATATTGGCATTGTTCTGTGTTTTATTAACTTGATAACACGAATGAAAAAATTACCAGTAAGAAAGAAGTTATCTTTAATCTCATTTAAAAGCATTCACAATACCATTTCTACTACAAGAAAGCATTTCTCTGCAAATGCAACATCAACAAATCCTGCAGAAAGCATTCCTAAGGGCTAAAGACTCAGGTTGTAATTTTTGTGTTTTAAAGCCTAGCAGAAATCAACCAAAAAGGATCAGATTCGAAAAAAGGAAAAAGAGAATTACAGATTACAATTTCAACGAAGAACTTTACGCTGAGATGCAAACCATATAGCCACGTCTATGTTAACAACGCTATGCTGCTTTATGAATCAGCTTAAAGAACAAAGAAAGGCAGCTTAAATAACTAATCAAAGGCATCTTACACAACGTGAAATCAATTTACGAATCAATTTGAAATAAGAATAATAGTATCATACACAATCAACGTATCAAAAATATCAGACAAACCAATCGAGAAAACAGAAAATTGGGCGAAGAATGAATGTAAAATGCTCACGTAGATATTGAGTTGGCGTTGGAAACTGGCAAAGGTATTGTGCTTGAAATATCTAGGAAGCAATTCAGAAGTAAATTCCGCTTCATTCCACACTATGAAGCTATCATTAGCTAGACTCCATGAAATCAAAGCATCAGTGGAAGGATCATCGACCATCTCATAACATTTCAACAAAAATGGCGGAATCGGTAATCCACCATTCTCCGTTGATTTCTTCACCATGGTTGAATATTCAAGAATTGATGAAATTGAGAATATGAAATTGAGATTAAAAATGAAAATGAAACCCTAATGAAGGGGAGAATCGAGGAGACTTTGACCGGAGGGAAGTTGCAGGGAGACCGCCATGGAGAGAGGCAAATATCTCCTGTTTCTTTTGCTTTTTGATTTATGAATGGGAGAAAATATCTGAGTGAAGTGAAGGAAGGATTTAGTTTTTTATTTATTTATTTTTCCTTTTTCGTTTAAAGCATTCTTTGTCAAATATTAGTTAATTTATTTTTGAGTAAATTATGGATTTGGTGCCTGAGGTTTCCAAAATGTTTTGGATTTAATCCATACAATTTGTTTATTATAATATAGACCTCAAAATTTGCATTTTCGTAACGCATTGCTCCCTGCCACTAACGGGTGTTAACTGTCATCCGTTAAGTAAGGGGCTTTTGGTCGTTTCCTATGTTCTTTCATTTTTCTCATTTAAATAAATATACATTAATTACATATTATATTAATATTAATTATACATACATATATATATATATATCACCCCTTTCAAGACGTGGCCAACCATCGTTCCTTTCAAGATCTCGCTGGCCCCACTTTTGTTTGCTGCCAACGTCACCTCCGGTGAACCAGGAGCAACGAAAACCCAACCCTTACCTTCAAATGGTGATTATGTGTTTGTGGATGTCACTTCGATGGTGGTGGACGGTGGTTTACATGGTTTCGATGGTGGTGGACGGGGAGTGAGTTAACCATCCCTATCGTTGGCACATCGTTTCCAGGCTCTCCGGTTGCCTCCTTTCTCCGACCTCTACCCCCGCCCAAACCCCAAATAAATACACAGCTCATGAAGACCTCTCACCAATTCCACGACCTTTTTTCTCTACTAAACCCCTTCGTCTTCCCATCTTGGTGACCCACCCATCCTACTCCTTAGCTATTCTCCTTCCCTCCGGTCAAATTTCAATCGATTTAGGGTTGAATGGTTGTGGTTCCAGTGATTCAAGGGAGAGGCAACCACGGCTGCTGGAAAAGTGGGAAGAAAGGTGGATGGGACGGTGGTCGGAGAAGAGGGAGATGTGGAGAAAGGGTATCTGGGTTGTGGAGAAGGGAAAAGAGAGGGTGGTTGTATGGTGGTGGAAGGCGGTGGAGGAGGAGGAAAACTGATTTTTGGAAAGAATGGTGGATGAAGAATCCGGTGGGTTTGGCCGGAGTTGCAGGTGAAGGGAGAGGAGGGGTATAGTTTAATATAAGATAAATTGGAAAAAAGAAAAAAATGTGAAAGGACCAAAAAGCCCCTTACTTAACGGATGACAGTTAACAGTCGTTAGTGGCAGGGACCAATGTATTAAGAAAAATAAAACTCTGGGGTCTATCTTGTAATAAACAAATTGTAGGGACTAAATCCAAGACATTTTTAAACCTCAGGGACCAAATCTGTAATTTACTCTTTATGGGCCGGAGGGGCCATGGCCCCTGTACTTTCTTCCCTCTTATGTGTAGACTTGATATAGTTTGCATATTTTAGAAAATGGTTGTTTGGATTTGGCCTCTCTTTGTCTCTTTGGCCCCTCTATCAAAGAAACCTTGAAGCCAATTACCCACATTCAACCTATTAAAAAACTATTATTTTCTTTGTTTTATGAGTTGGCTACCATCCACCTCTTAAGGTTTAACATATGATTTATTGTTTTAGGGCTGTTTATCAAACACTTACTTAGTAAGCATTTATCGGTTCAATTACTTTATCGGATGAATATAATAAGGACCGAAAATCTTATCCAATAAACGGAAAGACGAAAATCAAGATTCAAGAGTCTTACCGGGTAAGTAAGGATGATGACTCTTACCCGGTAAAGCTTATCGGTTATAAACACTTATCATTAATCAATTTTAAGGATGACGCGGTCTAAAAATGAAATCTTTTAAGGAGGTTTAACTAAAAAATATCGAGGCCGAAGCAGAGACTTCTATATTTATTTTGATTTCCTTTTTAAACAATGAATATTTTGATAATAAAGAAAATAAATAAAATGGAAGATAAGTTTTTAAATGATTTGTTGGTTTTTTTTCATACAGAACAAAAATACTCGGTAGATTAGCTAATTTGGGGGTGCAAAACTTCAAAGTTGCAAAATATCAACAAGGTCCATTTCATGAACGATGTTTGAAAATTTCATTTTTTTATTTACATTGAAGCAAGTTATATTTGTATACATAATGCATTTTATAAAATTTAGGTTCGGCCTCCTTGATTAGAAAGCATTTGTTCTGTCCCTGGTTTGAATCTAAACAGGTAGTTTATAAACCAATTGATAAGTTTTTAAATTAATTTATGAGGAGATTTTAAACACTTTTTCTAATTATAATTATAATTATTAATTTATTATTATTAACTAGAAATAAATATTAATTATTAACTAGAAATAAATATTTTTTTTATGGTAAATAATTAATTAATTTTAGTTATATAATAGATAATAATATTTATTATTATTAATTATTTATAAATGTTATTAACTATATTATATATTTTTTAATTATTATTTAATATATTTAGATATCAAGAATCATACCAATTCTAAACACACATAACAATTAAAGTTATACTTATTTTATTCATAGATAATTATAATATATTTAACTTTAAGAAAATATTGAGTAAATTACATGACTGGTCTCTGTGGTTCATATAAAATCACACTGTGCGTTCCTAAATCAAAATAATTATGGAAAACGTCCACACGGTTTACATTTTCACACGCATTTGGTCCCTCTTCACTAACACCGTTAAAGACATTTGTTAACTAGGTTAAGTAATAGGGCAATTTAGTCATTTATTATTTTATATTTTCTATTAGAACATCAGGGACCAAGAATGTAATTTAGTTTATTATATAGAGGCCCTTCATGTGTTAACTCAAGTATTTGTGTTAACTTTGTTAACCAATCTAGACCATCCATTTTATAGATCTATGGTTGATATTTCACGATGGCATAATTGCAATTATTTGAAAATAGATACGCGTGTTCACTGGCATTCACTTAAAGAACATAAGTGACCCAAGGGTAGTTTTGTCAATTGGTCAACCTTGATATTTTGAACAACGGAAAATTATTTTGGAAGCTTTCCTACTTTCGCTCGATAGAAACAGCAACCCCAACCTCCGATTTCCTTGCCATTATCGAGCGGATTTTGGGGGAAAACGATAATCGTCAACAAAATGGAAGAAGAAGATGAAAAATTAGGCGTGAATGTAAGATTCAGAGGTAAACATTCGAAAATTTTGTGTTATTGAAACTGATAGAGTCCATATATTGGCCGGGAACAACAATGTGAACAAACATGTATCCAGTAACGAAGAAGATGAAGATAATGAAACGAACATGAATAAAATTCATGAAGGTAATTTGGTTATTTGTTAATATTGATTATGTTGTCTGCTATGTTCATATATGAAGAATTTGGACGATTGGGTAATGTTCATAAGTGATTGGATTTTGGTGAATCTTGATTATGGTGGCTAATGGTTTCATAAATGTTCATAAGTGAAACATCAATTACGGTAACTTAAGTGTTCATAAGTGAAACATCAAATAAAGGAATTTAGTTGTTCATAAGTGAAAAAATAATTAAAGTATCGTATGTGTTCATTAGTGAAATAATATGAGTAAGATATTATGTTATCATAATTGAAACATCAAATATATTCACTGAAGTGTTCATTAATGAAAATATAACAAAGTCTCTTAATTGTTCATAAGTGAACAAGCTAATTGTTCATAAGTGAACAAGCTGATTGTTCATTAGTGAATTAAAAATAGGACTGTGTTACTGTGTTCATATGAGGAATGTGTTGGGGGTTACTTGTTCATAAGTGAAAAACTGATTAAAGTATCATATGTGTTCATTAGTGAAATAATATGAGTAAAATGTTATGTGATCATAAGTGAAACATCAAATATATTCACTGAAGTGTTCATTGGTGAAAATAAAACAAAGTATCTTAATTGTTCTTGAGTGAACAAGCTGGTTGTTCATTAGTGAATTAAAATAAGACTGTGTTACTGTGTTCATATGAGGAATGTGTTGGGGGTTACTTGTTCATAAGTGAAAATTATCAAATAGTCATATTTGTTCATTATGGTTTGTGCAGTTATGCACAATTAAGTGAACAATTCTCAATCTGTTGCTGAACAAGGGGTAGTTAAGCATACGGAGATAACTACCACTGAAGAGGTGATACTAACCAATTTTAACATCATAAATGAATACATTTCACAAGTGAACATTGGACAAAAATTAAGATAAAATGATAAAATGTATACATATTTCCTAATATACATAGGATTCATTCATTCGCTGGAAACAGCAAGAGCAAAAATCACTTGCGATTGAAGTGAGGTGATACTAACCAATTTTAACATTATAAATGAATACACTTCACAGGTGAACACTAGAGATTATTACCAGAAAATGTCAAAAAGTATACAAATTTTTTAAATTACCCTGGTTTACTGTATTCCCTGGAAACTGTTCTTGACTTGCTTCAACATCTTCTTCATCTTCAATAACTCCATTGTTCAGTTTCTGACTATCGTTGACAACTTCTGAAGCATATATCTCGTTTAAAGACGAATACGAATTACATAAATATTCATCTTGCCTATGTTGATTATACGTATCGGTATTACTAAATTTGACCATTTTTCGATTTGAAACTTCGGCATAAGCAGCGTAGAAGCAAAATGCGATATAACTTCCATACTTAACTATCATATAATTATGGAATGTTTAATTTAGAAAACCAAAAAAAAATATTAAAATTATTCAGCATTTATTAAAACACAGTAATGCCCCTGTGTAAAAAACAAAATAATAATAATTTAATAAATAACAAAAAATTCTCCTATTGGTCAATTTTAGTTAACAAAGTTAACACAAATTAATGAGTTAACACATGATTGGCTCTCTCTCTCTCTCTCTCTCTTTATATATATATATATATATATATATATGTTGGTTCATTTAGAAACTAGACGAAGGGTAGAAACTATAGAAACTTTGGCAAATCAATATAAAAAATAAATTTTTTCATGATTATTTTTCATCAAATGCTATGATTTAAGATATTATTGCACATATGTTTGTTTCATAATGTAAAAGTTTCACGTGTATTTGTTTTTCAAATACAAGATGCCAGAGATGGAGGTACTCATGTATAATTTTTTTTTGAACAGCGAAAATTTTATAAAAAACTAGCAAGAAACTAGAAAAACAAATTACATGTAAGAAATAGCAAGAATGGGGTTTTGTAACCAACCCACCCAATTAATGTTAAACTTATTACTCCTATTTGTAACCCAAAAGAACGAATGGGTCACAATATTATCCCACATCACTGCTTTTTTAGGTTTAGTACTCCTAAAAAGAATCTCATTCCAAAAAGACCAAATAGTCCATAAAGCAGTAAAAATTACCGCCTCTAAACAAGTCGACTCCACTCTCTTCAACCGTAAAGATATTAACCACGCGACCCAATTCGAATTGGAGTTAAACTCCGGAATATCCAAACCCCACCAACAACCAATTTGCTTCCAAATATCCCGAGCCATTTGACAAGAAAAGAACAAATGACTCACTGATTCAATCTCCAAATCACAAACCGGACACAAAAGGGAGTGCACGTCGATTACTCTTTTATCAAGATTGTCTCGAGTTGGAACTTTGTTCAAGCCCAACCACCAAGAAAAAACATTAACCTTGATAGGGACAAGCCGATTCCATCTAGTGGAATATTGATCTATCACCAAAATTTTGGAGTCTATGTAATTACGAGCGGAAGCCACCGATAACTCACCCAAACCACCGAGAGACCAAACCTATCTATCTCTTTGATTTGAGATCATGACCGTATCTAGAATCTCTCGTAAAGCTGACATCTGCGACTCCTCCGCGCCCCCTCTCGGCAACCTACACAAAACGGACCTCCAATCCCCTAGCACCAAACGATCTTGGACCGATGTGGATTTGTCACGATCAAGCGCGTATACCCTCGGAAATTGCACTTTAAGAGATAAATCTCCCAACCAAACATCATCCCAGAAGATTGTAGACTTCCCATCACCCACTTTTTTCTTACAAAAAGAAAAAAGGTGAATATCATTATTTTCCAATTGTTGAACCGCCTTCAATATAGAAATCCAAGAAGAGTTTGACACCGTATTGGGTAACCGCGATCCAATAAGGCCGGAAGAACCATAAATTGATTTAATCACTTTGACCCAAAGAGCATTTTTATCCGTCCAAAATCGTCAAATCCATTTGAATAAAGAGCTCTATTGAAAGCAAACAAGCTTCCAATACCCAGGCCCCCTTCTTTCTTACTAGCCAAATGTAACACCCGGAAATTTAGCGAAAGGTTATGTAATTTAGCATTGTAATATTATTATTTTTGGGCAAATGGAAGGATTCAAGTGTATAATGTTGGGTTACATTGATCTGGAAGAAAGGAGCGAAAACCGGAGCCGAATTGAGTTTCGGTACCTAGTTTGCGATCATGACATCCTATCTTGACATTGTCATGATCGCGAGGCAAGATCGCGAGAAAACCAGATATCCAAAAAAATCAATTTTAAGCACAAAATTCGCGGTACGGGTTGTGCGATCATGACAGGCGATCATGCCTTGTCATGATCGCAGGGCAAGATCGCCCGGGTGGTCCTGGACCACTTTTAAGTGCGATTTCTCAGCTCCATTTCTCATTTATCAGATACCAAAACTCAGTAACGGGAGAAAAGCATTGAAGGCGATTTTAGGGTTTCATTTTCTTCCACCTACCTCATCCAAGCTCATTAATTTCTCCTTTCAAGTTGAAGATTTAAGAGTGGTTCAAGCATTTAAAGCTTCAAGTAGTGGTGTTCTTGCTTCCTTTCAGATTTCTTGATCACCTCCATCCTCTAGCTTGTGAGTTCATTCTTACCTTTAAAACTTCAAGAGTGATTTTCTAGGGTTTTGTCAAACTCTAGCTTGTGAGTTCATTCTTACCTTTAAAACTTTATACATGTCAAAATGAAGTATTTTACCTTAATATGATGCTTAAAATGAGTATTTCTATACTTGGAAGATTTTGGTAAAATTAGGTCAAAATGTATCATTTAGGGTTTTTCTTTGAAATGATGAAATGGAAGTCAAGAACGATTTTGGAATACTCATATGAGTTTTAAATGCAAGAAAAACGATGTATAAACCTAAATGATTATTTGACCTAATTTTGGAAGGGGAGTCCTAGAAGCATGATGTTATACTTCACAAAGATTTGTGGAGAGAAGCTAATACATTGGTAACAATTGTATTAAGATGTTAGACTAGTGTAATGGATCCATAGGCACATATAGTCAGAAGTACTTGGGGAGGGCACTTGTAATAGATCCCGGTTTGGGGTTGAACTCGTGAAGATTAATGTGATGACGGGTCATTCCCGTAAAAGTTTCCCCCAAAAGAAGTAAAACGTAACTTTCAGGTGTAAATCGCAGAAGTAAAGAAAAAGATATGTTTTGAGAAAAGCTTTCGGTTATATGTTTATTTACCGCTTTCGAAGTTTAAATGGCTTTTCTATATTTTGAACTGTTTGTTCTCACTAGGCTTTAAGCCTAACACTTTTTCTTAAAATGACATGTATATCAGGTGATCAAGCGGATGGGGCTTGATGGGATGAGAGAATCTAGTTGCCGGTAGTGGCATCCTTTTTGGAGTACACCTCGTGTGTATAGATGGAGTTGCATAGAAGATTATTTTGAGGATTTTAGTGACACCCGAACTTAATCTGTATTTGGATTGTATAGATTATTAGGTTGTCATTTAATATTCCGATAGATGTTGTAAACTCACTTTAACTTTCTCCCCATCTTTATGGGTGATGTTTTATGAAGTAGAAGTTATTCCGCATTTTATTGGTTTAATTTAACTCCCATTTTTAGGGGTGTTACACCAAACATTTTTTCCATTTTACTCAAGATATTTTTTTCTCATCAATTTCACCTCCAACAAAAAATCGATTCCGCAAAGACTCCAACAATTTTTCAACCATACTAGGGAGTTTATAAATGGACATATAGTACGAAGGAAGACTTTCCAACATTGCTTTAAGAAGCGTAATCCGGCCCCCTACCGAAAGAGTTCGAACTTTCCAATTAGAAAGTTTAGTGATAAACTTGTCGACTACCCCTTTCCAACCATCACTTTTCCCCATATTACATCCAACAGGCAATCCTAGGTAATAGAAAGAAGACTTGCTTTTCTTCCACTTCTCGAATTATCGCATGCAAACCTTCCATAGCCAAAATAAATAGAAATGGAGACAAAGGATCTCCCTACGAAGACCGCGAAAGATCTCGAATTCCTTTGATGGAGACCCATTAACTAACACGGAGGCCATAGAACTTTTAAGGCACCCTCTGATCCAACCTCTCCGTTTACCACCAAAACCCATCTTATCTAGAACCAAATCAAGAAAATCCCACTGGAGAGAATCATACGCTTTTTCAAAATCCACTTTGAAAACTAAGAGTTTTCTCTTTCTATTCTTGTACCAATCCATCACCTCATTCAAAATTATCGGACCATCCAAAATTTGTCTCCCCTTAATAAATGCAGATTGCTCCATGCTCACACAATCTCCAATGACCAAACTTAGTCGATTAGCTAATAATTTGCCAATAATTTTATATTGGCAACCTATTAAGCTAATCGGCCTATAATCTTTAACGAATTTTAAGTCTTGAACTTTTGGAATTAGAGCAATAAAAGAAGGATTGCAACCTTTAGGAATGGAACTAGTTTCAAAAAAATCACAAACCAACCTTACCACATCATTTTCTACAGTACTCCAAAAATTCTTAATGAAACCAATTGTAAATCCTTCTGGACCCGGAGCCTTATCTCCACCACAATCCCACACCGCACACTTAATTTCCTCCCAAGAGAACGGGCCTTCAAGAGACATATATTGCTCCTCCGAAAGAGAATTAGGAAAAACCAAATCAAGAAAAGGCCGAGGGTGTCTCTCACGACCAAAGCGGGTACTAAAGTGGTTAAAAAATTCATTTTTAACTTACTCAGGCTCCACGATCCAATTACCATCACTCATAATACCCCGTATAGCGAGTTGTCTTCTTTTTCTGATTAAGGACACCGTGGAAGAATTTGGTATTTTCATCCCCTTCAATACCCCACCGGATTTTAGCTTTTTGCGCCAAGTCCTTCGCTTCAACACGTTCTAAATCTCCCAATTCTTTCAAAGACCGAAGTCGTAAATCCATGTCTGCTTTAGTTGCTTCCCCTTTGTCAATTTGAAGATCAATGTCGGAAATGGACTTTTGAAGACCGACTTCGAGTCCTTTGTCCCTCAATCGGTTTTCCCCATTCCAAGATCGGAGGACTTTTTTTAAATTTTGAAGTTTCTTTTTAAAAGAAACCATCCCATGTGACTCCCGAATGCCATCATTATTCCAGATACTCATGTATAATTGGTTCATCTCATTCCATACAAGCTTTGTATACAAGTAATAAGCATTTGTGTTATGCATATGCATGTAATATCATTATTTCTATCAAACGACAATAATACGATATATGCATTAATAATTATTGCAATATTATTATTTCACTTATATATATATATATTCAATAATAATTTGGGTTGATCATGATTGAATCATATTCAATTATGTAATCGTCGTCTATTTGCTCTTTGTGTGTGATCCTTTGGATTTGTGTGTTATTAGCAGTATCGGGCTATGTTGTGTCGTCGGCATATTCACCAATATATTTACAACAATTTTTCTATTGAAATTCACTTGCAATTTTCAAACCACAAGGTGACCATCAAACGAATCTTAGCTAGAAGTACGACAAAGACCCCAATGCCCCACTCGACGTTGATCTAGATCTATGGCAATAGACGGTCGACGGAAGAAAGAAAGGCCACATATTCAGATTTGGGTACAATTAGGATCATAACAAAAAATGGTTCTTGAGCGGGTCATTGTTGCCCGCGTCGTTAAACGCACAACAAGGTTTAAACTTTATAAACCGAACTAAAATCAGATATCGTTCTTCTCAGGGAGTCAGTGGTCAAGATAACGTTTTGTGTTAAAACCGAGTGCATGTGTGTCACGTAGATATGCTACTCAACTAAATCGATTAAAGCTCAAGACTCAAAAACAAAAACTACTTGGCACAAATAACACTACTTCAAAAAGATTTGGAATGAGAGTTGTAATAAAATAATAGACGAATAATAAAAGAAAACGAAACTTTATAACTAAAAATTAACCAACAAGAACTAAAACTAATCAACTTAAACCCAAGTAGCAAAAACTATCAAGTAAAAGACATCAACTAAAACTAGGAATTTTATCAAACACTTGGTGTGCAATCTAAAAAATCATGAATCAAAACTTTATTGACTAAAAAAAATCAAAACCAACATCAATTCAATGCTTTCAATAATACCAAGAACAACCAAAATTTAAACTTTGTTTGAAGTGCTAAAATTAAAACTAACAAATACAATTACCTAACTAAAACTTACGAGAATAAACCATGCGATTGACATTAATTAAACGAAGTAACCTGTTGAATCTTCTTGCTGTTGTCTAGAATCATCGAGAGAGAAAAACGAAGGCAATAGTTGTCCGTGGGCAGCCCCTAAACTCAGAGGCAGAAGCTGTCCGTGAAGTATCAAAACAACCGATCAAAAACCTCCAGTAGCCTGTATTGAGCGCACTCCGCTTCTCTCGATTTCTGTTCTCGTGGGTGTAAGCTTGCTGTTTCGTGGCTGTAAAAACAGCCTCTGTGTTGTACGTTATTCTCCCTCACAAACCCTCAATCGATGTTCTTTTAAATCCCTCTGCGTTTCGTTCATGGGATTGTTTTCAAGGGAACTGAATTTCATGAAGGGAATTGGATTTGGAGGGATTGGAATGAAAATGGACAGTTTTTGTATGCTTGGGTTAGAGAAACAAGGAAGCGCAAGGATTTCAAATTAGGACAAAGGGGAATCCTCAGGATTGGATTTGAAATACCAAGGTTTTAGGAAGGATTCTAAAATCCATTGTTCACGGGATTTTAAATTAATCACGGGATTTTAAATTAATTCAATGATTTTAAATCCTTACCATTATGCCAACCAAACATAGGAATGGGTTGTATTTTAAATCCAAATCCCTCGAAATCCATTACAATCCCGCGAACCAAACACGCCCTTAATGATTTTCTGCTGTGAGTTCCCCCCTTCCAATGGCAGCCGTGAATCACCTAAATAGGTGTTTGAGTTGATCGAATCCTCCAAGAAATCAAGCCGATCCCTTCCTTCTTTCTCGCGATTTTCTTTCCTTTTCTCGTTCAATCGTACGAATCCTTTTTCTTTCCTTTTTCCAAACAACCCACGGCCCAAGAAACATTATATATCTTTTTTTTATCTTAATGTCCCAAACAAACAAAGCCCACTTACTAATCTAATAAGTCTTTTTTTCTTTATCTGAAAATAACTAAAGTTGCTGCTGTGTTTGCTTGTACCATGGATAAGTTGATGTATTCACTTGTACCTTCTTCTTCTTTTCTGTCCAGCATCACTGTTTCACCTTTGATGTCTGTTTTGGCCTAGATGCACCATGAATTTGCCGAAACTCGGTACTACAAAGTTGTAGAGCCGCTTGTTAGCTTTCCAGATCATCTTGAATCGCTTAAATTGGAGCTCGTACGAGTGAGATATGCTCGAAACTCCATAGCCTTGCAAAGCTTTCAAAAATCCACTTTTAACCTCTTTTCACTCCAAAGTGTTCCGAACCTATGAAAGTATAAAAACACGTTAATATTGTTCAGTATTACCATTTTAATGCATTAAATAGGGATGATTGACGAGTAAATAATACTAGAATTAATGTCCGATCAGTCATGTAGTAGTAGTGGTACTTATGGACACCCAGGTGCTGGCTCGTCCTCTGATCCTTGGGTGTATACCTCAATCTTTTCCCTCTATGATATCTATTTCAAATATTATGCTTATTAAGTATGTACGTTTACGCTTTCTTTTATTTGTTGGCTCAAAAAATAGAGACCCAAGTTGATGAGTCAAAGATGTGCGACAAGGCCCAGGAGTTGGATGCAAAATGAAACGAGATAAGGAAGAAGCAGTGAGAATAAATGAGAAACTTGATCACACAGATGACCCAATCGTAAGGGTTTCCGCTACCACTGTCGTCAAAGTTTTGATTAGGACGTGTTTGGAATCGACCAATAATGGTTTTTAACCGAATTTGTACTTTTAAAAACATATTGCTATTTTTTTAATGTATAATATTTAGGTTAATATTGTGTTGTCTACATTTTAATAGTATTTTTTATTTACAAAAAACTAAATTAAAAACAGAAAAAATGATTTTAATAGTATTTGTTTGTTTTAAAAATGTTTAATAAAATTAGAAAATATCCACCGATGAATATATTTTATCAGCGACTGATTACCGATGGATCATCCATCAGTGATTTAGTTAATTAAGTAATTAATTAACTAAATTATCAATGGATAATCTACCTGTAATTTAATTATTAATTAAAATTCTTAGTTGGCTGGTTTTAAACATTTATGAAAATTATTATCGGCAGATTATAGGCGACCATTATCCATCGTTAAGATCCGTTAGAAATCCGCCGATGATCCCATTTTTCTGATATCCCATCCATCAGTGACAGTCTAAAATTTAATAGAGTGTAATTGTGTATAATAATTTTTATCTCGTATATAAGTACAGTAAAAATTATAATTTCTTTTACTTATTACTAGATAGAGTAATGCTATATTATTTCACCATTCAATTTAAACATTTTTAAAAAAAAATAGGCTACAAGAACTTAAATATTGCATCATTTTGTTACATATCATCTAAAAGAATTGTAGCATTTCTTATCATTGTCAGTGTTCAGAACTGTTTATGCATATTTCTACTAATTTTATGAAACTTTAAAATAAACAATTAGAAAAGTATAGTAATCTAAAGAAAACTGAACTAATAATCATGTAATGAAAAGAAAACCCATTGTATCATTACTTCCGTTAATTTCTTGTCCTGGTGTAGTCTAAATTACCTAAAAGTCATTAAACATTCACAAGACACAAAACCTTGTGAAAGTATATAACCAGATGCCATTTTCATCCGTAATTTTAACTTTAAATGAACTCTATTTTGTTTTATGTTTTGGACAACAAAACTTTCCCTTGTCATTTTTTATCATATCATGAAAGTTAACAAATAGAAACAAAGTGATTTGTGACATCTTCGATTTGGCTAAAAGACAGATATTATTTATTTTTAGTCTTCTATGTATGAAACATAATCATATATACGCAGTTATAATGTAACTTAAAGTTAATTAAATAACATTAGTAAGTATATACTTTTGTTCACTATTTTTAAAACTATATTTTTATTTTTGGTCGTTACAGATAATGTCAAAGCAAAAAATAAGATATGCTTTGATTCTAGTTTAATGTTTTGGATGTTAAGTAAGTGTTGCTTAGAAGGCATATTATATAAAAATCGAAACAACTTTGGCTTTGTTCATGTTCTTGAAAATCAATTTTCAAAATCTCTATTTTGTTGGAATAACTTTCAAAACTTCTCGTTTTGGAGTCCAAAAATGAACCAACTTTGTCTTTATTCTATTATAGAGAACCAACTTTAAAAAATCTACTTTTTGAAGAACGGATTTTTAAAACTTCTACGGATCCAAAACTGAACCAACATTGTCTTTTGCTCAAATGTCTGGGGAACATCACTTTGATCATTCACTTTATGATTCAAATGATGAAATTTGAAAGTTTTTTTTTAAGGGTATCTCAGGCAAAACCCAGACTAATCTAGCAAAGTTTTTTTTACTGCAATAATCAGTCCTGATAAACTCAATGGCTAGAATTGTTGAGAGCGTTTGGATTTGAACCCTGGGTGGCTGGGATATTCCTTCAACCCTCAGGCATTCGACCAGTAGGCCACAACCCTTGTGGTTAATTTAAAAGTTAATTCTTAAAAATAAATGTTTTGAAATTAGTTCAGAAAATAATGAAATTAAAGTTGGCTTCATTTTATTATAATTTGTTTTACTTAAAATTAGCAACTTTGATTTTAGATTACTGAGTTCTATACTTCTATTTATTTTATCTTTGATTCTTTGTTAAGGGTAAATTTAGACATTTTGTTAAAAACAAATATTTTATTAAATAATATATCAAAGCAAATGTTATATTTTTGTTGGTATATAAAGATTTTTTGTTTGTAGTCGAAATTCCATTACAATAAAATTGAGTTCATATATAAAACGTCAAGGGTGTTCAAATAGCTACTTATAGGACTTAAGTTTATGTGATCAAGTGTTGTAATGCGTATATAACATGCTTTCAAACGTCTTAACAATCTTCTTAGAACATTTTTGAAACAAAGTCTTATCAGTCATTTTTATAAGACATTATTCAGATTAAACGAGACATGTGTCGTGCTCTCTTTGTCCTCATCACTACAAGAAATGGTAGTTATAGAGACGACTTTTGTCGTCGCTGCATGTCAAAATGTCGTCACTAAAAATATATAGCGACTACGGTCGTTGCTAAAAGTATGGTAGCTAGAAGTTGGTTGCTGAAAAAACCAATAGCAACCACAAGCAATGACAATAGCGACAACAGGTTATTGCGACGACTTGAAGGTTTATTGCGACGGAGACTCGTCGTTACAAGAGATTTAAATTAAATTAATTAATTAAGTAATAGAGACCGTATTCCGTTGCTATAAGTAAAATAATTAATTATTTAAAAATTACTATTAGCAACCACATGTCGTTGCTATAAGTAAAATAATTAATTATTTATAAATTATTATTAGCAACCACATGCCGTCGCTACAAGTAAAATAAACAATTATTTAAAAATATACTATTATCAACCACATATCGTCGCTATAGGTAGAGGTATTACCAACAGATTTCCGACAGAATTAACCGACGGATTTTAATTTTTTTCTAAAAAAATAATTAAACTTTTATTAGTTTTCCTGTAAATTAAATCGTATATATAATGCATATTAATTAACAAAATCAATTTCCAAATCATTCTCAACAATCCAAAATCAAACACATAACAAATTCAAGAACCATATATATATATATATATACTAGTTGTATACCCATGTGATGCAAGGAGATGCAATCAAGAAACAACTAATGAGCAGCATCATAATGCACACGACGTGCTGGCCAAAACAAGAAAAACAAAATAAGACGCACCACTTGACATGTTCTGATTCCAGAACCAGAATGGGTTTCGTGAGGGCTGGAATTGGCTGTAATAGACAGATCGTAAAACATCAGACAGAGAGGTGAGACCGATTAACTTTTGGAGAATAGATATTGAGAGATGCTAGTATTCATGAATTTTATAGTACAAAGTAAAAGCAAAGCAATATAATGAAACTTCCATAGATTAAAATCCAAAATTTTCAATCAAAAAGCAAAGTGAGCTTCTGTTTGTGTCTAAATGACATTCAAATCACTCAATTGATTCCATTTTTCAATAACAAATTTGGTTTATTTCAAAAATTGATTCCATTTTTCAATAACAAATTTGGTTTATTTCAAAAATTGATTCCATTTTTCAATAACAAATTTAGTTTATTTCAAAAATTGATTCCATTTTTCAATAACAAATTTGGTTTATGTTGGGCCTTTATGGGCTTTAGTGACTCTTGGTGAACTATAATGAGCCTTGATAAGTTATAATGGCTCTCGATGAACTATCGGTACTTGGGCCATATTGGAATGTGTGGAGCCTTTATGGACTTTAGCGACTTTTGATGAACTGTAATCGGCCTTGATGAGTTACAATGGATTATTAGATTTTTTAGTCCATATTTTTAAAAACAATACATTTCAGTAACTTTAAACTTTGATTTAAAAAACAAATAAGCTTCATTAATTTTTTTTTGATAAAAACAATTCTTTTTATTTTTTTGATAGTCATCAAAATTTCCCATAATAGATCTACAGCAATAACATGTCGTAGCTATAAACTAACAACTTATTAATTACATTTTTAATAAAAAAAATCACTATTTTTAATTTTATTTTAAAATTTAAATTTATTAAATATCAGCAACGACATGTCGTTTGTATAAGATACCAATTTTTTTTTAAAGAGAAAATAACACTTTCTTAAATTTGAAAAAGAAAAACATTATGTACTAATAGCAACGACATGTCGTTCCTATAAATTTCCAAACATTGAATTGTCCCGCCATTTTCTCCCACCAAAATTTTCGTCAAATCTTTTATTTTCAGCAACGACCTTGTCGCAAAAACGAATATACAAGAATTTTTCCCATCTTTTACCAACTACAAGTTGTTGTTGTAGCTATTTACATTAACAATATAGACGTCGTTGCTATAGGTGTCGTCGCTAGAAACTTTAAAATTTCCCATCAAAATTTTCGTCAAAATATTTTGATCTACAGCGACGACATATCATTGCTATAAACTACCAGTTTATCAATTATTTTTAATCAAAAATCATATTATTTTTTCATTTTTCAAACAAAATTTATTAAATATTTACAGCGACGACATGTCGTGTATAAAGTAGAAAATTGTATTTCTCTAATTTTCAAAAAAACTTATTAAATACATATAGCGACAATATGTCGTCGCTATAAATGTTCAAAAATTTGATAAACCCGTCATTTTTTCCCACCAATATTTTAATAAAAAATTTAATCTACAACAACGACATTGTCGTCGCAAAAAATCCAATGAATATCCGATACCTTTTTCACCCTTTAGTGACGAAAAGTCATCGCTATAAATATTTATAGCGACAAGTCAAAAGTTGTTTCTATAGGTGTCGTCGCTATAGCCATCATTTCTTGTAGTGCATGTTCGCAACCAAATTTGAGTTCACAATAGAACTTTCCTCTCTCTCTCTATATATATATATAGTATATATATATATATAGAAAGTGAGAGAGGGGAAAGTTCAAATACGAACTCAAATTTGGTTGTGAACGTGAGGACAAAAGAGAGCACGACACGTGTCATATTCAAACTGGATGTTTTATTATTCAGACTGAATAACACTACATTGACTCTGAATGTGTCGCACTCTCATTTGTCCTCACGTTCACAATCAAATTTGAGTTTTCATTTGAACCCATCCCTATATGTGTATATATATGGTTCAAGGGTTCCAGTGAAAAGAGAAGTTATGATGAGAAGCGTAATAAGGGATCTCCACTATTGGATGCACATTAGGATGAGATGCACCAAGATGCATCAGATCAGTTCTCGTAATAAACGCAGTTCATGGATGGATGTGAGATTAAAAATGATCAAAGATATAAATCATTTCTTACGCTTCTTACATTAACTTTATTTCTCACACAATCCCATATCTATAGTTTAAAGCCAAATTTTGTAGGAATTAACAGAGATCATAAGGGGAAAAGAATTGTCATTGTTTTCTTATCAAGAAAGGGTATCATACCAATTTTGACCTAGCACATGTGACTATGACTATGGTGGATCACAAGAGTCTAAGCATTATTCTTCTACTTGTTTATCTGTATGGTTGAGTTTTAATAATTCATGTTCCTGCTTAATAATTTATATATTATGATCAGTGGTAAATTTAAGATTTTTATGAAGCAGGTATATCTTAAAAGTGGATCAAAGGTCTGTAAAGTTTCACGATATATTTTTAAATTCTACTGTTTTAAGAGATTTTTTACGTTTTTTGATTGATTTTAATGTATATTTTTCCATTTTTTTTGTTTATTTAAGAGGTTTTTTCGTTTTTTTGTTAATTTCGAGTGACTTTTTCAAAAATTTTAGCACTACTCAAAATTTAACCTGTGCATCTTTCATACCATAAGAAAATTTTACTTACAAAATTCAGTTGAGAAGATGCATAGGACCTGCTCGGATATGAATGAGTCTGCCCCTAATTATAATACATTCTGATCACCATTTACATCTTTTGATCCTTCAACAATTATTTGTCCGAATTTATCAAATACCAACCTACTTAAACTTTGGTAAAAGATAACTGAAACGAAATTTACCTAAAAATAGAAAATAAAATTGATATAAAACAACCACATCACATTTTCATAGAATATTATCCAAAAATAATTGAAAGATAATTTAAACAAATTCTTCTTGAAAAGGTATATTTCAATTGTTAAGAAATTAATCTTTTACAATATCCAATAAAAAAGAGACAACAAGCAAAGAAGATAAGGCTATAGAAATTTAATAAAAAATATTAATTATTAATTAATTGAAGAAAAGATAATTAAAAATAAATAAGCCGGCTAATGGTATTTCGTATGTTGCAAGTAGCGACAGAAAAAAAGATGGAAGCTGCCCGTTTTCTCTCGCTGACCAAAAATGGACTTCTCAACAAATACATACATACTTAATAATAAAAAATTTAAGGGCAGATTATATAAAAAAAATTATATAGTTTGTTTTGATTTAAATTTTATTTAATATATTAATTAAGTTTTTATTAAGGATGTCCGTGGTCCAATTTAGACGGTTTAACCCCTCAAACGACAAACCAAACAGCTACGATGGTTTATAAAATTTTCAAACCGAGCGGTTTAGAAGCAAGTGACCAAACCGGTCACACCGGACCACAAAAAGGCGGTCTGGTCTGACCGATTTAGACGGTTTGAGTCTCTTATGGACTTTTAACTAAAAATGACATTTATATTTAAAATGAAATTTCTATGAATATCGCACTTTTAGAAAATCGTATACGGAATTATAAACAAAAAGAGGTTCTCTAAAATTACAAAAGCACATTGAATAAATGTGAAAGTTAAACAAATCTACCAACAATAGTTGGAGTTTTGGACAGACATTAAGCAAGACAAACTACGGTTTGGAATTTGATTTTTGAATCATTCGAAAATTCACCAATTTAGAAATGAATATTAGAAAAACATAACGTCTTTGACGAATTCTTTATAACTAGACTATAAAAGTAAAATCTACTACATGACAAACAAATACAATTAGTACATTTTTTTTGGGAGTCGATTCGTTAAAAAAATGTTCAAATCGCAGATCAGACTGGACCAAGCGGTTTGACTATTTTTCAGATCAGACCACTCAAACCATAGAAAACGGTCCGGTTTAACTTGGTTTGACCGTTTTAAGCGATCCAACGGTTATTTTGATATCTTAAATGTTTAGATTAAATATGTTACATAAAATAAAAATCCGATCAAAATACAATTTGTAGTATGTTTAAATAATAATTACTAAAGTTTAAACATCACATAATTTATTTATAAAAATCGAAACATTATAATATTGCTAAGTGTGTACTTTTTTTTAGAAAAGTTTAAAAAAATATAATATACTTGGTGATAATTAGCAACGTTTGTTGATCTATAAAATAACTGTCTTATAAATATTAGAAGTGTACTCACATAATGCAACGGTTCTGAAAGCTTGAAGTCTACTAAAAATCCACACTGAAAATTCAAAAAAATTTAATAGGTTACCTAAAAGTCAAGAACACAAAGCGAGATGAGTCGATCGATGCCTACTGTTTTGTATAAACCAAAATTTTAACTTGGTTTATATGCTTGTGTGAGATGCCGTAATTTGTGATGCTTTGAGTCCCCCTGAGTTGGAGACTTGGCCCCATTTACTTTTCTCATCAATTGGGATAAATATTCCCAATACCCTAAAAAAAGAAATTACAAAATAAATATGATAATCATATTAAATTTTTTGAAGATATAACTAATATTGACAATTATGGGAAATAGAAAATGGAAAGGTAAGTAAATATTGACTTATAGGAAGAAATTTATGAAGAGGGAGCAATAAGAACGAACTCAAGATGAACAGAGTCAAGCCACAATTTGCAAAGAATGTATGAATTGATCCATTTAAATATCTATAATGAGGATGAGGATGAGGATTAGAATTAGGATTAGGATGACCAGATATGATTTAGGGTTTAGGAGATATACGTTATGAGATTTAGGGATGCGAAGACACAAGAGAGTTTGTTAGGTGCTTAATAAATTGTATTGGTGGAATAGTAACTTGTAACTAAAAATTTAAATAATTAAATATTAATTGATGGTACTTAGGAGTCGTTTACCAAATCTTACCCGGGTAAGTGCTTACCTGCAAAATTCAACACTATCACTTACTTATCGGGTAACATTTTAGTCCACCAAAACGGCATCATATACAACAATTCACCCGGTAAGCGCTTACCGTGGTAAGATTCGTTTCCATCACTTACCCGGGTAAGACTCTTGGTCACTGTTTTCCTTGTCTTCGTTCTTACCGGGTAAGATTTTTGGTACTTGTTATAGTCCTCCGGTAAAGTAATATGACTTGGTAAACGCTTACCCGGATAAGCGTTTGGTAAACGGCCCCTTAATGTTTAATAACTAGTTTTTAAGAGTTTTATCTAAATGTTTTATAGTATAGATAATAAAACACTTTAATTTAAAAGTGTCTTAAAAAACTATTTATGACATTCAAAAACATTTTATAACTAGTCTTTGGCTTTGCACGTTGCGCGACGGTCAAATTAACTTGATGTGTAACAGTTGTTGAATAATTTTGAGATACATATAATAACTGATAAAAAGAAAACAAAAATTCCATAAAAAGGAAATATTATCTTAAAGATAAAAATATATCTATTAAAGTCTCACATCTACTACAATCATCATTACTAAACGTATAAAATTATCAAACAAATACATACAAAGTAATGAATCGTCCAAAACTCAAATGAACTTCAAATACATTAAAAATTATTGATGTTTCTTTTAGAACAAAAGAATCCACATAATGGATCAATAATGTACATTCTTATTGAAATTACCATTCTTAACCACAATTTTGATATTTAAATTAACAACCCTACAATTTTCAAAACATGCAACAACAACTTCTTTTTTTATATAACGATAGAATTGTTGTAGCCATTAGGGTTTTTGAAAAACGTGAAGTAAGTCAGTATAAACCCTTATATATAATATTATAATTTAAACTTTTGATTGCATATTGATCCATGTAATACAAACATATCTTAACATCCAATAATCATTTAAGTCTCTCAAATATTTCAATTTTACATAATCAATTAGCGAAAAACATAAATTTTATAAACAATAAAACCTCTCTATTTCTCTTAAAATGCACCCTACAAAGGGATATCAATTATAATAATTGGTGATATCAATTGTAATAAATGGTGTATATGAATGTAAGTTAAATAATCAAAAAAAAAAAACTCAAGTGAAGATATATAATGAAATAAAGTTATTCCAATATTATCACTTGCCTACATAATGTCAATAGACATAACTTCAATAAAATTAATTCAAACACTTACCATAAATATGGCTAAAATGGACATGATCATAACTTGTAGTTTGTCTAAATAAAACATCCTCAAAAATGTCAAGTTAAGTTTAAAAACACTGACAATATTATGGTTACCAAAGTCTTTAATATACAAATATTTTTTTTCTGTTAACTTCAAAAAAAACAAAATAGACCCAACTCATCAATGATAAAATCATAATGCAATTAAAACACAAAATCGATAGAAAAAACATTTCAATGTTCATCGAATGAAACAGAACTTACATCATGATTCATGAAAAACATAAACTACAATTTATAACTTATCCGATGAAATCCAATTCATGAAATCAATATATATATATGATATATATATATAGAGGCCCCTTCAAGTGTTAACCCAATAATTTGTGTTAACCGTGTTAACCCATCGTTCACTGGTGAACACGATGCTCGTATATTGACGAACACGATGCTCTTTCACTGATGAATGGTGTTCACCAGTGAACGAGCATGATGTTCACCAGTGAACGATGAGTTAACACGGTTAACACAAATTATTAGGTTAACACAAGAAGCCACCTCTATATATATATATGATATATATATATATATATGAAATCAAGAATATATGATACCTTTGTTGTTAAAGTATGTTGTTAAAGCCTAGCATATACTCTTGAAAGTCATCAAAGCCTTTAGTAAGAAATAAGCATCCACGTATTCTCGACAACTCCATCGCCAATTGTCACATATTTTGTAAGCCGAGTAGGCAAAAATAAACAAAAAACCCAAACTACAGTTTATCAAATGAAACGAAACTTACATCATGATTCATCAAAAACACAAACTACAATTTATAACTTATCAAATGAAACCCAATTCATGAAATCAATATATATATATATATATATATATGAAATCAAGAATATATGATACCTTTGTTGTTAAAGAATGTTGTTGAAGCCTAGCATGTACTCTTGAAAGTCATCAAAACTTTTAGTAAGACATAAACATCCACGTATTCTCGACAACTCCATCGCCAATTGTCACATATTTTGTAAGTCGAGCAGGCAAAAACAAACAAAAAACCCAAACTAGAGTTTACAAATGAAACGAAACTTACATCATGATTCATCAAAAACACAAACTACGGTGTATAACTTATCAAATGAAACCCAATTCATGAAATCAATATATATATATATATATGAAATCAAAAATATATGATACCTTTGTTGTTAAAGGATGTTGTTGAAGCCTAACATGTACTCTTGAAAGTCATCAAAACCTTTAGTAATACATAAGCATCCACGTCATCTCGACAACTTCATCGCCAATTGTTACATATTTTGTAAACCGAGCAGACAAAAACAAACAAAAACCCCTAAAATATTTTCACAACAAAATAAAGACCTTAATTAGTAATCACATTCATAGATTTATGATTCGTATGTTTTTGGGTACGAGTTTGATGTGCGGAAAGAAACGAAAAACATATTTGAGAGAAAAGTGGGGGAAAGAAACCCTTACATTGTATCGTTATACGAGATTTCTCCCACAAGTCTTGCAAGGAATCAGGTTTGGAAATAAATCATGTGTTGGGAGAAGAAAAGATGGTGTATAAGAGGTGATTGCGGTAATACTAAGTTAAGATATTTAATGTCTTAATTAAGACAATTAATACACGTCATGGTATGGTTTATTATGAGTTTGATGAATCATAAAAAAGAGAATATGAAAGGGTAGAAGTTAAACCCTATATTATTGAGAATTTTAAAACAAATCGGAATTGAGAAAAAAAATTAGAAGATGCCACGTAAGCAGCTTATGATTCTGCTTTATATAGATATGTATTTGGTCTTATAAAATTAAACCCTATAAACTAATTTATTAGGATACTTACAGAATTGTGGTATTATGTAAAGATGTAAAATCATCAAAAGACAAATATACTTAAATAACAACTAAGTATCAAAGTAAAGGGCCTCTGGCCTAGCGGTACCGGGGTTTTTACATCATCCACAAGGTCTCGGGTTCGAGCATTGGGAGTGGTGGTTTTCCTATAAATGGTGGAGGAGTGGGGGTTTATCCCCTAAGGTGAAGGTTCGGGTCCCGCATACTGCCCATATGAATGTCACTGTGGGTCCGAATCACTAACTACTAACTACTAACTTGTCGTTCAAAAAAAACATTCTATTATATCCTAAAGATTTGCAGCGGAAAAACTAGTGATGGAAATTTTACCCGTTGGGGCCCCTAATATACCCGATTAATTTTTTGATTTTATTTAATATATGTATATATATAGTGTGTGTATAAATAAATAAACATGTATATATGTATTTATTTATTATTAAATAGCAAATATATTTGTTTTTGTATATTGTTGATTAATATAGTAACGATTTTTCTTATAACTTTAATTTTAAAATACATCGTTTTTTACTAAACGGGTACCCAACGGGTTCCCCGAACCCGTCGGGGATTTCTTCCCTCCGAACCTGTTGGGGATTAGTAGGGGCGGGGTCGGGGACGGAGGTGTTAAACGGGGGTCGGGGTTAGGGATGGAGGATGCATTACCTGCCCAATACTCGCCCCGTTTCCATCCCTAGGAAAAACACTTCCACAGCTAAGAATTTTCTATCTAAAAGCAAAAAGATTTGCCTACTATCTGCACTTCTTTAGAATCCAACTCAAGTCATGCTCTTGCCCTTGGAAGAGCTCTCTACAAAAGCCTTACCTAAAAATGGTTTTAATTTTTGAAAAACGAGTTAGACCAACAAGTCACAGTTATAAAACTTGCATCATGAATATAGAAATTCATTAAACCGGAAGCCAAGTAAACCATCAATGGATCATGTACAATGTTCATAGAAACTAAAACTTGTCGCACAATTCCCCATACGACTAAGCTTTGTGTTTCGCACAATTCCCCATGCGAAACTAATATAAGTGTATCGCACAACTCCCCATGCGATACAGTAGATGGCCCAAGAAGGCCTCCATCTAATGTGCACTCGAAATAGATTCGAGGTACACGAAATATAACTCCCATGAGATTTGCAAAGCAAGGTACACTACTACTAATGTGCATGTCCAACAAAGGACAACCACATATATCATGATAAAATCCAACAACTCAACCAACCATTTTATAAAACATTTGGATATGGAATATAGCATGCTTTCAAGTTCAAAGTAGCATAAAATAAAAATCCAATGACAAGTATAAATATTATAAAGTCAAGGGAACGCACTTGCGATACGACACACCGCTTTCTAATCTAAAACGACTATTTAATCCAAACAGAACACCTAAATTGGACGTCATAAAAATGGTGTTAAAACCACCTTAAACATCCTTAAAACCTTCCCTTATAATCCCTAAGACAAACCTTCAAACTATGCCTCGCATCTAGCATTTAACGACGAACGAAACAAAAACCTAAAAATTGCCAAACAGAGGGAAAAGTGGGTTGCTGGCGGGTTTGAACTGGCATGTAACCCGCATTCGTGTCTGTTCAGTTGTACGAGTTTTGCACTCAAATTTCTCAAAACCAAACCCATCCAAACTTCTTATACACTGATTTTAAGGTCCAAAAAACCCTAGAATTGAAGGAATCGATTACTCAAACCATATCTAACATCAAACCCCAAACAAGAATGGATTAAATCCATCTATTCCAACCCAAGAATGCTCAAAAGATGAACCCTAACATGAAACAATTGGACACGAAATAAAATCACCAAGAATGGAAGGTTTTTAGATTGAACTCATTGATTGAATCCATCTAAAGCATTCTACCATCAATACCCATTTATCTCGTCCATTTTAGGACACAAAATAGAAACTCAAATTCCAAAATCAACCCAAAACTCCATTGATGAAGGATATAAGCTTAGAAGAGTAGTAGTTATACCTTAGAGATGATTATTCTTTAAGCTCTCTCTTCAGTCCCTTCCAAAACTTGCTAAAACCTTCTCTTCTTCTCCAAGTTGCCTGCCTCTCTAAACCCTCTCCAAAAACGTAATCAGATGAAAATGAGGAGAGTACAAGGGTTTACTCCCTTTTTCCCCATATTTACCAGATAACCCAATTAAGAAAGTATTTACATTCTTAAGCCTAACTTTTAAAATGATGCAAATTCTAATAGGATAAGGGTTATTGGCCCCATATCACCCAACAGGTTGTTGGCCCCTGCCATTGATCACCATCTTTTTGATCTATTTGTCAATTATCAAAAGAAGTAGAATAAAAAATAACCAATTATAAGTAGCTTTTTGGGTTAAAAGAATGTACGTAACCAATTTCTAAAAACTCAATGATTTACTTTATTAAAAAAATGTTCAAGGATTTAATCATTCAAATTTCAAAATGATAAAGTTAATAGTTTTTTCATTCAAAATTAGAAAGTTTAATGTCTTTTTTATTTTAAAAAAATAGTTCAAAAGCTTAATTATTCAAATAAGAAAGTTTAATGTTTTTTTCAAATAAAAAAATTTGTCTAAAAACTTAAGAATTCAATATGGGATGATTTGTTAGGATTTTATGAACTTGTGCTTTCTATAAACACATGTTTGTTATAGTGCAAGAAGTAACATAGCAACTAGTTTGACAAATACAATCTAAAAGTAGGTTTTAAAAAATAAGAGTTAAAACAACTAAGAATTAAAAACAACGTACATTCTATTTTAAGAATATTTACTAATTTATAAAAGTCAAGTTTTATCATAAGGTGTTATCGTATTTAAAAAACATGGTTATCATTATAAAGTCTAATTTTTTATGTTATAATATGAAAGAACAAAATTTATTAAAAATATTTAATTTACTATAAAAATATACTTTTCAAAGATCACAATAAAAATTTAATTTGTGAATTATGTTAATCTACTTTATTATTTTAGCTTTAATCTATTAGCTAATTTATTGAAATGCTATCTATGTTTTAGAAAAAAAATTGATATTTTTAATTATAATTATAACTAATATTAATTATACACTATTCATTAATATTAATTATTCATAATTATTATTAGTTATTATCAATTTTTTTGATTTTTTTAGTTATACTAAATATATTTAGCAATTAAAAAATAAATACAACAAACTTTATATTTAATTAATAAATGGGTTATTAGCCAGTTTGTCAACATAACCTAAGTGATTTATATGTTAAAACATCAACATGTTTATTTTGTAAACATATTTTCAAAAACACTTTTCCATTTTACCTGTCACATCAAAATATTAGGTATCAAAATAAAAGGTCTTAAATTAAGGCTATGTTTGGCAAATTAGCTGATTAATAAATTATGTTTAACAAAAACGAACTGATAAACATGTCAAATAACCAAAAATAACATCTTAAAAAATTAGTGAATTACAAAATTTTGATATTTAACTGTTCAATTTATCTTGATGGAACCTTTATACATCCGGTCGTACGTATTCCTCTAGTATACAACTATCTTAATATATTTATAATTAATGTAAATAATAATTAATATTAACGAGGGTTATGATTGGAAATGTGATAAAAGAAACTCTTCTTAAGCTATTTTAATTAGTGTTTCAATAACCAAGTTTATGTCCATAACGTGTACTCAGAAAATAAGTTAGCTTATGTTTACCGAAAAATGCCTAAATAAATTTCTCAGATATAATTTTTAAATATAAATTAAAATAAATGTAAATTTATCACTTAATACAATTTGGTGTTGCTTAGTTAGCAAAGGAAATGGGGAGAGTTTGCCCAAAAACAAAATAGGTCCCGACTTCAATCCTTGCTCTTCGCTAGCCTCAACTGTTAATAGAGCCAAAAAAATGTCTTCTGACATTGGTGTCCTTAAAAAGGGGTTATGTATGAGACTTACTAAGGTTGTCAGTAATCAACTTTTAATTCAAATACAATTTTGATATATATGAAACTAAAAATAATCAATATCACAACTATTAAGAGATAGCAATTGGAGTGGTATCAAAATTTTAAGTTTGGTTCCATTAAATGTTATATATAATACTTTTAAGATATCACGTTTGTTAACTAAAAAACCTAATAATGTAATGATACGTATTTTTTCTCTAAGTAGTGTAAAATATTCCAATTCATTTTCATTTTGTTTGTATCTTAATCGATAACCGATTAAATAAATGATTAAAATATAGAACTCAACTAAAATAAAGTTTGTCAAAACGGTTGTATGGATTGAAAGCCGTTTAAAGTGTGTTTAAAAGCATGTTTGGCCCAGTGGTAAGGCAACATTATGGGGGTCAGTGGATGGTATTCCTGACTACTCGGGTTCGAATTCTCACGGCTGAATGTGACGATATCCAGACCTTGGCCTACCACTCTGTGGTGGATTCTGGTCACCAGGGATTAGTCAGGTGACCGAATGTATCCCGTCTACCCCAGAAACGTGTATGTGTTATTGCCGTTAAAAAAATTGCATAACCTCAAAAATTATTTCATTAAACAACATATAAATGCGAATAAATTATTATTTTGATATATTTTTATATTTTAATAAGTTTCTAAAATATCATATGGATAAAAAGATATTAGGAGGTCAAACCAACCTAACATGTTGACCAATATTTAAAAATTTATCCATTTTGACCACTCGACCCATCCACCTCTCCACCTTTACACATATATTTTTTTTGGGTGCTAATGGCATCCTAGAATATTTATGGCACTACTTTTAAATAGATATTGATTGTCTTGGAAAACCTTAATGATTAATAAATAATATAATATATATTAAATAATTATTATTACTTTTTATTAATTATTTAATTATTACATATTAATATATTATATTTTGTTATTATATATATATATATATATATATATTGTATCTCATTTAATAGCATCAATATTTGATTTTTTAGTATTAAATCTATAAATAATCGGGTAAATATATAATTTAAAATATATTATATTGGATGTTTAAATAAATAATATATATATATATATTAATATTTTAGTATTAAATTTATTAAAAAGATTTTATCATTTACTCAAATAAGTTGGTCGTAGTGATTTTTATAAAATGAGAATTTATTACTTTTGAGATTAATAATTTATAACAATCACAATGAAACTTTCAAATTTGAAAACTAACAATGTTTTACTTATAAGATTTATTCGATATTAAATATATTGTTTTTATCATTTTTAGTGTTCAAAAGGATTTAGAAGTTATACAATGCATATGTATTTGGACTCAGCGATTCGCATAAATCGTAATAACGTTTTCAGATTCGAAAAAGAAAAAAAGTTTTTATTTTAGGGTTATTTGATCAAAACGATAGAAATGTGTCTTTTTTGGAATATAGAAATATCATATTAACCAAACATGAAAAAAGCTTCTCGTTTTCTCGTAAAAAGATATTGTCCTTACATGAACCTCCCTCTCTTTATATATATTATTAGATTCTTACTTTATATGTATTTATTAAAGTATTATCTTATAAACTATTACGATTTCAATATGTATTTATTATTTAATATAAATATGAATTAAACATTTATTTATATAAATATATTTCTATCAAAAATAATAATAAAAGAGAATAAAATAAAAAAATAATTAATTAAAAATTTTATATTAATTAAAAGTAATAAAAGAGAATAAGTGAAAAAAAAAGTTAATAATTTATTTTAATTAGAATTAACAAAAAATAACAAAGAAAAAAAGTTAATTAATAATTTAAATAAATTAAATTAATACAAAAAGTTAATTAATTAATAATTTAAAAGACAACATAAAGACAAAAAATACAAGAAAACAAAAAAAAAACAAGAAAACAAAAAAAACACAATTATTACCCTATAGTTAGGGGTGTTATTAGCATTGATTAGGGGTACCATTAGCCTCCCCATATTTTTTTACAATATTCTTTTGAAAAAGTTTTATTTTGATGTTAGTATACCCGTTTTATCACAAAAAAATGAATTCACAAATAAAAGATTCTACATTAATACAAAATAACCAATATTAAAAAAAACAATTTTGAGTTTGAGACTATAAGAGCATCTTTAACAGTTTCTTTAAAATAAATAAAAACTCAATTTTCTTTTATAAACTCCTCCAACAACATCTCTATATCATTCTTTAAAATGGAGATTTAAAAAAAATCTCTAAATATAAAGATTTCTCTATATCTCTGAAATGATAGAGAAAAATATTATTTTAATGATTAACCACCAATAACAACCCTTATAATTTTAGAAATTTTTGGAATAATAAATTTATTGAATATTTTAATAATATAATTTTTAAATAAATTTTCTAAAATAGAGAAGCTGTTAGAGTTAGAAGATAATAATTTTAAAGATATTGTCTTTACATTTTCTATTTTAGAAAAAATTTAAAAAATCTAGAGTTAAATACATATTTGGTCATTGTGGTTTACAAATATTAACACATAAGGTCCTTCAAAGATTTTTTTAACGTCCAACGTCCCTGTGGTTTTCATTTTATAACACTGAAAGTCCCTCATTCTACTTTTCCGTTAAATACTAACCTTTTAGCATATTTTCTTTATTTCCCAAACCACATGGACCAAATCTGTAATTTACTCTAAATTTAATAATTAATTATATAATTTTATATTTCATGAATTATATTACATATTTATATGCATCTAATAATTTTATTTTAAAAATTATTTATATATTTATTTTTTATAAAATGTATTTTATGTTTATGTTTATATTTATATTTATTTTTATATTTATATATATAATATAAATAATTTTATAAAATATATGGAAGATTCAATTTATATTAGAAACGAATGATTATACAAATTGCATATATGAAAGCTTCAAAATTCAAATACATAAACAGTAAATAAGACCACTATACAAATTACATAAACAGAAGGTTCAAGATTAAGATACATAAAATATATAAAAATATAAATATAAATACAAGTACAAAATAAATTTTATATAATATAATCTTAAATTTACAAGAATTAATAATTTGTAGATATACATCTATATAAAATATGTATAGATGGAAGGTTTAAATACATAAAATAATATAAAAAATACAAAATAAATTTTATAAAATATAATCTTAAATATACAAAACATTAATAATATGTAGATATAAATATATATGGTAAATATAAATATAAAAGTTAAATTCAAGCATGTACAACTTCGTTGTCATCAAAATGATTCTCATAAAAATCTATCATCTCACATTCTTCATCATCTCTATTCATCGTATATATGTATATCTACAAATTATTAATTCTTTATATATTTAAGATTTTATTATATTTTTATTTTAAAAAATTTATTTTGTATTTATATTTTATATTTTTATATATTTTATGTATTTGAATTTTAAAGCTTCCATATATTCAATTAAAATAAATTAATTGTTTCTAATATAAATTGAACATTCCAAAGATTTTATAAAATTATTTGTATTTTTTATATAAATATAAATATAAAATACATTTTATAAAAATTAAATATATAAATAATTTTTAAATAAAAATATTAGGTGCATATATTATATAATTTATAAAATATAAAAATTATATAATTTATAAAATATTAATATAATTATATAGTTTAAAGTAAATTACAGATTTGGTCCATGTGGTTTGAAAAATAAAGAAAATATGTTAAAAGGTTAATATTTAACGGAAAAGTTTGATGAAGGACCTTCAGTGTTATAAAATAAAAACTGCAGGGATGTTGGATGTTAAAAAAATCTTTGAAGTACCTTATGTGTTAATATTTGTAAACCACAGTGACCAAATTTGTATTTAACTCAAAAATCTATTAAAGATGCTATAAATAACGTAGGGGTGGCAATCGTGTCGTGTCGCGGGTTGGCGGGTCATGGATGTTCAACCCTAACCCACCCCGTTTAGCTAATCGTGTTGAGATACGTAACCCTAACCCGCACACGTTCGTGTTGGCGGGTCAACCAGCGTGTTGGCGGGATGGTCGCGGGGTGGCAGGTTGGCGAGTCAACTTGCGTGTTGTCGGGTTGGCGTGTCACGGGTTGGCGGGTTGGCAGGTCGTTTGCGGGTTGAGGGGTCATGAAATCTCTTGTTTCTAGTTAGAGCGCCGTCGTAGCTGCTGTTGAGTATTCTGAGTTAGGGTTAAGGTGTTCGTGTTTCACATTTCTACGTTTGAGTTTTGACGGACGGGATTACAATTTACACAACAAAACGAAAGAAACTCTATTGATTAGACTTTTAGATTTTAAAATAAAACTTAAAATATATATATTATTATTTTTAATAAATTTTGACGGGTTGGCGTGTCAACCCGCGACCCGTTCGTGTCAACCCGAACCTGGCCCGTTTATTTGGCGGGTTGACAGGTTGGCGTGTCAAAAAGTTCAACTCTAACTCGTTTATTTTCGTGTCGGGTTCGTGTCGTGTTTCGTGTCATGTTAAGAATTGTCACCCCTAAAATAACGTTTGTTATCTTAATGGATACTGCCGTCACACTCACACAGGTCTATGGTTGGGACAAAATGCCATGATTTTAAAAGGATAAGATAACTTCATTAATCCAAACCTTTAATGTTATATGCTTTATAAAATTTCTTAAATATCATTCAAATAACATATAACAAAATTAAACCTAAATGCTTCTTTTAAATATTTTCCCCGGTATTTAAACTAGAAATTTCACATTTGTAAAAATTCAAACATTCTGTCGGATATTCTAAAATTTTAAATATTTAAAAATCTTGATCGTTAATATTTTCTACAATTAATTACCAACTACTTTTATATGAATGCATGGCATATTGAGAACCATGAACCCTTGGTCTATGAAACATACATTCTATAGAGGAATATGCTCTATATATACTAGCTTATGAATGAAAGAAAATAAACTTTGGTTTAATTCAATTTAATAATTCTTTTTAATGATTTTAGTAAAGTTTTAATTTTGTATATTTTATACTTACTTTACATTTTTACTTGTAAGTCGACCATCAACCTACGTGAATATAAAAATGACATTAATTTTTTTGAGGTTATAATAAATAAATAAAAAACTAAGAGCATCTCCAACAGCTTATACAAAATGAAAAAATAGAAAAAATAGATATTTTGAGCCAACATTTTGCTCCAATAGATTCTCCAAAACTATCTTTAAAATGAAGAAAAATAGGAGAGAGAACATGTTTTTCTTCAAATATGGAGATCACTCCAAAAATAATTATCAAATGAAACCACCAATAGAAATCTTTAAAAATAAATATTTAAAGATAAAAATAATATTTTAATAGATGATTCATGATTGTAATATTTTAATATTATAATCAATGTTTGGTTCTCCAAAATGGGGAATTTGTTGGAAATAAATGTAATTTTTTTTTGGAAATTTTGGCTTTTTTTTCTCCATTTAGAGAAATTTTAAAAAATCTCTTGGAGATGCTCTAATAAGTTGTAAAACTATAATCTGAGTTGGTCATCCATGAAAGCAGTTTCATAACATAATGATATATATGTAAATGATTAATGTTATCAAGTTCAATTGATTATCGGTCAAAATAATTACAAAATAAAAAAGATTGAAGTTTTGTTACATCCATTGATGGAAAAAACTTCATTACATATTAAATAAGAACTAAACAAGCTTTGTTAGCTTTTGATATGTTTTATCCGTAATTTGTATTCATTTGTTAGGTACTTTAGATATAATTATATAAGATTTACGATACTCATATTTTAAGTTTAAAATTTGAAGTGACGTGAATTCATTTGTCGCTGAAATCAATGTCTATTTTTTTTTTTTACTGTGTTTAAAAAAGTAAAAAAAACATAATTGCTTACAGAAGTTACGAAAGCAACCTACTAACAAAAAATGACCATTTGCTCATAACCTTATGCTTCGATGGGCTATGTGCATATGTTCGTGTGTGTATGTATATACGTATATGTGTTAATTTTATGTGTTATTATTTTATTAATTAAATGGGGTAAGTTGTATCGAAATTAAACAAACTATATCATAGTCAGATAATCTTTATTTTTATTTATATTATAAGAATGCAACTTTAAATTTTTTTCATTTTGGAGAATCAATTTTTAGAAATTTCCATTTAAGGGAATTAATGAAAATCACATTATTTACAAAAGAAAAACGAAAAAACGAAGGTAAAGTTGGTTCCTTTTTAGTTAATACTATTTACCCTTATCGAAACTTCTCATTTTCAAGAGCCATTGATCAAATTCATGTTCCATGAAATAGAAAGAAAAAGTTGAATCTGTTTTGTTTTTCAAAATAAGAAGATTTGAAAGTCAAGTTTTTAAAATGAAACAAAAGTGAAGTTGATTCTATATTGATACTTTGGTATAAAACAACTTGTATGAAAATGTATCTGTTGTGTAATGTACTTTCAGAACCTTTATTTGGTACCTCATATGCAATTTCTCACATTTAGAAACCTCGTTTATATAAGATTGCATGAAAATTACAAAGAATTTTGATTCAATTATTATGTGTGACCTGTTTTTGTCTAAATATTTCAGATACCAAAATAAAGATATTAAAGCATTTAATAAGAATCAAAACAAAATATAGTTATACTTCCATACAATTTTACCCTTTGGTATAATTTCACATTTAAATTGAGAGTAAACAAACTTTTTTCTTGACAAAACTAATCAGTTTTGTACGAACATCTTCACTTTTATTTGGAAGGTGACTAATCCCGACAAGGCGACAAATAAAACTGTTATATAGGTCAGGACCTCAATCACTACCCTACTTTTTCATGTTCGGATAAAAAGTAGCAAAAATTTCATTATTGCCGCTTTCACAACTTATGAGATGTACTTTTTATGAATAAAATATGATTCTGGTAGACTATTTCACAACCCACTAAAGAGATTTCACAAGTCAAAAGAACATTTCATAAGCCCAACCATTGGAATCATTGGTTATTTTGGTTCAATTAAAAATAAAAAGTTGGTTAAAAGAAGTAACATCTCAGGTCAACCGTATCATATATTGTCCGCTTTATTCATACAGTTAACTCACGGTTTTAAAACGCGTATGACAAAGTAGGTATCTAAGTCTTTTATAAGGCAACTTTTGTTCTCCTTTCTGACTGATCAATGTGGAATATTAAAAAAAAAGAAAAAGAGAACACTCATTAAATTGTTTTGATGAATTTGCTTAAAAGAAAACCATGATCAAGCATAGAAATGAGACACGTATATACTATTGGTTGCATATGAAGGAAATTAAGTTATCCACAAAATAGGAGTTGGTTGCATTAATGACACAGGAAATCGACCGGCTGGAACAAGATTTTATTCAAGAGGTAGACGACAAATTTTCATAATGGTTTGTTATGATATTCGACATTATATATGTGGGCGGTTGGAACGTCGTAATATCCGAAAATCAATTAGGTTTTTATGTCTTTCCTAAAATCTTGTAACATTCCAGTTATACTTTTATCTGTTGTTAGAATATTTATTCTTTGAAATAAAGAAAAATAAATATTTATTTGAAAATTTTAAATTAATCTTAATCGATTTTCCTTTTTTTAAATACAGAAAGTAAGAGTGTAGTCAGACATTTTCTGGTATTCGGCTTTTGGATGCATCCTACGTTTTCTATTTGGCTTGGCCTTAGCTTTTACAAGAACGTCATGGTCATTAATAGCCACCAAGAAAGGCATCTCAACATTCGTAGCCCAAATGTTGAGTCTAGTTCAAAAACAAGAATGTTCATATCTTTAAAAATCAATATTTCAATATATCGTTTAAAACATGTTTCAGAGTAATCCATTCAACCAAAACAGATACACAAACTCAATCTTTAAAATGGAAGCAATGTTTCCTATAATAGTACTCGAAACCGTAAGGTTTGGAGTCACGTATATCAAAATGGATGAAATTTCGGATGCAACAGGTTATTTCCGAGTCAAAGGAAAATCATTGCTTATGATAGAGAAGGTAATTTTTACTATTCTTAATAATAAAAACCTTTGATTAAAGAATTTTTTTATATTTTATTGAATATTTTAATAATATAATTAATGTTGTAATTTAATTTTTTTAAATACATTAAATTTGATTTTTAATTTTGAAGAAATTTTGGTGACTATGTTAAAAATGGTTATATATTAGATTATTAGTTGTGTACTCGTATATAATATAGTGTGATGCATTTTTTTAAAAACAAGAATGAAAAATTAATATAATTTTTTTTCATCAATAAAAAGATCAAATTTTTAGTAGAATGTAATGTTAGTCTTGTATTTGTATGTGAACGTGTTAATCAATTGATAAAACTAAATATATAGTTTTAATAAATTATACTTATACAGTTATAATCGTGGATTTTATGAAATTATGCATTAATAAGTATACAAAATGCTTAACAAGATGCTTTATTACATAACAAATTGTACACCCATGTGATGTAGCATATAAGATTTATTATAAATCAGAAATGAAAAAAATAACGCAATTCTCCTTAACAAAATTATATTATACCATGTCATAAGTCTTAACTTTTATCTTGTATGGTTTTATGAAGTTTAAATATAAAGTTTAAGAAGTTATACATATAAAATAATAATTTGTAAACTTGGAATTTTAAGACCATATAATTAATAAAAAATATTAATGTTAAAAAATTTAACCTAATATTTTGCAATATAATAAAAAAACAACATATTTTAATCTGATTTCTAATTTGTAACGTATTTTTAAAACCTTTATTTTAATACCTTAATTGTAGAATATCAATCTTTTAAGTATTTAGTTTACCTATATATCAAATAACCAGTCAACTAAAGTATATGTAATTTTTTAATAGTAACATGGAAATAAAAAAGATAACATAGAATTAATAATATGTAAACTAATCAATTTATTTGTAAAAATTAATTAAGGATTTTAAAGTAAATTACATAAAATAGAAATTAAACGAAATAACATGTAATTGCGCGAGTACCCTTTTAGTATTATAACATCGGTAGAGACAAAAAAATAAAATAAAACATTAAAATTAAGATGGATCTCGCTGCATTACGCGAGTACCCTTCTAGTATTATTAATAGACACACAAATTCCATTTAGTATAATTTGAAGTTATAAATTATGGGATATAATAGAGGGGATAATAAGTAATAATCAAGCATGTTATATAATATATATAAAAACAAATTAATAAAGAGAAACTTTTATCTCATGCTAACCAAACTAAAGATGACAGATCACATGATCACAATAATCAATTCAGATTTCTTTCACCTTCACAAGTTAAAAAAGTTTGGTCTTTTCTGCACAAATTAAAAATCTTATCCAAACCCATATTTAATCAATTTCCAATTTAAAAAAAAAAGACTAGATATTTCAACTAATGGATAATTTAATCAATCAGCCCTTTTCTCCATATCCAAAGTTCTAAAATTCAGACCATTGTACAAGTATAAAAACACAATGAACAACTCATATCCAAAACCATTTTTCTTAATTTAAGAACTTTTAGATCTGAGAAAAAGAAACCCCTAAATTAATTTTTTACAAAAATCCACTTAACAAAAACAAAAGGCAGATTTGTATATAAACAAGCTTTCATAAAGCTTAGAAAGAACCAACAGTTTTCTCTCTCTAGATTCACACTGTTCTTCAGTTCTCTTCTGTGATTCAAAGATTCAACACAAAAACCACCTGGTAATTTTCAATTTCTTCATCTGGGTTTCTTTTTTATTTTTATTTTGTGTAATTAAATTAATAACACCCATTTTAAAACATGATTGCTTTTCAAATTGTATCATGTGGGTTTTGTTTGATGATCTCTTCTAGGGTTTCAAATGAAATTTTTATTGGATTTCTTTTGAAATTCCTTTCATGATTTAAGATAACTTCCTATCTATTCTATCTCAAAAAAATGGTATCAAAATCATATTCAAACTTACTAAATCTCGTCTCCGGCGAACTTCCGTCGCCGCCGCCGGCCGTTACCCGTTTTAGTCGCCAAATCCCCCGGATTATGACCGTCGCCGGCGTAGTTCCCGATGTAGATGTAAATGATGACTCTAATGTATCATCATCATCATCATCATCAATCCCACATGATCGTTTGATCATAGTAGCAAACCAGTTACCAATTCGAGCTCATCGGAAAACCACCATTGATGGTTCGAAAAGCTGGAGTTTCAGTCTGGATGAGAATTCACTTCTTCTTCAGCTAAAAGACGGTTTAGGAGACGATGAAATCGATGTTATTTACGTAGGTGGACTCAAAGAAGAGATTCATCCAAATGAACAAGATGAAGTTTCACAAACCCTTTTAGATTCATTCAATTGTGTACCCACTTTTTTCCCACCTGGATTATATACAAGATTCTATCATGGCTTTTGTAAGCAACATTTATGGCCATTGTTTCATTACATGTTACCATTAACACCCGATTTAGGCGGTCGATTTAATCGATCTTTATGGCAAGCTTACGTTTCCGTTAACAAGATTTTCGCCGATAGAATCATGGAGGTTATAAATCCAGATGAAGATTTCGTCTGGATTCATGATTACCATCTAATGGTTTTACCAACGTTCTTGAGGAAAAGATTCAATCGGGTTAAACTCGGGTTTTTCTTGCATAGCCCGTTTCCGTCATCGGAAATTTACAAGACTTTACCCATTAGAGAGGAGATTCTTAGAGCTCTTTTGAATTCGGATTTGATCGGTTTCCATACTTTTGATTACGCCCGCCATTTTCTATCTTGTTGTAGTCGAATGTTAGGGATTTCGTATGAATCGAAAAGGGGTTATATAAGTTTGGAGTATTACGGACGAACAGTTAGTATCAAGATTCTTCCCGTTGGGATTCATATGAAAAGACTCGAGTCCGTTTTAAACCAACCCGAAACAGAATCGAAAGTGTCTGACCTCATTAAGCAGTTTCAAAACCAAGGGAAAATAATGTTGTTAGGCGTAGACGATATGGACATATTTAAAGGCATTAGCTTAAAGTTATTAGCCATGGAACAGCTCTTGATTCAGCACCCCGAGTGGCAGGGAAAGATCGTTTTGGTTCAGATCGCAAATCCGGCTAGAGGAAATGGTAATGACGTGAAGGAAGTGAAGGCGGAGACGTATTCAACCGTCAAAAGAATCAACGAGACTTTCGGGAGACCAGGGTATGAGCCCGTTATCTTAATTGACGAGCCTCTCAAGTTCTACGAGCGGGTTGCATATTACGTTGTTGCAGAGTGCTGTTTAGTGACGGCTGTTAGAGACGGAATGAATCTTATACCGTATGAATACATCATCAGCCGTCAAGGGAACCTAAGACTAGATAAGGTCTTAGGTTTCGAGCCATCTATGTTAAAAAAGAGCATGCTGGTTGTTTCCGAGTTCATCGGATGCTCTCCGTCTCTAAGTGGGGCCATACGGGTTAATCCGTGGAATATTGATTCGGTAGCGGATGCAATGGACTGTGCGTTGGAACTGAGTGGGCCCGAGAAGCAAATGAGACACGAAAAGCATTATAGATACGTGAGTACTCACGATGTGGGCTATTGGGCTCGTAGCTTTTTACAAGATTTGGAAAGGACTTGTAAAGATCATGTGACGAAAAGGTGTTGGGGGATTGGGTTCGGGTTGAGTTTTAGAGTCGTTGCTTTAGATCCGAACTTTAGGAAGCTTTTAATGGAACATATAGTTTCGGGTTATAAAGGAAGTGCAACACGCGCGATTCTTTTGGATTATGATGGCACTTTAATGCCACAATCTTCCATTGATAAGAGCCCGAGTTCTAAAACAATAGAAATGATCAACACTTTGTGTAGAGATAAGAACAATATGGTTTTTGTTGTGAGTGCAAGAAGCCGAAAGACACTAGAAGAATGGTTTGGTTCTTGTGAGAAACTCGGACTTGCAGCAGAGCACGGCTGTTTTCTAAGGTACTTTCATGAATTATTCACGATTTGAATATCATTAATAACTAATAAGATGTTAGGTTATTCATCATTAATAATAAAATTGCATGGTATTCATTATGAATAGTATTCATGAACATTAGGGGTTATTCATCATGAATAATGAATGAAATAGTTGGTTCTCATGTTCTCATTTGAATCTGTCCTTATGAGACGGTCGTATAATTTTGTTGGGTTTTTTTAGGTTAAAACGAGATGAGGAATGGGAGACATGTGTGCATGTGGAAGACTCTGGGTGGAAGCAGAATGTTCATCCAGTTATGACGCTTTATACAGAGACAACGGATGGATCAACGATCGAAATGAAAGATACGTCGATGGTGTGGTGTTATGAAGACGCGGATCCTGATTTTGGATCTTGTCAAGCTAAGGAGCTTCTTGATCATCTTGAGAGTGTGCTTGCCAATGAACCAGTTACAGTGAAGAGAGGGCAGAGTAGCGTAGAGGTTAAACCACAGGTATGAATAGTAAGAGCTGATTTTGAAACAAATATATGTTAATCAATACCTTAAATCTTAACCTTAGATGTAAAAAGAAAGTCATGTGAAACCGATTCTCTCAGTTTGCAACCTTTCACACACAACTGCTCACACACACACACACACACACACACATATAGAGGAAAGTTCAAATGAGAACTCAAATTTGGTTGTGAAAGTGAGGACAAATGAGAGTGTGACACATGTTAGACTAAATAATGAAGGAAAATATTCAGACCGAATATTGAATAATGAATGAAAATATCCAGAGTCCAGACTGAATGTAGTATTATTTAGACCGAATAACACTACATTCAGAATGAATGTGGTGTTATTTAATATTCAGACCGAATAACACTACATTCAATCTGGATATATATATATATATGTAATGTTTCCCAAAATATTTATGGTTCTCGTTTGAACATTTTCCTAAGAAGCCGTTTAAAATATGGTTTATCTCAGGGTGTAAGCAAAGGACTGGTTGCAAAACGACTGCTTGCCACAATGCAAGAGAGAGGGATGACTTCAGATTTTGTGCTGTGTATCGGGGACGATCGATCGGACGAAGATATGTTTGAGGTGATTACTAGTTCTGTTGCGTCGGGTAAATGTATTGCTCCAAATGCAGAAGTGTTTGCATGCACAGTTGGTAACAAACCGAGCAAGGCCAAGTATTATCTTGATGATACGGTCGAGATTGCTAGACTGATGCAGGGATTGGCTTCCGTATCCGAACAATCTGTGTGATATATATATATATACATATATATGGTATGTTTGTTTCCTACTTGTTTAGTTGTAAATTTCATACTAGATTAAATACAAGTTACAGAACCAAGGTTCCCTATTGTTAAAAACTAGTAACTTACATCATTTGTACATATATGTTTGTTTTGTGGTTTCGGTTGCTTTCTTCATGGTAGAATTGGATTTTTCTTTCTTGGGTTTTACATACAAGGCTTGGGTGTTTGTTATTATAGCAAGTTACAAACTTGTTTTATTAGGCTAAATTGTTTCTTGTTATAGCAAATCATGAACTATTTACTGGTAAATTCGCACCTATGAAGATACAAAAACACAGGAAAAGATATTTCATCATACATTTTAACTTATAACCAGAGTTGAAACCATGAAGATACCATTGAAGACATTTGGAGGAGCTCTGCCACACAGTGCAATACATGCATGAGGCCCGAACCTTCCAAATCCGTTAAAGCACCTTCTGTAGTCTAAACTAATTGCAAACTACTTACTCCCCTCCTTCATGAAGGTTACGTTAATCATCTTATAAACTAATAAGCTTTTAATTGGCTTTAATTTGGATCCTGAAGAATGGTTCGTTTTGTTACTTGTATTTGTGCATTTCTTATTACTGTAGCAAAAAAATAGGAGTTCATTATTCCCAATAAGATGCATGCATTTTTGGGAAACATGGCAATCATCCACTAATAGATTCTTCCAATTAAGTTTCGCATCAGCGTTCACAGGAAACAAGCTTGAAGAGATAAAATGTAAACGGTTGATATGAATCAAATTACTACAACCACATATACAGTTGAAATCTGTAAACCCTAAATCATCAATTTCGAAGACTTTATACGATTAATTGCAACAGTGAAGAACGAAAACTTGCTAGAAGTGTAAAATTAGTAAAACTAACCGTATTCAACGATCGTCGCTTTCTCTATTAGTTGGTGAAAATTTTAGAAAACGGCAACAATCCTCTAGCATTTCGGTCGGAAATTGAACGGATTTCACGAGCATCTAATCCATGATGGAAGTGAATCCATGCCCCCGATTAAGATGAAGAAAATGATGGAAACCGTGTAGGAAATGGAGGCAAACAACTGTTGGATATATTGAGTCAATTTTGGGTCGACGGATCTGAATATCAAGAGTAAGGTTGCTCCGGTATTCCGGCGATCGGAAAACTCTTCATGATAGGGTTGACGGAGTGGGCGGTTTAGCTTCTGCTCTTTTGTATGGAAAACGTGATAAAAGCTAAAAGTGACAATTAATTCTTTAAGAGTAAATTATGGATTTGGTCCCTGAGGTTTGTAATTTTTATGGAGCTGGTCATTTATCTTCAATTGTTACAAAAAAAACCCTCCATCTATGCTATTTGTCTTGGATTTGGTCTAAAGTCCATCTATTATCTTCGTTAAGTATGAGGGTAAATTGGTCTTTTTACCACTTCTTTATTTATTTTACTATTTTTTCAGTTAATGCACCCCAACTCACGCAACCCTAGGGACGGACCCATATTTTTTTTTCAAACCAACCGTTTTGAATATAAGAAACAAATATTAAGAGTGGGGATGGGTTAGCAAAGTTTGATAACGAGAGTAAATTTGATATGCAAGAAGTACGACATCGACAACCAAAAGGAAGCTAATAACAATATCTACAACAACGATGCATTTGCTGGCCTCTACACTGCCATTGAATCCGATCTCATCAAACCCTAGCAGTAGCAAATTACTCTATCATCATGTTGTATATCACGTTGTTTCTGATGTACTTTACCTTTTGGTTTGAGTGAGATCTAAAGTAGCTGCGTCAGAGAAAAACAGTGCGACGATGGTGATTGAGCCTTCTCCTCATGGATAGCTAGAGGTGGATTTCACGGCGGCCGAAAGTTGAGGAGTTGTTGATCGGAAGTGATAGTGATGATAACGACAGAAGAATCATTGGAGAGAGTTAACGGGTTGATGTAGAGGGAGAGAACGATTAAGAGATTTGGAGAGAAAAACTTGAACATCATGACCAAAAATATAAAAATCTAATTATTTAATAATATTTAAATTTAAAATATATTTCAAAACTACCATTTCCTTAGTTTTTTTAATCAATTAAAGATAAAAAGAAAGAACGGTCTAGATTGGTTTGTAATGTTATATCCTATCTAGATTGGTTGGCAAATGATTACCCCTCCATGTATATAGTATAGATGGTTTTTCTTTTTCTAATATAAATTTTATATATGTGATATACGAATTTGCCCCTTTAAATCACACATTAAAAAACGGAGCATCCTCACTGTCACGCTTAAGGCTTGACCTTGCAGCCACGTCACGCCTCACTGTGCCACTTAAGGCTTTACCTCGCAACCAAGGGCGGACTTAGGGGGGGGGGGGGGGGGGGGGGGAAGGACCCCATTGAAAACCAAAAAAGTACTAAAAAGTTCTATTTTTCTAGATTCTCACTTAAGTTCCCCTAGTGATTTATTGCAAGGGACCTCACAACTCTAACCGACCATCATCAACTTCAAAAAAAGTCTCTTGAAATCAACCAAAAAGTCCACTGAAACCAACCAAAAAAGGTCTCTTGGAATCAATCAAAAAAACCTAAAGTCCTTCGAAATCGACAAAACTTTAAAAAAAATCTCGACATCAACCAAAAACCTTCAAAAAAAAAAATAATTAAGCTAAAAACATGTTAAGTGATTTTGTGCGCATCTAGTCTGCCTTAAAGGTGGCCACTGGGTAAAAATCCCGGATCCGCCACTTCTCGCAACCAATTCGGACTTCAGTCCAAAGAAAGGTCCGTCTTCATCGGATCAGAATCAAGAAAGATCAGAAACAAAGAGGTCCAAATTGATACCATCATGAAGCGGTACTTATCCATCGATCCAACTCAAATGTCCCATCTTTACTTTTGACCCAATAGCAAGATAGAAAATGACAATGAAGGCAAAGCCTATTTTAAAAGGGTTTTTCCAAATACAATACCCTAGTCTATGATAACATCCTAGTTTATAGTGTATTTGGTAACACCAAAAAGAAGTCAAAGTAGACATATATACACTAATCCATTTGGGGAACATGATATAGACTAGGGTGTATATAGTAACACCCATTTTAAAAACGTGGGTGTTACCATATGCACCCTAGTATGTATCATGTCCCCCAATTAAATTAGAGTATATATGTCTACTTTGATTTTTTTTTAGTGTTACCATTTAAATCATAGACTAGAGTGTATTTGGAAAAACCCCAATATATATCATAAAGTCCACCCATACAACATAAAACACATTTGACACTTGGGCCTTGTTTGTTTTTTTCATTTTAAGCTCTTAATCACCACTTATATCTGATTCGTTTAGGCGTTCCATAACCATTTCATAACTGAAATCGGACTTCAGACTTCAGCACCTCTTAAAAAACAAACGCCACCTTGCTGTCACAGCGGACAATGACTTTCGTGATTCCATTTTGATGAAAACAAGTTACACAGAGTGCGTTTGATATACGTGATAAGAGAGAACAAAAAATGTCGCACATTTGACGCAATATTAGACAAAATTAAGTGGTAGAACAAAAACAAGAAAGACATAGACAAGATCGGTAACTTACTAAACTAGGCATGTCAAATCAAAACCCCAAAGCCACTCATAATAGTGTTTAGAAATCAACCCCAACTGAACTAGTTAAAACTAAACATGAATATTAAACTTAGGAAGGTTTAAACTCGATAACATCCGACCCATTGAAATTACCATCAATAGCAAAAGCTCCAGTACAACAAAATGTTATGTCCCCTAAAGGGAAAGTGGGTTCGAGATTTCATACCAGAACATTACAACTAATCAAGTCAGCTTACATCAATGTGCATATATACGATCATACGCCCTTTGGTGGAATATATTGCACCCGCTCTTCTTCACAAATAGACTGCAAAAAAGCACAAACAGTAAATATATGCAATATATATGTATATATATATATATGCTTTTTTGGTAAAAAGATGGTTCAGACTGTTGACAGAACCTTCAGATCCTCCGGCAGTGCTTCTGAGACCGCCAATGTGTAGCAGCCAGGAACGTATTTGCCTGCAAAACATTACCGATAACCTCAAATCCTATGTCAATAATTCTCTATGGAAAGAGTGCTGAATGGCAAACTATATTCCACTAAAGGATTGAAAAGTTAACATTTTATGAAAGATAATTGTTCACTGCAACTAAATGACACACATAGTTATATAGCTAGATCATATAGGCAACAACTGAAAAGTCATTCAAGTATAGAGTATACAGCAGGTGGCAGAAGCATGGTACTAGCCCAAAAAGAGGCATGGCCGGAGCATGAACCATAAAATTCTCATAAACCCAAATGCTATTTTAAATTTGCAAGTAAGAGAAATTGCATTCACTTATATTACATCCATTTTAAAGTAAAAACGACTATAGAACATTTACTTGGTAGTTCCTATGAAACAAAAGCAACAATTTGTATATTTCCAAATACAATTTGTGTGCAATAAAAAGAAATGCTAACAAGAGGGTAAAAAGCATATATTATGAGATTATAGAAGGCCTCCATTGGGAGTACGTATTAGAGATGCAGAGTCAAACAAGAAACATATTTTGATATAGAACTGCAAGAACCAAAAAGTTACTGTGTTTCCAAAAGGCACATAGAAGGTAAATACAAAAACAGTGAAAGAAAGATATTGACAATTAAGTTGTGATAACATAATAAAAATAAAACTGAAGTTGGATTGACATTGAAGTCGGAATTGAAGTAAGTTGGTCGAACTTCAAAATAAAGGTCAAAATAGCAGTCCAAAAGTGAAAACAAATATGAAATAACAGCCTTCACTATACATAGGCATACAATAAAAGCTTTTACACAAAACAAAAGACCTGCTTGCTTCTCACAGGGTAAAATTTATATCAATTATTAAAGTTAAGAAAACACATCCAATGTAACATAATCACTGATTTATTTATATATTACTACTTTGACTCTGCCTCTTCATTCTTCAAGTGACTTAATAAGATAGACTGACCCATTTCCAACTTCCTAGATTGCTTGCCTCCACATCTATTCGGTAAAAGGAAGCTTCCAATGCTAGCTTCAGTTCCTAGCAGACAACCCAGGCTTAGGGGCTGTTTGCTAAACACTTACTGCCTCTTACCAGGTAACTAAACACTTATTGCTTCTTACCAATACCGGGCAAGACACGCTTACCAGGTCAGAGATGATGGTCTTTACCAACAATACTAACTGACGATCGTACTTGGTGAGGGTGGTGACTCTTTCTTGGTTGGTTTTTCTGGTTATGAGACGCTTATACTATGGTAACTACTCACATATAGCCATAGTGGTAAAGACGTAAGAACAAAAAAACTATAAATTAAATGTCAATGGATGTTTGATATACGGTTTGACTTAAATCTGACAAGCTCAAGCGTATCAAGTGTTCTCCTATATTTTCATTCTTCTAGAGCAAAGAAACACAATGTGACATCAGTGCATGAAGATGAAGTTCCTTCTAAAACTTTTAGAACTCCTTGGTGTGAAATTCTACTAGAAAAAATAAGTAGTGAACAATATATGAAATCTTATTGATTTTCCTGCCCTCAAGACTTATAGAGTTTGAGATCAATGAATTCTAGTCACCACTCCTCAAACAATTCATCCATCAAGAAAGAGAATCCGTACTTACACATCTGAAGTAGATTCACATTGATAAGAAGCTTAATGCAAATATATCAAAGCAGTTTCTCTATTGTAAAACCATAAGAAATATGAATATAAACAAATATTAGCAACTTGTACATCTACAAGTAATCTCCGATGAGAAGTGAAAATATCACAAAGCAGCTCAAAATGAATCTTAAATTTTACGCACAAACCTATACACATACATATCATGCCATGAAATTACCATGAAATTATCATGAAAAAGATTAAATACATATCATGCCATGAAATTACCATGAAAAAGATTAAAATAGTATGTCATACATTTTATAATATTCTCGACTTTGCAACAAAGCAAGAAATTGTGTGTTTACTCAATAGTAGAGATCCCCCGTTAGTAAATGAAGCATTGGCCCTTAAGCGCCATCAAGAGTCAGATGGTATTAGATTTTTCTGCTGCTTTAGCATTTTTCTACCCAAAGAGACTAATTATCAACTCAGCTATTGCCTTTACCCCAAACCACTTAGGGTGGTCAAAAGATGAATCTGACAAAAATATAAAATAAATTTAACTATGTCGTATTTTTCAGCCATGTTCCAACAATCGGATCATTTTTCCTACTTCCACCTGGGTTATTCTTGCCAAAAATCTACTCTCTTATTTTCTGTGTTCTCCCATACAACTAGCTAATGATGCATATACAGGCCTGTCATATACTAACTCACCATCTGAAGGTTCACCAAATTCTATATCAATTGTAACACGATCACCTTTTTCCAAGTATTCCCATTTCTAACATATCTCTATTTTGAGGGCCCAACTCAGCATTTGGAATTCAGCTACAGTCACGATCCACCATCCTAGCAGGCAGGGTGACAAATTGACAATCTTGAATATAATCCTCTATGAGATAGCATAAGTAAAATCTTCTTCCACGGACCATAAATTTCAAAAAACACAAAAAGATGGAGTATACAATAGGATTAGGAATTAGGCATACCAATTCGAAGCCACCTAGCAGCCCAACTTCTTGCAGGATCCATTACTGAGATGATACTACAGCCAAAGGGAACATTTAGTAAGATGCAAAATACAAAGTGAGCCAGAGATGATGATAAAAAACAACCAGTGGGATGGGGAAGGATTAACAGTGACGATTATACTGAAGTACTTCAAACCTCAATCTAAAACACATGATATCAAAATTCTAAGCTAAAATATATTACCCAACTGAGCCTATAACCAAAGAAAGGTATCAACCAAAATAATCACGTCATTCATTATACCAACCAAAGGGGCGCTCATGTAATTCACATAAATAAAGAAAAGAAGTACCTTCTCTTTTTGTAGAACTGCTGAATTATCTGAAAATCAGAAAACTTCGAAAAAAAATTCTATGTGGTTTTAAAATCATGATGACCTTTTGGTTTCTCCTGTCTAAATTTGTTTTAACAACTCAGATCAATTGTTATTGTAGAAGTCAAATTGGATATCCTTCATTTGCTTATTTGCCACAAATGAATCTTCTATAACTGATTCCTTTAGAGTCGTCGACAACACAGACATAATAGTGAACGTTTCATGCATTCTAAGAAACATATTAAGCTCTAATGGTTTCAATCATTCACACATATACACATAATACACAAATGCTTATGCAGTAATCATTACCCAGTAAAATTAGGTGTAGTACAATCAGCGACACGTTCATGATCTTCGTCCATCTTAAAGAAAGGACAGTTCTCACACCCTGATTCTCGAAACTGCAACACACAACATACAAACGGCCCAATGTAAGCAGCAAAGCACAAATTTCATACACAAATAACAACTTTACAAAGTACAAATTAGGTTGAACTATAAGAACAAAAACCATAAACGGTAATTCAAAACCCTAGTTGGAATTTTAGGCCTGGTAGAATAATGATATTTTGAGAAGAAAAAAAAGAAGTAGCGAAACCTGATCGTAGGTTTTAACGAGGCGGCAACGAAGACATGCTCGAAGTTCATGGCCGAAGCTCGTCGGAATCTGCGCAGCGGTCGTCATCGTTTACCTCCTGCTTTTTTCTCGAAACTTCACCCTCCACGGCGTCGCCGGCTTTATATCAGATATGAAATTCACAATAAAAATACTTTAATGGCAGATTTTATCCCCCTTACTATTAAGACTTCCGTTTTAACCCTATATTTTGAGGTTTTCACCAATTGTGGTCCATGAAATTTTTTATTTGGTTCGATGTATACTAAAAGACGTACCCGCTGCAATACAACGGAATTTAAATATTTTATCAACATTAAATTTAGAAGTCTCGATCTCGTTTAAAATATCAAATTTTCTATCGTTATGAACTTATAAATCGATATTCATTACTTTTACAAAACTCAAGTACAATCATAATTTAAAAAAAGACAAAGTAGCATATTTATGAACCATTTGATTTGAGGAAATGTAAATTATTAAAAAACATTTCGTCAAATCAAATGGTTCCTAAATGTGCTACTTTGTTTTTTTATATAATTATGATTGTACTTGGGTTTTGTAAAAGTAATGGATATCGATTTATAAATTCATAACGATAGACAATTTGATATTTTGAAATAGTTCGAGACTTCCAAAGTTAATGTTGATGAAATGTTTAGATCATGTTGTATTGTAGCGGGTCCGTCTTCTAATATAGTATAGATATAGATAGATAAGGGTGTAAAATGTAAAACTAATTAAAAATAAAATTTTAAGTTTTAAAAATAACTAGGTACATGTTTATCATTTTTAATGATGTTATTAAATCAAAAAATAATCGATATGGTGTTCATTTTTAATGCATTGAAAAAAACAATTATAACCATATAGTTTATAAAAAACGGTCTTCTTTAACATACGCTTGTCAGGGAAGTGTTTATCGGTGTGAGAGTCATTAACATTAGGTTCATTTATCGAACGTTTAAGTTTAACAAAAAGGGTATTTTAGTCATTTACCATAATTTTATTCCAATTCCAAAGCTATATTTCGTGAACGAAACAGACAGATTTCAATTCTTTTAATATATTACATTCCAATTCTGTCAACCAAACAGGTGGTCAAACCTGACAACATTTCATTCCATTTTCTTCAAAGTTAAATTGTATTGACAGATTCCATTTCATCCAAAAACATTTTGCAAACCAAATGCCCTCAAGTATAAATCTGGATTCTCTACCGATGTTAAATAAAACTATAAGAAGTTATGTGTATGATATTTCAAATAACAAAAGCAGTTTCTTCTTTTATAATCTCATGACATTGACCAATTCAAAGTCAATTGAACAAAATTTTGATATTATAAAGCTATCATCAGAAAAACATAAACTAAGAAGGAAATAAGTATATGTATCTGATATAGCCACGGTCGACATCACGCCAAATGAAGGATTAAATAACATCAACAACAGACACACGTAATACGTGAAATATTTAATGATTAGTGTTTTTCTATAAGTTATTATATAATAATATTATGTTATGACTATTATTGTAAGATAGCTTTACTGTTATGATTTTAATTTTTTTTTTAAATTGCTTTGTGTGATACACTGGTTAGAGACATTTAGACATAGGATCGTGCGAGAAAAAACAGTTAAGGTGAGAAGCATAAGAAGAGATCTGAACCCTTGATACTTTAATCTCATACCCACCCATGAATTGCGTCTTAGAAGTGAGTTGATCCGGTGCATCTCGATGCTCCTCATCTCGGTACACATCTCATCCTAATGTGCATCCAAGGGTGAGGACCTCTTCTTACCCTTCTCCGCATAACTTCACTTATCACCGGAGCTCAACCATATATATACATACTCTCTCTCTCTATATATATACACACACACACACACACACACATATATAGGGGCGGTTCAAATGAGAACTCAAATCTGGTTGTAAAACGTGATGATAAATGAGAGCGCGACACGTGTCATATTTAGACCGAATATTCAAAGAAATATTCAGACAAAATAAAGTATTATTCAGTCTGAATAATGCTTATTCACTCTGAATATTTTTTTGATTATTCAGTCTGAATAATCTACATTTAGACACGTGTTGCACTCTCATTTGTCCTCACGTTCACAACTAAATTTGAGTTCGCATTTGAACTTTCCTCTCTATATATCGGATAAATTTATTTAAAAAAATTTAAAAGTTTTAAGTTTATTTATAAAAATAAAATACATGTTTTTACATGCCTTTAATTAATTCATATAAAAGAGTATAAAATCAAAAAAGGTAGGAAAAATGAAAAGACAAACCACACGAACTTAATTCGTAACTTAAGCTATAATCTAATAAAAAAAAAGATAAAAAAAAGTTCAAAGAATTAAAATACTCTTAAGCTAACTAACCTTTTTAACTAGAGTTAGGTAGCGTCTGTTTTTTAAGAGGTGCTTAAGTCTGAAGTCTGGTTTCACTTCTGATTTATAAGAGGTGGTGCTGAAGTCTGAAATCTGAATCAGTTAGACGGTTTGTTTTGACGTCTGAAGTCTGAAATCTGAATCAATAATTGATTTATAAATCCCTAACAATGTGGGTGTACGCAAATAAGAGGAATTAAGTGGTGAGGTTACCACTTTATTTTCAAACTTAAGAGGCTCTGAGAAAAACAAAAAAACAAACAGTCTGAATTTAAAAACGTCTGAATGAATAAGTGATAAGTGGTCATTAAGAGGTAAAATTGAAAAAACAAACAGGGCCTTAGTCTTATTGATGAAAAAAATGGGCGAGGCTAATGGCACTCCTAAGATATGCTAATGATACCCCTACAAAAATGAATCCTTCTTACACATGTCTATGTCAAAACCCTTTTTTCAACTCCCAAAGCTATGAAAGTGCAAGAATTTCCATACACACCACTACTAAATGGGTGCCATTAGCACTCCCCCAATAAAGTAAAATGACAATCACACTGATCAAACAATAATTAGTTTAAAATGGGGACAAAACTTCATAATAAGTGACAACCACAAGGACCAGAAATATAATTACTCTCTTTTGAATGACTAATTTTTATAGGTTATATTTGACAAACTAGAGCATTCCCCAAAATAGAGAAAATGGAAAAAAAAAAAAAAAGGGATTTTGAGCTATTATTTTGCTCCAAGAGTTTCCCCAAAACCATCTCCAAAATGGAGAAAGTAGAAGAGAGAAAGCTCTTTTCTCCAAATATGAAGACCACCCCAAAAATGATTACAAAGTGAGACCATCAATATCAAATTTTGAAAACAAATATTTGGAGAGAGAATAAATTTTTAATAGATGAATGAAATATTTTGTAACAACCACAATTTTAAAATTAAAAGTATTTCATGTCATTGCACTAAAAGTAGCAATTACAAGGCAAAATGGTCCCAAAGTATAAACTTAATCTCATAAGTTCGCAGTGGAAAGTAAATAGCTACTGAGATTTATTACATTCCAACTATTAACTAGGAAACTATCTAAATGAAATAGGACCTCACTTCTAACTCCAAAGCTCACAGCTTCCCTTTACCCTTACTCGAGCTCTCAACCATGTGCTTCCCTGAAAAGGTTTTCAGTTTTATAAAAGAGAGTGTTAGACCATAAGACCTAGTGAATTCCCTCAAAACCACAGTTAAATATGAATAACATTTATAAGATAAAAGGTTAGTCATGAATATTAACTCACACATGCACACACTTTAAATGTACCTGTTGCAACGATAATTCACACTGTTAGTCACACACACCGTGACTATTAAACGGGCCCACACTTGCCCAAAGGTCGGGTACACACTTCCGTAAATGAATGGTTTAAGTATTAAGAAAAATAAAACATTCATTTGAAATTTAAGCACATGAAGGGAACTCACCTGATTGCCAAGCCTAGATTGCTCGTCTCAAACTACGATCACACCAACCGAACACCTGAGATTGTTGATTGGTTCTTTACTCCCTTGCAAATTGCAATTCCTTCTCTTATCTTCTCTTTTCTCCAAAATTGCACACACTAAAACACACACATTTGCACCGGCCGACTTATTCCAAATGAGGAGGATTTTCAAACCCTTACTGACCCATATTTACACATTCAGTCCTTGAAGTTTAGGAAGTTAGGCTCCACTATCCAAATTGCAAATGTTATTACAAATAAATAGATTTCGGGTTATTACAACTCACCCCCTTAAAAGAATTTCGTCCCGAAATTCATCAAGCGAATAGCTGAGGGTATTTGGCCCTCATTTCCGATTCCGGTTCCCACATTACATCTTTCCCTTTATGAAACCTCCAATGCACCTTCACAAGCACAATCTCTTTGTTTCTCAACTTCCTAATCTTTCGATCCATGATCGCTTCCGGTTCCTCCGCATATTCCAACCTTTCATCAACTTGAATATCTTGTAGTGGTACTGACACACCCGTGTCTGCTAAGCATTTACGTAAATTAGATACATGAAACGTGTTATGGATGCCGTGAAGTTTCTCCGGAAGGTCCAACTTGTAAGCCACCGCACCCCCCCCCCCCCGTGCTTTTATAACAAACGGTCCTATATACCGAGGACTCAATTTCCCTCTCTTCCCAAAATGCACCACCCCTTTCCAAGGTGAGATCTTCAACATGACTTTGTCATTCACTTGAAACTCAATCAGTTTTCTCCTCCTATCTGCATATGTCTTCTGTCGGTTTTGAGCCACTTTCAACTTCTTACGAATCTGCCCTATCTTGTCGGCAGTGGTCTGAACAATTTACGGGCCGACTAGTTGTTTTTCCTCCACTTCATTCCAACACAAAGGTGTTCTACACTTGCGTCCATACAACGCCTCATACGGTGCCGCTTGAATACTCGCATGATAGCTATTATTGTACGAGAATTCAATCAACGGTAAGTGCGTCTCCCAGGAACCACCAAAATCAATCACACAAGCCCTAAGCATATCTTCCAAGGTTTGAATTATCCTCTCACTCTGTCCATCCGTCTGTGGATGATAAGCAGTGCTCAAATTCAATTGTGTTCCTAACTCCTTTTGGAAACTTTCCCAAAATGCCGATGTGAAATGGCTATCCCGATCCGAGACTATGGACGTTGGTACACCATGTCTAACTCATTCGATGTACAATCTAGCTAACTTCTCCATTAGGTACGTCTCCTTACACGGTAAGAAATGGGCCGACTTGGTGAGATGGTCCACTATCTCCCAAATGGCATCGTACCCTTTTGGTGTTCTAGGAAACTTTGTAACAAAGTCCATCGTTATGTTATCCTACTTCCACACCGGAATATCCAAAGGTTGAAGTTTCCCATAAGGCCTTTGGTGTTCCGCCTTGACTTGCAAACATGCCAAGCATCTTTCCACATAGTGAGCTATGTCTTTCTTCATTCCCGACCACCAATAATACTGTCGCAAATCCCTATACATCTTGTTTGGGCACGGATGTACCGAATATCGCGACTTATGCGCTTCCTCTAACACTTTCTCATGTAAATCACCAAGCTTAGGTACCCACACACGGTCACCCAAACATTTCACACTTTTATTGTCGTGCACCAACAACGACACACTTCCTACGATCCTTTCACTTTTTAGATATTCTTCTAAAAGAGCTTCATCGTGAACCTTCTTGATTTATTCCAAGATAGCAGGTGACGCCTCGACTTTAAAAGCCACTACCTTGGTCGACTCCCCTCTATCCTTTTGGCTTAAAGCATCGGTTACCACATTTGCCTTCCCCGGATGGTAAAGGATCTCACAGTCATAATCATTCAGTAACTCAACCCATCTTCTCTGTCTCATATTCAACTCCTTTTGATCAAACAAGTGTTTGAGACTCTTATGATCGGTATAGATTTGACACTTCACCCCATAGAGGTAACACCACCAAATCTTAAGCGCGAAAACTACCGCCGCTAACTCCATGTCGTGAGTAGGGTCGTTTCTTTCATGATCCTTCAATTGTCGTGAAGCGTATGCAATCACCTTCCCATGTGGCATTAGCACACATCCCAATCATAACTTTGATGCATCACTATAAATTACGAACCCTTCCATTCCGTCCTGTAACGATAAAACTGGGGCACTACTCAACTTTTCTTTCAACAAACTAAACGGCGACTCTTGAGCTTCGGTCCACACAAACTTGACATTTTTTTTACTCAAAGAGGTCAACAGTGTTGCTACCCATGAAAAGTATTGCATGAACTTCCGGTATGTAATAACCCAATTCTTTTAATCATGTTTGGGGGCCCTAGTTTCAAATTGATGGGCTGGTGGCCCTTGAGGGTTTAAGCCCACAATATATAAGAATGTTGGAAGGAGGTTTCTCCTCATTGTAGCCCCATTTTCAAAATTTTATTGTGTGTGAAATGTGTGTGGAAACGTAAGAAGCAAGGGAAAGGGAGAAGAGGAGCAAGGCAATCACTCTTTGGGAAAAAGGATCAAGAGTAGTGACTAATGTCAGGTATGAAACTTCATCTTCTTCATCGTATTGCATTGTTGGGTCAATTGGATGGTTAGAACCTTGGGTTTTATATGTGGGTTGTTGTTTTGGATGGTAGAAATGAGTTTACAATCCATCTTTGTGGAATATTATGTTGCCATTGAGTTTTCTTCATGTTTGGTATATCTCATTTCATCTCAAGGGTTTGAAATCAATCAAAAACCTCCATGGATGAGTTTTAATCATCAATGAGGCTTTTAATCCATGGATTCCCATGTTTGGAATGGATGGATAAATGTTTGGGGATAGTTCTTAAGTGTTTTGGGTGAGTTTTAAGTCATAACATGGAAGGAAATCGATTTGGGTTTTGGTTTTGGCTTCTTCTTCATGAGATGGGTTTTTGCAGGCAAAACAGTGAACAAAGCGGGTCTTCGGCGGGTCTAGACTGGCTTAAGACTAGCTTTGTCGGCTGTTGAGAATTTTCAGTTTTTCATTTAAGTCCAGTTAGGGGTCGTAGCTTGATTCTTGTTTGAGGGGTTTATAAATGAGTCTTTTAGGGTTACTTTGGGTTTGTGAACTCATGATTTGGTAACCTAAAGTCAGGTATTCGGTTTGGGAATTCGTAAGACAAAAGTATGCTTAGAGGCTTGGCATTCAGGTGAGTTCCCTTGACTTTTAAAATACACACTTTGTAATGGCATTATAAGCTACACTGATTATGGTATTTGAATTCGTAAGCATGTTTTAATTCATTAATAAATGTTTTATAAAATGCTTGGTTCGAGATGTTGGATTATATCATGATATATGTGGTTGCTTGGACATGCATAATAGTTGTAGTGTACCTTGAGAATTTGCAAATCTATTGGGAGTTAACATCCGTGTACCTCGAATTTATTTCGTGGGTACATTGGACAGGCACCATTTTGGGCCACTTATTAGAGTCGCACGAGGAATTGTGCGAACATATAGCTTAGTCGCATGGGGAGTTGTGCAACAAGTGTTGGTCTACGACTATTGTGCATGATCCAATTTGTGAGTTTTCTTAAGTCCATTTATTTAAACTGTTGTGTATAATTGTGGCTTTGTGGGGAACTCAAGACCTTTCGGTTTAACCCTCGCTTTCAAAACTAAAATCATTTTCAGATAAGGAATGTTGTTGAGAGCTCTTCTAAGGGCAAGGGGAAGCTTTGAGCCGATCGCTAAAGAAGGATCGGATGGCTTAGAGTTTGGCTTAGTTAGAAAATTCTCAGTTGTGGTCGGTTGTTCTTCCGTTGCAAGTACCTTGAAATGTAGTTCATTTTAGAACTACATGTAAGATTGTTGGTTGATATTTCAGTATTTGTCTTTATGGATTTTGGGTCGTTACAAGTGGTATCAGAGCCTTAGTTTAAGTGAATTAGGTGACTGAAAGGTGCCTAGTCTTCGACTGTAGGAGTTAGAAACACAACTGAGATATAGGGAGCCGTAGGGAAGACCTCAATAGGGACACGTTGATATGGTACTAAGGACTCACATGTAAGGTAAGTTTAGAATTACATCTGGCCAATGTAATTTTGAGCTTACAGGTATATGGGTGTGCTTGATTTACCATACTAACCAATAATTGTTGGATTAGGAGTGGTTTATGTATAGCAACTCAATGTTTCTTTTGAGGCAAGTTTGAGTAAAGTTGTTGAGATTCGAGAAGAAGTTTATATTTATCAGCGATTCAGTCAATGATAGTAGGTCAGTGTTCAAGGAGGAAAGTGTGATGGTTTAAGGGTATACTTCTAGTTTCTAGGGTGTTTCCTGTTTGTGGGTTTGAGCCGATGGATTGGATGATTTAGGAGGAAAAGTATATACGGGGATGTATGTTCCACCGGAACGTGAGTGGAATCAGTGAGTTGTCTGATGCCTTAAGTTCACAACAGTTACAATAAAGATTTATTTGGAGTGAGCCAATCAGTAATTCGGAGAGTGAAGAAAAGATAAGTAGAAATAGAAATGTACGATTAAATGTCTATAAACGGGTCAAGGTTGTTGAAATTGGGTGATTAACATGTTAATGATCAGATTGGAAACGGTATGAGAAGGACACTTGAGCATGTCATAGGGAGCATGTTCCGAAAGTTACATTAATCGTGTAAACACAATTGTTTGGCTCATAGCAATAAACGTTAAGGAGAAGTTGTTACCAAGGTAAAACTTATGGACGTATTTCGAGTAAAGGTCCCTCAACCGTAAGACGAGTTTCATGCATCATGTTTCGTATTGAATATCATAAGTCACTCCATTCTGAAATTATATTTATGCATGTTGAGTTTCATGGTTTTGGAAGAACAAATTATTACATGTAGACATAGAGTCTATATTTGAAATATACAAACGTTTTCTTGTTGCACATTATTCATTTTAGAACTACATGTTAGATTGTTGTGTGATATTTAAGTATTTGTATTTATGGATTTTGGGTCGTTACACGGTACTACCCCGCTAAACCTAAGAAACTTCTCACTTCTGATGGTGTTCTCGGTGGCTCCCAACTCTTGATAACCTCTATCTTTGTTGGATCCACTTTGATTCTGCCTTCGGACACCACATGTCCTACAAACTGAACTTCTTGCAACCAAAACTCACACTTTGAAAACTTTGCATAAAGCTTCTCACGCTTTAGCAATTCCAACACTAGACGAAGATGTCCTTTATGCTCACTTTTCGTCCGAGGGTAGATCAAAATGTCATCGATGAAGACAATTACACGCTTGTCTAACAACGAACCACACACATGATTCATCAAATCCATAAACGTCGTCGGAGCATTGGTCAAGACAAAAGGCATAACCAAAAACTCGCAGTGACCATACCTCGTTCGGAAAGCAGTTTTACATACATCTTCCTCTCTCACTTTCAACTGATGATTACCGGACCACAAATCAATCTTCGAAAAGTATCCTTGGAGTTGATCGAACAAATCATCTATCCTAGGTAACAGATATTTATTCTTGATCTTCACCTTGTTCAACTCACGGTAATCTATACACATTCTCATAGACCCGTCTTTCTTCTTAACAAATAGCACCAGTGCTCCCCACGGTGATGTACTAGGGCGTATAAAACCCTTATCAAGCAACTCTTGAAGTCGTGTCATCATCTCTTTCATTTTCGTGGGTGCTAATCGATATGGTGCATGAGCTATTGGTGCAGCCCCGGGTACAAAGTCGATTCTAAATTCCACTTGACGATCCGGAGGTAATCCGACAAGATCATCGGGAAATACCTCGGGATAATATTTCACTACGGGTACTTCTTGCACTCCCTTCTTCTCTCTTTCCGCATCAATCATATAATCCATGAACCCTCGACATTCTTTTGCTAAACATTGCCTAGCCTTTAGCATGGATATAACGCACGACTTCCTCTCACTTCGATCACCATAGATCACGACTTCTCTTCCTTCCGGTAAGGTGATCCGGATTAATTTCTTTTTACACACAATGTACGCATTATTGCTTGCCAACCAATCCATTCCCACAATCACATCAAATTCACTCATCGCCATTGGGTATAACAACAATGGGATAAGACAATCCTCTATATCAATACTACAACCTTCTAAAACTTTCTTCATCAAAACCCGCCTATCATCGGCGATTTCTATCTCGAACCTATGATCCAACCGTTTGAGTTTGACATTCAAGATCCCCATAAAAGTAGTTGATACAAATGAAAGGTTCGTGAATCAAATAACACCTTGGCAAACTTTGAATTAATAAGAAAGGTACATGTCACCACATTAGGTGCCTCCTCCGCTTTAGTAGCAGTCATCTGAAAAGCCCGCACTTGAGCTCGTGGAGCTTCCACTTTCTTCTCCATTCAACCGCCACGTCCACCACCAAAGTTGCTCACCACCCCTCTCTTCAGTTGAGGGTAATCTGTCCTCAAAATGTGCCAAAGATCCACACCGATAACATGCTCTTGAGTTGGGACATTCTCTAGCCATATGTCCCATCTTTCCACACTTGAAACACCCTTTTGATTCTAAAGCACAATATCCACGGTGTACACGGTTACACTTCCCACACGGTTTCTCCCCAAATCTTTGGCTACCACGATTGTGATACTTCAAGAACTTGGCTTTCTTGGAATTGTTTGGTGCTCCTTCCCACTTCATCTTTTCGGTACCCTTTTCCATCAATTGACGATTCTTCTCTCTCTCGGTTATCTCGGCCGCATCAACCGCCAATTGAAAAGTTGACGTGTTCATTGTCATCACCAATTCCTTTATCGAAGCTTTTAAACCCCAAATGTACCGATCCACCATTCATTACTCGGTTGAAACATATGCCTCCACAAAACGGGGCTTCTCTAAGAATTTTGCGGTGTACTCTTGGACAGTCATGTCTCCTTGCTATAGATGCAAGAACTCTTCCTCAAGTTTCCTTATAGCGGTTTTAGGACAATACTTGTTTTTGAATAAGTCCACAAATTTCTCCCACGAAGTCTTTTTAGCCGCTCCCGCACCAATCTTTCCGCTCTCTAAATCCCACCAACAATGAGCTTCCGCCTTAAGCATAGTAGTAGCATGTAGCACCTTGTCATTTTCCACACACTCACTAGTATCAAACACTACCTCCATTTCCCTAACCCATTGCAAAGGCAACACCGGGTTACGTTCTCCCGTGTAGTAGGAGGTTTGCATGTTAGGAATGTCTTATAAGTGCGCCGTTTCGTCACTTCACTTGGTTTCTCTACTTCGGGGGTAGTCTTGTGAGATGAGCTTCCAAGGCCTCCATCCCCTTTAGACCCCTTCACACCATCATCTTCACATGGAATCGTTGCATCCGAAGATTGGGTTTACCCATCAAAGCTTGAATGGCTGCCTCAAGCTTCCCCATTCCCGCGTTAAAGTCTTCTTTGGTCACAAACTCTTATGTATGGTTGCAACCCATTCCTCTACCACGTCCTCTACCACGCACACTTACAGAACCTTCTTGGATTGACTCCACTGGCTCATTTAGCGGCTCGGTTGCCACTCCACGACCACATGTACGACCCCTACCTCGGCCTCGTGCCCCACCCTCAAGGGCTCCCACAAAAACTGCGCCTCCTCAGGTTCCACGACCCCTTCCTCTACCCCTCCCATGGGTATTCAAAACTCCTTCAGTTACAACTTGATCTGGTTGAGTGTTCCCGATTGGAGGATCTCCTCCCGCAGGTGTCACTGTTGCCGATCTCACTGAACCATGCGCCATACTTCTTGCTTCTGAACTGAACATAACATAAGAGACAACAGTTAGATCATAACAAGGTATTCAAGTACCTTCATGTACCTGTAAATTCACAATGACATCGGCCAAATGTGATTTTGAATTTACCTTACACGTTAGTCCTTTCTATCCTATCATTACTCTCACCGGTTAAACCATACTCCACTCATTTCTACTTAAATCTCAGTCTCATATGTCCCTTAGTCTAAGTCTAGATGCTCCTTGAACACCTAATTCTCTTAAACTAGGGCTCTAATACCACTTGTAACAACCATAATTCTAAAATTAAAGGTATTTCATGCCATTGCACTAAAAGTAGCAATTACAAGGCAAAGGCCCCAAAGTATAAACTTAATCTCATAAGTTCGCAACGGAAAGTAAATAGCTACTGAGATTTATTACATCCAACTATTAACTAGGCAACCATCTAAACGAAATAGCGCCTCACTTCTAACTCCAAAGCTTACAGCTTCCTTTTACCCTTACTCGAGCTCTTAACCATGTGATTCCCTGAAAAGGTTTTCAATTTTATAAAAAAAGAGGGTTAGACCATAAGGCCTAGTGAATTCCCTCAAAACCACAGTTAAATATGCATGACATTTATAAGATAAAGGTTAGTCATGAATATTAACTCACACATGCACACACTTTAAATGTACCTGTTGCAATGGTAATTGTTGTAAAAGTATTGCTACCCTTAAAAATCAACACTAAAATAGATCTCGGCGTAAGTGTTAGTCCCCAAGGAGAGATGGCTAACTAAGAGAGGGTTTTGTAGAAGGGGGGGTTGAATATAAAACACACAGAATATACTCTTTTTTAAATTTTTTAATATAAATATTAAAAATTTACACACAGATAGTTTGATGCGGAAAAGAACAGACACACTATTCTATCAAACTAAACACACAGATAACAGTAATTAACTTATACACTAAGGAAGTTAAAACAATACTGTTATAGCACACAGCTTTGCCACAGTCACACAAATAATCACTCTGAAGATTTGTTGAAAACGTGAGATTTCTGGGAAGGACTTCATCTCCTTTTATAGTGCCCAAGCATGGGATGCAAGTGGACAGCTGTCAAGGTTTTATTAGCTGGAAGATTATCTGCTGGACAAAGGAAGAGACCACTTCCTTTGTACTAGAATAATGGATGAACCATTCCTTGTAGCACGTAATGTCAGATAACTTTATCTTCTTTTCTTCATGCTCTGTGAAGTCCCATCAAACCTTTTAGCTAAAAGACAAATATTCCTTTTATAAGAATAAAAGAGAATGTCTTTATTTAAGGCTTGATGCTCAAGTTCTTGCTGGCTCACGTGTCTTGCAATTGATGTGAGTCAAGAACTTATCTCTTTGAAATTGCTAAGTGATACATCACACTATGTATCACATCGGTGGATACCTTGTAAGGCTGGAATTGATAAGTGTACACTTTGCTTGATAGACTTCATATTTCACTAAATGCCAAAAGTGTACACCCTTGAACTTGTGACTTGATATCACAGCCTTAGAAAATATACCTGCAATTTCAGTGACCAAGATTATAGTGTCGGTGACCATGACATCAAACTTGATGACCTCATCTTATTTGATGTCCTTAGTACTTTTGATGACTTTTGAGTGTACCATCGGTGACCCACTATATTGGTGACCCAATCTTGACTTGGCAAAATGATCTGAATATTGAAGTTGGTTGATACATCCAAAATTCCACTTTTTGATGTACAACCCTTGATTGAATAGCCTTTGACTCTTCAATACTTGAAGCATATTTCAGACCTTCAAAAGAACCTGTAAAAGTTCATTCATACAAAGGAAGGTGGTTCATCACCAAATCATCGGTGACCCAACAATCTCCCCCTATTTGATGATGATACCTGTAAGTTAGAAAAGAATTCTTTTTGACCCTTTTTATTTTTCTTTTGGGTTCTTTTGACTCAGATTTTTTTTTTAACTGAGTATGTACAGTATAAGTATAAGAATAAATGTAAGTATAAGTATGTGCAAGAAAAATAAAAATATTAACAAGAATTTTTAAGAAAGAAGAGTATGAACTTTTATTAACAAACACACAGCTTTGAAAAATAAAGTTCACACTATATGAAAACTATTCAGGGAGTGGGTTCTCTTCTTTTTAGCTCATCCAAGATAAGCCTAGTGATCCCATGGTCTTCAACCGGAGGTACTCCTAGAATAGCAGAGAGGAAGGAGCTGTGAGCCTTGGGATGTCAGAAGCTCTGAAGAAACCGATGTTTCCAAAGATGTCTTCAAAGAAAACCCCAAGCTCAGGAGTAGTCAGCATGGTTTGCTCCGGGTAAGCAATAGGAATAGGAATGGAAAGATCTATACCCGAAGCATTTATCTGGATGCCTCTTTCATGAAGCATAACAAAGTGTCCCTTCTTCTTGTTTTTAGGAGCAGTGATGACCTCTCCTTTAAGGCCCTGTTGTATGAAGTACATTTGTTGTGCTTCAAGATATGTCACAAGAATATCATTCTCCTTTTGAATGTTGAGCATCTTGATGAATAGTTTTCTGAGAATATTTAGTACCAGCTCCTTGTACTTGCTTTTGCTCTTGGAGATACATTTGCCAACTTCCATCCATTCAGTCATCCCAAGAACTTCCAACCATTCAGCTTCATATACCTTTGAGAGAGTGTCAGCTCTCTTAAGGGTGACAAGTAACTTTGGAGAATTTTTGGTTGGAGGTTGGATGGTGGAACTGATAATCTTGGAATCATCCTTCCTGTTCTTCAATCTCCATTTAAACCACTATACTTCATTTGCCTTCTTGGCTTCATCAAGCATCTTTGCAGCTTCAGATTTCTTTTTAATATTTTCAAGCTCATCTTTTTGAGCTTGAATTGCATCGGTGACTTTGGCATGAACAGCTTCATCATGAGCTAGCTTGAGTACATTAGTCTGATCATACTCAAGCTGAGCCTTGATAGCTTCTTCTTTTTCAGCTTCAGTGCGAATTACCCCAAGAGGATCGGTGGGTAATGAAGCAGGCTTAAGTCTAAGAGTGTCTGCTTGAGAATCTCTCATCCTTTTCCTTCTCCTTTTCTCTTCCTGTTGATCTTCAAAGGAAACTGGCTTCTTTCCTTTGGCTTTTTCTTTTCTTTTCTTCTCTTCTTCAGTTTCAAGGGGTTGAGCACTGATACTCTCCCCCTCAATAGCTGCTCCGGGTAACTCGGTGACCAAAGGAACAGAGACAGTGGAGACCACGTGAGGAGTCACCTCGGTGACCAGATGGGTCACGTCGGTGACCGTGGCCACACCACCATCGGTGGATGGACCAATGTCGGCGGCTGCAGGGGCAGGGGCAGCGTCGGCGGCTGTGGAGGTGGTAGCATTGGTCTTCTTATTTTTCTCCCCCTCAGTGGTTGAACCCTTGAAACCCACTGAAGAGAGAAAAGTCTCGATCTTTTCTATATCAGAAGCCATGGAATTCATTTTTCTTTCAATTCTTTGAAGAACAAATCTGTCTTGCTCTTGAAAGAAGGATCCATCCACATCAAGCTCAATAGTCGGAGGAGAAATTGTAATCTTGTCAATTTTGGTGAGAATAGTGGCAAGAGACTCCATAATGTTCTCTTGAGAAGTAGAAAGAGAAGCCAGTCTTTCCAAGTCTTTGGCTGCTTGATCTTCCAAAGTTTCCACCCGACGTATAGTGTCACGGGTAAAGCTGGTGAAAGCTTGGAGAAGATCATCTCCTTGTTTGGAAGACATGGGAGCAGAAGGTTGAGGTTGTGGTGGTTGATCAGCATCATCATCACTGGAAGAGTAATCCACCAAACCTGTAGGTTTTCTTGGGGGGGGGGGGATTTAGGAGATGTGGGGGAGACACGTTTAGGAGAGTGTCTATGAGGGGATTCCTCAGTAATGGGTTCCTTCACAACCTTGGTACGTACGGGAGACGTATGTGTCCAAGGTGTAGTGTCAGAAAAAAGAAAATCAGTAAATTGGGAAGCTCCATCAAATGCATCTGGTTGTGATGCACTCTCATGTGGAGTAAGGAAAGGGAGCTGTGAGAGCTCACGGGGTGGAGAAGAGGCAGCTTGGATGGGAAGTCCAAGTCTTCTTCATCAACTAAAGAGAAAGTTGATGAAGCAATAATAGGGATGTGCCTTTTTACAACCATGTCCTTTTGGGAGGGCATGGAGGAGCTTGGTTGGGTTAACTGGTCCTTGGGTCGGGTAGGAATCTTTTCAACACTTACTAACTTTTGGGAGTTAGTAGGTGGCTTGTGAGGTGAGACCCTTTGGGTACCCTTAGACTTCTTTGAGGAAGTCTTTGGGGGGCTTTTAGAGTGTCTCCGCTTTTGGGACTTAGATGCTTGGGTAGAAGCCAAAGGTTCTTTTGGCTTCGTAGCATCGGTGGGTGCGGAGGTAGATGTGCCCGACGCTTTGGATCTCTTACGAGATTTGGGCACATCAGTTACTCTAGGTGCAGAAGGAGTAGAAGACATACCTGAGGTCCTTTGCAGACGGGGCTCATTTTCTCCCCAAGATAGAGTTGCATTCCTTGCAAACTCAATCATAGATGGTCGGAGAGGGTTGTCTGATGCTAAGACAGCCTTTTTCATAATTTGATTTCCCACTTGATGAAGAGGGAGATCGTATATGATGTCATCTCTTTTCTCTAATTTATCTGCCAACTTTGCATGAATAATAAGAGAGAAAAGTCGCTGAAATGGTACCTGAGGACGTCGGATGGTAGAGAAGGAGGAGATCATTTCATTGAAGAAATAGCTTGTAAAGTCTATCCTCCTTTGAAATATTAGAGCATGTGCCAATTCTGTCACTTGGGAAGGTGACTGATCCGGGCCACCTGTCTTCTTGCTCAGGCACAGAATTAGATGAGCAAAAAGGAAGTTCCATATGTTTCCCATATTCTTGCGCAGTAAAGTACATGGACCCTTTGACTTTGAATCCTTCTTCTCTTCTAAGTAGTTCAAAACAGCCACCACTTGTTGGTGTTCATTTCCAAGAGGAAATGTTTCATATGAATCATAAGTGGGAAGCCTAAGGATGTTTCGAACATCTTCAACATCAAAAGCCACATCATGTTCATCATTGCTGAGAACAGATGCAAGTATTTGATCTGTAGAAGCATCAAAAGTACATGATAGCCAAAAGTTTCCAAGAAGAAACTTACTCATCTTGGGTTTTGCTGTCAGAGCATATTGGAGAGGGCACCTTTGAAGGAACCAACAGATATCATTGTACTCTGGATGGGCATTATCAACTCCTATTCTTCCAAAGTAATTGCATGCAGGAAAGGAGAGAGATCCAAATGTCATTGTTTGTTCTTCTGAAATTCTTGAAGGAGAAGCCATTGAAGAGGATGGGAGTTGCAGGTTTGAAGTTTTTGCTTTTGAAGGTGAAGGAGAGTGGGTGCGAGAAAGGTGGTGAAGTAGTGGGGGAAGAGGTTATATATGAGAGGGAAATTTCAATTTTCAAAAATAATGATTACTTTTGGTGATTGAAAGGTCAGAATTCTAGGGGTTTTAGGATTGAATTCGACGCATGTACTGACATTGATGATGTCATTAGGGCTAAGAACAAAGAATCTTGCTTATCAAGAGTGGTAAGTCAAGAGTTATCTTTAATGGGTTAAGAATATGAAGGGTTTGTAACGGTTACCTCAATGAGAGTACAACGTCGGTGGTTCGAGGTGTCGGTGGTTAGAAGCTTAGGGAAAACGTCGGTGGTTGGTCTGAGAGAGGGAGAGACGTCGGTGGATGAGGGTGAGTCGATGTCGGTGGCTAAGGGAGACTCGGTGGCTTAACGTCGGTGGCTGAGATGTGATTGTCGGAAAGTGATGACGTCAGCAAATGAGACGTCGGTGGCTAGATTGAGACTCGATGGCTCGACTCGGTGGCTCGACGTCAGCAAGACGTCGGTGGTTAGGGCAAAGGTGGGTGTATCGGTGGCTCGTCGGAAGGTGATTACGGTGTTGTCGCCGTCGGTGGGTGTCGGTGGCTTGGCGATGGTGGTTGTCGGAAAGAGGAGCGACGGTGGCGGTGGATAGGGTTAGGGTTTGAGAGAGATAAAAGAAAATAGTTTGGGGAGAGAGAGAGAGGACACGTCGGTGACTGAGTCACCGACTTTATACATATATATATATTTATATTTATATTTTCTTTTTCTTTTTATATTATTTTCTTATATTTATAAATATAATATAATTTATAAATATATATAATATATATATATAACATATAACATATATAAGTTATAAATATATAAATGTATATAGTATATATATATGGAATATATATATATATATATATATAAAACATACATTATATATAAATATAAAATATATTAGTCTATGTTTACCATACCTAATTCACCAATGAGGAACTTGAACCTTGCTTCATCAAGGGGCTTTGTGAACAGATCAGCTAATTGATAATCAGTGGGAATGAAGTGAAGCTCCACATCACCTTTAGAGACATGATCTCTTATAAAGTGATACCTGATATCAATGTGCTTGGATCTTGAATGAAGCACAGGGTTGTTGGCAATGGCTATTGCACTTGAGTTGTCACACGTTATTGGGATTTTTGAGAAAATCTGATTATAATCACACAACTGATTTTTCATCCACAATATTTGTGCACAACAACTTCCAGCAGCCACGTACTCTGCTTCAGCAGTAGATGTAGACACCGAATGTTGTTTCTTACTTGACCAGCTCACAAGCTTTCCACCAAGTAACTGGCAACTTCCGGTTGTACTTTTTCTGTCTATTTTTGAACCTGCAAAATCAGAATCAGAGTACTCGATGAGATCAAAACCTGAGTCTTTGGGATACCAAAGACCCAGATTTATGGTACCTTTCAGATACCTAAAAATCATTTTCACAGCAGCCAGATGTGATTCTTTAGGATTTGCTTGGTATCGGGCACATAAACAAGTAGCAAACATAATGTCAGGTCTACTTGCAGTCAGATAAAGAAGGGATCCTATCATGGCTCTATAATTTGTAATATTAACAGAAATGCCATCAGGATCAGAAAAGAGTCTAAGAGGAGGAGCCATAGGAGTTTTCATGGTAGAGCAAGTATCAAATTGAAACTTTTTCAGAAGATCCTTAATGTATTTACTTTGATTTATGAAAATACCTTCTGGAGACTGTTTTACTTGCAAACCAAGAAAGAAAGTTAACTCCCCCATCATGCTCATTTCATACTCTTTTTGCATTAGGGAGCTAAACTCATCACACAAGGATTCATCGGTGGCTCCAAAAATAATATCATCAACATAGATTTGAACAAGAATGATATTACCTTGTGATTTCTTGAAGAAGAGAGTGTTGTCAACCTTGCCTCGTATATACTTATTTCTAAGTAGATATTCTGAGAGAGTGTCATACCAGGCATGAGGAGTTTGCTTCAGTCCATACAGAGCTTTATCCAGCCTATACACATGATATGGATGGACTGGATCTTCAAACCCAGGAGGTTGCTTCACATATACTTCTTCAGCTAATTCACCATTCAGGAAGGCACTTTTGACATCCATTTGGAATACCCGAAAATTCTTGTAAGCTGCATGGGCAAGAAATATTCGGATAGCTTCCAATTTGGCAACAGGAGCAAAAGTTTCATCATAATCAATTCCTTCCTCTTGCCGATATCCTTGAGCAACCAGCCTTGCTTTGTTCTTTATGACAGTTCCTTCTTCGTCCATCTTGTTTCGAAACACCCATTTTGTTCCAATAATAGTTTTGTTGGATGGACGAGGAACTAACTTCCAGAATTTGTTTCTCTCAAATTGTGAGAGTTCTTCTTGCATGGCAATTACCCAACTAGGATCAGCTAGGGCTTCATTTATCAGCTTAGGCTCAACAATGGAAACAAAGTTGACATATAAGCACAGATTTCTTATGCCTCTTCTAGTTTTACACCAACTTGTGGATCACCTATGATTTGATCTATTGGATGATCCATGGTCCACTTTAGTGCAGGAGGTAAGGTAGGAGGTAGAGAAGAGGATGAGGTAGGAATTTGAGATGGTGAAGATAGGTTTGTGGGAGATATGGTGTTTTGTTGGGTAAGGTCTTTTGTAGAGTTAGTTTCAGGAGGTGGAGAAGAAAGAGAAGGTTCTGAAGGTAAGGTGGTGTTTATGGGAGGCTGAGAAGAGTGGCTATCTGGAGGATTGGGTTGAGAGGAGGATGGAATTTCACCAACACATGAATTTATCCATAGGTATAATTCTTCTTCATCACAAGATAATGAAGAAGTTTCAAACTCATCAAACTTCACATGCATGGATTCATCTATGCATTGTCTTCTTAGGTTGAAGATTCTAAAGGCTCTTGAGGAGAGAGAATAGCCCATGAAAATTCTATCATCAGACTTCGGATCAAACTTTCCAAGTTGTTCCCTGTCATTTAGCATGTGACATGCACAGCCAAACACATGGAAGAAGTCAACTGCAGGTTTCCTACCATGGAAAACTTCATAAGGAGTCTTGTCATGCCTTTTGACTATGATAGACCTATTTTGAGTAAAGCATGCAGTGTTAACTGCTTCACATAGTGTTCTATTCTTTCTCTCAACAACACCATTTTGCTGAGGAGTGCGTACGACAGAAAAATTCTGAGAAATTCCTTTTAGGTCAAAGAAATCTTCCAGAGCAGCATTTTTGAATTCTGTGCCATTATCACTTCTGAAAGACTTCACCAGTTTACCATTCAAATTTTCAATCTTTCTTGTAAACCTGATGATTTCTTCAGCAGCATCACTCTTGTGTTTCAGAAAGAACACCCAAGTATATCTAGAGAATTATCGACGATTACTAGCATATACTTTTTACCACCCAGACTGGGTGTGCTTACTGGACCACATAGATCCATGTGAAGCATTTGAAGAGGTTGAGAGATAGAAGAACATTGTTTTGTTTTAAAGGAAGTTCTGGTGAGTTTTCCTTTTTCACATGCTCCACACAGCTTTTCTTTTTCAAAAACTATTTTTGGCATTCCAACAACCAGTTCCTTGTTGGAGAGTTTGTTCAAGGTTTTAAAGTTTAGATGAGAGAACCTTTTATGCCACAGCCAATTTGTTTGGCTAGTTCTTGAGAGAGGAGACACACAACTTCTCCTATTGCATTTTCCTTCATGTTGATTATGTACACGTCATTCAGTCGGGTTCCTGCTAGTACAATCTTGTTCTGTACATCAAAGACCAAGCACACACATAGCTGGAACATGACCTTATAGCCCAAATCACATATTTGGCTGATGCTTAGAAGATTGTACATTAGCCCTTCAATATGAGCTACTATGGAAAAAGTGATGGTTCCATTTGAAATGGTACCATATCCTTTGGTGACCCCTTTTCTATTTCCTCCAAAGAAAACAGTGGGTCCCTTTTCTTTTGAGAAGTTAGAGAGAAGAAGTTTGTTTCCGGTCATATGTCTTGAACACCCACTGTCCATGTACCATATGTGATCTTTATTTGGTACCTGCACAGAAACAAATTTAGACTTTTGGTACCCATTTTGAGGTGGGTCCTTTGGGATTAGAAGGCATTTTAGTTTTGCAAAGATCCAAATCTTTTGGGCAATTTTTAGCAAGATGAAGAGTGTTGCCACAATTATAGCACTTCTTTAAAGAAAAGGCCTTTTTAAAATCCCTATCATCAATACTTTGGACAGAGGTTGACGACTGAGAAGAAGAGGGATGTCCAACACCTGGTCTTGGTCCAAGGATACCTTTACTAGGATTTCTTGATTTCTTCAAGTTCACTGACCGAGGAATGAAATTAGTAACTATTTGAGATTTCCTTTTAGATGAAAAATTTGATTTAGCAAAATTTTTCTTTTGGGGAGAAAATCTTTTTGGAGAGGGATACTCAGCAACACCAGATGGCTGCTCCTGGGAGTATCTTGACTCATGCAGACTTAAGGAGTTTAAAAGTCTTTGGATAGGTTTGGGAGAAGAAGAAGAGCTTGGAAGAGTTGAAACTTTTGAAGACTCAGAAGAGATTTCTTTAGCTTTAACAAAGACTCCAAACTTCTTAGAACTAGATTCTACTTTGAGCATGTCAAGTAGATCTATAGAATGAACGGAGGTAGAATCCTCAGATGAGTAACCGAAGAGATCATCATCGTCATCGGAAAGGAAACCAGCAAGAAAACCTTGAAATTCAGAAGAAGGAAGTGGAAGGTCAAAAGGTTGAGGAACATCTTTTCCATAACCAAGGTCAGACTTATCCTTGCTGGTGATTTGATCTTGAAGGATCCTTTCAAGATTCTTAGAGGATTTAGTCCATTTAGACAGAACCTCTTCTTCCTTTTCAAGAATGGAAGAGATTTTTGATTTTTCCTCAGAAAGACTGTCGTTTAAGTACGTAGGTTTTCCAGATCAGCTTTCATTTTATCAAAATCTTTTAGTTTTGAAAAACAAGAGAGAAGTTGATCATTTAGACATTTTATGTGCATATCAGCCTTTTTCTTTTGAATCTTTAAGTCACAGAAGTCAACAGTTAAAGAATCAAAGGCATCAGCCTTTTGATCATCAGAGAGAAAGGTAAAAGGATGTACCTGAGGCTTTGTTCCTGAAGTGGATCCCTCAGCAGATACAAGGGTAGTGTAGAGTGACTTTTCCATGTCTTCCAGCTCATCGATTTTGGCCATGAGGCATGTAGTGACATACTCACTCTCACTCTCAGAGGTTTGCTCATCCTCCCAGCAATGAGCCTCTGCAACCAAAGTTTTATTTTTACTTTGGTTTCTCTCTTTTTCTCTCTTATATTTGGCTTTGTATTTCTTATACCTGGAGGTTTCTTTTGATTCAGAATTTTCTTTAGAGGATTGGCTATTTCTCTCTTCATGCTTCCTAGAAGCTGATTTTGAGAAGTCATGGCCATATGAAGAAGAAGGTTTGAGAGAAGGGGAAGCTTTTGATCTGCATTCAGAAGCAAAATGACCTTTCTTTCCACAATTGAAGCATTCTTCATTCGCTTTATCAGAAGAGGTTTTTTGAGAAAAAGGTTTTCTATTAAATTTGGAGCGGTTTGAAGAAAATCTTTTATTCTTAAGGTTTCCAGCAAGCATTGCCATACTATCAGAAAGTATGTCAATGGCTGATTCTTCTCCTTCATCATCAGCAGCACTATAGTATGAATCTGACAGATGAGAAGAGTCTTCCTTAATATCTTTTTCAGAATCAGAAGAAGGATAGGTGATTCTAGGAATACAAGAAGAAGATTTTGAATCACCTATCAAAGCAATAGAAGAGGATTTGATATCCTTTATAAGAGATTTTCTCTGGTTCTTAGTTTGTTCATAGTGAAGAAGAGTTCCATAGAGAGCAGTTAAAGGCATTATTTCTAAGTCCTTGGTTTGTTTGATGCAAGTACAGATAGTTTCCCAGAAATCTGGAAGACAATCCATGAATTTGCAGAGAACTTCTTCATTATCATAAACTCGTCCAAGAACTTTAAGATCATTGAGAAGACAGTTAAAGCGATTAAAGTAGGTAGAAAGAGATTCTCCTTTTTCATGGGAGAAGAGTTCATACTTTCTAGCAAGACAGGTCCTGTTAGATTTCTTTACTTCTTTGGTGCCTTCATATAAGACACTCAAAGTATCCCACATTTCTTTAGCAGTGGGAAGGTTAAGAAGAGAGTGATACACTTCATCAGGAAGGGATACAAAGAAGAGCGATTTGACTTTAGTGTCTAAAGCAACTAGGCGTTTATCATCTTCACTAAATTTGTTAGAAGGTTTGATGATATATCTACCAGTTTTCTCACTTCTTTCGTCATCTGACTCTATGTCCTTTCCTTCAGCGTCCTTTTGAGGGCCAAAGCGAGCCCATATTTTAGGAACAATAGGTCCCTCACTGAGAATGTTGGGATACCTGCAATCGATCCCTTCCAAGAATAATAACATGCGATTTTTCCATAACCCAAAGTTATTTGGGTTGAACCTTGGAGGTTTAGCCAAGGATCCTAAATCATATGTATTACTGGAAGAGGTCTGCAAGGTACCATCAACATTTGAGGTAGTAGCCATCACAGATCTGGTTTATTGAATTAAACCAACTGCTCTGATACCACTTGTTAGTCCCCAAGGAGAGATGGCTAACTAAGAGAGGGTTTTGTAGAAGGGGGGGGTTGAATATAAAACACACAGAATATACTCTTTTTAAATTTTTTAATATAAATATTAAAAATTTACACACAGATAGTTTGATGCGGAAAAGAACAGGCACACTATTCTATCAAACTAAACACACAGATAACAGTAATTAACTTATACACTAAGGAAGTTAAAACAATACTGTTATAGCACACAGCTTTGCCACAGTCACACAAATAATCACTCTGAAGATTTGTTGAAAGCGTGAGATTTCTGGGAAGGACTTCATCTCCTTTTATAGTGCCCATGCATGGGATGCAAGTGGACAGCTGTCAAGGTTTCATTAGCTGGAAGATTATCTGCTGGACAAAGGAAGAGACCACTTCCTTTGTACTAGAATAATGGATGAACCATTCCTTGTAGCACGTAATGTCAGATAACTTTATCTTCTTTTCTTCATGCTCTGTGAAGTCCCATCAAACCTTTTAGCTAAAAGACAAATATTCCTTTTATAAGAATAAAAGAGAATGTCTTTATTTAAGGCTTGATGCCCAAGTTCTTGCTGGCTCACGTGTCTTGCAATTGATGTGAGTCAAGAACTTATCTCTTTGAAATTGCTAAGTGATACATCACACTATGTATCACATCGGTGGATACCTTGTAAGGCTGGAATTGATAAGTGTACACTTTGCTTGATAGACTTCATCTTTCACTAAATGCCAAAAGTGTACACCCTTGAACTTGTGACTTGATATCACAGCCTTAGAAAATATACCTGCAATTTCGGTGACCAAGATTATAGTGTCGGTGACCATGACATCAAACTTGATGACCTCATCTTATTTGATGTCCTTAGTACTTTTGATGACTTTTGAGTGTACCATCGGTGACCCACTATATTGGTGACCCAATCTTGACTTGGCAAAATGATCTGAATATTGAAGTTGGTTGATACATCCAAAATTCCACTTTTTGATGTACAACCCTTGATTGAATAGCCTTTGACTCTTCAATACTTGAAGCATATTTCAGACCTTCAAAAGAACCTGTAAAAGTTCATTCATACAAAGGAAGGTGGTTCATCACCAAATCATCGGTGACCCAACAGTAAGTATACACTTTGGAATACTGTCGTATTGTAACAAGTAATAACGGTATAAGTATCGAATATCGTTCCCACAAAGATGGTGTTAAAGTTCGTAGAATAAAAAGCATGGTTTTCAACAGAGAGATTCCAAATGACGAAATTGAGGAGTTTTTGATTAACTAATTTTGGTTGGTTTTGATGGTAACTAAGAGAGAATACTATTTTAAAGAAAAAGTCTGGGATGTAAGGATAAATTAAGGCGGAGTTGAATAATTAGATAAAAAGATACTTTATAGAAATAATCATCCTCTTAGAAAATTAATACTTTTCGTAAACTTATTAAAGGTTAACCCGTTTAGATACCAATAGTTAATTGTCAGTTAACTTTAGAGATATTTCCACGAAATATTAAAGATCTATTTGCGACAAGTTAGAGATTATTTTTATAAAGTTGATACATCTGTTTATTTTATTTCCCAACTCTTAAATCTCATTTTATTACCTTACACCCCAAACTAAGGTTTTTAGCCTTCCATTAAAATGGTTCTTTATAAAAGATTCAAATAATTAAACTTGAGAATAATAATGAAAAAGAAAACCAAAGCAAAGAGAACAAGTTAACTAAGTACGAGAACATTAAATTGCATGTAAATAAACTAAAGCGTAAGTGCGAGAAAATTAAACGTTAAAGTAAATAACGAGAAAGCTAGTAACGAAAGCGAGTAAATGGAAAGCATAAAATGAGGACAAGTTTGCCATGAGCAATCTTGAGATAATAATCGAGGACAAGTTTGCCATGGGGACTCTTGAGATACGGAAATGAAAGATGCGGTAAAATAACGATGTTAAGAAAACGGTAACACAACTTCGTGGATTAAGAGGTCGATTAAGATGTTTGATAAGCACTTAATCGGATCACTCGAAATCTTTGAGATTAAAGATGAAGGTCACGATGAAGAAGTAAGAGAGAAAAAGAAGAAGATGATAAACACTTTAACATAAACTAGACTTATATTTTCATGAGAGAAACACCGTTGAAAAACCAAGAAATAAGCTAAGTATATTAGGAATACTTGGTCTACTTCTTGATCCCAAAGGTTGCTTCTATTTTTCAATGCTACTGCATATTACAATATGGAAAAAGAGAAAGTTTCTCCAAAAACATGCATAAAGGTGAGGTTGCTTGTAAGAAACACCAACCCATGCAAGAATTTGTAGCCGAAAAGTGATATTGGAAGGAAAGTTGGTCATAGATTTACTAAGACAAGTGTGTCTCCACATTTGGAATGGGATATCTTCCAACCTTCACCAAGCAACCTATTTATACAACTAGCTTAATGGATAAGGTTTTTTGGTAAGCCATATGTTTCATCCAATAACAAAGGCAAGCCCATAAAACTAATAAATACTAATACATAGCCCAAATAAAAAAACCAAATGTATCAAGAGTTTGATCCAACAAAAGCTACAAATGTATCAAGAGTTTAACCCATCACAGCAGATCCGACCCGAAATTTTGATCAACTCGGTTATTTAGGCGTTCGTCCAGAGAAGGTCGGCTACTTGTATATGTTCCTGGAAAAGAACGAAAATGAGAAACATGAGTAATGGAGCTTTTTGTGACGTTTGCTAGCCAAATACTCAAGTTTCTTTATTTATTAGACACCATATTAAAACTCTACTAATTAACTCGATTAACTAAAATGTTACTAAAAACAAAACTAAAAAGAACTAAAAAACTATAAAAATAGACGTAAATACGGTTAATAAATTAACCGTATCAGTAATTCACACTGTTAGTCACATACACCGTGACTATTAAACGGGCCCACAAACGGGCCCACACTTGCCCAAAGGTCGGGTACAGACTTCCCGTAAATGAATGGTTTAAGTATTAAGCAAAATAAAACATTCATTTGAAATTTAAGCACACGAAGGGAATTCACCTGATTGCCAAGCCTAGATTGTTCGTCTCAAACTACAATCATACCAACCGAACACCTGAGATTGTTGATTGATTCTTTGCTCCCTTGCAATTCCTTCTCCTCTCTTCTCTTTTCTCCAAAATTGCACACACTAAAACACACATATTTGCACCATTCGACTTATTCCAAATGAGGAGGGTTTTCAAACCGTTATTGACCCATATTTACACATTCAGTCTCTGAAGTTTAGGAAGTTAGGTTCCACTATCCAAATTGCAAATGTTATTACAAATAAATAGATTTCAGGTTATTACATATTTTAATATTATAATCAATGTTGACTTCTCCAAAATGGGGAATCTGTTGGAGATAATGCAATTTATTTTATAGTTTTTAACTTTTGGTTCTCCATTTTGGATGAATTTTGGGGAATCTGTTGGAGATGTTCTAAGGTAGCTGATAGCTCATAATTTAGAGCATCTCCAACATCTACACTAAAATAGTAAAAAATTAAGATTTTAGCATTTTTGTTGCTCCAACAACTTTGGTATCCTCAATGATAAAATAGAAAAAATAGTTTAGAGATTGTAAAAATATCTAAAATTAAAGAAATCTCTAAAATTCTATAAAAGAAAGATAAACAATATTTTAATCATATTGAACCAATTAAACTCATTGAATTAAATTTGTAGGAGAGATAAATAATATTTTATTATATGTATTGAATATTTTATTAATATAATTAATGCTAGAATTCCTAAAATACAGTAACGGTTGAAGTTGGATGTAACTTTTTTTTAAAGATTTTGACTTTTCATACTCTATTATAGAAAAATTATAGCATAGCCGTGGAAGATGCTCTTAGGTGATAAACAAATTATATTCGGCAAAATTAACTTATAAACATGTAAAATGACCAAAAATAATATATATTGAAAAAATAATCAATTACAATATTTTATAATATAACTCAAATAAAAATTTAATAATGCAGTGTATTAATTAATACAAATAAGATAGTAAATAAAAATTAAATAATATAAAATATTAATTGAAAGAATTTATAATTGATTATTATATATACTATAAATTTTGAATTTGGTAAAACAAATTTTAGAAAACATTTACATTAATCTTTAATTTTAAATAATAATTACATATAAAATGAATACTAATAAAATTGTTCAACCTCACATATCCTAATTAATTAATATTTTTTCAAAAATATAACTAATACTTAAATTAAATTAAATTAAATAGGTCCAACTTTGGTTTCTACGTAACTTATATAAACATTTTTTAAATTTTTATATTTGTTTTTTGATGTGTAAATATATTGAATAATAATTAAAAAAATGAATATAGTTAATAACATTTACAAACAATTAATAATTGTTATTAATATCTAATATATGATCAAAATTAACTAATAATGTATAATTAAAATTAACTAATAATCTTTACTAAATTTTAATTACTTTAAATTAATATTTATGAACAATTAATATTAATATTTATGAACAATTAATATTAATATTTATCTGATAATAATCAATAATTATATTAATCAAGTATAATTAAAAAAAAGTGTTAAAAAGCTTTTTATAAATTTCTCTAACTAACTGATCTATAAGTTGCTTATAAACTAACTATATTAATTAAAAGTTATTTTAGAGAATATAATATCGATTATATTAATAAAATATTTTAAATAAAAATTTATTATTCCCTATTTAATTTTAATTTTTTTTATCATCATAGATAATAAAATATAATTTCTTTTTATTAGAAGATCTTTTAAAATATCATATGTCAACTAGGTACCTAAATATTTAATATTTCTCATATTAAGGTAAGATAATATATATTTCAAAAATATATTACCTAAGAATTCTACTAAAATTAAAAATTACATTGCATTTAATTTGCTTTTTTTAAAAAGGGAATAATGCAAAATATATGGGGTTTTACGTTACATTCTATTACAAGTTTTAAAAACTTCATTTATTAATGGGAAAAGTTTAAAAAACCTCAAAAAATTATTTCATTTTGAATGGTTAATTACTTAAACTATTTTTTAAAATAAAAAAATTATTAAACTTTATTTGAATAATACTAAACTATTTTTTTAGATGAAAAAACTATTAAACTTTTTTTTTAATGATTAGGTTCCTGAACATTTTTTCAATAAAATTAAGGGTGCGTTTAGTTGTAGAAAATTTCTCACTTTTCTATGAAAATTTTTCAAGGAAAATGAAAATTTAGAAAACACTTTTGGTTCATTTAGTTTTCAAAAAAAGTTCAAAAACTTTCAAAAAACAAAAAATTTCATTTTCTAAAATCCTATGTAAATTAGAAAACTAGTTTTAATATTTTTTTCAAAATTTTGTTTTCTAAAAACTTTTACACACACTTTCACACGCACACATACACACAGACTTTCATACACACACACACAAACACACACTTTCTAATTTGAAAAAATGGAAAATAGAAAATAAAAAGTGATAGAAAATGCACAACCAAACACATTTTCTAATTTTTTTTAGAATCGAAAATGATAACTCCGTCATTTCAACCAAACGCGTTTTCTAAAATTTTCATCAAAAAATGAGAATGAAAATTCAACTCCATTTTCTGAAAACGTTTTTTTATGAGAATGAAAACAGTTTTCCGCAACCAAACGCACCTTAAACTATCGAATTTTTAAAAATTGGCTACTTACATTTTTTTAACCCAAATAAACTATTTATAACCGTTTATCTTCTGAATTTCCCTCTTATGATGAATAAAAAAATAGATTGAAAAGAGGAAGATCGATAGCAGGAGTCGACAACGTGTTAGGCAAAATGGAGAATGGACGACGTTGAGGTAATGGGGAGTGGCGGGGGGAGCGATGTCATTGTTTGTGTGAGGTTTTAATCACGTAGGGTTTGGGAACTGTAAAACCGATTTAAGTTTATTTTTTACTTTAAAACGTATATTATATACATATTATATATAGAATAAATTCAAATGCGAACTCAAATTTTGTTGTGAACGTGAGAACAAATGAGAGCGCGACACGTGTCTGAATGTAGATTATTCAGACTGAATAATCAAAGAAATATTCGAACTAAATAAATACTATATTCAGTCTGAATATTTTATTTGATTATTCAGTCTGAATATGACACATGTCGCGCTCTCATTTGTTCTCACGTTTACAACAAAATTTGAGTTCTCATTTGAACCCGCTCCTATATATATGTATGTGTGTGTATATATATGAGTTACAGTAAAGTTTATTTCGCAGATTTTGATCCGTAATTATATGGTTCAGATTACGTGTTCCATATTCGAGTTTGTTATCCGCTAGAAGTTTACCGTCTAATTGGGATCGAGGTGAGTTTTTATTATAACCCATTTTCAAACTGAAATGCATATATCTTAAAGGTTTATTATTTCAATATTATATCGACTTGGTGTGATTGGATTATTATCCTTAATTGTAATACGGATTGTTGGAAAAATTAACACATGTGGGTTTTATTTGAGAAATTGTTATTAAATGATTTTTTTTGTAAAAGAATGTGTTAATGGATATGAGTATATGTGAGTTTTCTTGTAACCATTTTCGAACTATAATACATACATTATCAAATGGTTATTACTTCGATATTATACCGGGTTGGTATGTTCAAATTACTACCATTCACTGCGATTCAATATTTTTACATGTTGTTAGAGATTGACGCATGTGGTGAAATTATTGACTTTTGGGGTTTAAAAGGTACTTACACAACAGGAGCAGAGTGTGTTAGGACAATGATCGTTCGCACAGAGGATTACGTATAAATTGTGCCCACGAATTTATTTCGTGTTTGGCGGGGCTATAACAGGTAGGGATCGCAACCTTATCCGGACGTGTAAAATTTTTAGTAGCGACTGTTGTGACAAGTTACCTGGGTGAGAGGTTGAGACTAAGTGTTAACTTACTACTAACAAACACTTTTCAACCAATTGGATTGGTCTGGGTCCCAGCTATATGTTTACAGATTTGAAATATTTTATTATGAACTGGTTTTATTGTGAATATTGATTGACAGGGATTTTCTCACTAGACCGTATGGTCTAACTCCTATTTTGTTTTAAAAAATATGCATTTCAGAGCAACAACGTTTAGACAGTAATGAAAAGGGAACTTTATGAGATCGTCAATTTGAATAATTATACGTGAAGTTTATTGAAGAGTTTTTATGAAGTTTGGATTTGAGCATCTCATTATTTGAATTTTTGTACAAGAGTTTTATTAGCAAAAAAAAAAGTTGGTTGTAGATTTCAATCAATTGTACAGTGTTATAGAATGAGACCCAATTTGTAGCCTTAATGTGGCGTGTTATGTAAAAATTTTCGTTTTATATGTTATATGAGAATACGGGTTGTTACAGTTGGTATCATTTTCCTAGTCAATTACAGGTGACTTATTTAATAAAAAGATGTAAGTAACCAATTTTTAGAAGTCCGATGCTATATTTACTCAAAAAAATGTTTATGGACTTAATCATTCAAAATAAAAAAAGTTTAATACTTTTTTCATTCAAAACAATAGTTTAGTGACTTAATCATTCAAAATGAGAAAGTTTAATGGTTTTTTAATTCAAAACAGTTTAGGGACTTAACCGTTTAAAAAGAAATAGTATGTTGGATTTTTTTTTTTAAACTTTTCCCTTTATTAATTAAACATTTTATTTCAAAATTCAGCACGACCATGGGTGTATAAATACTATGCAACATAGCATCAATTCTTACTACTCCATTTTATATCCCCATTCGAACAACAAAGTGCCTATATATTCTTCCGTATTTTATATCTTCATTTGAAATGACAACGCGTAGTCATATCCTTCTCATCGTGCTTGGTATCTTGTTCTGTTTCCTCCACCTCCATGCCTCTACCGCATTGCAAGTCACTAAGATTGATTCCAACCTTCAATCAATTGACCCATTCAGTCAAATTCTAGATGGTGACGACATCACACGGGTTGATCCAAATAACCCTAAAGTGGTGGCGGCCGCAAAGTTTGCAGTTGGTAAAAACAATGAGAATACAAAACAGCACTCAGTGTTTGTGAAAGTGCAGTGGGCCCAGAGGGAACCGTATTTAACATCAGGAGTAACTTACAACCTCGCAGTTTACGCAAAAGATGATTATACACTAAATTTATATCAATTCTTTGTTGTTGACTATATGGGCATGATGCAACTTTTGACTGGATAAATATAAATTGTTTGTTTGTGAAATGATTCACAGCAACGTTGTTTTATGTTATGTTATATTAATATAAATTAATGAGAATTGGGAATGTTAAACGGTCCGTTCGTAATATTATGACATTTGATATTAAAAATTAATTTATAGAAGCTTTTATATATGGTTCATATAAGTATTTAAATATCATTCATTCTCCTTCCTTCCAATAAATCCAAATAATAAAAATTAATTGAATGAAGATATATGCATGTTTGATGTTGTTATTACGATCTTTTTCTGTTGTTTGCCTTGTGCTAAAACCTATAAATGTTGTAGATTAACATTCTAATTAATAGGTTTTAATTTACTCATGAATAAACCTAATTAAACTACAAAGAAAAACAAGTTTTTTTATCGGTTAATATTAATGTGAATATAACAATGATTTTATTGAATGTGAACAAAATTTCACAAGAAATAATATAATCTTGTAATAAGGGTTTGTTTATTTACAATTCAATATCTTGTTCGGGTTTTCTGAATATTTTGTTGTGTTGTCCGGGGGTGATGGTCATGCCGAAACTCCAGGATTTCACCTTGTTGCGTTAAAAAAACATTGTTATCTTGTTTTCTCTTTTAGAAAATTTAAGAAAAAAACTCTAAATATAGAAAATTTTCTGAAATCTCAAATTTAGAAGAGATAAATAATATTTTATACATAACAACCAATTAAACTTATTGAAGTTAACGTGTAGGAGATAAACTAATATTTTATTAAATGTATTAAATATTTTAATAATATAATTAATGATAAATTCTCTAAAATAGAAAAAAATGTTGGAGTTAGATTTTTTTATTTTAAAATTGACTTTTTATTCTCTATTTTAGAATAATCAATAAAATACATGTTAAAGATGCTTTTTACAAGATAGATGGTTCTCAAAATATTTAGAGTTGCTAAATAAGCAAATCTATTTCTATATATATATATATATAGGGTCGATTTCCGTTACAAACCACGTCAATTCCTACTACATATATATATATATATAGAGAGAGAGAGAGAGAGAGAGTCGACTTCAAACGAGATTACTAACTAAGAGCATCCACAATGGAGGTTCCTCACGAGGTGTTAATAAAAACCTCCACTGTGGGATAGATGTTCTTGTTCAGTCACAAGTTCTTATTGAAACCTAGGTGCTTGAACAAGAACTCGGGTTCTTCCAAACTTTCTTTTTCTGTTATTAATTTATTTATTATTTTTAACCATTTTATTTAATAAATTTATAAAACATATAAGTTCAAACTTATACAAAATAATTTTTTTACTTTTGTTTTAATATTTGTTTTTTGTAAAATTTCATATAAGTTTTTTTAATCATCTCATTATATTATTAACTCCGATCCAACTTGGTTAAACATATTTGATCAAATCAAGATTACGAGTGATCTATATTATTATTTGCTATTTAGTGTTTCTAAATTAATATTTTTGTAATTTTATACTTTTTCTCATTATATTATAAAATTATGTTTATATTTTAATTGTTTTTCATATATGTTAACAATATATATATATATATAGAAGTTCAAATGCGAACTCAAATTTGGTTGTGAACGTGAGGACAAATGAGAACGTGACATGTGTCTGGATATACAGAAATATATTCACATTGAATAAGCATTATTGAGAATCAATAAATACTATATTCAGTCTGAATATTTATTTGAATGGGACACGTGTCGCATTTTCATTTGTCCTCACGTTCACAATCAAATTTGGTTCTTATTTGAACCCGCTCATATATATATATATATATATATATATATATATGTGGAGGTTTCAATTGCAAACCCGACAATATAAACAAACTTTGCAAACCAATCTTAGTCGTCCATCTAGTTTAATAAATATTCGATTTTATTTTGTTTCTTAATTCAAAACCATGATCATAATTAATGAACATATCATCTTCCATATATATCTCAAAATCAGATTAATACATGGATGAACCCATAAATATCTTAATTGTTTCCTAATATAATGGTTCACACAGTTTGTTTGAATTAATAAGTTTAGAATTGAGACCTTCCCTATAAATATATATTAACAAATTAAAATTAATATGAAAAAGTGAAAACGAATAAATTATATTGAAATTATAAATAATTTTATAATAAACACAAATATTAAATTTATATAATAAACCATAAATAAATTACATTTTATAAATTAAAAATAAGAAAAGCAAGGTTTTGTAAAAACCTCCATTGTAGAGTTTTAATGAGGTTTTTTGCTTTGTTGAAGTAACAAGAACTCCGGTTCTTCCATACTTTCTTTTTTTGTTATTATTTTATTTATTATTTTTAACCATTTTATTTAATAAATTTATAAAACATATAAGTTCAAACTTCTACAAAATAATTTTTGTACTTTTGTTTTAATTTTGTTTCTTTTAAAATTTCATATAAGTTTTTTTAATCATCTCATTATATTATTAACACCGATCGGACTTGGTTAAACATATTTGATCAAATCAAGATTACGAGTGATCTATATTATTATTTGCTATTTAGTGTTTCTAAATGAATATTTTTGTAATGTTATACTTTTTCTCATTATATTATAAAATTATGTTTATATTTTAATTGTTTTTCATATATGTTAACAATATATATATATATATATATATAGAAAAGTTCAAATGCGAACTCAAATTTGGTTGTGAACGTGAGGACAAATGAGAACGTGACATGTGTCTGGATATACAAAAATATATTCACATTGAATAAGCATTATTGAGAATCAATAAATACTATATTCGGTCTGAATATTTATTTGAATGGGACACGTGTCGCACTTTCATTTGTCCTCACGTTCACAATCAAATTTGGTTCTTATTTGAACCCGCTCATATATATATATATATATATATATATGGAGGTTTCAATTGCAAACCCGACAATATAAACAAACTTTGCAATCCAATCTTAGTCGTCCATCTAGTTTAATAAATATTCGATTTTATTTTGTTTTATAATTCAAAACCATGATAATAATTAATGAACATATCATCTTCCATATATATCTCAAAATCCGATTAATACATGGATGAACCCATAAATATCTTAATTGTTTCCTAATATAATGGTTCACACAGTTTGTTTGAATTAATGAGTTTGCAATTGAGACCTTTCCTATAAATATATAATAATATCCAAATACCAAATACGGAAACTTTCGTTATTGGGTTAGCCAAATTCCTTATGAATTCCAAGGTACTCTATTTAATTAAGAATTACGGCCTCGATTTGGTACCGCTCTCGCGGCCCGCACCGAAACAGATTAACAAATTAAAATTAATATTAAAAAGTGAAAATGAATAAATTATATTGAAATTATAAATAATTTTATAATAAACACAAATATTAAATTTATATCATAAACCATAAATAAATTACATTTTATAAATTAAAAATAAGAAAAGCAAGGTTTTGTAAAAACCTCCATTGTAGAGTTTTAATGAGGTTTTTTGCTTTGTTGAAGTAACAAGAACTCCGGTTCTTCCATACTTTCTTTTTTTGTTATTATTTTATTTATTATTTTTAACCATTTTATTTAATAAATTTATAAAAACATATAAGTTCAAACTTATACAAAATAATTTTTTTACTTTTGTTTTAATATTTGTTTCTTGTAAAATTTCATATAAGTTTTTTTAATCATCTCATTATATTATTAACTTCGATCCGACTTGGTTAAACATATTTGATCAAATCAAGATTACGAGTGATCTATATTAGTATTTGATATTTAGTGTCTCTAAATTAATAGTTTTGTAATTTTATACTTTTTCTCATTATATTATAAAATTATGTTTATATTTTAATTGTTTTTCATATATGTTAACAATATATATATATATATATATATATAAAAGTTCAAATGCGAACTCAAATTTGGTTGTGAACGTGAGGACAAATGAGAACGTGACATGTGTCTGGATATACAAAAATATATTCACATTGAATAAGCATTATTGAGAATGAATAAATATTATATTTAGTCTGAATATTTATTTGAATGGGACACGTGTCGCACTTTCATTTATCCTCACGTTCACAATCTAATTTGAGTTCTTATTTGAACCCGCTTATATATATATATATATATATATAGAGGAAAGTTCAAATGCGAACTCAAATTTAGTTGTGAACGTGAGGACAAATGAGAGCGCGACACGTGTCTGAATATAAATTATTCAGACCGAATATATATACTATATTCGGTCTGAATATTTCTTTGTAAACTCAGACCGAATAAATACTACATTTAGTCTGAATATTTCTTTGAATGAGACACGTGTCACACTCTCATTTGTTCTCACGTTCACAACCAATTTTGAGTTCTCATTTGAACCCGCCCCTATATATATATATATATATATATATAGGGTTAGGTTCAAATGTGAACTCATTTTTGGTTGTGAACGTGAGGACGAATCTCAGCCACACATCTTCGGTTATGGTGGACGCGATCACGGAGGATTGACGCGATTCATGGGAGGGTGGAGATTATTAAAGGAGGGGAACCAGGTCAAAGCCGCCTTTATTGACCGGATAAGTGGCTGAGATTCGTCCTCACGTTCACAACCAAAAATGAGTTCACATTTGAACTTTCCTCTCTTTCTCTCTCTCTCTCTCTCTCTATATATATATATATATATATATGGAGGTTTCAATTGCAAACCCGACAATATAAACTAACTTTGCAAACCAATCTTAGTTTGTCCATCTAGTCTAATAAATATTCGATTTTATTTTGTTTCCTAATTCAAAACCATGATCATAATTAATGAACATATCATCTTCCATATATATCTCAAAATCCGATTACTACAATGAACCCATAAATATTTTAATTGTTTCTTAATATAATGGTTCACACAGTTTGTTTGAATTAATGAGTTTGCAATTGAGACCTTCCCTATAAATATATATATTAACAAATTAAAATTAATATGAAAAAGTGAAAATGAATAAATTATATTTGAAATTAAAAATAATTTTATAATATATACAAATATTAAATTTATATAATAAACCATAAGTAAATTACATTTTATAAATTAAAAATAAGAAAAGTGAGGTTTTGTAAAAACCTCCATTGTAAAGTTTTATGGGTGTTTTTGTTTTGTTGAAGTAACAATAATGTCGAAGAAATATGACAAATGAGGTTTCTTGGAGGTTTCACCACTATGGATGCTCTAAGAAAAAATAAAATAAAGAAAGAATATGAATCACACAATTAATTAAATAATATCTAAAATAAATTCAAAAATGAATAAATAACGACATAAAAGTTATTTATTTAATACGAGTTATTTCAATAATTTATTTAAGATTCTTCTTTTATCATTTTTGTAACTTTAATGTAATCTTTTTTAATTTTGTATTTTTCTATTAAAAAAAAGGATTTAAAAAGTTATACTTTCATTTTCATTTCAAAAGTTTATTTTATTAAGACGATATTTAAAAAAAATACAATTTTCATTAAAATTATATGCGATTCGTGATTAATTGTTTTTTTTCCTTATCACATGTGATTTAAAACGTGATAAAATAGTGATTCAAATTAAACATTGAAAAACATAATAATGAAAACAAAATCAAATGTGATGTGTACGAGAAGACATCTAAATGTATAAAATTACATGTGATTCAAAACATAATTTACAAATATCATATGTGTGAATTAATATCTTAAAAATCCTAGCATTTGATGAAAATAAATCATGAAAAAAATATTATTTTTAAGAAAATTTATTTAAACTTTAAAGAGATAAAAGTTTTTTAATTAAAAAATAAAATAAAAAGTCAAATAAAATAGGCGTTGATTTGAATTTCCAGTTTTGTCTCTAATCATTTCTCAATTAATCTTATTATGTTTTACAAATTGATTAGTTTTTTCTGTTTTGATCAATGGCTAAGATATCCTTGTGTGCAAAAAAACTGTGAATTTTTTTGGTGTGAAGTTCAATTGTAAAATGTGATTTCACCGGTTTTATGAAAACAACCTTATCTCATATGATTTCAAATTTATATATCTATATCTGCAAATCTACCTACATTATTCTTAAATAAAACAAAATTTATTTAAGTTGAGTTCAAATAATTTATCATTCTTTTCTTATTTATATACTATAAAAAAAATCCTAGTTTATCTATGTCTATTAATATAACATGTATTATTTTTAGATATTTCATTGAATTAATTATTTATTTAAACTTGTATCTAATAAAAAACTTTATTCTATAATTACTAAAAAAAATTCCATATATAAACTTAAATTCATCATAATAAAAAAAAGATAACTAATTAACAACCATATATTTTCATTGTTTTATGCTTAGAATTTAATGATAGAAAGTATATAGTTTTAATAACTTAGATAAATTATATAATTTAATAAATAAGCTATGTTAATTTAATAATTTCAAATATAGTTTAGTAACTAAATAATATTTTGAAATTAATATTTTTTTTCTAAAATAAAGAAACATAAATATTTTAAAAATAAAACGATGATTAATTAATAATGTATAATTAAAATTAACTAGTAATTTTTAATAATTTTTAACTACTTTAAATTAATATTTATGAATAATTAATATTAATATTTATTTATATAATAATTATTAGTAATTATATTAATCAAGATTATAATTAAAAAAATGTTAAAAAGATATTATAAATTGATCAATGAGTTGCTTATAAGCTAACTATATTAAATAAAAATTATTTTAGAGAATATAATATCAATTTATATTAATAAAATATATTATATAAAAAACTATTATTCTTTATTTAACTTCAGTTTTTTCTACCTTTGTAGGTAATAAAATATAATTTCTTTTTTAGATAATAACTTTTACAAAAAAAATTCAAACTTAAAGATATTTTAAAATATCATATGTCAACTAGGTACGTAAATATTTTATATTTCTCATATTAATGTAACATAATATATATTTCAAAAATATATTACCGTAAATAAGAATTCTACTAAAATTAAAAATTATATTGCACTTGCATTTAATTTGCTTTTTAAAAAAGGGAATAATGCAAAAATTATGGGATTTTACGTTACATACTCTATGGTTAATTTGTCTTTCTATTACAAGTTTTAAAAACATCATTTATTAATTAACCATTTTATTTCAAAAATCATAGTGACCAACTTACCATGGGTGTATAAATACTATGCAACATAGCATCTATTATTACATAATTTTATATCTCCATTCGAAATGGCAACTCGTAGCCATATCCTTCTCATCCTACTTGGTTTCTTGTTCTGTTTCCTCCACCTCCATGTCTCTACCGCATTACAAGTCACTAAGATTGATTCCAACCTTCGATCGACTGACCCATTCAGTCAAATTCTAGATGGTGACGACATCACACAGCTTGATCCAAATGACCCTAAAGTGGTGGCGGCCGCAAAGTTTGCAGTTGATAAAAACAACGAGAATACAAAACAACACTCAGTGTTTGTGAAAGTGCAGTGGGCCCAGAGTAAACCGTATTTAGCATCAGGAGGAATTTATTACAACCTCTCAGTTTATGCAAAAGATGGCTATACACTAAATTTATATTACTTCTTTGTTCTTGACTATATGGGTAGGATGCAACTTGTGAATGGATAAATATAAATTGTTTGTTTGTGAAATGATTCACAATAACGTTCTTTTATATTATGTTATATTAATATAAATTAATGAGAACTGGGAATGTTGAATGATCTGTTCGTAATATTATGGTCTTTGATATTAAAAATTAATTTATAGAAGCTTCTATATATGGTTCGTATAAGTATTTATATATCATTCATTCTCCTTCCTTCCAATAAATCCAAATAATGAAAATTAATTGAATGTTAGATATATGCATGCTTGATGTTGTTGGTGACGAAATTTTCTGTTGTTTGCCGTATGCTAAAACCTATAAATGTTATAGATATACATTCTAATTAATGGGTTTTAATTTACTGAATAAACCTAATTAAATTATTAAAAAAACAAGGTTTTTTTATCGGTTAATAATAATGTGAATATAACAATAATTTTATTGAATGTGAACAAAATTTCACAATAAATAACATAATCTTGTAATCAAGGTTTGTCTATTTAAAATTCAATAATCCAAAAGAAGTGGATAAAAAACAAATATACCATCGATCCAAGAAAAAATGATTATCATGTGTTTGGATTTTAAAACAAATGAATATTATATCGTTAATTATTAGCATATATTATTGTGATTCGATAGAAAATATACAAATATCATCTTGAGTATTTAATAAATATATATATATATATATATATATAAAGGAAGGTTCAAACGAGAACTTTTGATTTCTAAAATAATAAAAAGACCACATATGATGTGGCTCCCGCATAATATTAAATCATTTCTGATTTAATATTAAATCATTTCTGATTTAATATTAAATCATACTAAATCAGAAATGATTTAATATTATGTGGGACCCACATCATATATGGTCCACAAATTGTTCTTTTGTTTCTTTAAATGAGGTTATTCTCGTATGATCCATCCCCTATATATATATATAGGGTTATGTTCAAATGTAAACTCAATTTTGGCTGTGAACGTGAGGACGAATCCCAGCCACACATCTTCGGTTATGGTGGACGCGATCACGGAGGATTGACGCGATTCATGGGAGGGTGGAGATTATTAAAGGAGGAGGAAGGCAGTCGAAAGCGCATTTATTGACCGGATAAGTGGCTAAGATTCATCCTCACGTTCACAACCAAAAATGAGTTCACATTTGAACTTTCCTCTCTCTCTCTCTCTCTCTCTCTATATATATATATATATATATATATATGTATATGTATATATATGGGGGTGATATTCGTTGCAAACCGAAGAATATTTGCAATTATAAAAACCATTATATTAGGAAACCGAAGAATATTTGCAAACCATTATATTAGGAAACCTTGAGATATTTATGGACATTTATCATAATCCATTAACTTTGTTTTCCTAATTGAAAACCATGGTCATAATTAATGAATCAATCATCTTCCATATATATTTTAACCAATATCCATAAATATCTCAGTGCTTCCTAATATAATGGTTTGCAACGGATACCTCTCTCTATATATATATATAGAAAATCTGTATTAGAGAACCTGTTGGAGATGCTCTGAATCTTTAACTACACAAGTAGGAATTTTTTTTGGAAAGTATTGCAAATTGCGACCAATGTTCAAAAAATAAAAATTAAATCCGAAAGGTTTAAGGAATTCTTCATCACAAAAATGTTATAAATTCGTAAGAACCGATATAAAAACCATGTAAATAAATATTTTAATCAATTATAAATATTTTATAATATATTCAAATAAAATTTTAATAATATAGTATGTAATTAATACAAGTAAGATAGTAAATAAAATCTAAATAATATAATATGTTAATAGAAATAAGAGTTAAATTCAAATTTGGTCCATGTGGTTTACAAATTATAACGAGTAAGGTCCCTCAATGATTTTTTTAACGAATAACGTCCCTATGGTTTCCATTTTATAACACATAAGGTCCCTCCATCTAACTTTTCTGTTAAATATAACATTTTTAACATATTTTTTTTATTTTTCATTTTTCCAAACCACATGGACCAAATATGTAATTTACTCTAAACTATATACATATACATATATTTATATTTTATGTATTCTATAATTATATTTTTATTTCATTAATTATATAAATTGCCTATTTTATTAATCATATAATTTTCATATTTATAAGTTATATTACATTTATATTTTATAAATTATTTTTATTTTGTATATTCATATAATATATTACATTTATATTTTATAAAATGTTAATAATTTAATAAAATATTGAAAGGTCCAATTTATGCTATAAACATTAAATCATGTCAATATACAAATTGCATGCATGGAATATTTAAATACATAAAATATATAAAAATATAAAATATAAATATAATTTTTTTATAAAATATAGATGTAATATAATTTTAAATATACAAATAATTAATAATTCATAGATATACATATATGAAGTGAATAGAGATGGTAACGAAGGTTAGACGGTAGATTTTTAGGAGAATCATCTTGATGACATCGATGTTATACGTGTTTGAATTTAATTTTTATATTATATTTATTGTATATATTTATATCTATAGATTAATAATTTTTTGTATATTTAAGATTATATTATATTATAGATCTCAATTCATTTACAAACTGGATAAAGGATACAACTAACAAACCAATATAAAATAATTTTTTTCATTATTTTTTTCATCAAATGCTATGATTTAATCTTATATTATATTTATATTTGATAGAATTTGCTTTGTACTTGTATTTATATTTTATATTTTAGAAAATTTAAAATGTAAATAAAAAGTTGGTAAATTAATTTGGCGGAGGATTTGAAGGTGTGGCGGAGGTTTTAGAGTATTTGGAGCGGAGGTTTTGGGTAACTCGATCATCGGTATGTATTTCGATTAGCTTTTGGTCATTTTGGTCAACTCAGAAAGAAAATGGTTATTTTGATAAATGATTTTTCTAAAATGGTCAAAATAATTAAATTCTCGTTTAATTTTGTATGTGTGGTTGCCAACCAATTTTGATTGTAAGGTCGCAATTGTGACCTTATTTTTGGCGACCCTATTTACTATTTTGGTAATTTTAGGAAGAAATGAGCTAGGTGGCAAAATTGTTTTTCGGAAATGGCTATTTGAGTAAAATTCCTGTAAATATATTGAATAATACTTAAAAATTTGATATAGTTAATAACATTTACTAATAATTAATAATTGTTATTAATATCTAATATAATCAAAATTAACTAATAATGTATATTTAATTGCCAACACCTGCCTAGCAGAGTTGGTCAGGAGGTTGTTACCACATGCAGGAGGTCTCGGGTTCGAGTCTTCTCGTGGGAGGTTTTCCTTCTGAGGCGTTAAAGGTGTAGGGTTTATCCCCTAAGGCGTAGGTTTCGGTCCCGCATACTGTCCAATTGGATGTCACTGTGGGTTCGTGGGTTCGAATCTCAAACTACTAACTTGCCGGTTCAAAGAAAAAACTAATAATTTTAATTACTTTAAATTAATATTTATGAATAATTAATATTAATATTAATATTTATTTAATAATAATTAATTTATTTAATATTAATAATAATTAAAAAAAGTGTTAAAAAGCTTTTAATAAATTGCTCCAACTAATTGATCAATAAGTTGCTTATAAACTAACTATATTAAATAAAAGATTAAATTACCCTTTTGGTCCCTGTGGTTGTATGCAATACGCAACACTCGTCCCTCTTTTAAAATAATTACTGTTTGGTCATTGTGGTTTCCATTTTGCTTCAATTTTGGTCCCTGAAACTAACATCCATTAAAATCGTCTGTTAAGTGGTCTCATGTGATTTGCACGCAGGGGCAAAATTGTCCAACCAAAAGGGTATTTTATAACCCTTCAACGAATTCTATTTCCTTTACTTTTGTTAAACCAAAGCGATTTCATAAAACACCTAAATTTTAACCCCATCATCGAAACCCTAGTTTCACGAAGGCATCGACAATTGACGATGGTGATATGCGATTGTGGTTCTATAGCTATCATATGAACTTCTTGGACTTCCACAAATCCAGGACGGTTCTTTTATTCATGTTCGATTAATGTAAATAAACACATCTCTTCTATTCCTGTTTGATTCTTGTTCGATTAATGTAAGGATTGACCATTTTGTCCAACCAAAAGGGTATTTAATAACCCTTCAACGAAATCTATTTCCTTTACTTCTGTTAAACCAAAGCGATTTCATAAAACACCTAAATTTTAACCCCATCATCGAAACCCTAGTTTCACGAAGACATCGACAATCGACGATGGTGACATGTGATTGTGGTTCTATACCCATCATACGAACTTCTTGGACTTCCACAAATCCAGGACGGCTCTTCTATTCATGTTCGATTAATGTAAATACACGCATTTCTTCTATTCCTGTTCGATTCTTGTTCGATTAATGTAAGGATTGACCTTCTAATTTTTTTACAGGGTTCTAGATGTAGGTTTCTTGGTTGGGTCGGTGGACCAATGTGTCCAAGAGCAGTACAAATTATCCCTGATTTGTTGAGGTCGAGGAATGAACTTGAATTGAAGTTGCAAAGCAGTGTCAATGAATCTCGGAAATGGAAGTTTATGTTTTTCATTAGTTGGGTGGTGTTTGCCATCTTTTTCTTGTATTGATCAAAGTAGTTAGGTAGGTGATGTATTTTGATCAAGATGTTCATCACTGTAATGTAATCAAATTGAAATGAATTAAAAGTCTAGTTTGCATTTTCTGAAATCCAACTCTGATGTGCAATTACATTTCTGTTATCCTTAATTTAACTACAACCAAAGCAAACAATTACTTACAACCAAAGCAAACAATATCATAATGTAACCAAAAGAGCCAATTCATCGACCATTTTAAACATCATTAGTCATGACAACTATAAACAACTTTATGCATCATCTGTTAACAATTACTAGCTGTTTACAACCAAAAAGAACAGCTACATACTTAATTTACCAAACAGATGCATCTTTGTACTTACAACCTAAAGACCATACCAATTAACCAAGTTTGATAATTACAACCAAAAGACCATACTAATTAAACCAAGTTTTATAATTACAACCTAAAGACACAACCAGTTAATCTATATATCTTTGCAAGTCCTAGAGTTATGACCCTTTTTATGGCACTTTGCACAAGTAACAGATGTCCCACCCCTTGACACTTTACTTCCTTTAACAATGGACTGACTCAGATCATCCGTAATCCTCGTGCGTTTCTTTTTTGGCCTGCCTATTTGTACATGGTGCTTAGGAGGAGTGAGGGTAGTTGGACATGCTGATTTAGGCCACATTTTTGGTCCATTAACGGGAGCCAACTTGAAACTATAAACATTTTCCATGTTGTAAGCCAATAATATTCATCCATCCATCTCCCAGGCAAGCCAACTTGTACTCCGTTCAAAACCATGTACCATATTGTGGCCACAACATGCTTGCATGGCATCCCCGTTAATTCCCACCGCTTACACGAGCATATTTTTTGTTCAGTATCAATTATACATTGAAGTCCAGTTACCTCATATTGATTTCCTCCATTCCATAAAACATTATAGTCAACCGCCTCTTTTTTTATTTTGTTGAACACGTCGGTGGCTGTCGGAGTGAGTGGTCCATCACACTTTCCAATAGCCTTTTGCAGATTGACAATCTTTTTCATCAAATATTGTCTGATGTACTCTAATGCAGTGATTATGGGCTTGTCTCGTCCATTTACCAATTGTCGGTTGAAAACCTCACATAAGTTATTAAGGAGTACGTTAAAACATAACAACAACATGTATCATATACAAATTAAACTATATACTACATACAAACTCAACTATGTACCAACTTTGGATATTTTACCTGTGAAATGAGCTCTTGACTAGTGTTGAGGGGGGTTTTGTTTCAACCATGAATGTGTTGGTTTGTTGAATTCTTTTAGATCGCCCATTGCTTTGTTGAACATTTGAATAGTTAAGGCTGTCGCACACTTCCACAAATGGTCCTTATATGCTTTCCCCTTCTAGCTTTGTTTCATGTTCTCGTGTATATGTCGCAAGTAGTACCTATGTTCAGCAGATGGGAACACATAATCTGTGGCTGGAACAACCCCCTTTGAACAACAAACTATAGTGATAAGCATTGTATAATGTATATCCCATATGTGAAATGAAATCAAGTTTGGTGAAATGGGGATACCTTCTGTCTATCGCTAATAAAAGTGAAATAAGAGTTTGGTGCCATCTCAAGGTCATCCTGAAAACATTCCAAAAACCAAGTTCATGAGCTATCAAAATACATTAAGTAATTGATTAGAAAATAAACAAATAAATGACATATGACATTCATAAACATCTAATACCTTTTTGTCTCTGCCTCAACTATAGCATATGCCAGCGGGTAAGTTCCATTACTTGGGTCAATACCAACTGCAGTTAGTATTTGACCGGGAAACGGTCCTTTCATAAAATACCCATCAAGTCCCAATAGATCTCTCTGACATTCTTTGAACCCTTTTTTTAACGCACAAAAACATATATAAACTCTCCTAAACTGTCGTGTTGGTAAAGATGGGTTTCATCCAATTTCAACATCTAACTTTATCGTAGTGTCAACATTGGTTCGTTGAACCTCACATAAGTAATCCCTTAGCATTCCATATTGTTCCGCACAATCTCCTCTAAGTTTATTCAAAGCCTTCGTCTTTGCTCTCAAACTTTTCAACATAGAAACATTGACCCTATACTTCCTTTATAACTGCTCTTGAATGGCTTTGATTGGGATGTCAGGGTTAGGTGCAATGGTCTTTGCAATATGTTCTGCAAGAAAAGATGAAGTACAAGCATTCACATCTCTGCTTTGCTGATAACGCCAAATTTTGGTGTTATTATTGTACCAATTTCCATGTCGTTTAGCTTTTTTCTAAACAAACGAAGCGTATTTTTCTCACAGTTTTGTGTAAGTTGTACAGGAGTTGACCTATTTGGAGAAATAAAAGAAATCCGATGTTTTCCGGTAAAATTCAAGATTTTATGTTCTCATTTGGTAGAGGATGTACCTGGGAAAGAATAAAGAAGATTAGAGGTACAATTAAATACCAGCCCCCCTCTTTTCTCTATGAAGCCAACAGTTCTAACCGGAACCAAATCCGATATGAGATGCATGAGTTATGGACAAAACGGTGCTAAAACGGGTAGTTAAGCGGGTTTACCCACCTGAGAAGGAGCTTAACATTCTGAGTTGCTGGTGTTTCAAAAGCGGGCCGGTAAAGAAGCGGGTGTACCCACATTGTAAGCAGCTTAACAGGTTGCCTTATAAGAGAAAACCAAGCGGGTGGGTAAAGAAGCGGGTGTACCCGCATTGTCACCCGCCTAAGTGGCTGAAGTCAATTTAAAGCTGATGGAATTAAACTTTCTGCACATTATCTCTTTCACGCACGACCTAGGGTTTGTGAAGGGCGATTTTGGCGATTTCAAAAGGGTATTTTGGAGCGATTGAAGCGAAGAAACATCAAGGGATTGAAGATCTAAAGCCGAATTCATCATATTCTCGTGGAGATTCATCACCAAAAATGGGGTTTTGTTCTTAGTTAGATTTTGCTTTGATTTCCATGTCTAGATTAGAGCTTTCTTCGTTCTTAGTTTTGTTTTCTACCACCTCCAACATGAACTAATCTTTAGATGTTGGAGGTTGGATTACTTTTGGTTCTAAGCATATGAACACATAAAGTTTTGATTTTTATTAGGGTTCTTTTTAATTAATGAAGTATATGAATTTATGTTTAATGCTTTTGTGAGACTGATCAACTTGCAACTGATTTCATTGTTATAAATTAGTTCAAGAGAAGTAATTTATAATTAGATTTATGATTTGTATACCTAAGGTGAGAACTTGGATAGAAATAACCTTAGTACTTATTACAATCTTGTTTTATAAATTTATGGGTTTATGTGTTGAGATCGAGAGATAAAATACATAGTTTTCAGAAACAAATGTGTTATAACTCAAGAGAGAGTAACAGTGACTTTTGTGATTGTGTATTTATTTAATTAGAAATTACCTAATAATTATTATGACTGAAGTGTTCTATGTGAAAACCGTTAGGACCCCAACTCCCAACTACTTTTCTCCTATAAAGTTTCCAACTTTTTCGTTCTTTAAATTGTAAAGATTTTCTTTAGTTTAAGATGTAACTTAATTATTCAATCAATCCAATTTTCGATCGTCCAATTAATATTTACTATAGTCATTGTGTTACTTAGTCCCTAGTTCCCTTGGTTCGATACTCGTACTTGCAGTACACTTATGTGCATCTTTATATGTCTTGACCATCCAAGTCTCATCATTAGTACTAGTTGAGACATGCAACACCCAAGTACAAGTTTCCTTATCATCTGTCACACCAGGGCCGGCCCTGAGATTTTGGATGCCCATGGCGACAAGCAAAAATATGCCCCTAATATGTATATATAAAAACCAAAATAAACTTTTTTAAAGGGTTTGGAACCTAATCAATCTAGGCGGCATACCCCTACGTCGAATTTTATTAAATATAACAAAATTGATGCAACGGGGGATATAAACCAAAACTCAGTGTAACAATATATAAAACTTAGAATAAACTCAAAACTTGAAAACTCACCATTTATCACAAGCATTGGCATTTTCAAAAAGATTTGATTGTCTAACAATAAACTTATTTAAAGATCTTCGAAAAGATTGAGCTATTTTTCTTGTTTTTTCTTTCTTTTTCTATTTTGAGCATCTGATTGATGTGATCGAGGAAACATATCTTAAACAAGTTATACAATATAGAGAATAGAAAGACAACACCTACTTTAATCGTGACAGATGTTACCATATACACCTTAGTCATGTCCCCCAATTATATTAGAGTATATATATACCTATTATGACTTTTTTGAGTGTTACCACATATAACATAGACTAGGATGTATTTGGAAAAACCCAATCGTGAAATTAAAAAACCGATTGAAACTTCAAAGTTCAAAGTTAAAACGATTTAGTTTCTATGTTTCTGCAATCAAAACACAGTCCACAAAAAATAAATCAGTAAACAACTAAAATAACAAAATTATAAACAATAACATTATGTAACTAAACAAATAAATAAATAAATTGAAACAATAAACGTTATATTAATATAACAATAAAATAACAAATCTAAGGGGCTAAAAGTCTAAACTAAATTAGACTTGGAGAGTTGAGTCAAAATCAACAAAATAGGAGAAACAACAGAGAATTCGAGACTTACCCTTTTAGCGAAAAGTCTAAAAAATTAAATCAGACTCAGAGAGTTGTTTTTGAGAGCGACGAGAGAAGAGAGGCCGAGAGGCAAGAGGGGCAGAGGGCAGAGGACAGAGGCGCAGAAGGGCTGAAGGCGTACTTCAACCGAGTGAAGAAACACGAGAGACGGACAGAAAGAGTTCGATGAGTCTTCTGTTGGAATGTTCTAGTGTTCGAGAGACGGAGACAGCAAGAGTTCGAGAGTGTTCTGGTGTTCTGCGTGAAAGGATGAAGGCCTACCTCAGTTCGACGTGCGTGAAAAAGAGAAACGATTCAACGAGTTAGGGTTGGCAACTTGGACAGCGTACCTCATTCTTACGCATACAGACCAAGCCTATCAGCTTATCGGTAATTTTTTAGGCCCATGTCCGAACTGAACCTACCTCTGGGCTAACGGGCTTAAGCAGATGATGCCCTTGGGCTCACTGCTGCCCTGAGCCGTCGCCCCCCTGGCCTATAGCCAGGGCCGGCCCTGTGTCACACTGGAACTTGACTCTTCTTGACCAGTAAAGATTGGTAATTTACCCTTGCAAACATCCCTCAACCTTGTTTGATCATTTTTTACAATGACTATTTTCCTTCTTTTTTGTATGGCATGTACCTTTATCAGTTTTTCACATCCTCTTTGCTCCCAAATGTTTGTCCAACATAAAAGTTAGGATGCTCAGAATCTGCTTCAATCTCTTTGGCCTTGCATAACTTCCTTAACTTCTTCCTCCTTGTTGGTTCAAGATCATAATCTGATGCACTATCAAAACCTTCAAGGTTAATAGCCTTGTCAACTGATTGATCCATAAATGAACAATTAAAGTTACTCATATCCACCTCAACATCATCTTGGATTATATTACCTTCATCAACCAAAGTCTCGTCATCTTGAATTGCATCTTCTCTATCACCTTTAGTTGCATCTACTCTCTCATCTTGTCTATCACCTTCAGTTGCATCTAATCTCTTATCTTATCTATCACCTTCAGTTTCATCTTGTACATTGTTCTCATCTAAGTCCAATCCTCCATCAAAGAAACGATCAAAATTATCCATCATTTGGGACACCATTTGCTCTAACCCAATGTCTTATAGATTACCTTTAATTGAACCCATATGTGGTAAATACCCATCATTTTCCTCCAATTGTGGTAGATTAGGTTTAATTTCTCCCATCTGTGGATTATCTCCAGTTTTAACCATCTGTGGATTATCTCCAGTTTCACCCAAATATGGTAGATTAGCTTCTTTTTCACTTCCATGGGCATTATGACGGTCTTTGGGTTGATAGTGTGGATGTCCCTAATCTCTTTGTTTCCCATTTCCAAAACTTCTTGGGCACGTCTCATTCCACTCTTCCTATACGTGACCCGGTCTCGTTGTTTTCTAACAAACTTAATGTCGGTCAGACGAGCATGATGCTCAGTCCTGTGTCTGATAGCGAGATTAAACAGGCTCTTTTCCAGATGGGTGATGATAAGGCTCCGGGGCCTGATGGCTTCTCTCCTAAATTCTTTAAGGCTTCTTGGGACATTGTTGGAAAAGGATGTTTTCTTAGCCGTTCGTGAGTTCTTCTCGTCCGTTAAGCTCTTAAAGTCCCTCAATAGCACCATACTTGCCCTTATCCCTAAGTCTGCTGCCCCTTCCAGAGTCACCGATTTCCGTTCCATTGCTTGTTGCAATGTCATATATAAATGTATAAGCAAGATTATCGTGGATCGCATAAAAGATCACCTTCCCTCTTTAGTCAATGAAAATCAGTCTGCTTTCATCCTGGGTCGGCTCATCACTGACAATGTCCTTCTTGTCCAAGAGCTCATGCACGGTTATCATAGGCAACGGGGTCCTCCTCGTTGTGCCTTTAAAGTTGATATTCAAAAGACTTATGAAACCATTGATTGGTTCTTCTTTCGTACCGCCCTGTTTGGTTTCGGGTTTCCCCTCACTATGATTGGTTGGATCATGACGTGTGTTTCCACTGCTTCCTACTCGGTCAGTATAAACGGAAACCTCCGCGGCTACTTTAAGGGGAGTCGGGGCCTAAGACACAGTGATCCTCTTTCCCCCTATCTTTTCACTTTGGTCATGGAGGTCCTTAACCTTATGATCAATAGGAAGATCACCAAGTTGGGTACCTTTACCTTTCATCGTAATTGTGTGGAGTAGTAGATCACGCATCTCTGCTTTGCCGACGACCTTATCCTCTTCTATCATGGCGATAGTGAGTCGGTTCGTGTCATCAAAGACTCTTTGGATGAGTTCTCTGTTGTGTCTAGCCTCTACCCCAGCCTGGCTAAAAGTAAAGCATTCTATTGCAGTATTGGTCAGCACACTAAGAACATCATTCACACCATCATCCAGTTCCCTGAGGGATCCTTCCCTGTTCGTTATCTTGGGGTCCCCCTCATCACAACTCGCCTCTATCATAGTGATTGTAAGTGTCGTGTGGATAAGGTAAGAGCAAGGTTGAGTGACTGTCGCAATAAATCTCAGTTTTGTTGGTAGACTCCAGCTTATCCTTTCGGTCCTCTCCTCGATGCAGATTTATTGGGCTTCTATCTTCGTTCTCCCCATTTCTATCACTAAAGATATTGAGAAGCTTATGAGGGGTTTTCTTTGGTGCAATGGTGAGCTTAAAAAGGGAAAGCCAAGGTCTCCTGGAAGACCGTCTGCCTACCCAAATCTCAAGGAGGGCTTGGCATTAAGAGCCTGACCACTTGAAATCTTTCCCTAATGGCCTCCCACTCATGGAGAATCCTATCCAATAAGGACTCTCTCTAGGTTAAATGGATCCACTCCTACAGGCTTAAAGAGCATAATTTTTGGGATGCCCCGATCCGCAGTGATTTTTGTTGGGGTTGGAGGAAGATCCTGGGCATGCGACATAAGATAAGAGACTTTGTTGTCTCCCAGATTGGCAATGGCTCTTCCACTTCTGCCTGGTTTGATAATTGGCACCCTGCTGGCCCCTTGTGCCTGCTTATTGCCCCTCGTAATATCTTTAATGCGAATCTTTCCCCTAATGCTCGGGTCAAGGATATCTTTGCAAGTGGTTGGTGGACCTGTCCCCAAATGCGGGATAGTCCCATTCCCGTACGTTCTCCGTGAATCCTCCCCCCTCCCGGTTCTCTCCCCTTCCATCCCTGACAAACTCCTCTGGAGGAAAAGGGATGGTCGTCTCACTGCTTTCTCGGTTCATGAGGGCTGACTCTCTATTCGTCCCAATGAGCCGGAAATCGATTGGCACCACATGGTCTAGTACTCTCAGAACATTCCCAGACATGCTTTCGTTCTTTGGGTTGCCATGAAACAACGTCTTAAGACGCATGATAAACTTCGATTTTGGGAAGCTTATCCAAATCTTTCTTGTGGGTTTTCTCATAACAGGCATGATTCTCATTAGCACCTTTTCTTTGAGTGCCCGTTCCCCCATCAGATTTGGAATGGGATTAAGCCCAAATTGAACCTACCTCTTGTCCCGGACAACTGGGATGATATCATCAGAGGTTTCCAGCAAGCCATCAAAGGCAAGACCATCTGGTCATTATCCGTAGAATAGTGCTTGCTGGAACCGTCTACCACCTCTAGTCTGAATGGAATGATCGCATCTTTAAGGATAAGAGAAGATCATATGATATTGTGATCAAGACCATCTCTGATGATGTCCGATCTAGGCTTCTTAGCCTGAAGCTTAAGCCTTGTCCGAATGTTGTTCGGGCTAGGCTTGTCTGGAACCTCCCCTAGGGGTTGTTCCTTCTCTTTCCTTCTCCTCGTTTCCCTTCTTTTCTGTCATATTCTTTCTTTGTGTGTTTGGTTCTTGTTTTGCTTTCAAAAAATATAAAAACAAAAAAAAAAACTCTAAAAATCGTAAAATCCTTACAATACAAAAAAAACGTTTCTTTAATAAATAATTTTTTTCTTGATTGGAGGGGTCGCCCCCTTCTATATAAAAAAAGTAGTTTCATCATGATGCCATTGCAAACGTAATCTTTTCTTACATCTCTTCTTAAGCTTAATAGGGGCTCCCTCATTTGGTAGTTCCTCAATTCTAACTCTAGAAGTCTGAGGAGACTTCAAATATAAGTTCAACTTGGTTTTCCAATGTTTTGTGTACACATCAAACAATTTGCATTCAAGAACATATTTCAGCAATAAGAGCATATCTCCATCATTTCCAAATGGTTGCAACCCAAATTCCAAATCATTGTCTGGTTTTACAAAATGGAAGTATCTTTCTTGATTATCCGGGTAACCAAGCTTCTGGGTAATGGAAACCAGTTCACGAACCGACAGTAAATCAGTATCAATCAAATCCACATACGTGATTGTACCATTCAATTATCTCCTAACACGACCTTTTGCAAAAATACCACCGTGACGTAACCTAATTGATATGCAGGTCGGCTCGTTTTCTGTGGAAATCACACCAACGTTCATATGAATACACAAAAACAAGCTAAAACATAATAATAAACACCATTAATTCAAACAAAAAACATTGATTCGACCATTAACCCTTACCATATTCCTCGTATGGATCGAACACTTCATTTAGTACTCTGATTCGCCACATTCTCTGGACGTTGACCATCGTTGACTGATCACGTGTACAAATGCTGACTGTTATTGACGAATGTTGACCTTTCGATCGATCGTGGTTGTTTGATTCAAGACACGAACTCCGTATTCTAGGGTTTCGATCATGGGGTAAAATTTCTCGTGGTAAAGGTGACGATTAGGTTTAACAGTCATTGAAGGGTTATTAAATAACCTTTTGGTTGGACAAGTTTTGCCCCTGGCGTGCAAAGCAAGTGAGACCACTTGATAGGCAATTTTTACGGATGTTAGTTCAGGGACCAAAATTGAAGCAAAATGGAAACCACAATGACCAAAACTATAATTATTTCAAAAGAGGAACGAGTGTTGCATATTGCATACAATTACAAGGACCAAAAGTGTAATTTACTCTAAATAAAAATTATTTTTGAGAATGTAATATCAGTTATATTAATAAAATTTATTAATAAAAAATTATTATTCTCTATTTAATTTTAATTTTTTTTATCATTGTAGATAATAAAATATAGTTTCTTTCTATTAGATAATAACTTTTACAAAGTTTTTCAAATTTGAAGATATTTTAATTTTTAAAATATCATATGTCTACCATGAAGGAAAGTTCAAATGCGAACTCAAATTTGATTGTGAATATGTAGATAAATAAGACCGCGACACATATCTAAATGTAGATTATTCAGATTGAATAATTAAAGAAATATTCAGACTGAATATATTGTTTATTCAGTCTGTATATAACACGTGTTGCGCTTTTATTTATCCTCACGTTTACAACTAAATTTAAGTTTTCATTTAAACCCGCCCCGTCAGCTAGGTACCTAAATATTTGATATTTCTCATATTAAGGTAACATAATATATATTTCAAAAATATATTACCGAAAATAAGAATTCTACTCAAATTAAAAATTACATTGCATTTGCATTTGCATTTAATTTGCTTTAAAAACAAGGCATAATGCAAAAATTATGGGGTTTTACGTTACATACTCTATAAATACTTTGTTATTCTATTACAAGTTTTAAAAACATCATTTATTAATTAACCATTTTATTTTAAAAATCATAATGACCATGGGTGTATAAATAGCATCTATTCTTACTACTCCATTTTATATCCCCATTCGAACAACAAAGCGTCTATCTACTCTTACGTAATTTATATCTCCATTCGAAATGGCAACTCGTAGCCATATCCTTCTCATCCTACTTGGTTTCTTGTTCTGTTTCCTCCACCTCCATGCCTTTACCGCATTCCAAGTCACTAAGATTGAATCCAACTTTCGATTGACTGACCCGTTTAGTCAAATTCTAGATGGTGACGACATCACAAATCTTGATCCAAATGACCCTAAAGTGGTGGCGGCCGCAAAGTTTGCAGTTGATAAAAACAATGAGTACACGAAACAACACTTAGTGTTCGTGAAAGTGCAGTCGCCCCAGAGTAAACAATATTTAACATCAGGAGGAGTAACTTACTGTAATAACCCGAAACTTGCTAATCCTTGGGTTATTAAGTTTAATAACTTGGACTTGGACCTGATTAGGTTGATGGGCTAGGGCTTATTATGTTAAGGGCCCATGGTATAAATAGGGTGAAGAGAGGAGGGTTTCTCATCTTTTTCCTCATTTCTTGGATATTGCGGCTGATTTAGTGTGTGTGTGTGTGTGTGTTTGTTTGGTGCGATTTTGAGGAGAAGCAAGGAGAAGAGGAGAAAACCTTGAAGGAACAAGTGCCTAGCAATAAATTTCAGGTATGGAAATTCTTCCTCTCATCTTCTTGCTTAGTTGAGTTTATTGGGTGGAGTAAAACCATGGGGTTTTATGGTTTGAGTGTTATACGTTTGATTAATCTTTCAAATCAGTGTTTATGGGATTAGTAGATGGAGTACTTAAGTATTCTTCGAGTATTAGGGTTCATGTTTCAATCTGAGGGGTTGAAATCAATGGAAACCACCATGGATGACCTTGAGCTCATCCATGGAGATGAAATACCATGAAATCAATGGATGAAATGGGTTAAATGGTTTAGTAGTGGTTAATGTTGTTTTTATAAATGTTTGGGGCAAGTTTCATGTATGCGTTGTAGCTGGAATCGGTAAGAATGGTGTTTTTGGGGTGTTTGGTTCGAGCAGGAAAGTGCAGGACGAACAGTGAGTCCCGCGACTTGGCCCGCGGCTTCAAGTCGCGCGGCAAGCCGCGTAACTCACTGTTTCAAGTGGGTTAAGTGGTGTCCTAGCCTAAGGGGTTTATACGTGGGATGTGTGGATGTATAATTGGGTCATTAACTTGTAGTTAATTGATCTAAATCAGGTGTTCGGTTAGTGTGTATGTAGTCGGAGAGTGATCTAAGTGGCTTGGAAATTCAGGTGAGTTCCCTTTGTGTGCTTCTTTATAAAATGAATGTTTTCAATTGAAATGTTTAATTCATTCTAATTGGGCAGTGCGTGTCCATTTTAATGATCACGGTGTGTGTAATCATGCTTGTCACGGTGTGTTATTAAACAAGACCAAGAACAAAGCCATACCATGCCCTCGGGAGAAACTAGTGATGATTGCCATGAATGCAGCCCTCGAGGACGTGTACAAGAAGGCATTAAATATTTTATCGTTGCAACAGGTACTTGAACGAGTGATTTAAGTGTGAGTTAATATTCATGACTAACTGTTTTCTCTTATAACTGTCATGCATATATTAACTGTTGTCTTGGGAATTCACTAGGCCTTTTGGTCTAACCCTCTCTTTTATAAACTGAAAACCATTTTCAGGAAGGCATATGATAGAGAGCATCAATAAAGGGAAAGGGAAGATGTTAGCTTGGACAGGTTAGAAGTGAGGCGCTACTTGTATAGTTAGTTGCCTAGTTAGAAAGAAGTTGTAATATATCTCAATAGCTAGTTGTTATTTCCGCTGCAAACAATTGAGATTAAGTTTGCTTTGGGACCGATTATGTTTGGATTCGATTGTGTTTTAAAGAAATAGTATGTTATACCTTTGTTTTAGAATCGTGATTGTTACTTTTACAACATCTTACTTTTTGCAAAAGATGGCTATACACAAAATAGATATCACACCTTTGTTCTTGAGTATATGGGTAGGGTGGATCTTTTTTCTTTTGATAAAATGTAAATTGTTTATTTGTGAAACGATTTACAATAACGTTCTTTATATTATGTTATATTAGTATAAATTAATGAGAATTGGGAATGTTAAACCATTCGTTCGTAATATATTATGCCTTTCATATTGAAAATTAATTTATAGAAGCTTCTATGGTGCATATAAGTATTTATATATATCATTCATTCCCCTTTCTTTCAAATAATGAAAATTAATTGAACGAAGATATATGCATGTTTGATTTTGTATGTGACGATAGTTTCTGTTTTTTGCCGTATGCTAAAACCTATAAATGTTGTAGATATTCATTCTAATTAATAGGTCTTTTTTTACTAAATAAACCTAACTAAATTATAAAGAAAAACTAGTTTTTTATCGGTTATATATAATGTGAATATAACAGTGATTTTATTGAATATGAACAAAATTTCACAGGAAATAACATAATCTTGTAAGCAAGGTTTGTCTATTAATTTACAATTCAATAATCCTAAAAGAAATCGAAAAACAAATATACCATCGATCAAAGAAAATTTGACTATTATATGTTTGGGTTTTAAAACAAATGAATATTATATCGTCAATTATTAGGGAATTTAATTATAATAACCAATTTTGAAAACTGATTTACCAAAATGACCAATTTCTTTTTGAGTTTACTAAAATGACCAAAAATTCCTCGAAATACACCCCGAAATACAGAATTTTCGAGGATGTTTATTTGAATTCGGGCATGTACATAAAAGATCCTCGAAAAATTGATGAACACCCTCGAAAAAAATGAAACACCCTCGAAAATTGATGAAGACCCTCGAAAATTGATGAAGACCCTCGAAGTGAAACACCCTCGAATGAAACATACTCGAATTGTTACTCGAAATACACCCCGAAATACCTTATTTTCGATCATGTTTTCGAGGCTGTTTAGTGCATTTCGAGCATGCTTTCGAGCATGTTTTCGAGCATGTTGAATACAGTATCGAGGGGGTTTGACATAGAGTTTTCGAGGGTGTTCTAACAATTATCGAGGGTGTTTTCGAGGGTGTTTTCGAGGGTGTTTCATTTTTTTCGAGGGTGTTCATCAATTTTTCGAGGGTCTTTTATGTACATGCCCGAATTCAAATAAACATCCTCGAAAATTCTGTATTTCGGGGTGTATTTCGAGGAATTTTTGGTCATTTTAGTAAACTCAAAAAAAAATTGGTCATTTTGATAAATCAGTTTTCAAAATTGGTTATTATAATTAAATTCTCCAATTATTATCATATGTTACTGTGATTCGATAGAAATTAAATATACAAATATGATCTTGAGTATTTAAATAAAAATATATATAGATACTGAATCTTTAATTACATGAATCTTTAATTACACAAATAGGAATGTAAGAAAATCTCATGAATTATGTTAAATCTCACGTATTTTCAAATTTTGTTTTTAAAGAATATCAAATATTTATATGTTAACAAAATCACAATATTATATATAATTGTTTGATCAAACACTTTCGATGTTAACTTTTTTTTTATCTAAGAAAAGTAAAACAACTAAAAAAATATATATAAGAAAAAATGTTAAAATATTATTCCTAAATCTAAAAGATATTAAATTTAACTTTTTACAAATAATATATTTAATAATAAAAATATATAACACATTTGATATTTGGGGACAATGTTATCCGACCACATCCCCATCCTTATCCCAGGTTTCTAACTTTCGGGAATCCTCGTCCCCATCACCAGTCCCCGGTTTTGTGAGGGAATCCCCTTCTCCGTTGGGACGGGTATAGTACACCGGATTTTTCAATGGAACAAGTCTCTTTTCCATATCTAGAGTTATAGTTCTGTATTTCACTATTAAACATTTGTCATCTGTTACGATTAATCTATAGGGTAGGATGTTGATCAAAATGGCCATCATAAATTGGCAAAGCCATTTATTAATACACATATTCTTTGTGTTAAGGGATCTTTATTTACTTCTTAACAGTTTCGTTAAAAGACAACTTTTGAATCGTTAAGATATAATTCATGTTTGGCAAAATATAAGTTTGACTCTTAATAGTTCCAAAACCCTCTTAATCATTTTGTATCTTGGATCTTCTTTAACCACTAAGAACCCTAATTACATCTTGAATAGTTACCAACCACTTATATTTTATTTTACACTATATCATAAGGATCTCTTAATCATTCTGACAACTTAATCATTTTATACCAAATTTTTCAGCAACTCTCAAATACCCCTTACACACAACTCCTTTTTGGAAACATGAATATCCATAATAAGAAAATTATACAAATAAAGATGTAAACAATGTGGCAGAAGGCTTGCCAACTTGTTTAAAGCTATCCTATAAATGAGACGAGCTTGCCAAGAGGTTAATATGCTTAAAAAATTATATTTAGAAAATATATGTATAAAACGATAAGTTTATGTTAAATTAATTATCCAAAATATATAACTTCTTCCCAACCAAAAAAAGGTGAAATATACTATTGTACAATGTGAGAAAAAGAGAATTTTACTCAAATAATCATTTCAGAAAAGAAAAAAAAACAATTTTGCTTCCTAGTCCATTTTTTTCCAAAATTATGCCTCCTAACTCATTTTGACAATTTTAAAGAGAAATGGGTTAGGAGGCAAAAACTTTTTTCTAAAATAACTATTTGAGTAAAATTTCCTAAGAAAAATATATTTTCTTAAAATATGGACTTTTCCTCTCGAAAAGATTATCCCTTTGAAGTACGGATTCCTGAACAACAAATATTTAACAACATAATATTTCAAGTTCGAGATTCAAAACGTGCTAAATGACATATATCACATATAGAATATATGTAGAGATGATTGGTACTTAGTAGAGGGTGTCCTCTTTATAAAATAAAATATTAATTATATAGAAAAATTTATTGATTATAAATATATAACTAGCAAGCCCGTCTGTATTTTTTAAACGGGTTGTTTAAGCCCGCTAAAAAATTTTACAACATGAAATAAACAATATGAGGGATGCATATATCTTCATTAAATTACTTTTCATAATTCAGATTTATCTAAATGATCATGAAAATAGATCTTTATTGTAACCATAAAAATGTTTATGCAAATAAATTATAAACATCTAAGTTTAAAATTTCCAATTCTCTTCAAGTGATACTAATATAGTGTTGGTAATTTTAGTGTCACTGGTCCATTTATGTGATTGAAAATAACATGATGTCTATATGGGTTTTATACTATGATCTAATTCAAGTTAGGTGGTGCAGAGTGCACGCTTGTTATAAGGCGAGTATGAACCCGGTAACGACTGAATACAACAAGGTTCGACTGGAACCCAATCAAGCTCGACTGGTTCCATTCGAACTCTGTGAATTGGTGTTGGCATCCTCTGGAATACTCGACTGGGCCAGTAGAGCCAGTCGAGTCTATACTGATGTCCTCTGGAATACTCGACTGGGCCAGTCGAGCCGGTCGGGCTGTAATTGAATTTGGAGTATAAGTGGGAAATGGGTCTCTGAAGGGTCCCTGAAGGGTCCCTGAACCTGAAGGGTCCCTGAACTTCTAAAGGGTCCCTGAATGGAGAGGTCCCTGAAACTTCTGAGGGGTCCCTGAAAGTCTGAAGGGTCTCTGAAGGGTCCCTAAACTTCTGAAGGGTCCCTGAAGGGAGAGGTCCCTGAAACTTCTGAAGGGTCCCTGAACTTCTGAAGGGTCCCTGAAGGGAGAGGTCTCTGAACTTATGAAGTATCCCTGAAACGGTTACTGTGCATTAAATGTGCAGTTTTTGAGCAGTTACTAGACTTGTGTAACTGACCACTACTCCTAAATTTCAGCCATGATTATTATTTCAGTTACGTTATTTTGAGTATAAATAAGAATTTATACTCATGAGTTTAACACGAACAAAAATATACGGTTTTAGACACAGTTTTGAACAATACTCCCATATACTCTCCAGAAAATTGCTTACGTTTTTGTGCCTAAGAACGCAAGTGTTTTGAGTCTTATCCTAGATTGAATTTCGTGAAACCCAGGCATAGGGTCGAAATATCAATTCGGAAAGTGTCTCACACGATTCTCAATATAATCCGGTGATCGATTACCCTTGTTTGCCTACACGGTTCCAACAATCGGGTTGATAGTTGGGACCATCCCCCAACATATAGTATAATGTGAAATAAAAACACTATTGTGGATCATTTCACAAACAAACATACACATTTAATTTATTTATTATAGAGGTCCTTCAAAAGATAGAAGGAACTTAATACCCTTGAGGTTAACCCAAACAAGGGCTCGATAGTCATTTAGTATGTCACCATCTTTCGCTGTAATTATGATGTTGTAATTTATTCCTTCGACCACTTGACGTCCGGCCGTCACCACTTTCTCAAACACTAAGATTGGTTCTGTGTCCTCATTGTACGTATCCACTGCAAACTTTCCAATCGCCACCATTTCTGGATCATTTGGATCAACAGGTGAAAAATCGCCTACTATAGTTGGATCATTTAGATCGGTTGGCGGAATGCTAGAAACAAGCTCAGTGTCCTGTAATGCAGTCGAACCATCAAGGTAAAGGAAATAAAAGGATAAACCAAGTAGGGTGAGGTGAAGGTTACGTGCCATTTCTAATGGGGATATAAAATATGCAAGATAGGCCTTTTGTTGCTTTGTATTTATACTATGATCATCATTATTATTTTTGAAACAAAACGGTTTAATAAAGGTTTTATTTTAGACGTACACAAGTAACATTTAATTTTTAGTGTGTTTAATGTAGAAACTCGTAATTTATTGCAGTATTCCTAATTTTTATAAGAGTTGACTCTAATTTTGGTCCTTGTGGTTTAGTGAAATCTTTGAAAGTGAGACCTAAATTTTGATAACTCTAGAAATCGTCCGCATGGTTCTCATTTTGCTCTGTAAGTGGTCCCTATCACTAACTCTGTTGAAAATAAGTTAAATAACCCAATAGACACCTGATAGAACCATTTTCATAGTAATTCCAGTCTTCCAGATCTTGTTCAGACTTTGTTTTTCTCCTTTGGTCTCATATCATACAAGGAAATTCGGTTTCGGTCTCATTTTGTGATGGCCGACAATGGAGTTTGGCCCTGTGATTTGGCCTCTGGGTATGGGTATGAAACCATTTTCATCCTTCTCACAAAATCGACCTACAAACCAAATCCCACCATCCCACACACTCGACAAGCAAATCTTGAAAAAGTATAGAACTTTTAGTCTTGATTCTGGTGTTTTTGCTAGTTACTGTAATTTTCTATTCCTCATTTAATCCATCAAGATTCAATCTTTATGTTGTTAAATTAACATTTCTTGATTTAACCCCATAATGGTGTTTATTCATATATGAATCTTGAAAAAAAGTAGGAAACTTTAATCTAGATTTTTGTCCTTTTTGGTAGTTACTGAGCTTGAGGAGTGTGATTCATCAATAAAGATTGTCGAAATAATCTGTTCTCGATCTACCTGCAGGTTAAAGTCCGATAACAATTCAGTTCAAATCGAGAAGGTTTTAAAAGTGCACAACATGCAAAAAAACACTAGCCGGATTCGAAGAATACAGAGAATTGGTGAAAACAAAAGCTAGAAAACTTCTCAAGAAACACCCTCGATGTCTAGCCGATGGAAACGAATTTTCTTGAGGTTTTATGAAACCACAATCGCTTGTTCTTTAGGCATCAATGGCGATTCTAGCCTCTGTATTTCCGACAAATGTTGTGTTTGTCGGATTATAAGAGATGAGTTCTCCACAATTAAGGAACTCAGGGGTGGCATTGGCGTTGTGGATATTTGTAAGCTCTCTTGAAATATATATATATATATATATATATATAATTATTATTTTTTTAAAAGAAAATTAAGAAAATGAGTAAGAAGACAAAAACACCCCTGCCACTAACAAAAAAATTGACGGAGTTAGGGACGGGGACTACTTTCAGAGCAAAATGAGAACCACATGGACGATTTCTAGAGTTTGTAAAGTTTAGGTCTCACTTTTAAAAATTTCACTAAACCATAAGGGACCAAAATTAGAGTTTACTATCTATACTATTATATAAAGCATGTAACACGGTTAAGCGGTTATTGTTTAGAAAAATTAAGACTTACAAGTTTTCTTGCCTTAGGTACAATCATTTGATGCATTCTCACTCACGTTCAATGTTTAGAATTAGAATGTAACTAATTTTGATTTTTAAATTACACTTTATACCCTTAAACTTTGTTCTTTAATTTAATTTATATCCCTTCCTTTTTCAATTTTCATTTCATAATTTTTCCATTATAACAAATATAATCTTAAATTAGCCAAAATGCATTAAAAACATGTTTTCTTTTGTTATAAATTATACCATTATAATCGTGTCGTCCATACCTTCAAAATGAGCTTAATATTGAATATTTTTCGATTTAATCATATTATTATATTTACGAGTTGTTTCTAAAAAAATTACGTTTTATACCCTATAATTATTTATTTAATTTCTAAACCTTTTCATTTTACATCCTTATCTATATTATAATTAGTTTTTAAATTTCATTCACATCACTAACTATTTTATTTTTCATTTTACACCTCAATCACATAAACATAAATAATTGTATATGAACCAAATTACATTTAAAAATATGTTTCTTTTTTTTACAAATTATACTATTATAATCGTATTGTTAATATATTCGAAATGAGTCCAATATTGAATATTTTTGGACTTACTTATTTTTAAAATTTATAGCCATTACATTATAGTTATTTAATTAACTTTTATATCTTTTACTTTTTTTAATTTTCATTTATCACCATTTTCATTTAAGAGATACAAATGTTGATGTATTATGTGCAATTTTTTAAGTTTTACAACTTCCACGATTCAGCATAATAATTATTATTTTTTTCAAATTATATTTTACACCGTTATAATTTGTTATAGTTTACTTTTCAGCTATTTAATTTTCTTTTAACACATTTTTTATAATAACATATATAATCGTATATTAACTAAAATATATCAAAAACACTTTCTTTTTTATAAATTACACGATTATAGTCGTTCTTCAATACCTTCAAAAGAGACTAATATCGATATTTTTTATTTAATAATAACATTAAATATTATAAATATTTACCGAGTTATTTTTAAAACTTAATTTTTCATTTTACACCATTATGGCTTTATCTATTTATATCTATGATTCTATCCTATATTATAAAGAGTGATTACTGTTTAGATTTTTAATAGTTACAAATGTTTAAATACTTTTTTTGTAAAAATCGATTAATAATGAAATTCATTTTTATTCTAAATCCTACAAACCAAACACACCAAAGATTCCAAATTTTTCCACAAAATCCAAATTATTAAAAAAACATTTCGTCAAATCAAATGGGTCTTAAATGTACTACTTTGTTATTTTAAAATTAAGATTGTATTTGGCTTTTATAAAAATAATGGATACGGATTTATAAGTTTCATAACGATAGACAACTTGATATCTTAAAAGGGTTCGAGAATTCTAAAGTCATTGTTGATAAAATATTGAAATTCCGCTGCATTGCAGCGGGTAAGTCTTCTAGTTTCTATAAAGAGTAAATTGCAGTGTTGGTTCATGTGCTTTACCGATTTCATAGATAGGTCTCTAGGGTTGGGTTCCGGTGAGAAGGGAAGTTTTGATGACAAGTGTAAGAAGAGATATCCACCTTTGGATCAATCCTAATCGAATGTCAACACTAATGAGGTGCACTGAGATGCACTGGATCATTCCCTTTTAAAGCGCAATTAATGGGTGAGTATGAGATTAAAAGTGATCAAAGGGTTCAGATCTTTTCTTACGCTTCTCACGTTAACTTTTCTTCTTATGTGACATCAATTTTGCTGCGTTTTGCTTATTTTAGCGTATCCTATTGTAGTTTAGGTTTCCACCTTGGGGCTAGTACGCAAAATGGAAATAACGAGCTTGATGTTGCATACCAAGAGGCTAAGCAAAAGGCTGAATGATGCCCTGCCTTCCTATTTTTTTCAGTATGCATTTCGCCAAAATTCAACATTATCTTTAATTCAAAGAATATCTGATGTAATTATGTAAAGCACATTTATTGATTGATTAAATCTTTTCTTTGTTAATTTTACCAATAATGTTGGAATTTAGCTGATAAGGTTGAAGGTCAGGTATGTCTTTAGCAAATCATGTATTACCTCAAGTAATCCATGCTTTCAAATCCAAAGCAAAGCTGAAGGAGGCTTGGTAACTAGAAAATATCAAACATGTTGTAAAAACCAGGCATCAATTTACCTGCAATGGGAGGGAGACACAGTAAAAAAAAAAGCATAAATTATGTACAAATATCGTCAAGAATCACCCATGGGTGCAATGATTAACTACCAGAATCTCGTGAAAATAGTCGAAATTATTTCAAATATTTACCCTTTGTTCTAGAGACCTTTTTTTTTACGAATGAAAGGGAGAGAAAGCAGTGGAAAAACAAAAAAAATCTCGTGTTCTCTAAGTTTCTTTTAGAAGGGAAAAGGAAGGAAAATAATGATGTTCTTCCTCCCAAAACCTTCCACCCAAATGTGGGAGGAAACGGAAGGAAAAAAATAATAACAATTAAGAAGATCTGTAAAATTATACATCTACCTGTCAATCACAAACCGTTACAAAAATAAATAAGGGTATGATTATAAAAATGACATATTTTCTTCCCTTTCTCTCCTATTCAAAAACATGAAAATTTACTTTCTTTTCTTTCCAAATTTGATAGCTAGTAAAACGATCAGGGAAGATAACATACAATAAGAAGAGGAAACATCTGCATTTGGAGTCAATTTCCATCCCACAACCTCATATGGTACTTCAAATGCCAACAAATAATTAATTAATTAATTAGCAGTCAGAAAGAGAAGGTTAATTATCCGTTCATTCCAAAACAAGTAAACTGACATGAACTAACTAAATTGATCGACTTGCTTTTACCAATCGACCATCCTTATAATGGCATAAGCACGAGATTCTCAGTATGCTTTATTTGGGCAAGAACTGAAATATGAAATTGTGTACACATTTATGACTTAAATTAATTATGAAAGTAGTGCTATAAGATAAATTAAATATTATATCTAGTTAGTTACCCTTGAACTAAAATATGAAACTGTGTACTTACCCTTGAACGATATATTATATCCCTGCAATAAATATTATAGAGAACATTTCATCTCCATACTGCAGTTGCAAACTGAATCTTTCTTTCTTCGTCTCTATAATTCGTGTCCCTGTAAAACAAGTATCAAGACTTTTCATACTAACATATAGTTAATGCTCAATAATTTGCCAAGTCTATTTTATATATGAGTGACGAATGACTTGAAATTAGTTGAAACAAGAAGGGAATAAATTAATTAAAACGTCACAAACCTCTTGTCTTTTAGTCATTATAAAGGAGTTGAGGTCTTCCGTTGCTTCACATAACCCAAAACTTGTATCTATTACCTTCAACTTGTTACTAGTCGACTGTCCATTGGTGAAAACCGTTATTTCTGGGCAATTTTTTATTTCGAGAGTATCTAACGATGGCCATTGAAAAGTCTCCCTCCCCAGGTAAAATCCCTTGAGACTTCTAAGCGAAAGAAGTTTTAAGGATTTTAGAGAAGGGAACGGAATCTCATTCGCTAATTTACTTTCAGAATCTTGCCCTTGCTTGATAATTACCTCCAAATGGTGGCAGTACTCAATATGTAGCTCTTGGAGTTGCATTAAGCTACCAACCATGCAATAACAGAAGACATGTTGTAGATCATAACAACATGAAAATGATACCTTTGTAAGGTTCGAAAGCATCAATGTTGGTTGATATAGCTCATTCATGCTCACTTCTTTTTAGTTTCGAGAATATCACATCAGATTGTTTACTGATCAAGTCATCCTTTGTCCCATCTAATACTTCAATTGCCACATGTGGTTCTTCAATCGCTTGGGTAGCATCATCAGGCGTTTCAACATTTTGCAATTTAAGACACTTGTTGCATTGGAAAATCATTTTGCGATTGCTCAATTCGTCACAGCAAGCTACAACAACATCGATTACATTCGAAAAAGACCAAGGGAATTGAAGGAACTTTACCATATCTGGAGTGGAGCATGTAGTGGAGTTACAATGTTGATTCTGCCAAGAAAAATATATATGTCGTTCAGACAAACACAACCAAAGAATATTCCTTGTCAGATAATAAATGATACATGCATGTGTTAATTAGTAACACTGAATAATCATTAAGATTATATGTGCATCATGACTCAAGGTTGCAAATGATGTGAGACGTGACATAGCGACAAGGTCAAACCACAAACTGAATCACACAAAACCACGCCGTTTTTCAAGATATGGTTTAAGACGAAAAATTTGTATGTTAGTGTTTTTAATAATATTATAGAACAATTGAAATCCATATCAAGTAATAAAACTATTCTATTGTTCTTAGTGTGATAAAGCATATGCCGATTCAATACCGTTTAAAACTAAGCCCTACCATTTTTCCTGAAAAGTTTCTATCATAATATTTACAAAAAGCAGGGGTGGCCCTAGTGTTAGGCGAAGTGGGCAGCTGCCCAGGGCATCAAAGCCCGAAGAGCATCAGAAGACAGTTAAATAGGGTTTAGTAGGATCATTATTTGATTTTTTTTCCAAAAATGTTATCGCTCTTGGCTCTCGCTACCCTCACGATTCACGACTGGCCTTCTGTCCCTCACCTATGATGCACAACGCTGCCAATGCCCACCTTTGCTCTTGGCAATCGTCTCTCAACCTCTCACCACCTTGACTCAACTTCTAACCTCCGGTCTCGGTTCTCAATTAATCGCAATTAGTTTCCTTCAAGTTTCAACCTAGATATGTTTTTTTCTTAGTTTCTGATGTTTATTTGTTGTTATCTTGATGATACGACTATTTGAGTGATTTCCTTTTACCTTGGTCTACTCTCCCTCCCCAAGAAAGGCAGCATTCCTCTATAAATTTGTACGAGAGTCCAACTAGGTTGCAAAACTCTTAAAAATATGTGTTATATGTTTCTTGGATTAGGGGAATTGTTTTACTCTCCCCCCAGGAAGGCAGGAACCATAGGACCGACCCTGACAAAAAGGATTATTGTATTCACATATTCATCAGAGATATAGACTAGAGATATGTAGACCGTTTACAAAACAATGTAAAGTGAAATCGGAACCATTTGCCTACACTTTTTAGGAACAAAAACTGGCCTATATTATAAGTATCTTTATAACATGTTCGAAAAATAATATGCTGCTTGCTATATATTTCAGTGAACAAAATTATAAATATATAATTCTAACAACATTCAAAGTTTCCATGATCATTTAAGGTGGCGTTTGGTTCACGGAATGGAATTTGGTAGAATTAGAATTCAGGAATATGACTTTGAAGGAATGATGGAATTTAATCGAATTTGGCAACGTGTTTGGTTGGCATGCCATAATTAGAATGGAATCTCTCAAAAGAATTGAATTCTTCATGTGTTGGGAGATTGGGTGGGAGGAGGGAGATGGAGAATATCCGTCAGTAATGCTCGATTTATTGATTGGATCGTCGGTAATCCGTCGGAAATTACCGACGATTTATTTCCGTCAGTAATATCCGTCGGTAATGCTTGATTTTCTAGTAGTGATAGTGGTGTGGTGTCGGTGTTGGGGTGGTCGCGGTTGTGATTGTGAACACTAGTGTGGTGGTGACAACCGCCCCCGGGGGGGGGGGCATGGCAACAGAGGTGGTGAAGGCAGTGAAGGTTGGTTGGGGTGGGCGATGGCGGGGGTAGTGAGGGTGGTCGGGGTGGTGAGGTTGAGGCTAATAAGAGTGATGAGGTTCGGGGTGTTGGTGTTGGTGTTGGTTAAATTGGATATAAAGGTTATTCTTGTCTTTTTAAAACCGAATTATAGAATTTGATACATTTGCCGTGAAGTGGAATTCAAAATTTTCACTTATGCCAAGAAGAAATGTAAAATCCCTCAACTGTGGAGTTTGGTTTAATCCAATTAATTCAGTATGCAGACCAAACATCATCAAAGGAAATTGTCATTCTAATTCCAAAAAATTCGGTAAACCAATAAATCCCTAATTAATTAATTAATTAATAGATATAAAAAATGGAAAGTGTTGTATCTTTGTTTTGTTTTCTTTGGGTTTTCCTATATGGAATTTACCTATATATGAGAAGTTCAATATGGCCTTATTATCAAATTAATTAAAACAAGAAAGACATTTTTATACAAAAAAAACACCAAAGTAGTTGTAATTTGCTTCATAACATGATGTGATATTACTTAATTAGATGATATGGGTAATGTATAACAACGAATTGAACAGAACATACCTCATGTGATCTATTCCAATCAAAGTTGATGCCACATTCAAGACTATGCTTTCCTAAGCCTGTATGTATGCAGTTGAGTTTCGGAGCCATCGAATGACCAGATGTGAAACTCATCATTTGCGGACAACCATAGATCTTAACCATATCCAATGATGGCCACAGGAAGTCATTCTTCCCCATAAAGAAACCCTCAAGATTTGGTAAATCAGCCAGTGTGAGGGACTTGAGATGAGGGAATATATATACCACCTGATCATCATCTTTTGATCCTAGCCCTCCATTTTCTTCCTTCACAATCACTTGCATTATCTTGCATGACTTTATCTCCAACTCTTCAAGTTTCTTGAGGCTTCCAAGTGTCGAACTTGTGAATACATTTTTCAAAAGGCGACAACCATATATTCGTAATTTTTTTAGGTTGGGAAATTCCAGTAAAGCCATGTATTTCAACCTTGGGATTGTCATTCCTTCATCAACATTAGTATTGCAACCAACATCCCTTTCAGTTTCAAATATCTCCGTCATTGACGGGCAACCAGATATATCCAACTCTTCAAGCTTTGTCGGTTGTCCTATTGCATGGGATGGAATCACACTCATCAATGTATGGCATCGTTCTATAAATATACTTTTAACGTATTGGCATAAGGTCCAAAACTGTCATACAAGAAAAAAAAATATTAATATTGTGTATATATATAATAACTAATGATGTCAAATGACATTCACATATATATACATTTAGTAAGATGTCAAATGACATTCACATATATATACATTTAGTAAGATGTCAAATGATATTCACATATACATTTAGTAAGATGTCACATGATATTGACAGACCGTAAGCAATAGCATATATATATATATATATACATATAAATAGAAGAAAAGAAATAAGTAAATAGTTGAATTTATGTATAATTTATTATAAAAAAAACCATGCCTGAAATTTATCATTGGAGGTGAGTTTATTGCCCCCACACTTGGCACCAACACCATCAATGAGCTTTAGACATGGCAAACGTTGAAGCCAGAGCCTGTCTAAATGCGGGAAGGAAGAGATAGATGCAACAATTTCTTCAACTTCATCATCTTTGTTCGTAACAATCTCTTCAATAGCATTACAAAAATACACACGGACGATCTTTAAGTTGGAGAGACGTTTGGCCATGATAGAAGAAAACAAGTACTTTACACATTTGCATTGAGAAAGGGCTACTTCCGTGAGATTGTGGAATGAAGATATTGATTCTGGTAATTGAGAGATTAATAATTGATATGAATTGTACTTCCACACATGAGCCATCGTGTCCATATCGTGTAAATGTAGATATTTGAGGTATGGGAGTATTGAGGGTGGTTTTCTACTTCTTGAACTCTTTAACTCGAACGCCACCTTCACGTTTTTATGTCTGAATAATTTAAGTTTACGAAGGTGATGGAAAGGGTGTATGAGATAAGATGGAAATGCAACATTAGGAATATTATCATCCGCTTCTGATTTGTTTATATTGGATGTAACGTTATTCTGCATAATAACAACATATAAGAATCTTTATAAATAACATAAGAATAAAATTATAATTAAGAATCGATATAAATGATAACAACATTAATATGTTCCTAATATTGCATACATACATACTTGGATTCATTGCATATTTTCAATATTTATGTTCTTATAATAATAATAATAATTTGTTATGCACTGTATTATTACCTAATTACTTCACTATATAACATTTTGCAGTTTTGAAGTGAAGTATTCTAAAATACGGTTTGAAAAACTTTTCATATGGATTTTCTATTTTCTACATAAAGTATATTTTGGATATTAAAAAATATGCAACGCACTCATGTTAATTTTTTTGAATATGCAAACTATGATGTGCCATATTTTGTAGAAGAGCCAGGGCTTGGTTAAGGTTGAGGAATGCAAATGAGAATGACTTTTTAATTTTTTTATTCCTTCCGGTTTAATCAGAAATGAAAATTTAGGCTTCTGGGGGGTATGAGCTCACTAAATTCTATAAAAGCAAATAGTTTCTTTTTATTATCATTCCCATTAATTACTTTAATACCTACAACCAAACACCCCCTAATAACTATTTTAATAAATAAGCGAAAAGTTATGTAAATAGAAATTGAAAGCTAGGATGAGAGAGTACATACCTCTTCCTCTTCCTCTTGGCTACTCTCAACCATTTCGTTGTTTTCTCCCCAACCATTAATGCCCTCTAGAGTAACACTCCTCAGTGCTCTCATGTCAAAATTTATGGTGGTTGGAGTGAATAAATTCCTTAAGCCCCTACATCCAAATACTTTTATGCATTCGAGAGCTTGAAAACCAGCTGAAATCGGAAGATTAGAGTTGTTTACACCTTTCACCCTCAAAATCTCTCTTAGTTTTTTCAATTCACTTACTTGAATGGATCTCAAGTTATTGCACGCTTCCTCAACTTCACCGGCACATGATTCCAAGTCAATGTTGAATAACACATCAATGGAACCACATTTTCTAACTTCAAGTTCTTCTAGATTATGTAGCAATGACAATGGATTTCTCAGAAACAAATCCACAAGACTATCACATTCTGTCACTACAAGCACTCTCAATGTAGAAAGGCTAACCTCCTCGTTATTATTGAATTCACTCGGCCATATCTCCTTCAACTTCTCCATATTACAAATTCTTAATATCTTCAACTGAGAGATCACAACCTGCATATTAATTAAGCTTTATTGGATCCATAAATATGTTGTGAAAATAAATCTGACTTTACTCTAGAAGACAAAAATTGAAATTAAACACAACGTGAATACATATATATATATATATATATGGGTCAGGTACATTCGGGGGAACCTCAAAAAAAAACTGAAGAACACGAATGCCCTGTGAGCCCTCCATCTGGATGGTATACACAAATGCATACCGGTAATTTGTAACATGCACGTGTGCATAGAAAAAAAATAGCTTCAGTCGTTTGTATGCATTTGAGCATACCTTCTATGCACAAATCCATACTGGTAATTTGTAACATGCACACGTACATAGAAACAATAGCTTCAATTGTTTGCATTCATTTACGCATACCGTCTATGCACAAATGCATACCGTCTAGATGGGAGGCATACAGGGTGTTCTTCAGTTTTCACTTCTTCTATTTTTGAGGTTTTCCATAAACCTCTCTCTCTCTCTATATATATATATATACATACATATTTGGACAAAGAGCCATACTTATTGAAAGTAAAACACAACGTGAATACAACCTTTTCGGACTTGTTTTAATTTTAATTGATGAATTTTCAAAATATATAAACGTAAAACATATTTACCTCTTTGTTCAGGAAAGATTGCCTTTTAGAAATATTACTCGACATAGAAGATGTTGCCAACTTATTCTTCGGATAAATGCTCGTGAAATTTGGAAGGTCATCAAGTTGCAACTCCAAGAGCCGTGGTAACTCAATTACATTATCAGCATTGCACAAACCCGTCAGCTTTGGTAGCTCATCTAAAGATAGAAACTTTAGCGATTGAAATTTAATCACCTCAACTCCACTATTCTCACTATGTACCAATGTTTCTAGAACATGGCATGAGGAAATGGTGAGTCGCTCAAGCTTTATGAGACCATTTGCCACAGGGGCCATAAAGAGGTATCCTAAGGTTGCACAATTACGAATTTGAAGGACTCTTAAATTGTAAAATGAGGATGGATGATGATGCAATGGCCCTACTAAAACTTCTCCAAGATCATGTATACCGTCTATATGAAAATAAAGCACCTCTGTCTTTTCAAACAACTCGTTCAACCTAGAATCCAGTAGTTCATGTTTGGTGGTGCACAACCTCAATGTGTTTTCGAATGAGTGCCTATCTTCGTCATCATTTTGTTCTAAATAGCATTCCAAAGAAATCTTGAATCTTTCAAGTTTCATAAATGACATGTTCTTTATGAGAGGATTGTTTTCTAAGAACTCGATTTCTAATGCCAAAAGGTTCTTTGAACGTTCTGCCAATTCATTATAGTTGCTATCCGTGAACTTAATGTCATATTGATCAAACACTTTCATATAGAGTTCTTTCAAGCTTGACCAAATTGTTCAAGACACCATCATCGATAAAAAGATGCATACAACCAGTCAAATCCAGTAACTTTAGCTTCTTCAAATTTCCGAATGTTACAATGAGCAAAGCTGAGCACTTCCAGATTCACGAGATTTCCAATAGAAGAGCAATCAAACATCAGTGAGCATTGATGGGGAGAAAGGGTTCGAAGGTTGCTAGAGCATTGAAGCGATCTCGAAAGCAATGGATACTCCATGTTATCATATGATATAACTTCAAGTTTTTGCATTTCTTGATAAAAGTCTTCGGGAAACTTAAGTGACATATCTCCGTGCATAAGTTTCAATAGTAAGAGATTTGGGTATTTACAATCTTTAGGAAACTCAGACATACCTGTGCATGTTACTGAAATTCTTTTACAAGACATGCTCGTGTGTTTTGCGCTCCAGTTTGACATGCAACCGACAATTGAAGCATGCTCTTCTTTAGAACACATATCTAAAACAAAAGCACGCACTAGATCATGCATCTTAACACACCCAACATACTGACTTTGAATCAACAAATTGGCATCTATGAGTTGTTCAATACAGGTGTTCAACCTATCTCTAGCTTCTTTTATAGTACACACTTTGTAAAATAATTTCAAGCCCCAACCGTACCTCACCAAGTCCTCCGTAGGAATATCAAAGTCTTCAGGGAACAACCCACAAAGCAACAAAGTTGATCTAGTCTCTTCATTTTGGAGATTGTTGTAGCTCATTTCAAAAATTTGATGCAAAACTTCACCAACATCATGGTTCTTCAATTTACAAAGTGTATCTTCCCATACATGCTTGTTGTGTTTATCTTTAAGGGTATAAGCAACGGTTCGTATGGCAATAGGCAAACCATGACATCTACTTGCAATATCATCTCCTATCTTACGTAAATGGAGATCAAGATCAACATCATTTGAAAATTTCACAAATTGGTGAAAGAAACTTTGCGCTTCTTGGTCTGTTATGACTTCCACGTTAAAAATGGAATCAACTTCAACTCCCATCATAGTGCAAACTGCCGATTTCGGGATGTCATTAAGACCTTGAAGTCAACACCTAATTGATTCGGAAAAAGACTTAAACCAATATCATTCAGATCAATGAGCTGCCATACGTCATCCAATATTACTAGGATCTTATTCTTACCTCCATCCGAATGGGCCTCAAAACTCTTATGAAGCTTAGAAGCCCTAGCTACTTTAGTTTTTTCTGTTAGATCTATACTGAGGAAGTCGGCTATAGATTGTTGAATAGCAATTGGATCCGTTTTTTCCCCTATAGTTGCCTCGACAATAATATCAAACATTTTCTTTTCAATCACAACCTTCTTGAGTTTTTCCATCATTGTAGTCTTTCCCACTCCACCCATCCCGCATAAGGCTATCATGTGCGATTTGTGGTCTGGTTCGAGTGCTTTTAGCGCTTCCATGAAAGTCTGCTCTCTTGATTTGAAGTCATTGTGATGGCTTGAAGGTGTTGAGATGGATACCTTCAAAAAAGAATCAACTTTTCCAAGAGGAATTGGATGATTAGTCCAGTTGATCCTAGAGTATTCTGTCAAGAGCCTGTCGATATCCTGAATGATTTTGAAGGCTTTCCTTCCGAGCTTGTGTCTGCCCTTGAGATTGAAACAAGTGCCCGTGATGTCACTAGGAACGCTTTCCATTTTTTCGTTGATATTTTCTGTTTTTTTCAACCAATCGGTGACATGAGATGGAATCTCGAGATTGTTGGCTGCATTCTGCTTCATGTGGCTTTCAACATCTCGTCTTCTAGCATTCAACTCCCTCATTTTGGAACCCATATCCTTCACATATTTTGAGCAGGAAAACAGGTATCCTAGGTGTTTCTTAACCGGGACAATTAGAGACTCGACAACAGGAGTAACAATGGCGGTAACAATCTCCATGGCTCAATATATATAATTATTTTTTTTGCTTCTGCTAGCTAGCACCTGCATGCATATATAAAAACAAACAAATGTGAGAAAAACTGTAACTTATATGAGAAGATCTAGCAACTAGATGCATCCTAGATTCAATTGATTGAGTAATTAGATTGAGTAATTGTCTGTGTATATATATATATATATAGAGGGAGGTTCAGGAGAAAACGCTAAAAAAAGCGAAAACTGAAGAATATATATGCATCAGTGCATATGCACAAATGCATACAAGCGATTGGAGCTCCCTTTTTCTATGCATCAATGATCAATGCATAAATATGTATTAGTGCATATGCACAAATGCATGTTAGGGAATACCGTCCAGATGGCGGCCTCCCAGGGTGTTCTTCAGCTTTCTCTTTTTTTAGCGTTTCCTCCTGAACCTCCCTCGCTCTCTCTCTCTCTCTCTCTCTCTCTCTATATATATATATATATAGTAAACCCACATATTCAAAAATGTTCTCTAAAAAAGAAGTCCAACTCGTAATCTAAACTCATGAATTTAAAGAGACGAGGTGAGTGATTTACCTGAAAAAGTGAAAAGGGTTTTGGTTTTCCTTGAGATCATCTTGACTCTGGAGAATAAGAGTATGAATTGCAAGGAGAGAAAATGTATAATTTTGAAAATGGAAACTTCAAAACTAAAAATTTATCAGTGAAGAAAGTTTGAGAAAATAAAATGTTGTTTAGAGTAAACTACAATTTTTTTGTCCTTGTAGTTTACTCTTTTGTTTAGAGGTGTTTGATTGATTAATTAATTTTCCCGAGACATTTGCTCTCACAATCCCTTTTCGAATTTCAATATATAACTTTATATATAAAAGCGGTAAGTGACTGTATTTGTGCATTAAATTAAATATAAATATGTCACCAACCCAATTTTATTATTAATTAATAAATTATTGTATCAATATACTTCATCAACCACGTGATAATATGTTAATCATGTATTTTTTTTCTAGAAACTTTGTCTTTATCTTTATATAATATGCCTCAGCTTGTAACATTTGAATACTCAAAAGACTGAGCTTTGTAAAACCGATACAAGCTAGGTGGAGACAAAATTTTGTGCATCTCCATGTTGCAGGTATACTGTACAACACATATGTAATTATAAATTTATAATATATAGATTGTCAGATTTAAACGAGAATATGGTTAATTTACAAAAAATCGATAAGTTGAGGAGTTTTAGGATCATATCTCAGAAGAACCAACACTTGAAGGGTGTATATATGATTGGAATATTGGATATAATTCAGATGCATAATCACATGTGATTAAACATATATTGCATTGATTCGGTACATAACGGTCGACCTATGCGGTGATTTATGGTTGCAATCACCAATTTGTCTACGTCCCTTTTGGATGTGTGTAATCATATATGATTAAGCATTCATAGTGTATAAAACTATAGGGTTGTGAAAAGTGTCACCATAAATTTGTTTTGTGCCACAATATAAATTTTGAAACTACAATGAGGACAAAAGTTTCCTTTGGTAGAGTTTGTTTGCAAGACTTTTCTTCCACCCGAAACCTGAGTTTAAATTCCGTTAGTGTCATCTTCTTAGTTTTTAGCTTTTAATTTCAGATTTATTATGTTTGTGAAAACAATTTGCAATAAAAGACTTGAACACATGACCTCAGATATGAAAAGTAATTAACTAATTAACCAACAGACCAGTGATGATTTTGTGTAAAATATTTCTATATTTGTTTCTTATAATTACATGGTGTAACCACTTGAAAACATTTATAGGTCCGTCTCAGCTATCACGTGTAATCATATATGATCTTGGAAGATTAATCACTTTCTCGATCTTGAAAACATTTAATAGTCAAGTCAATGATAAATTGATACACTAGTTTTCTTAAAGAAAATTATCTATTAAAACTTAGAACTAATCGATGATTGGTATATTTTCACCTAAGGATTTTATAAGTGACATTTTTTAAAAGAATCTTCATCTCCAAACAATTAATAATATTAACGAAATAACCTAAAGTCGAAAGAGAACATTAAATACAGAGATAACGATCCTAAAGAGTTAGCTCAAAATTAATCCTATAGTTTAAAGAATTAAAGATTTATACCCAAAAGTAACTTTAGATTTTTAGCCCTGTTATTACTCAAAAAGATGATGTATTTCTCATTAAACTAGAATAGACATTACACTTCTATATATACAAGAGAGGAACCTATTTAAGGAAATAATACTTATATAACTAAGAAAGATAAGTCTAGTTTACTAAACCTAACACTCCTCCTCAAGTTGGAGCAAAGATATTAATCATGCCCAACTTGCTACAAATAAAATCTACTTGTACTTTCCGTAGTGGCTTTGTCAAAATATCTGCAAGTTGGTACTCGGTCCTGATGTGCACCGGTTGAATCGATGGAGGGTCTGTCTGAGTTCCTACAACACGATCTCTGATAAGATGGCAATCCACCTCAATGTGTTTAGTCCTCTCATGGAAAACTTGATTCTTGGCTATATGAATAGCTGACTGGTTATCACAATAAAATCTCATCAAATCGTCTGTAATCACTCCAAGCTCTCTTAAGAGTCTCCTTACCCACGTCATTTCGCATGAAACATCTGCCATGGCCCTGTACTCTGATTCGGCACTCGATCGAGAGACAATATGTTGTTTCTTGCTTTTCCAAGAAACTAGATTTCCTCCGACGAATACACAATACCCTGTAGTCGATCTCCTGGAAAAGGGGCAACCGGCCCAATCCGCATCCGAGAAGCCGGATATCCTGCCATCTCCTTCTTCGGTGAATGCAACCAATCGACAGTGGCCCTGGTCAGAATAGAGTATCCCTGATCCTGGTGTGGCCTTAAGATACCTCAAAACACGAAGTGCTGCGTCCCAATGACCCGTATAAGGAGCGGACATGAACTGACTCAAGACACTAACCGGGAATGATATATCTGGTCGAGTAACTGTCAAATAGTTTAACTTTCTAACAAGTCTCCTGTATCTCTCCGGATCTTTCATAAGGTTCCCATCGTTTGGAAGTAGTTTTCTCGTAACGAGCATCGGACTGTCCACTGGTTTACACCCCAATAGACCACACTCGGTAAGCATATCAAGAACATATTTCCGTTGAGATAAAATAGTCCCTTGTGGAGATCAGGATACTTCTATCCCAAGGAAGTAACGAAGCCGTCCAAGATCCGTAACTTGAAATTAGGTGTGTAGAAATTGTTTCAACTCTGAAATTCCAACGCTATCATCTCCGGTGATAATAATGTCATCTACATAAACCACTAGTATGATTCGCCGACTGTCATGGTGTCTAAAGAACACGGAATAATCCTGGGAACTGCGAGTCATACCAAACTTTTGGAGAACATCTGAAAAACGTCCAAACCATGCTCTAGGGGACTATTTGAGACCATACAATGATCGTCGTAGTCGACATACCTTTGTGGTCTCCTCCTCAATAACAAACCCGGGTGGTTGTTCCATGTATACCTCCTCCTCAAGAATACCATTAAGAAAGGCGTTCTTGACATCCAACTGATGAAGTGGCCAATGATTAATGGCAGCCAAAGCTATACAAATGCGAACAGATGGCATTTTAGCAACCGGGGAAAATGTTTCATCATAGTCAACCCCATGGGCTTGAGAATAACCCTTTGCAACTAACCGAGCTTTCAATCGATGCAGAGAACCATCAGGATGAAGTTTTACCGTGAATACCCACTTACAACCCACTTTGCGCTTGCCACACGGAAGTTTTTCCAAATCCCAAGTATGATTCTTCTAAAGGGCATCCATCTCTTCCTGCATGGCTTTAAACCATCCCGGGTGATTAAGAGCCTCGGTCACATTCCTGGGAACAAAATGGCTATCAACGGCTGTAATATAGGCACACGACTCGGAAGACAGGTGGGAGTAAGCAAGATAATCCTGAATGGAATATCGGGTACGAGTCCTTGTGCCTTTTTGGAAGGCAATTGGAATATCAGGGAGTGGTGCACCGGGTGGGTCATAAGGCTCGGTCGGTGGTGGTAGAGGTGCTTCAGGTACTGGATCATGGACTATATCAATAGGTGACGATGTGTGTGTATCTTGTGGTGGAACGGGAGACTCATCAGAATCATGATGCACAGGTAAGGACTCATGGGTCTCATGCACTTGTCTTTGGTGCTGTCGAACATACACCCTGGTGAACCGAGTATCAGTCGGGGGTTTTTGAATAACGGGATTGGATGCTAGTATAGGGAGGTGAAAGACTGGAGTATCAGAAGATTCAAAAGGGTCAGGAACAGGATTTGCCAACTCTGGAGCACTGTTTGAAGATTTAAGAAAGAATGGAATCGACTCATTGAAAGTGACATCCGCACATGTGAAATATCTACGAAGGGTTGGACTATAACAACGATAACCTTTTTGGACACGCGAATACCCAAGGAACACACACTTGATAGCACGTGCTGCAAGTTTATTATGTCCTGGACGATGATCATGAACATAAGATATACATCCAAATATTTTAGGAGTCAAAGGAAAAGGAGTGCCTTTGGGAAAAAGAATGGAGAAAGGCGTCCTCCCTTTAAGAACAGAAGATGGCATACGGTTAATCAGATAATTAACCGTAAGAACTGCATCAGCCCAAAAACTTTGTGGTACATTATAGTGAATCATCATAGTGCGAGCTACATCCAGCAGATGGCGGTTCTTTCGTTCAGCAATGCCATTTTGCTGGGGCGTATATGCACATGAAGATTCGTGTATAATACCACACTCAGACAAATAACTTGTAAAATCATGAGAGAAATATTCTTTTGCATTATCAGATCGCAATGTTTTAATGGAAACATCAAACTGGGTTCGGACATAGGCATAAAATTCACGAAAGATAGAAAATATTTCACTACGAGATTTAAGAAGATAAACCCACGTTGCACGAGAAAATTCATCGACAAACGTAATGAAATATTTAAAACCATAGGTAGAAGTAATTGGACACGGTTCCCATACATCAGAGTGAACGAGTTCAAACAAAGTATTGACTTGACTAGACTTACTAGGGGGATAGGAACGAGTGTGTTTATCCAACTGACATGACTCACATGTTAACTCACGAATAGATGAAAGATCAGATCTTAGTTGTTTCAAAACTGGCAAAGAAGGGTGACCTAACCGACAGTGCACCTCCCTGATACTGTAATCACAAAGATGTGTAGCTGGAGATTGCAACATAGACAAGCGATAAAGACCTTGAGATTCAAAACCTGTGCCAATCAACTGGTTTGTTTCCAATTCCTGAAACACACAATGTGTGGGGAAAAAGGTTACAGAACAATTAAGTTTTCTAGTAATTTGGCTAACAGATATTAGACTTTCAGGGAAGGTAGGAACGTAAAGGACGGATGATAAGTTTAGGTTTGACATGTTACTAGTGGATCCAATGCCCAAAATTTGACACGAAGATCCATTAGCAAGCCGAACTGGATTATGGGGTATATTAGTCTCAAGATTGGATAAAAGTTCTTTGTTCCCGGTCATGTGATCTGTGGCTCCAGAATCAATAATCCAAGTTGGTGAGCTTGCAGAAAAACATGTAGAGATACCCGATTGTGCTGGTATTGCACAAAAAGTAGATGGAACTGGACATTCAGGATGACCCGAAACTCTAAATTCATTGGACGACGGTTGTTGCACTTTAACTTTGTCCCCCATTGTTAAGTTGTAAATTCAAAAGGTTGGATCTCGAAGGCGGTGGTCCGACAAGCAACAATGGCTAAGTTTTAGGCATATATCAGTTTATACCGACAAATTTCGATGTGTTCAGTTTATACCAACAAGTTCCGGCTCGTTCCAAGTAGGTTCAGATGAGTTCCAACAGATTCAGATGTGTTCCAGACAAGTTACGGTAGATTCCAGTAGGTTCAGACGCTGTTCCGACAGGTTCCGGTTAGATTCTGGAGGATTCCGGCAGGTTTCGGAGGATTCCGGGCAAGTTCTGGAGGATTCCGGCAGGGTCTGGGATATTCCGGTCAGGTTTTGGAGTATTCCGACAGGTTTTGGAGTATTCCGACAGGTTTTAGGATATTCCGATCAGGTTCTGAGATATACCGGCAGGTTCTGAAGTATTCCGGTCAGCAACAGGTTCTGGGATATTCCGATCAGGTTCTGGGATATTCCGGCAGGGTCTGGGATATTCCGGCCGGGTTCTGGAGTATTCCGGTCGGGTTCTGGAGTATTCCGGCAGGGGCTGGGGCAAGGTCTAGAAGTCCGGCAACGACGGCTGACGACGGCAGCCGGAGGTCTGGTAAGTTCCGGCAGCGGCGGCTGGAGGTCTGGTAAGGTTTCCGGCAGCGGCAGCTGGAGGTTTGGTAATGGTCCGGCTGCGGCTGGAGTTCCAGTAGGGTTCCGGCGAAGTCGGCTAGGGTTCTGGTAGGGTTCCGGCGAAGTCGGGTAGGGTTCCGGCGCGAATTCCGGCGAAGTCGGCTAGGTTTCCGGCGAGATTTTCAGGCACGGCTCCGATGCCATGTTATTACTCAAAAAGATGATGTGTTTCTCATTAAACTAGAATAGACATTACACTTCTAGGGACAGGTTCAAACGATACCTATTTAAGAAAACAAGAAAACTTTTTTCATGTACAAAATCATAAATGATTCACATACAAAATCGTATATGATTAACCGCGACTTTTCCCACGACTTAACTCGCAGCAAAAGTCGTCCTTGTCCATTTTTTCATGTTAATACAAAATCATATGTGATTTTATACATGAAAAAAAGTTTTCTTGTTTTCTTAAATACTTAGCGTTTTCATTTGAACCTCCTTCTACACTTCTATATATACAAGAGAGGAACCTATTTAAGGAAATGATACTTATATAACTAAGAAAGATAAGTCTAGTTTACTAAATCTAACAAGCCCCAAATTAACATGTTATTATGTGTACATGAATATAAAGAAACTAATCATAAAGAATTGGGCCAAATATAATCAAATGAAACCTAGAAAAAATATATGATATTACAACGAAATGTTTATGGTTTTACCTCTAAAAAATTTGGTTGTATTCTTAAAGGACTTAAAATAATAAAAGTAAATCATATTTTTGGTTGATCTGGTTGCCTCTAGTATCAAGTCTAGTCCTATTTTAATTGCAATTTTGGTCACTATGGTTGTCAAAAATTACATTATTCAGATTTTTAAGATTTTTGTTTAAATGTATTTACGGTTGGGTGTTATGAACAAAAAAGAAAATTTAAATAAAACAAAACTGAAAAAGACAAAAGGAATTGCAAAAGACCTAATACCCTTGAGTAATTAATTGACCTTTTAAGTTAGTCAAAGCGACCAAATCCATAAGAATATGACTATTACAGTGACCAAAATTGTAATTAGTTTAAAATAGAGACTAGACTTGATACCGAGTTGCAAATGTATGGACACAAAAATGTAATTTACTCTTAAGTTGTAATATAAATTATGAGTTAATTACATTTCTGGTGTTGTGCTTTTGTGGTTTTTATGATTAAGAGGTCCCCGAAAGGGGGAAAGGTGCCAGAGGCGAGAACAATGAAAATATGAACTAAATCAGTTTCATATATACCTATTCTATTTCATTTGTGACTATCTAATAAATTCACATGTGAAGAGCACCTAAAACAATTGATCCATGCTTATCAGGACTTGACAAATTCAAAGAATATCTTATGTAATTATGTAAAGCACATTCATTGATTGATTTTTGTTAATTTTACCAATAATGTTGGAATTTAGCTGATAAGGTTGAAGGTCAGGTATGTCTTAGCAAATCATGTATTACCTCAAGTTATCCATGCTTTCAAATCCAAAGCAAAGCTGAAGGAGGCTTGGTAACTGGAAAATATCAAACATGTAAAAACCAGGCATCAATTTACCTGCAATGGAAGGGAGACAAAAAAAAATTATTTACAAATATTGTCAAGAATTACCCACTGGTGCAATGATGAACTACCAGAATCTCGTGAAAATAGTCGAAATTATTTCAAATATTTATCCTGTGTTCTAGAGACCTTTTTTTTACGAATGAAAGGGAGAGAAAGCAGTGGAAAAACAAAAAAAAATCTTGTGTTCTCTAAGTTTCTTTTAGAAGGGAAAGGAAAGAAAAAGGAAGAAAAATAATGATATTCTTCCTCCCAAAACTTTCCACCCAAATGTGGGAGGAAACGGAAAGAAAAAAATAATAACAATTAAAAAGATCTGTAAAATTATACGTATACCTATCAATTACAAAACCTTACAAAATAAATAAGGGTATGATTATAAAAATGACATATTTCCTTCCCTTTCTCTCCTGTTCAAGAACATGAAAATTTACTTTCTTTTCTTTCCTTTTCGTTTCTTTCCAAATTCTATAGCTAGTAAAACGATAGGGGGAAGAAAACGTACCATAAGAAGAGGAAACATTTGCATTTGGAGTCAATTTCCATCCCACGACTCAGCTAATGCATCTACACATGCATAACAAGTGATTATTTGAAGAAATTTATATACTACATTTCATAAAAATAAACAAAAACCTTATTAGCCACAAACCTAAGACATCCAAGGAGTCCCCAAATAAGTTCCTAAACCACTGTGTGGATGTCCAATCATCCATTCCAATTATGTGTCTGAAACGATCTCGAAAGAGAAAATATTTCCCTTCGCTGAATTCAAACGATTCTAGATCTCCGCCCACAATTTCTTCATCTTCTTCTTTAAATACTTGTAGACCTCCTCCACCCATAACCTCATCTGGTTCTTCAAATGCCAACAAATCTCCACCAAAAATGCCATCATCCTCCTTTTCAACTTGATTATCTTGTTGATTAAAAGATATAACTTTTACACCACACTCCTTTACTTGAAAAGCATCTCCTACGATGAAAGAAATAGTAGCTTCATCGCCACATTCCAATTGGTTTCCAAACTTCCATTGGCTTAACCATGCCAATTCTTCATGGTCTGGAAGACCAAAGAATACAGGACAATATATCCATGTAAGATTTTTGGTCGTATTGTGAACTTTAATAAATGCTGGATGAGGACTCCAGACTTCATCAGTGTCGGTTTCCCCATATACACAACAAACATTCAAACATTTAAACCTAGTATCTAGTGGAACGGTAAACGACACTGATGAATCCGTGACTTTGTTTTCCTCGAACCAGATAGGAACCTCTCCACTTGGGATAAACGTGCTAAATATACCAAATTGAAACAAACCCTGACCAATAATAGCAACAATGGACAAATGTTAATGCCTTTTATAAGAGAAATCCAGAGGAGCATCTCCAAACAGCTATGCTATAATTTTTCTATAATAGAGTATGAAAAGTCAAAATCACTAAAAAAAATTACACCTAACTCCAAAAGCTACTCTATTTTAGCAATCCTAACATTAACTATATTAATAAAATATTCCGAACCTTTAATAGAATATTATTTCTCTTTCCTACACACATAACTTCAATGACTTTAATTGGTTGGATATGATTAAAATATTATTTCTCTCTCCTACACACATAACTTCAATGACTTTAATAAATTGGATATGATTAATATATTATTTATGTCTCTTCTATAGAATTATAGAGATTTCTCTAATTTTAGAGATTTTTCTATTTTAACATAGAGGATAGCACAGCTGTTGGAGCAACAAAAATGCTAAAATCCCACTTTTTCCATTTTAGCATAGCTGTTGGAGATGCTCATGAAGGAAGCAAATTGTGAGGTTACTAGTGCCTTTTACAGTGTGTTGTGTGCATGAGAGAGAGAGAGAACCTGAATAGGGCGCTTCCCGTTGTAATAGGAAAACCCATCATCAAGGTATAATTCAAGACTTCCCAATGATCCCACGTTTATCAAGCCCAAGTCATTGATTATTTCTTGGCTGACTTTTGAAATCGGTTCCAACTGGAAATACCCTTCTACCTCAATTAGCTTTCTGCAATTTTCTTTTACAAGGTTAGATAAGGCAAGCCCATTGAGAGAAGAAACTCTTTCAAGTGATTCACAATTATCTAGCCACAAGGCTTCTAAACTAGTGGGTAGATCCACAAGCAATTGCAGCTGCGGACATGAAGTGAAGTCTAGGATCTCAAGCTTGCCAAGACTTCTAACAGCATCCGGCAGAACACGAATCGGATTTTTGCTTAAATTTAAATGCTTCAATAAGGACAAGTTACTGAAATCCTTAGGAAAAGAATCTTGTGAAAGATTGCTGTTTGCAAGATGCAGTTTCACCAAAGAGCCTGGTAAAGAAGCCCATATTGCATCAGGGTTTTTACGAGGTTTTGACCTACCAAATGGATGCCACCATTTCTTTTTCCTAGCTACAGCCAAAGATGGGTTTATTATGGTACTCCCGTCAGCTCGAAGCTCTTTCAATGACTCCATATTCCTCAAATCCATAGGAAATTCACCAAGACTTGAGCAACCAGAAATAATAAGTGTCTCGAGATATCTGAGCTTCCAAAGTGTTTTGGGAAGATTAATTAGATTCTTGCAATCTTCTAGATCAAGTAAAGTAAGATCCTCAGAATTTGCAATAGATTCACAAATCTCAACTAATGTAACACAACCTTTGAGCAACAACTTCTCTAGACTGGGAAGTCCTGAGAAATCTGGTGTTTCCGTAAGACCACGTGAATAACTGAGGTTAAGAATCCTCAAACATCCAAGAAGCTGTATGGAAATAGATAGAGGATAATTATATACTTAAATATTTAGATGATCAAGAGTAAAAGATAAAAGGATATCATACCTTGGTTCGCTTCCAAACTTGCTCCAAGTTGCTATAAGACAAATCAAGAGAAACTAAATTTCTCAATCGCAAGTCACCTGGTAAATATGTTGAAGGAAACCCATGCCAACACAACCATCTTAAATTTTCAGGAAAGTAGTCATAACATCCATTAAGTTTTACATAGTTGATCCTGAGTAATTTTAGGTTGCCCAGCTTTGTAAATGCATCAGTTTCCAAATCCATTTCATTTGGCGATTTTAAGTGACTGTGCACCCATTCCCAAGAGAAGATGGTAAGATGCTGCCTTTTGGATGATGTTTGATGGCTTGATGACAGGAATGATTCATCAGAAAATGTTTCACGTTGACGCTTTCGTGAATCATGACTGTTAAAAGTTGATTGTGCAGATTTTTCCTTGTTCAACATACGCATGTCGAGTGTGAGGCCTTGAACTCTTTCCGTACCCTGTTATAATAAATAAATAGGTGCACATTATCAGATAAGAGCATCTCCAACAGCTCCTCCAAAATGGAGAAAATGGGGATTTTGAGCCAATATTTTGCTCCAACAGCTTCCCCAAAACTATCTCCAAAATGGAGAAAGTAGGAGAGAGAAGTGTTTTTTCTCCAAATATGGAGAACACCCAAAAAATGATTACCAAGTTAGAGCACCAATAAGAAATTTTGAAAATAAATATTTAGAGAGAGAAATAATATTTTAATAGATGAATGAAATATTTTAATATTATAATCAATGTTGGATTCTCCAAAATGGGGAATCTGTTGGAATGAATGTAATTTTTTTTTGGAGATTTTGACTTTTGGTTCTCCATTTTGGAGAATCCGTTGGAGATGCCATCTGCTCTAAATACTAAGCTCTACAAGTATGTGTCTTACGCTTTTCTCCTTTAATACATTGAATGAATCTACATGATGCCAAAGTCTGCTGCGCTCCCCTGGCCTTGTAGGTGATTCCTTCCGAACAATTTCTCTAGCCATATCTTGAATTAAATGATGCATCATTAACTTAGTGCCGAGTTCAAGATTTAGAAGACATCTATCAACAAGATTCTGGATCCCAACTATTGAGAAGAAGTCACACTTATCTAGTATTTTACCAACACAGTCTTTGTCTTCCCCAATAAAGAAACAAGCAATGTGAAGAAATAGGTTTCTATCATGGTCATCCTGCAAACAGTCATAACTTACTTTAAGTTTCTGTATGATGTGTGCATCAGGAATTGCTTCCAGTTTTTCTAGTGCACTTTTCCATAAAGCTGGACTTCTTCCCGACAAAGAAGACCCTAAAACTAAAAGGGCTAAGGGAATCCCTAAACAATGGCGCACTACACGTTTTGACAGATCCTTGTAACCTTCAATCGGATGTTTTTTCCCAAAGGCATGACAACTGAAGAGCTCCAATGATTCATTATCATCTAATTTTTCAACTGTATGCACTTTATGTACATTATCAGCTTTTAAGAACCACTTATTTCTTGTTGTTATAATGATTTTACTTCCTGGATGGAACTCTCGCTTCCCAATAAGTGCATCTAATTGGTACATTTCATCCACGTCATCCAAAACAAGCAGACTCCTTTTATGGCACAATGACTCTTTAATCTTGATAATACCTTCATCAACATTCCATACTTTTGGCCTTTGCCCCTTGAGAATATTTGAAAGAAGTTGATTTTGCAGCTGAACTAAACCATTTGGCTGTTCACATGTCTCCCTAACGTTTGCAAGAAAGCTGCTGCATTCGAATCGTTTGAAGTTCAAATTATAAACAAATTTAGCTATGGTTGTCTTTCCGATTCCTCCCATCCCACATATAACAAGCAACTCAACATTGGTTGATTTTTGTTGTAGCCACAAACTAATGTTTCGGGCACGGAATTCTATTCCAATTGGGTAGCGAGCAACTCTCACCATTGGTCGATTGAGTTTGTCTTCGATCACATTGACAATCTTTTGAATAAACTTTGCCTCATACCTAAATATGGTCAACATAAAAAAGGAATGAGAACTGAGAAAAAAAAATATAACTATGTCCGAATACAATTGTTGGCATACGATGCCGTTTTGGTGGACTAAAATCTTACCCGGTAAGTAAGTGCTAAGTTTTACCGGTAAGCGCTTACCGGGTAAGTGTTGGTAAACGGCCCCTAAATCTCGGTTCCACACACATTCTCACATAATGAGCCTATGGATAGTAATCGGTGTCCTTTGTGTACAACTAAATATAAGCTCCTTTAATCCCAAATTAAACACGTCTTCTGACCTTTATTTGAAGTGTTTCTCATTTACTACATCTAGGGTTGGAACTCAAACTGCAATTCAACACATTGCCCAAAAGAAAACCGAAAAAAAAGTATCATATGATGATAAGTGGTGATTTCCAAAACGAAAGGGATCAATTTTCCTTTTATCAATTTGGAATTAGATTATCATGTAACAAAAGCTTAACTGCTTAAGAGAAGATTTAGATAAATTTACCCTTGAGCAAAATTATGTAAAATCATCCCATACTCCGACGCCATGTTTGCAACTTCACCAAGTGCAGATCTCCATTCATGCCTCCATCCATCAAATTCTTCCCTAAATTGTCCTTTTTGCTTCAGAATCTCCGACGGATCAAGGTGATAGAATACAGGCAACACGAATTGCCCAATTCTCCTTCTACATTCAATAATCAGCACGAGTTCATCTAAACAGCGTTTGGACGAAGCGTAGTTTTCAGAAAGTACAATTACTGAGACTCTAGAACGTCTGATTGCTTCGTGTCTCTCTAGCTCACCATATTCGTATGTGTTTGTGAAGGTGCGAATCCCAGACTGCAACAAAGCTGTTTGGAGATGATCGGTGAAAGTTTTTCGAGTGTCCTTGCCTTTGAAGCTCAAGAACACGTCGTAGTAGTAGCTTGGAGAAGAAGTTGAAGTTGAAGCAGGAACCAGAGCCATGGATGCTTCACCGGCTTTGGTGACACAGTGACGCTAAACCATCCACAATGGGATTGCTAACCCCATCAATCGCAATCGGAAGTCACCTTGGGCCCGCCATTTTTTTTCTTATTTTTTTTTATTAATAATTTTAGTTATTTTTTAATTAATAACTAGTGCCGGGGCAACGAAAATATTTGTTACGAAATATGTAGGGGGTGTGTGGGATTGCTTATAAAAACAACTTATTGACTTATTATAGTGTGATACAGATAATAAGTTGTTTTACATGTTTGGATTGGGAGAAGAAGAAGCAGCTTAACAATTTATTAAGTTATTCCAATGAGATACCGCGATAAGCTAATCCAAACACCTTTTATAAATATTCGATTTTCCACCACATAAGTTGCTTTAAATAAGCAATCCCAAATACCCCCATAAATACATTATAAGATTATACGTAATTTTATAATGTAATGTTTTAGATATAAATTAGTTTCATAAATATGTAATTCATTGGCGTTTTAATTAGAGGGGCGCACGTTACAAAAAGGTAAAGACTTGAATAAAAGAAATATCCCTTACTCTAGTGTTGTTCGAACCGCTAACATCCCCAATTATTGATAAACACTTGGCTACCAGGTTATGGAATTGATGGATGTAAAAACATAGAAGAGAGAAGTCAATCAACTATTGTGTGTTTAGATACATTAATAACCATTCTCTTTCTTGGAGCATTTTGCTAAGGAAAATACTTTAACAACCACAAACATCAATAATTAAACACTTAAATATTATAAATTTAATTAAAATGTACCGTTTTCCAAGATAAATTTAAATCCAAAACACAAAAACACAAACTATTTTTACACTATCGAAATCAATACTCAATTTGTAAAGCTTTTTCTAACCACCCCATGACAAATAAATTTTAGAGAGAATGTAAGGAGGATGAGAAGTAGAACCAACCATTGCATAACCAAGTTGGGGCGTTGGTCTTGAAATTGTTGCTTTATTGGAAACAAATTGGGGCGTTGCCGCGTTGGTCTTGAAATTGTTGTTTTATTGGAAACAATTGTTTTCTGTCTCTGTTTTGAATGAAATAATTTTGAATAACAGTTCAGAATTATTCCATTCAAACAATACTTCCCCAAATAAATTATTATTCAAAACACAATTATCTCTTATGTGGAATTATTTAGTTGCCTCCTCTACTCCCACCGAAGATTAAAGAGTTTTTCCCTCATTAACTTGAAGGAATATGTCCTTGTTCCATATCATCAAAGCTACTTTATTATCATCTATAGAAAAAATAAAATTTGAACATCCACCTATGAATTCAAATAAGTTCAAGTTAGACAATTCATGTCACTCAAATGATCAATTTATTTTTAAGCAAGTAAACATTGTTTATTCTATTAGAAGAGCCATACATTCAATTTTAAAGCCAACCCTAATAGTCTTTGAATAATGCTTTGATAAGGTTTTTATTACAAATTTACAACATAACCTTACTTTTATTGATATATTCCATCAATCAAACATAGTATTTCTTGGACACTTATTAGCATTCTTGTTGTGTGTCAACATGATGAAATGAAATTAGTGTATCTCTTTAATTGTATCAACAAAATGTAATATGCATTTAATATAAAAGAATTTGTAACTAAGTTTAACTATTTAATCCAAAATGGATTAAAGTAGATCATAAATAAAAAACCATGTAAAGAAAAAGTTGGCATTCTAATCTTTATATAATCATCCAATGTTCCAACATCTCATTTTTTTATTAACGTGGATGGTCAAACTTAACCACAATTCAATATTTTGGAATTCTCAAGCCATAGTAATTAGAATATTATCTACATCTCCACTTGAAGCATGTGTTACATAAGCACGGTAAATTTCGTCTCGCACTCGACTCTTAGCATGTTGTATAACAAACACAAAGATTCAAGCAAGGTGAGTACGCGATGCAGGAAAAGGGCAAACATCGTTGGAATATGGCAAGCATCGTCGATAGGGAACGACAAGCATCGTCAACAAGCAACAACAAAGATCGTAGAAGAATGGCCTACTGTAGTAGAAAAGTGGAGGAGACGATGAGTTGAGATGGTAACAATTTGCTCTTTGCCGACGGACTTTTTGTGAACAGGAAGACTAGGGTTTAAAGTGGATGGGAATCATGGGATCATTGTATTAGATGATGGTGGAAATGAATTTTGGGTTTGAAACAGTTTTGAATCTTTGGTTTTTATTTTATTTTTCTAAAAGCCCAATTACAAATAGGGGTCGGTTCCCGTGAGATTGATTAGGGTTGAAGGTGAGAAACGTAAGAATAGATCTTCATCTTTATACGCGACGAGACGCATCGAGATAAGGTGCATCGAGATGCATCAGATCAACTCCCTTTTGAAGCGTAATTTATGGATGGATATGAAATTAAAAGTGATCAAGATTTCAAATTTCTTCTTACACTTCTCACCTTAACTCTCCTTCTCAAACGATCACAAACCATTGCAAATAAAAACATTCTAATAAAATTAAACCAAATTTGGTTTTATATGAAAAAAGCCACATCATTGGCCAAATCAACAAATAATATTAGTCGTCTGTCATGTCATCTGTCGTATCAACAGGGATGGAAATGGGGCGGGTATTGGACGGGTAATGCATCCCCCGTCCCCGACTAATCCCCAACAGGTTCGGGGGGAAGGAATCCCCGACGGGTTCAGGGGATCCGTCGGGTACCTGTTTAGTAAAAAACCACGTATTCTAAAATTAAAATTATAAAAAATCGTTACTATATTAATCAACAATATTGAAAAATAAAAAGATTTTCTATGTAATAATAAATAAATACATATATACATGTTTATTTATTTATTTATACACACACTATATATATATATATATATTAAATAAAATTAAAAAAATAATCGGGTATATTAGGGGCGGGTAATGCCATCCCCGACCCCGCCCCGACCCCGTTTCGGGTATGAAAATAAATCCCCGTCCCTGCCCCGTTACCCGTTAAACCGGGGAATCCCCGCCCGTTAGGGTCAGGTACCTACGGGCTGTGGGTATCCGCCCCAACGGGTAAATTTCCATCACTACGCATCAACGTAATGACCGGTTAATGGTTGATCAAGTTACTCAGGTACTTGTTAGTTTAAAATATCATATCTAAAATAATTTCCAACAATTATCTTCAAAATAGCGAAAAATGGGGATTTTGAATCAAAAATTGCTTCAACGGTTTCCTCAAAACTATCTCCGAAATGGAGAAATTAGAATATATATATATATATATATATATATATATATAATGGGTTTCTCTCCAAAAATGGAGAACATCCCAAAAGGGATTACCTAGTGAGACCACCAATAGGAAACTTTAAAAAACAATATTTAAAGAGAGAAATAATATTTTAATATTATAATCAATGTTGACTTCTTCAAAATGGGAAATCTGTTGGAGATGAATGTAATTTTTTTTAGAGATTTTGATTTTTGATTCTCTATTTTGGAATCGCATTTAGCCAACCAATGCACCCACTTCGTCTGTCTTTCTCTTCTCAATACCCTTTTGAATCATCGTGTACTTTTACTTTTAATTTTCTTTATCTGATTCTTATAAAATTTGCTTCATTGTGAAGGTGAAATCCCTAATTTTACTTTTCGTATTTGTAGTTTTCAGATATTCATGGCTTATTTAATCTTGAATCTGCCTCCTCTTCTTTCTTGAAGAGCAATCAATCAACACTAGGTTTGAATCTCAAAGACACATTTGAAGTTTCATAATTTACTCTTTTCATTCGTCTAATTTTGTGTAGTTTATTTTATTATAGTCTACAACAATACATGAATTTCAATAATAGTATAGCTCTTCCCTCTTTGATATAAGGTAACAAGGCAAGCGACACCTTTAGGAGATTGCACCAAATAAACCCTCTCATATGGGTAACCTGATCTACTATTTTAGGTCATTACATTGATGCGGTGGATAACATGGCAAACAACTCATTTATTATTTGTTGATTTGGAATTTTTATATAAAAATAAATTCGCTTTTAATTTTAATTTTTATATTTTATCATAATGTTTTTAGTTGCGATTGGCCAAAAATTACTGTTTTAACCATTTCAGAAAATCATATACCCAAAATATTCAAAATCTCTCCCAACTTACCAAAATAACCAAAATTTTTAATAAAGCATTTAGTATGATACTAAATCCATTTTCTATAAAGTATGATACGAAATTGAGAAGTGTGTGTGCATGGATTTCGTATGATATGTGTATGTGTGATGTGTGTGTGTGTGTGATGCGTATCATTTCGTATGGATACGAAATTGACATGTGTGTGTGCATGGATTTCATATAATATGTGTGTGTGTGATGCATATCATATGGATATGAAATTGATTTCTGTCAACAATTCTTGATTTTGAATTCTTATTTTTGCGATAGGATTTTGATTGGGAAGCAGCTGTTAAAGAGATTGATATGGCTTGTGATGAGGCCATTAATAAACTGTCATCTACTGCTTCTGCTGTTGCTACTACTACTAGCGCAGTCCCATTTGCCAGGCATGATGCTCAAGATAAGGCTGAGTGCGATGATGAAAGAGTTAGCAGCGTTATACTTGACCACGGGTTTTGCAAGAGAGATGAATAGAGCAGCTTACGTCGTCATCGTCAATCATCTGAATAAACGCCATCTTTGCTACAAGTACGAAATGCATGTGTGTGTGTGTGTGATTCATGATACGAAATGGATTAATATGTGTGTATGCATGCATTTCGTATGGATACGAAATGGGGTGTGTGTGTTATTCATGATACGAAATGGATTAATGTGTGTGATTCGACATATAATAGCTAGCTAGATTGATTGAGGCCGATGATCTGATGGAGATTAAAGACAAAAAAAGGGGGTAAAACAGAAAGCATCAAATGGGTGTTTCTTGATACTTTTTGTCAAATTTGATAAATAAATTGTAAAAATTAAAACTATTATATATATATATATATATATAGTTATATACTAAACTAACCTGTTTATGAAAAAGAGAGGGAGGAAGCAAAGCTCTCAAATATCGTTTTCTCAGTTCTTGAATTCTTTCTTTCTCTTTCTCTTTCTATTTTACAGTACTGGAGTGTTATCTGCAATCACCTTCTCGATAGAAAGAGAAAGAGACGAACGAATATAAGGTCTAAAAATTTGATGAAGATGACATCCATCTCCAACAACTGTGTACCCATTAGGTATGGTGGGTGTGTGTGTGTGGGGGGGGGGGGAATCATACGAAATGGGGTGTGTGTGTGATTCCTAATGTGTGTGTATGCATGCATTTCGTATGGATACGAAATGGTGTGTGTGTGTGAGATGGATGATATGAAATGGATCCCTAATGTGTGTGTATGCATGCATTTCGTATGGATACGAAATGGTGTGTGTGTGTGTGATGGATGATACGAAATGGATCCCTAATGTGTGTGTATGCATGCATTTCGTATGGATACGAAATGGTGTGTGTGTGTGTGATGGATGATACGAAATGGATCCCTAATGTGTGTGTATGCATGCATTTCGTATGGATACGAAATGGTGTGAGTGTGTGTGATGGCATACGAAATGGATCCCTAATGTGTGTGTATGCATGCATTTCGTATGGATACGAAATGGTGTGAGTGTGTGTGATGGCATACGAAATGGATCCCTAATGTGTATGTATGCATGCATTTCGTATGGATACGAAATGGTGTGTGTGTGATGGATGATACGAAATGGATCCCTAATGTGTGTGTATGCATGCATTTCGTATGGATATGAAATGGTGTATGTGTGTGTGATGACATACGAAATGGATCCTTAATGTGTGTGTATGCATGCATTTCGTATGGATACGAAATTGTATGTGTGTGTGATGTCATACAAAATAGAAAAAGGATTTAGTATGATACTAAATGTTTTATTGAAAATTTTGGTTATTTTAGTAAGCTGGAAGATATTTTAGATATATGATTTTCTGAAATAGTTATTATAATAATTTTTCCTTTCATTTTTTTGAAAAATAAAATAAAAACCAAAGATTCAAAACTGTTTGAAACCAAAATTCATTTCCACCACCATCCAATGATCCCATGATTCCCATCCACTTTAAATACCTAGTCTTCCTATTCACAGAAAATCCTTCGGCAAAGAGCAAATTGTTACCATCTCAACTCGTCGTCTCCTCCACTTTTTCTACTACAGTAGGCCATTCTCCTACGATCTTTGTTGTTGCTTGTTGACGATGCTTGCCGTTCCCTATCGACGATGCTTGCCATATTCCTACGATGTTTGCCCTTTTCCTGCATCGCGTCCTCACCTTGCTTGAATCTGTGAATCGGAATCCTGAAATCGATATCCAAAAAGCTTGGAGACACTGTTTCGGTGTTTGCATAATTGGTTTTGCTCGAATATGGATGGTTGGAACATTTACGGTTTTACTTATCATGTTTCAGCGTGTTAATCACCAGTGATAGGGTTTTAATTATCATGTTTTGATGTGTTAATCACTGGTGGTAGGGTTTTCTACTTGTTCTTATGGGATTTGAGAAAATCAGAACATATTATTGATTTAGGGTTTTAGTTTTGATTATAAGTTTAAGATAACATTGTCAAGTTAGGGTTTTGTTTTGTACTACAAGTTTTTATGATGAATTTATATGATATTTGTCATTCGTGTTTTCATCTTCATTATGGATTTGCATCTGCATTGGATTATGAACTAATGTTAGCTTTAACTGATATTAATATTCTGGGTCGAAGGCATTCGTTGGCAAAAATAAGTTAGCTTATTTTCAGTGTACATGTTTGGATGCACATAAGCTGACTTTGACTTATAAACTAACTTATTGATAAGCTACTTTGAGTAGCTTATGAGGAGCTTTTTGTCGTCTTTTCCGATTATACCCTCATTAATATTAATTATTATTTTTTCAAGATATCTTTTTTAGTCATTTAAATGGTTATCAGATAGTTTTTGCCAAACATAATTTGTTCATCAGCTACCAGCTAGCTTACAAGTCATCAGCTAGTTTATAAGTCATCAGCTAGCTTATAAGCTAGTTTGCCAAACATAACCGAAGAATATACATATGAATGTTCATTCATGTTCTTATTTTATTATCTTTTGTGATATCTAAATAAAAAAAATATAGTGAAAAAACAAAAAACAATTAACTTAAAAAATTCCACATCATTGGCCAAGTCAACAAAAAATAATGAGTAATTTGCCACATCAGCCGTGTTTTAAATTAAACATTGGTTTCTTCAGATATTTTAACTTTTTTTTTTGAAGGAAAAGAGATGGTTGTGAATTTGTGATTTCCAACATGCATGTAATAATGAAAGCGTATATAATAGACGCACTATACCTATTCATATATAGGACTTGATAACCCAAAAAACTCTTCATTTCTGCCTTTTAATGAGATGGAAGGTGTTTACTGGGAGCAGATCAACCGTTGAGCTTCTAAAATGACATAACTTTAGTGGAGATATTACTAGTAGTCATCTTTTTAATTTGTTTATCAAACTCTCCATTCTTTCTGAAAAAGAAATTAATTAGAGATGGAATCAACATCTAAAGTGATGATGAATGTTAGAAGAAGATGCTTTATTCCTGGTCCAATGTTTGGTTCATTTTCATTCATCAACATTCATTCTGGAAATAAAGAGCTTCTTGATGATCATGGCATCAAAAACATGCTTGAGGTTGCTGTTACTTTCAGGATACTGCAATTGCTCTATAAAGGTATATATATATATATGTATGTATGTATGTATATGTATGGATCCCATTTTGCAAAATTTCCACAAGGGAATACAGTTTCTCATAACATGCAAATACCTTTTTATTTCTTCTTTTTTTTCCATCCTGTTACAGAATGTGTATCATCAAAGCAAAAGATTAGCATTGCCGTCTTATCTCCATATCCTGCCCAAGTTGAATGCATGCAACAGAAACTTGAAAATCACTACCAAAACGATAAGTTTTTCAAGGTAAACGTTGAGTGTACTCATAATTATGAAGGTGGACAAGTGGATGTTGTCATAATCTCAACAGCAGGAGTCCATGAAGATGAATGCATTGATCTTAACACAAGTACTCCACAAAACAGTAATGTCTATTTCAAATGGGCAAGGTGTGTAATCTAATGACCATATAATATACATATATATTCCTTTTCTTATGAATATGATCACATTTTGAAACTATATATATACATATATATTCTGAGCTGTGAACATTGGCTTTTGCAGATATTGTTTATGGATTTTAGGAGATGAAAAACTGCAATCAGGTTCTATCTGGGAACCATTGATTCTTGATGCAAAGGCTCGTCAATGTTTCTTTCATGCTCATGAACACAAGGATCTGGCAAGGGTCATAGTTGAAGTCAACAAAGATCTTCATCAGCTTGATGAGTTGCTTAGTGGGGAGACTACACTCTTCAGAAATACCACATGGAAGGTAATTAATTTTACTTTTTTAGATGCACCATTTCTTTCATCAAATGGGTTTAAAGTTTGGTGCAAATAGGAATTTCTTCTCTGACCATTTAATAGAATATGTTCCAAGTATTTTCCATATTTCTAATTTATAAAGATTTTTGGTGTTAAAATTGGTGCAAAATTAAGGATTTGGTGTTGGGTTACTCTATATGTTATGATCATTCAAATTTATAGTTTTTCTGGTTTAATAAAGTAGTGGAATGGAGGAAAATAGTTGATAAACAAATGGAAGCTTGGCTTTTAGATTCCGTTTTTACATTTGCATCATCATGACAGATTTAACATTTTTTCACCAGGTTTTATTTAGCAGCAACTTTAGGGGCTCATTTTCAAAAATTGAGTCATGGGAGACTAAGAAGTTAGTGCTTCTAATGCTACTAAAACTGTCTACTGGGTGGCGGCCGAAAGGGAGTTCAACTGCAGCTTATGTTGCCAAAAGCCCTTATTCAGAACTTATGAAAGAATTCAAGGTTAGAGGACTGCACCTCATATGTACAATAGACATAGGTAAGGAAACACATTATACCCAAGTCTTAAAGGTTTGGGACATACTGCCCTTTCACAAGATTGCGGAATTAGTACAACGTTTGGAAGGAATCATTGGGATGTATACTCAGGAGTATATTGATTGTTGCAAGGCAGCATATGGTGCTCAAAGGTATATATATATATATATAATATCATCATTACTTTCAACCATGGGGTCTGTTGCTCCCCCATGCCCGTGGCCCGGCAAGCCAAGGGTTGTTGCATAAGAGGCTTCAACACGTTGGGGTCTTTGGAGAGCGCTTCCCTTGCGGCTAACGACACACGGCTCGATACGAAGGCCTTAACAACCACCACTAGCCGTGCGTCCGTCGAAGGGGACTCCTTTTTAGGCCAACCGCGCCGACGGCACGGGAGACCATTCTCCGCCCCAGACGAACGCATCCCCGTAGGGAAGGCGTGGTCTGGGGCGACGCGATGCGTGACGCCCAGGCAGACGTGCCCTCGGCCGAATGGCTATGATAACGGTCTTCTCTCTACAACAAAATTGGGTTTATAGGATGCCAAAGATGTCCAAGTGTCCCAATAAATTGCTTTATAGGACTTAAGAGTGTTGTAATAAGTTTGTAGGACGCTTTTGGGCTTCCTAACAAGTTTTCAGAACATTTTGAAAATACAACATAGTATTAGCTATTTTATAGGACACCATTTGAAAAAATGTCATTGTCCTATTTTACGACTCTTTATTTTAAATATGTTCTAAAAATCTTAAGAAGCCTAAAAGGCGTCCTATAAACTTTTTACAGTGCTTTTAGATATGATGCTATTTGGTCCCATAAACTTAAGACCTATAAAGTGATCTAATAGGACACAACTTAGTTATTGTTGGCGTGCTATAAACCCGATTTTGTTGTGGTGTCTATGCAAGCAGAAAATTTCTAAATCATGTTTGAATTTCCAGGGGTTCAGAGTTTCCTATGAAATGGCCTGGGATGTCTACAATTAGTCGATATAAAAATCAGGCAAACCGTTGTGACAAAGTGTTTATGGATGGTGCCAATGGAAATAGTTTTGTTGAAAATGTAAATGTTAGTGAGAGTTTGATGTTAATGAGATTTTACTCATTGTCATCTGGGGCAGTCGATAATATGATTTATGGATGTGATGGTGAGGCTATCGGGCTTCCATTTGAGTTAACCGAACAAGAAAAGGATGTTGTTTCATGTGACAAAAGCAGCTTCATTCTTGGAAGATCTGGAACTGGAAAAACGACCGTGTTAACAATGAAATTGTTCCAAAATGAACAGCTTCACCATTTAGCATGTGAAGGATTTCATGAGGCAATGGATCAGAGCAATGAGGATGTTAAGAAGGATGTTTTGCATCAACTTTTTGTCACTTTCAGCCCGAAACTTTGTTATGCAGTTAGGCAACAGGTCGATCAATGGAAAAGGTTGGTGTATACGTACAAATGAAAGCAATCAACCTTTTATTTATATTTGTTTCTATATCATCTTAACTTTGTCAAATAATGCTTTCAAATCAACATGTAGAAAGAACTTTAACATCAATTTGTTGCAACTACGAACCCAAGTTGGTTGGAATCTAGTTTCTTTCATTGCCAGTACAGGAGCAAATGTTGCTAGTTCATGAACACACAGACACACACACACACACACACACATATATATATATATTAGTTGAATATGGTTTTTTTATGTGTATAAATTGTAGCATATTCTTTCACAAGAAATCTTGAAAAGCTATGCATTTCTGATTATGAATTCTTAAAATGTCCAGACTGACGTGTGGTGGAAGTTTGTCGACCCAGAGCAGCTCAGTGTCTATTGATGATATTGATAAAATGATGGTGTCTGATTATGTCCCAGATCATTTCATTCATCTTCCACATGAAGCATATCCATTAATTATAACTTTTCACAAATTTCTGCTGATGCTCGATGGAACAGTGGGAACTTCATACTTTGAGAGATTTCACTGTGTCAGGAAGCACAGTAACTCAAGACTTGTTTTCTTGGAACAAAATATGAGGTCCATGGATGTTACTTATGATAAATTTTGTTCAAAATATTGGCCTCACTTCAACGAGAAGTTGATAAAAAATCTTGATCCCTCCACAGTTTATACTGAAATAATGTCTGTGATAAAGGGTGGGTTAAAAACAGGTGGTCAAGCTCCCAATGGGATTCTATCAAGAGATGATTATGTCGCACTTTGCGATGGACGTACTTCCATTTTAGATGCACAGAAGAGGCATATCATCTATGCAGTTTTTCTTCAATATGAGAAGAAAAAAACAGAAAAGGGAGATTTTGATTTGGCTGATTTAGTGAATGATCTTCATCAAAGGCTTGAAGTTGAAGGATACAATGGAGATCCCATATATTATGTTTATATTGATGAAGTTCAAGACCTTTCAATGAGGCAAATAGCGCTATTCAAATATGTATGTACAAATGTTCATGAGGGCTTTGCATTTTGTGGAGATACAGCCCAAGCTATCGCAAAGGGTATTGGTTTCAGATTTGAAGATATACGGTGCTTGTTCTTCAGAATGTTTCTTTTGGGTCCTGAAAAGGGACAAATCTCCAAGATTCTTCAATTAAGTGAGAACTTTCGGACTCATTCTGGAGTTTTGAATTTGGCACAAAGTGTTATTGACCTTCTTTGCCACTTTTTTCCATTGTTTGTTGACCGTTTGAGCCCAGAAACTAGTAGAATTCATGGGGAACTACCTGTTTTGCTAGAAACTGATATAGATAATGATGTTGTCAAAACTATATTTGGAAGGAATGGAGATGGGTGTCAGAAGTTCATTGGATTTGGTGCTGAACAAGCTGTTTTAGTTCGTGATGAACGCCTTAAAGATAAGGTAGTTGACATCATTGGAAATAAATCCATTGTTCTAACAATCATGGAGTCCAAAGGCTTAGAGTTTCAGGTAATCCGTCTCTTATTTGTACTAATTTTTAACAGAAAAATTATATGTATATATATATGTTCACACAGACTACTTTAACTATATTGCATGTTTTGTAGGATGTATTATTGTATGATTTTTTTAGTACATCCTCATTCTCAAATGAATGGAGAGTCATATATGAATATATGAAGGAAAATGGCCTCCCTAACTTGCCATCTACTCGTTCGCTTTCTTCAAGTTTCAATATGGAAAAACACAATGTTTTATGCTCTGAACTGAAGCAGTTGTATGTCGCAATCACTCGCACAAGGCAGAGGTTATGGATTTGTGAAACCATGGGTTTTTCTCAACCAATCTACGATTACTGGAAGAAGTTAAGCCTCGTTAAAGTTAAACGTCTGAATGATTCATTTGCTGGCGAAATGCAAATTCCTAGCAGTAAAGACGAATGGAAATCACGTGGCGTAAAGGTCTGATCCATCACAATTTCTAGTAATTGAACAAGTTGGTTTTCGTGGAGATATCTAATAATATTTATGTCGTTTAATTGCAGCTATTTCACGAGAAGAACTACAATATGGCAGAGATGTGTTTCTTGAAGGCTGGGGATGAGGATTCTGCAAGATTGGCTGAGGCTTATCACCTACGTGCACTTGCTGACAGTTATCGGGCTTCACAGATTGGAAAGAAGAAACTTCTTAAGGATGCTGCCAAGCTATTTAGAGAAATCGGCAAGATTGAGTTGGCTGCTGAATGCTTTTATGAGATGGAGGATTTTGAATGCATGATGGAATGTGTTCGTTCTTTTTGGTCCGAGCATGAGATGAGGAATTTCTTAACTAAAAAGAGATGCCTTGCTCAACTTATATTGCTGGAAATAGAATGGGGTAACCTTGAAGAGGCCGTAAATGTTGCAAGGCGGAAATCAGATCCTGTGGTCGAAGCTTACCTTCTTCGTATGGATGAATTTTGCAGAGAATATTCACCGTTGATAATCTTGTGGCATGTCCTTTTGAATTCTCCAATTTTTCAAAATGTAGAAGAACCAGTTGCACAGAAGAATGAATTACTAACAAAGGCTGTTTCAATCGCCAAAAGTGATTCTGATGTCTTTTATCAACTCTGTGAAATTGCTAAGAGTCCCCCGGCTTTCGAGTTTGAAAGGAAGAAGCTTTTTAAGGATGCTGCCAAGATATTTAGAGAAATTGGCAAGAATGAGTTGGCTGCTAAATGCTTCTATAAGATAAAGGATTATAGAACAGCAGGTAATTAATCTCTTATTTCCTTTCCACACTACCTCCATTATAAAATCCATTTTACTTTTGAGGTCAACAAACTAAATTTTCAGTATTAGGAGCTGTTTGGTTGGTTTTCCATTAAGTTCATAATGGATAAAGCTGTCTGTGGATTAATCTCTCTGTATACATAGATTGGGAAGGTTTTTCTTATGGGAGGTCTTTTTTCATAGTTGGAATGGGCATGTTTTTTATTTTGAGGGCAGGTTTGGAAAAAAAAACTTGGCTTTCTGCATTAAGCTGCCTCTAGAAGCTTACTGAATAAGCCACTTTCTATATCATTAAGCCACTACCAAGCTAATCGAATAAGCTGTAAGTCCCATTAAGCTCATTAAGCTGCTAACAAACAAGCCCTTAGATTGACTTGGATGCTTTAATTATATTTAAGAAATATTTGGCCCATTACATAGTATAAATATTTCCATTAATTCAAATATTGAAGATTTGAGCTCAATTGTCAAAATGGTACCTCCTTTTGGGAATGAGGCTAGTATTTGTTTTTTATGACATGATCCCGCTGAAAATTGAACTTCTGTGATGCACAGGTGACATTTATTGGAGCGAATCGATGATGGAGGAAGCAGGAAACTGTTTCTGTCGTGCAAAATGTTACGAGCTTGCAGTAGAAGCATACGGCAAGGCTGGAGCTTTTGCCAAATGTCTTTCGGCTTGTGCTCATGGAAAGCTATTTGAAATCGGTTTTCAGTTAATAAGCCGTTGGGGAGGAGGATGTAGAGATGCCGAACTAGAGTTTTATCAAAATGCTGCTTATTACTATTTTGATGTCAAAGATTCCAAAAGTATGATGAAATGTGTAGGTTCTTTTCGCTCAAAAGATGATATGCGTCTTTTCTTAAATAAAAAGAACTGCCTTGATGAACTTATATCTCTTGAAAAAGAATGGGGTAACTTTGTAGAGGCTGCAAAGGTTGCAAGTTTGAAACCAGATCCTGTGCTCCAAGCTGACCTTCTTTTCATGGGTGGTCTTTATAGAGAATCATCATTGATAATTTTGTGGCATGTATTTGTTAACTCTCCTATATTCCAAAGCACAAAGGAACCATTTAAACACAAGGATGAATTACTAACGAAGGCTATTTCAATCGCCAAAAGCGACTCAGTTACCTTCTATCAGTTTGTGTGCAAAGAGGCAGAAATTTTATCCAAAGGGGAAACTCAAGAATTTTTAGAGAAAGGCCTTGAGCTCATATACTGGTACAAAAGTAACGCTTTAGCCATGATTTCGGACAGAGTGAAGAAGACACGTGAGATAGAGAAGATTGAAAAAGAGGTGCTGAACCTGCTACATTCTCTTTTTGAGTCTTGAAACCGTCTTGATGAGCTTTTGTTACTGGAAGAAGTATGTGGAGAGTATGTAGAGGCTGCAAAGATTGGTATAGAAGATGACCATTCAATAGAAGCCATACTAAGGAGACTTTGGTATGTTTTCTTTGGATCTCTTTGGTCTCATGGGAAAAGAGCTTGGCCGTTGAATGACTTTAAGCAAAAAAACAAGCTACTGGATGATTCAAAGTCATATCTGGAGTATCATCCAGATTCACAGGAATCTGAGTTGGTACGCTCAGAGATAATCGTTCTATCAAGCTTAGAAATCAAGTTATCTCAGATGTGGAGGTATTTGAGGGAAACACCAAGAGAAAGAAGCCTTAGAATACATTTTATTATCTCTAGAAGCATTCTGGATGTTCACCTTCACTCTTGTTCCAAGGCCTATATATGTAACGAAATTCACACCATGAACCATTTAGAAGGTATATTATCCAAAGGCATTATTTCTGTTGAAGGTTTGATTTACATTTGGAGTCATTGGAAGGGACTAATACTGAATCTAATCAACTGGGGTCAGGTTGGTAAAGATAGTAAAATATATGAGGATTTCATATTTAATTATTTTGGGGTGAGAAGGTATGATAAGGATATAAATGGTTTCTACGTTGTGCTTGATGCTGAAGCCCAGTGGGTGAAACAGATGAATCCTGTTATGCATAAGAACGGATATCTTTACATAACTCCTGCTTGTAAATTCCCATCTGTGGTATCGAGATATTGGTGTTTGGAATTGGTTTTTGTTGCTGATAAAGTGTTAAACAAGCTCAAAGCTCTTCATACCTATTCGACTGTGAAAAACTTCTCCATACATCTACAGACGAAAATTCTTGCAAGTTTGTTTCAACTTGCAAAATCTTTACAGAAATGCAAACTTCCGTATGATTGGAATCGTGCTAATCAGATCATAGACCGATATTTTAAACTCTGTGTGGATAAGTTGTTGAGCAATTTATTTCATCTCGACTGGAAAAACACGCAGTCGAAGGAAATGATATCACTTAGAGAAAGTGAAACTTTTGTGAGCATGCTCGAAGAAGCAATCAACATAAAAAGCAAATCATGGAAAGATCTAACATGTGGGCAGATGGGAACAATAGCTATGATATTTCTAGGATCCAGAATCGGATTTAATGATGATATCAAGAGAAAAGTTGGATCTTGTTCTTCAATGAACTGGAAAGATTTATTTGATAAACTCAACAGTAATGGATCAAGTTCAACAAAAAATTGGGTTCTGGCTATAAGTTTACGTAATGTACTACAAGAGTCGTTTTTTGGCAGTTGGTGGAGAGTAAATGGCTGTATGTCACCAGCTTGCTTCTTATATCTTATGGAGAGACTTGTGATCTTATCGTTTCGCTTTAATGGTTATGTTTTCACCACAATGCGTTGAATGGCTTGCTAATTATGGTCATGAGGAATGGAGAATGGGTTCGAATGGAGGAACTTTGGAGACCATAATGAACATGCATTATTCTTTAGTTTCAATGGTTAACAAAATGTTGAATTCAGAGGATGATTTAATGGAATGGCTCACAAGATCAAAGGAGCCATCATCATCATCATCGTATGCCATTTTGGTATTAAGATTAACTCTTCTTCTTTCCTTGATCTGTGTGAATTCTGGACAGCACCATGATCACCTGCTTGATGTATTGCAACACTCCCATTTCGTTTCGTTCCTGCCATCTGCGTTCCATGAGGCATTAATCGATGGTTTAAAAGAAGACCATTTAGTTGATGGAGTTGCTGTTGCCTGTGAAGAGATAGATAACCCTCTTGTGGTTATGAGTTTTACGAAAGATATTTCAAAATCTTTATGCCAAAATGCGATATTTCTGGAGATGAAAAAGCTGGATTTGAGCAGGGAAATGATGATAGAGGTGTTGTATCCATAGAGGTTTGTGTTTCTAGTTTTTGAACAATTGATAGCTAGCACAGTCAAGAAGATCTATTTTTTGTACTATTATTAGGTGAATATAAACCTGAGTAATTAGAGCATCTCTAATACAACTCTAGTGTATGAATTTTGGTTTAGATTTTCATTGATTTATGGATCTCAAGCTTCAAGTTTGTAGCTAGAAGCGTTGATATCTGTAAGGATTATTCTCTAACTCTTTAATTAACGCATTTTGTATGAAGCATTAGTTATTTCATGACATCCATTTGTATACTATACCAATACTTGACCTTATTTACATATAGTCACATTTTGTACATTAAAAAGATTTGAAATCTTCTTATTGATGTTTTATTTTACCAATTTAAATTTAGTTTTAAAACACACACACATGTATGTATATCTATGTGTGTGTGAAAGTTGAGTACAAGTGAAAATTAATGAAAGTTATGGTAATAAGGGTAAAAAGAATCTCGATCTTTGGATCAATTTTCTTACGAAACAACAATTCATCAAGTGGGAGTGAGATTAAAATTGATAATGGTCCATATCCCTTTATAAACATTTCATCTTAACTTTTCTTCTCATTCCATCGTGTCATATATGTGATAGAAGAGAATATCTATAAATTAATCTTTATACTGCTAATTTGGTTAATGCAAGAATGCTAGTAAGTTCATATAATAAAAATAAGACAAATTAATAAAGGGTTTTGTTTACCAAACTCTTACTTTACTAGGTGAATATGGTAAGAGTCAAGAATATTATCATAAAAATTAACTAATAAATAATAATAATTAATATCAATGAAGGCCATAATCGAAAAAAGTAACAAAATAAATATTATAGGTACTCTCAACTAGTTTTTCAATAAACTAACTTATAAGTCGGTTTATGTTCATCCAAATATGTACTCAAAAAATAAGCTAACTTATGTTTGTTAAATAATGTCTTTAATATAACTGTTGTAACAAAAAGAACTAAATCTTCGACATCTTTAATTTAACATGATTATTAAAGATGTTATTGTTTTATATATTAACTACTTTAAAACACTAATATAGAGTTTTAAGAAGTTATTTGTATCCAATGATAAATAAAAAACTTGAATTTTAAGTATTTATCTAATAACTTCTTATAATTTTTTTTGTATTTTTGGGTCAAGTAAAGCCAATTCTCGTGTGAACCTCTTATCAAGTGATCTCAGAGTCTTTTGTAGTCACCACCACTCATGTATGCTACATTATCCTTCCCTATTATTTTCCTTCCCACTTCTCACAATGTCAACATCACTACAATCTTCACACTTCGCCGGAAAATTCTCTGCTCCGGCAAACCTACGAAACTTGCCGGCCGGAGCCATCAAGTTTCCGGCAACCTATGTCGGGCTAGACGGCAAATTAGATACGAAGATGAAAGTGACGAAGAATATGACCACAACGAAGAGATAGCAATGTTGGAATTCTACAGTCAGGTTGCAAAAAATGAAGCACTTTTGGTTAAAGCAGTTGTGGATGACGAAGAAGTCGAAATTCTCATCTTCAAGGTTTGTGCATACGTACTAAGAGCATCTCCAACAGATTCCCTAAAATTTCTCCAAAATGGAAAACCAAAAGTAAAAATCTCTAAAAAAAAATACATTCATCTACAACAGATTTATCATTTTAAAGAAACCAACATTGATTATAACATTAAAATATTATTTCTCTCTCTAAATATTTGTTTTCAAAATTTCCTATTGATGATCTCACTTTGTAATCATTTTTTTTTGGTGTTCTCCATATTTAGAGGAAAAAACCTTTCCTCTCCTACTTTCTCCATTTTGGAGATAGTTATATATGGGGAAACTGTTGGAGCAAATTTTTTGCTTGAAATCCAATTTTCTCCATTTTCTCGAAAATGAAGAAGCTGTTGAAGATGCTCTAATTCAATTACTAAAGTTGAATCTTTAAGATCCCGAGAAATTTCGTGCATGACCTTGTATACGATGCATTAAAGCTCGTATATTATTTTTATGGGAGTACAAAGCATTTAAACCATGGCTTCTCGGCTCCGAAATTTTCTAAACTTGGCTGTTATCTAAAAATAACTGGCTTTGATTCACTTTTATGCTATTTGATTTGATTTACATCCTGATTATTTCTAAATTTTGATTCACTTTTATGCTATTTGATTTGATTTACATCCTGATTATTTCTAAATTTGGGAATTGAATGTATAAATGAGGGTCATTTAGGTATAGGATTTTAAATTAGATTTTAATTAAATTTATGACATCCTGGTCTAATAAAAAATCGGATTCATACTCATGAGAAAGTATTTGATTTAAGGTTATATATGCATATATAAATGGGTTGTATGCTACACAGTTTATCTTTTTAATCGAAGACTATTTTATATAGAATAAAATTATGTTGTCCCCAAATTCTATCCCTTCCGTCAACAATCACGTAAATACATATCATTATTTTATTTAATTCATGTTTTTATTATCTCTCCTCACCAAAATGATGATGTGGATTATCGTGATTGATAGACAGGGGATGAGACAAAAATTCAACATATTTTTATTCCTTGTATCTAACATTTTGGATGGTACATAATGGTAGGGATTCTCATCGAGCTTGAGCTCGGGAACTTCTTTCGACCCAACAAGAAGCATTCTTCCGGCAAAAGCAGTTATAAAATGCATTGATCGAGTTAAAGGCCCATTTGATCCATCTAATATTGACTATATCGAGAAGGATTTGACAGTTGAAGCCTTTAAGACAGTTGTTCAAAAAATAAAAGAGGTTCGCGATAATCTTCATTCGAGTTGATGAGCAGCTAATTCAATTCTCATTTACCAATAGAATTTGTAATGATTACATGTGTAATCTAAACTCTGTATCATTGGATCTAATTATTTGAACAATATTGTTCAATTCACTAAAACAAAACTAGGTTTACAGGATATATGCCAAAAATGTGTAAGTGTACTAATAGATTATTTTACAAGACTTAAAGTTATAGGACCAAATAATTGTAGACTTGGGATCACGTGAGACCAACCTGTTTTCGTGAGACCCGTGAGACCACATTTTTACACTTGAAACTTCACAGCAAATCACTGTAAAGGTAAAAAAAATCGATGTTTTCGTGAGACCGTATTTTTACACTTGAAACTTCTCAGTAAAACACTGTGAAGGTAACATTCATAGTGTTTTTGCTATGGAGGTTCGAATTTTTTTTACCTTCACAGTGATTTGCTGTGAAATTTTAAGTGTAAAAATATGGTCTTACGGGTCTCACGAAAGCAGGTTGGTCTCACGTGAATCCAACCCAACAATCATATGTGTTATGTAAAGACATAACCAGTAAAGCAATGATAAGATCACAAGTCTCTCCATAAGATATAAGAAGCAAGCTCATAACATTTTGCACGACATCTTCCAATAAATGTCACCTACGCATCTCAAAAGTTCCATTTTCAGTGCCTTGAATATCACACAAAAAAAAAAAAAAATACTAGCCTCGTTCCCAAAAGGATCGGCACCATTTGACAATTCCGCTCAAATCTTCAATATTTGAATGGAAATATTTATACTATGTAATGGGCCAAATAGTTCTTAAATATAATTAAAGCATCCTAGTCAATCTAAGGGCTTGTTTGTTAGCAGCTTAATGAGCTTAATGGGACTTACAGCTTATTCGGTCCGTTTGGTAGTGGCTTAATGATATAAAAAGTGACTTATTCAGTAAGTTTCTAGCTAGGGACAACTTAATGCAGAAAACCAAGTTTTTTCCAAACCTTCCCTCAAAATTAAAAATAAGTTCATTCCATCTATGAAAACCCCCACATCCAAAGAGGGAAAATACGAGGTGCAAAAAGAGGGAGAAGGAAGAGGAAAAACAACCTAACACACTAAAGTTGAGAAGAAACTAATACACCACCACCGAAAAAAAGCTATAAAACAGAAGCCAAAAGGTTTGGTTTATCATCCCACAACTTCCAAAAGATCGAACCTTTCTTTAATCTTTTAGAGACATATTGAAAAGCACGAACTTGGAGTTCCACGAAAAGAAGCTACATTGTATGCATTTATTTATGATTTGGACCTAGTTTTCGTATGCTTTGGAATTCCTAATAGAAATGGTATTATTATTTTTGTATAATTCTTTCATTCTACTGATAAGAGAAATTGTATATTTCTTTCATTTTATAAAGTTTATATGATTTATTTGTTAAAAAATTCAAAATATGAAAGTATGTCAAATTTTATATAAGTTTTTTTAATCATTCGGGAAAATCGTATTAAAATGGAACCAACTTTAGGTTGATTCCTATTTTAGGGAACGAACTTTAAAAATCTTCATTTTAGGGTCTAGAGTAAACTTTTTGTTTATTTAAGGGTCTGGTTTACCAGATGATTTGCTAATGATGACGTGTCTTAGGTAAATGCCAACTAATATACCATGGCATATTATATAATTCTATGTCAAAAAATATTTAATATTTGAAAATTTACCAAGTAATTAAAGCTAATAATTTACAAACATTTATAATATAACAAAAGTAAATAAAAACTAAATAAGTATAATTAGAAAATAAAACAAATAACAAATCAAAAACCCTATATCAGTACACTGTCCACAACTTTGTTTCTTTACCTTCATCCTCCTAATAAATCTAGCTATTGTTCTTCTCCTATGTGTTTTCTTTTTCAATCCAACAAAATTTCCATGGCTCTAAGGTTTTTCTCAATAAAAAGGTCTTCGTTTCACCATTTTCTTTGATTTCTACTGTGTTGTTTTCAACTGTATAGATGAACCTTTGATGAGTTCTTTTGACTTTTTTGTGGGTTTTTATCTTCATGGATGAAAACATTAAAAAACACATATTTGAATAAAGAAGCCTAGATTTGTTGTTAAAATTGAGAAATTGATAAAAAAAAGTTTGGAAGTTTTAAGATAGGAGATTAGGAGATGGAAATGAAAAGGGGAGGACAAAGGCAACTCACAATGATGGTAGGGGTTGATTTTACTTTATAAATAAGGTGGATATTATGTAATTTTTTAATTTAATCATTTTTGCCACATCATTTAAAGAAGATCGCCTACCTGTTTAACAAGTAAACCAGACCCTTAAATAAACAAAAAGTTTGCTTCAGACCCTAAAATAAAGGTGTTTAAAGTTCGTTCTCCAAAATAGGAATTCACCCAAAGTTTCATTTTGATGCAATTTTCCCTAATCATTTTATGATATAGTTTTATAAATTATAATAGTATATTTAATCGATTGTAATTCAAAATTTTATTTATTTAAAAAAATTCAAAGATATTAAATTATTAATCATAAAAAAAACGTTATTTAAAATTTTCATTACTTTTGCCAAAAAAAATAATATAAGATGTGATTTTGAGATATGTCACAAAATATCGGAACGAAATTTGGAGCGCAAAGGAAGAAGAATCCTGCCTGCCTGCCATGTCATACACATAAATATCTAAACTGAAAATACCATGGTGACGCGGAGTTCTCTGATTGGCTATTTAAGCGGCGATATTTTGTCCCATAATTATAAAATATCTTAAAATCGTAATTACACGTCACATCTTGCGAGTTGCGCTCGCACCGCCCCCAACATATTTTAATCGTTTAATTTCCTATTTTACTCCTACAAGTACATAAAAAGAGTAAACTATAAATTTTGTTAAAAATAACGTTTTTTATCTGATTTTAAAATTACAGAAATGGTTACAAGTATACAAAAGAGTAAACTATAAATTTTGTTAAAAATATTTTTTTTTTACTGATTTTAGAATTACAAAATAAGTGTTATGGTTTGTATAAACGTTTAGATTTGGTCTCAAATTCAAGAGTTTTTTTGTTTTTTAGAGCATATTTGATACAAGGTTCTTATAAGCAAAAATTGCAATTGCTTATAAGAACTACTTGTGGGGAGCTTCTTGTAAGAATCTATCAAGACATAAGTATCCCAACAAGAACCTTGGTTCTTACAATGATTTTGGTGAAAAATGTCACTTCAAATCATGTTTTATTTAATTCTTTGACTTATTTAATTATTAAAATATAAAAAATTTAATTATTATAATATATTTAATTATTAGATAATAAATATTGATGTTGAAAAAAATTAATGGGACCCACATAAAGGAGGTTCTTATAAGAACCTCCATTGTAGAATTTTTAATGAGTTTATAGTTTAATGAGTTGTGGCAAAAAAATGTAGAAAAAAAAGGTTCTTATAAGAACCTCCATTGGAAATGCTCTTATTAATTTTCCTTTTATCATTTATACAATTAAAACCGTGGAAAGAAATCACAAGATCGATTTTAATTGATTAAAATACAATTTTTTTTGGATAAAATAACAAAAATGTTCCTATCTAAAGAATTTTTTTTGATAACCGTTAGAGGAAAAAACTAAATTGGGATGTCTTTGCAAACCATAATGAGCATCTAATAATTTAATAAACCACAAGGGTTGTGGTGTACTGATTGAGGCCCTGAGGGATGTGGTAGAATATCTTATCTGTCCAGGGTTCGAATTCAGACGTACACAACAATTGTGGTCACTGAGTTTATCAGGACTAATGTATTACAGTCATAATTTGTCGGGATTAGTCCGGACGACAATGCCCTTCACAAAAAAAAGTTATTTTTGACAGACAATAAGGACCAAATTTGTAATTACGTTTACAAAATATTATGAATTCTTAAGTCATTATACAGTTTTACGTTTAGAAAAATTGGCAATAAAATTTTATTTTGTATTTAATAGACAGTTTAACGTACTATCTCTATGTTAACAAGAACAATACTTTACATATGCCCTAATAAAAGTATCTAATTAAAAACTTGTTATCTTTTTCACCTTAATATATTTTCAACAAATCACAAAAACCAAGTTTATAATTTACTCTATTTTCTATCATGATAAATCAAATTCATCAATTAATGTAACTATCTTCAGTTAATTTAGTAAATTTACAAGATCATTTCATTTAATAATTGCAACATTTTTAAAAAATTTGTTGAGGTTTCTAATAACATCTCCAACAGCATCTTTAATTTTTTTTTTTAAAACGAAGATAAAAAAATTAAAATCTCTAAAAAAAATTATATTCATTTCCATCAGTACCTCTATTTTGGAGAATGCAATATTAATTATACTATGAAAATATTCAATATATTAATAAAATTTTAAACTAAGTCTTTTATTATTGGTGGGCGAGTGAGACTATAAATAAAATAATAATTTCTCTCACGATGATAATCATTTTTGAGGTAATCCTAAATACGGAGAAAAAAAATCTTCTATCACATACTTTTTCTATTTTAAAGAAACTTTTAAAAATATTATTGGAACATATTTTTAATCCAAAATCTCAATTTTTCTTATTTTTTTAATTTTAAAGATGCTCTAATTTATATTTACCCTGTGAAAAAGCCGTCGACTAAAATTATAGAAACAAATCTCAAAGTGCAGATAGATATTTATTTAGTGATTGTATGGCATGTTATATGTACGAACACGTGTCATATTATATGACGCTTTAATGTCTGTAATTATGAAAATTAAAATGAAAAATATTAAATTTTTTTCTGAAAGCCGGATATTTTGAAAGGGGATATTTTGATGGTTGAATAAATATCTCTCAACTCTCTCTTCACCATTTCTATCTTTCTTTCTTTCTAGCTAGCCATGGGGATGCTCAGAGACGACGACGCAGAAGATCGCCGGAGAACTAAGAGAATCAAATGCGCCACCGGAGACGACGACGAGTATGACTACGACTACGACTATGACCATGAGTTCGGTGATGTAGAAGAGGAGGAAGAGAGTAGTAGTGGATTTTCGTTGAGGTTAGGTGATTTTTTCAATCCGATGATTCCGACTTCGATTGTGGTTTCGGATGCTATGGAACCGGATTTTCCTATAATTTATGTCAATAAGGTCTTCGAATCGATCACCGGTTATCGCGCCGATGAGGTCCTTGGCCGGAACTGGTATACTTTTCTTTCTCATCTTCCAATTTCTCGTTTCGATTTACTTTATGTTACTTTTTGTGTTCGGTTTTTGGCTTTTGGTTTATCAATTTAGTGCGATGAAAATGTAGGAAGAACATGTGTTGATTACTGCTTGTTTTTTTTATGGAATCAGTATTAAATTGTATCCAATTTAGGTTTTTCTTCTTCTAGATCTCATAATTAAATTGATGTCAAGAGTACAGATTGCTTTATCTTTTAGTTATTTTTTAAAAATGTTTCATGATACGTGTTAGGTTTTTCTTCTTCTAGATCTCGTAGGAATCAAGGCTCAAGAGTATGAATGGTTATGTGTTTAACTATTAAATTTATGTTTCATGATGCGTCATTTGTATAAATCGTTTATAGAACAATTTGTTTTACAGTTTTTACATCTGTTTTCTTTATTTTAGTTGATTGTAGTAATTATTTGGATTTTGGAAGACTTGAATTTTTCAAGAACTGTTCAAAACAAGTTCATAACATGTTAATTTATGCTCTCATTGACTTGGAAAATCAAAATCGCTGTCCAGCATTCACATCATCCCTTTCCTTTTCCTAATTTATTTACTATGCAAAGGGAACAACTTTTAGCTGCCAATTTTACAAATTCCTTACCAGATCAAAACTTTAGAGTTTTTGTTTACAATTTGGGTTAATATCAAATGAAAATGAGGTTCATGATCGTGTACATTGTAGTGCTATATATACTCTGATGTTCACATGCATTACTTTCTGATCGTACACTAGCCTAATTTCTATAAATGGTTAGATTTAAGTTGGTCATTGTAGATCATGTTATTGATTCAAGAAAGTTTTATTTCAGCCGTTTCTTACAGTACAGAGACCCCCGAGCCCAAAGACGTCATCCATTGGTAGACCCTGTTTGTGTTTCAGAGATCAGAAGATGTCTTGATGAAGACATTGATTTCCAAGGAGAGCTTCTCAACTTCAGAAAAGATGGTACTCCATTGGTGAACCGGCTAAGACTTGCTCCCATACACGATGATGATGGCATAGTCACACACATAATAGGCATTCAAGTATTTACAGAAGCCAAAATCGATCTAAATAGTGTATCATACCCTGTTTTCAAAGAAACTTGCAAGAAACAATGTGATCAAGAAATGGGTAAATACTCACCAAAAAGTGGAGAAATGAAGTTTATAGAGAGCCAAGAGATATGTGGGATTCTTCAACTTTCCGATGAAGTAATGGCTCAAAACATTTTATCACGATTGATGCCTAGAGATGTTGCTTCTATTGGATCCGTTTGTAGACGGATTCGCCAACTGACCAAGAACGAACACGTTAGAAAAATGGTGTGCCAAAATGCTTGGGGACGAGACGTAACCGGTGCATTGGAACACATGACGAAAAAACTCGGGTGGGGCCGGCTGGCTCGAGAGCTCACCACTCTCGAAGCCGTTTGCTGGAAGAAACTCAGAGTCGGAGGTGCGGTCGAGCCATCACGCTGCAATTTCAGCGCGTGTGCGGCTGGGAACCGGCTCGTTCTTTTTGGAGGCGAAGGCGTTAACATGCAGCCGATGGACGATACGTTCGTCCTCAATCTCGATGCTGCAAAACCCGAGTGGCGACAGGTCAGCGTGAAGTCGGCCCCACCCGGTCGGTGGGGCCACACGCTGACCTGTCTTAACGGATCCTGGCTAGTCATATTCGGTGGCTGCGGAAAACAAGGATTGTTAAATGACGTATTCGTCCTCGACCTTGACGCCAAACAACCGACGTGGATCGAAGTCTTTGGCGGCGGCGGTCTACCGCCGCCACGGTCATGGCACAGCTCATGCACCATAGAAGGGTCGAAGCTAGTCGTCTCTGGTGGGTGCACCGATGCTGGAGTCCTTCTAAACGACACTTTTTTACTCGATCTCACAATGGAAAAACCGATGTGGAGAGAGATTCCGGCTTCGCCGGTCCCACCATCTCGGCTTGGTCATTCGCTATCGGTTTACGGCCGGACCAAGATTCTTATGTTTGGCGGGTTAGCCAATAGCGGTCACTTGAGGTTAAGATCAAGTGAAGCATATACTATAGATTTGATGGATGAAAAGCCTCAATGGAGGTTATTGGAATGTAATGGGTTCACGGGGGTTGGGACCCAGAGTGCTGTGGTTCCACCGCCACGGCTTGACCATGTAGCCATGAGCATGCCGTGTGGGCGTGTGATAATATTTGGTGGTTCGATAGCGGGATTGCATTCACCTGCTCAGGTGTTCTTATTGGACCCTGCAGAAGAGAAAGCATCATGGAGGTTATTAAATGTGCCTGGTCAACCACCAAAGTTTGCTTGGGGTCATAGTACATGTGTGGTTGGGGGTACTAGGGTTCTGGTGTTGGGTGGTCATACAGGTGAAGAGTGGGTTCTTAATGAGCTGCATGAGTTGTGCTTAGCCAGCAAGCAAGATGTGGAGCCATGAAAGTTATTATATATATATATATACATACATACATATATGTTTAGTGGTTTGATTGATGAACTTAATTCTAGGATCCAGTTTTTTGTATTTGTGGTTTTGTAAGTTTCTTTTTAATTAACCTTTGTGTCTTGTTGATAATTTTTTTTTTTGGTTTTTATAGTCGATATTTTTTAATGTTCTTCCATTGTTATCTCTTAGGTTAGTGTTTGGTAATGATGGTAGATTAGCTAGAAGCATGTAAGTATTTCCTTTATATATGTATCGTAATTCTTGATGAAAGGATCTAAGAGAATAACTTGTATCATGGTATCAGAGTCAGAGTCAGACTAGGCAACTCTTATCATCCTACTCTTCTTGCTTCTGCCATCCATCTATAATCATTTGTTTCACATATTTTTTTTTTCATGCGTCATTCATGGCTGACAAGTCATCTTTTCATTTCGCTTTAGCCGTCTCCAACATCAAAAACATCACCATCACCATCACCCTAGAGATGGAGTATGTTCGGTACACTACATGGGCCGAACTATTTAAAATCCATGCCAAGTCCCATCGGGTTCTTGATCATATTATCCTCCCAAAAACTGGCAAAGTGAAAGAACCAACCGGTGACAAGGAGATCGAGTTGTGGTATACTCTTGATGCTACAGTGCTAGGTTGGGTCTATGCTACAATTTCCACGGATTTGTTGCATACAATCCTTGAACCATATTCCACGACTATTTCCACGGTGGCTAATTTCTTGGGGATTGCGGTTACTAGGCAAAATGGTGGTCTTTTTCTTTATCTCAACGCAAATAACCAAATATGCATATGAAATTGTTGACCGCGTTGGCATGTCTTCTTGTAAACCCTCTTTAACTCCAGTTGATACAAAACAAAAGTTGAGTGCAACCACTGTCCATATAAGGATCCACACATTATCGCAATCTCGGTCATGGCACCAAGGCTTGTGTCTTGCGTCACGTTAAGGCCGAGGCACGCCATGGCCTAATGCGCAATTTTTGTAATTCGATATTTTATTTTTCTTTACGTTTTTAATGTCGTATCTATTAGTTTTTAATATATAACTTAATTTAACTTGGTTATTACTATTAACTCATTGAGTAACAATATAAAACATATGTTTTTTATATGCATATAATATTGTATATGAATTTGAAATTTGACGCCGTAAGTCACGCCTTGAAAATGTCATGGCTTCGCCGTAGCTCCTAAGGCTTGAGGTTTGGTCTCGCTGCCACGCCACGTCTCACGCCATTTAGAACCTTGGTTCTCGATGGACTTTTTAATGTATGCCCAACTGTTGTGTATTTCATGATGACTGCGAAAATATAACAAACTTTTTTAATTGTTTCATGATGGTCTCGATATAATCATGATAGGTTCTTGAGGTAGCGTTTGGTACGCAGACATGATTGGACAGGATGGGACGGGACAGAACTGGACGGGACTGGACAGGACAAGAGGGTGGGACAGGACAGAACTGGACAGAACAATGATGTGTTTGGTACACCTAGGACAGGACAGTACAGAACAAAACCAGACAAGTTGTCAACGATTTTATATATTATATAATAGTTATGCCTAATTGTTGTGTTTGAATATACCTTTGAAAAAATAACAAACTTTAAAAAAATTTAACCAAGTAACCATAGGGTCACAATTAAAGTATGAACAATAGTATTAATTGAGAACTTATAGATATAGCTAGGGGTGTTCATCCAAACCATGAAACCGCATAAACCGTCCACACCGCACCACACCGTGCGGTTTAGAACTTTTGCGGTGCGGTTTGCGGTTTTGAGTTATCAAACCGCGGTTCAAACCGCACCGCACCGCATATTTTATTATATTTTTAATTTTATATATAACACATATATAGAGAGAATAATTTATTATTTTATGTAATATTTTTGAACTTTGAGATTGATTAAATATGACAATCGGTAATATTAATAAGTTAGTTGGAAACTTCACAATTCACACGTTTAATTTAGTTTGAAGTTTATTTTTTTTACTTCTTAAACTATTTTTAATTATTTATTGTGTATTTAATCGAATGTATTGAAACGTTTTATTTTTTGGTGACTACGGTCACTTTATCGATGATTTTATAATGTATTTTTAAACTTATAGTTATTGAATTGTACGCATAAAGTACGACAGTATTTTTTGGTGCGGTTTGGGAAAATGCTCAAACTGCATATGCGGTGTGGTTTGCGGTTTTGCCCTAAACCGTACCGCGGACACCCCTAGATATAGCCACTCGGGTGAAAAGAGCTCCTAATCCTAAGAATGTCAAAAAAAAAAAAAAAAACCAATAAACCATGAAAAATCATATGAAAAAATATTGTATTATTGTTGGTTAATCGGTGGATAATAATGCATACGATAGCGTTTCATGTATAAATGGCTACTAATCATAAGGAAAATGTCTATAGTGAATTTGGGATACAAAAACAACTACTTATCCAATAAATAAAAAATTCAATGTGCTTCCATAAATTTAATTTCTTTAATCAATTAGGTATCATTTCTTTCAGTTTCATTGCTCATATAAACACACTTTTTCAAGCCAAACAAACATGAACATGTTCATATGTACAATCAAAATATCAAAAAAAAAATGTTGCTAGCATTAGCCTTCCATTTGAACACATACGAGCTTATTAAACTTGAATTTTAGGTCATAAATGTGCAACTCATCTACCCCAGGTTCGAATCCTGGCGCAAACAACTTGTGGCCCACTGGGGAGTTATCTCAGGGTTGCATGCTTTAACAGTCTTAAAATTGTCAGTTATTAGTCTAGGCAAATGCCTAGGATACCCTTTCCAAAAAAAAAATGTGCAACTCAAAATTGTTAAACGAGCATCAATTTCAAACTCAATTATTAGAGTTCAAACCATGTCATTTTTTCGAGCCAAATCCAAACAACCTGCTAGACTCATTAACACCCTTTAATACATAGATTCATTCCATTATACTTAACCAACCAATCATAAACACATAACCTTCAATCAAACAACATCTTATCATTAACACATAAATTTCAATTCACAATAGCACAAAACCTGTAGAACCCAAAACAAAATGCACACAACTAGTAGTGGTATCTGAAGTCTATAACAACAGTAACAAAAACTAACACATTTTTTTTTCTAAGTTACTGTCTACAAGTCATATATATTGTGGTGATTATAAGTACAAAGTAATGTGATTATGGGTACAAATGAGCACAAATTGTATATGAGATAAGGTGCTTACGTGAATCATTTCCATGCGACTGAATCAATCTCGTCTCTGGCTGATCTGTACAGCTGAAGTCTCTTGGCTAATACCTCTCTCTTTTCCATGAGCGATGGATCTTCGTCTAACATTTTAGCAAGCTGCTCTTTCTGCATCATCATATAACAAAACTGCTAACTTTCCCCTTATTTTTCTTTTTTTTTTTGCTTTCTTTTAAATTAATTAAGTTTTATTTCTTTTTTATTGTTTCGATATAAATGAACTACTTCCCATTTTCAAGATTCGACTAGAAGTTTTTGGTAACATGTAGAATTTACATAACTAACATCAAATTCAATTAGATTGTATAACTTAAAAAGACAGTGTCTATAACATGTTAGGATCAGTAATCAATCATACATAATAACAATTGTATGAAATGAAAATATGGTTTAATGATTCTTTCTAAGTTCCTAGTTGTTGCTAAGATTTTTATATGTAATTCATCAAGTGTCGCATGAAAAAAGAAACAAACAGCTTGATATATATATATATATACACCTTTTATAGTATGAATTCCAATATAAGAGATTTATAAAAAAGAACATACCTCCTTTCTACCAATCTGTGCATAAAAGAGATTCAGCAATGATCTCCTTGCTTCTCGGACTTGACAATAAACAACAGCTTTTGGTATTGTATTCTTCAGAGTATCACAAACCATACCAACGTAAGCAGATACGTTTGACCCTGATCAGAATCACTTACTACATTCAGAAAACATATATTTTCGAAAAATATAAGATGTAGCTTCCTACTTTTAAGGATCACTTGTCAAATATGTCACTCAGAATGCATAAAAGACATGAATGGGAGACATTTTGCTTCCATGATTTTAAATTTGACCATAAATTCCGATGATGTCAGCAACTAAAGGAAGAGAGTAAGAGGTAATGTGTTTACCGATCTTTCTAAAGTGATAATCATTGTAACGATCTGCATTTGGGCCTGCTGCATTTGAATGCTTATCATCTCTGGGGTTATTATCCGACTCATGAATCTTACGAAAAAATTCTGCTGTTAAATAAGTTGATTCCATTTCCACCAGACGGTTAACCGTCTTTCGGCTTTCATCACGGAATTTTTCCAGTGATTCATTTGAAGCTGCTGCTATGCTAGCTTGAAGTGATGGAAACCGCTTCAACTCCTGCAACCACCATAACGTTATTAACAATATTTAACAAAAGCTGCTAAGTGTGATAGTTTTTGCATTTTAATGTTTTCACAATTCATCTAAACGTCTTACAAAACTCTTGGGTCCTAAAAGTTTGTTATTGCTAAAACTCTTGAGCAAAATTCAAAATCAAGATATTTATTATTGTTAAAAAAACATGTAAAGGCATCTGCATCCCACATGTTAAAGATCTATCTTTTAAGGTTTAGATCATGTCGTTAGTTTGTAAACAATAATCAAGCATCTTTATGAAACAGAGATATGAATTATTTACCACTGTCTCTGCCATGGATTTCCTCACAAGTTCTTTCAGAATGAAGTGTACCTGAGGAGAGAACAACACAGTTAAGTCAATGAAGGTAAACAATATCTAGTAGTTTGGATATATATATATATATATATCCACATATAAAATGAAGTCAATGGTACTAAAGCTGATTACAAATTATAGAGGACAATACTATGTGTATAATTACAGATAAATATTACCGCATCCACAGAAGCTTCAGCTGGGCCCTTGAAGTATCCGAGAGATCCATCTATTAGTCTTCTATATCCTTGCTCAGGAGCAATTAAGTGGGGCTGATAACCATCAGCCTCTGAAACAACTTTTCGGACATTACTTGTAGAGAGATGACGGTCCAGTGGGAGCTTTTTCATGGCAGCTGGTAGCTGATGATCAAAGACTCCATATATCCGATCTCCACCTGGTCGCCTGAAAAAAGGAACCAATTTTATAGTATTTTTTCCCCGAGAGAGACTGAAGTCTATGAAGTCAAATAAAATCCAAAAGAAAGGACATCAGTTTTTCTGAAGTCAATGCCTCATTATGCTATAGAAGTTACAAAGGCATCCTCAAAAAGGTTACAATAGCATTTTTGTGATAAAATTTCTTTAATGGAACGAAAGCAATAAATTAAAAAGTAGAGCAAATGCAACGTAAAAATATGCATTACCCTCCATCAAGGTGCTCTTTGAACACACGGTCAAATGCACGACACAGTTCCAAGATCGTATAAAGTTGTGCCTGCTCATAAGCATACAGAAAAACTTGTAATAAGTCAAAATAAATAATCCATCCTAGTACATAAGATTTATGATACTTTTATAAAAGTTCATTACCCCTCCGTCTGCTCCAATTGGCCTGCCGATACGGTCCAGCTCTGCATTGATGTCATCAATATTCTTATTAATCAAAGCAATGATGCTTGGTATCTTCTGCCTGATAACCAGCTCTAAATGCTGATCGGTGGAAGGAGGGGGGACAAAAAAGAGAGAATTCGGAAACTTGTCAAGCCATATGATGAAAAAAATTGTAAGAAAATATCGATGAAGACTATGAAGGAGACAAGTACCCTGGACAAAAGCTTTGCAAGATATACTGAACCCATTTTAGGTGCTAAGTGTCCATAGTCAGGGCTAGATTCAAAATATTCCTGCTCCTTTCGTCTAGCAGCCATCATATCAACATTCTTGTTAATATCAGCTTGTGAACGGTTCACAATTCCAACCCAAGGATGTTGAAGCTTGTAGGATCTTCCCTCAAGAACCTGTCATTTTATAATAGGCAAGTTCTGACCTTTATAATTATACCAGCAGCTAAGAATTCTAACTCTAAGCAATCAAATATGCATATGAATTGCGAAAAGGTATCAACCAATTGACATTGGACAGTTAACAATATATACAGCAACTTGTGAGAATATAAAACCCATACATCTAGACAGTTGGTTCCTTTGTCCATGAGATCGAGTTTAGTTACCACTCCAAATGTTCGTTCACCTACATAATAAAAGTATAAACTGATTAATTTAGTGTTGGATGAGAAAGTTGGTTTTTAACAAGCATAAGATACCTGTTGGATCAACTTCTCTAGCAAGCTTTATAGCATCAGATGTGGCAATGTCTTGATTAGCAGGAGAAATTGCTAGAATAATGCAATTGGGCTACAGGAACCACAAAAAAAGTCTTTAGATGAACTGAGTAGAAATTAATACATGCATAAAAACAACATTGCTGAAAATAAGTTTTCAAATATTATTAGTTGCATGCCAACAAGTAACTTAGAAGCATTACACATGCTTATTCCTTGACCAAAATGGTATGGAAAGATAAGCTGCCTTATATAACATCTTATGAGCCAAGACATTTGAGCCATCTTATGACACTATGGCTGTTTTAGCATTATTTTGTGTCCCTTCTATATCAACATCAAGAACAACGCTATTATAATAAAAGTGGCCTCACGATCTTGATATTTCTTTATGACACTACATATGTGAATACCCAACTTGAATTATTAAGTTCCTTTTGAAGTGTCTCCTGCAGCTTCAATTTGTACTTCTGTAAGATATCTACACTATGTGATTCTGATATAACAGTTTTCAGAAGAAAGAGAAAAGAAACATTCTCTCAATTATGTAGCCTATGTTACCTTCTCAGGAAGCCCATGATGACACCAAGATTGCTACCCCTTGAAAGCAAGCACACACATATACAAACAATATGCTACTAATTTAGCAAGAACTATCACCTAAGCTATGTCATCCAGATGTTCTGATCTACTACAATGTTTAACATTTTGTTGTTTCTTATATTATATGTTCCCTTACCTTATCAACATAAGAACGGACCATCATTTCAATATCTTCAACGATGGACTCTGGCTGTCCCTCTGCAGAGCCAAAAAAAGGTCATTACATATACTTGCATATCAGTTACTCTTGTCAAATTATGGCACTTGAGGCTGGACATCAATGTTAAACCTAAGTAGAAGTAAATGCTCACCTACAGCAACTTTTGTTAACCCAGGAAGATCAATAAGAGTCAGGTTCACAACTGTAAAACAAATTCAAGATAATCAAGAACTCTTGCACCAAATATAAACCAAGGAAAACGAATACTCATTGTGACCACCTAGGTTAAAAGTCAAACATAGAAGTCAGAAATGCAGTAAAACTATAATTAACTTCAAATAAACAGTAACATGCATAAGGGTAAGGACTTGGTACTCATTCCTCCCACACTAAAATGGCCTCAAAATTGCATGTAGATTAAAGGAACTTTCTGCCGAGTGGATCCTTAAATATAATTTTACATAGTCCCTACCTATTGACTTATTAGTTATAATGGTTAGTGATGCATTCTAAATTAGAGATCTTCTGTTTATAGTAAAGAGACGCTAAATACGTGAGAAAGTAGAATACTAAGAAATTGATCCACAAACAAGTTCCTCTTTTGCTTTAAAACAAGAGCACTGAAACATGAATGACACTCAAGTGGCAACAAAAAGACTAGGCTTCCAAAGGGCCTTTGGCCTAGCAGTATCCCGTATCCGGGTCTTTGGCCTCCCCGTAGGTCAGGGGTTCATTATTACATCCCTCTTAACCCTCAACACCTCATCATATCCTATAACCTATTGTCATGCCACATGCAAATACACGCTTCTTTTATTCTTTTATTCCTTGAACTTATGGTTCAACGAGAGCTTGACTTTAGAGTTTCTATCCTTCTCACACTAAATCATTAATAAAATCTAAATCAAAGAATTTATATAAAAATGTATTTGATTGTGAACTAATACGACAAAGGTAACATTACCATTAGGCGAATAAATGCTAAGGTGAATTGGACGGTTAGAAATTGCCTTTGACTTCCCAGTAAGACGCTCTGTTTCATCTTCAATCTCCTTACGCACTGCAGCTGCTCTAAGGAAAAACAAAAATTAGTAATCTAATAGGCAACAAATACCAATCGGACACTTAGCATTTACATTCCTCATGCTAGGTGCACCGCTTTTGGTCAATCAAAAATCACTAGTACAACCACAGGATGTTATCAGTTTAACACCAGACAAACTTCCCAAAAACGTAAGGATTAAGAATTTCTAATTAACATACCAAAATCAGTGAACTTTTTCCTTGGAGCATGAAGAAATTCCGCATACTCGGTTCCCCTCTCAATCTTATGCAGTTGTAATACCAATGGCCTCCTTGTAACAATACCTTATAGTTCAACAAAATATCCACAAACGAATTAAAGAAGTTAGAATTGAACCTCCATAAGAAAAAAAGAAGGAAAAAGAAGACATGTTGATGATAAACATATATTTCAAAATCCAATTCTACATAAGCACTTATAAAAACAACTTATTGACTTATTACCGGTACCACACCGGAATAAGCACTTTTGAGTGTTTGGATAAAGTGCTTATACCCGGTGCCAAACTGGTAATAAGGAGCTTTTCAATAAGTTAAAGCCTTCTAACTTATGATAAGTTGATAAGCACTTTTGTAGTAGAACTGTCAAAGCATAAGTTGTTTCAAATAAGCAATCCCAAAACACCCCCTAAGTTTCCTATTTAAGCAGATGATGAATAAATAAATGCAGGAAAGGACAAGAAAATTATTTCTTGACAAAAAAAGTCTTCATAGGTGTATTAAGTACAGTCGCACGATTTTTCTTCTCCTATGAGGAGAAACATCTCAAACGGTATACTCACTGTTAGCTACTTGTCTTACTACCCTACTGAGTCTTTTCTTTTTAAACGAACTACCATTACATCATTAACAATAATACAATATCATACCACTTTTGCTTATTAACCATAAACATCCTTGTTCCTGAAATGGAATTTGAATATAGTAGTAGTAATGCATTCCTACTATCTAGTATCTACTGTGAATAAACCCCAAAATGGAAATCCAATAGCTGCACTACAAAATCGATATATGGAAATGGAATCATTATATATACCAGATCCACGAGGTAGGAAATCTCTGCCGACAACGCTTTCCAACACTGATGATTTCCCTGAACTCTGATTTTATTTTTACACAAAAATCGCAATGTTAGGTCAACAAATCCAGAAACAAAATAAAAATGTTTTGCAGGAGTGAGTACAATGGCTAACCTGACCGCCAACGACGGCGACGGTAGGAAGAGCTTCCCAAAGTGACATACCTTCCCCTCCGTGATCTCCTAATACGGTGCAAGCCATTTGTATCCTGTTAACGAGTCCGATCAAGCTCTCCATTGTCGCCATTATTTCCGATTTGGATTTGAATTTTTTGATGATAAACTAACGATCGGTTATCTGATACGACAATGTAGATTGATTTTAAACAAGATCTGATCAAAATCAAATGTTAACAATGAATTTGTGTTTCACGGATTCGCTTCAGATGCAGATTTTGGCGAGAAAGAAAGAGAGATTTGAACAAAAACGGTTGAAGGGGGACGAAGGTTGTTAAAAGGTAATGGTCCGGTGTGTGAACTGTACACATCTGTATCAGTAACCCCACGTTTTAACATGTAAAATGTTTCGCCGTTGGACTTGTTTGATAATTTATTTTTAAGATGCAGGAAGTTTCACTTTACTCCCTGAGTTTTGGATTTTGTACTTTATCACCCTCTTCGTTGTTTTAATTAATGTTGAGCCCTCCCATGTGAAAATGAGCATTCCATTCACACAAATGTTCTTCCATCAACTTCTTTTATGGAAACTCTTTGATTAAAGTTGGAACATCACTTATAAATATGTTATGTTTTCTTTTTTAGGTAGAGTTTAACATAGTTATTGAAGCAAACTTTTCACAGATCTTTAAAGTTTCTAAAATAACACAGTTATTAAAGATACTCTTATGTGCCAAAGTTGAGTTGCGTATGCGACTTCCAAAGCCACACAATGGACATCGTGCAAGATGCAAGGGCATAGTCAGGAAAATAATTTTGGGTGAACCCAAAAATAAAGTAAAAAAATTTATGGTTTTAAGGTCGACAAGACACCTTTTTAAAATATATGTTTTTTGTTAAATACTTGACCATGTACAATAGTCATTAAAAAAAAACTAAAAAGTGTTATAAAGCGCTGGTAAGCTAAAGAACATACAAAACTATGCATATATTTACGCAAACATACACAGGACGTGTCAACAAATGTGAATATATAAACATACAAACAAGAAAATACGTGAAAATTATTTGTAAAACTTTGTTCATCAAACAAAAATTCATGTTTGTTCATTCAAACAAAAACCCTTTAATAAACATAATTTTTGAAGCAATAGTGAAGTCCTACCTTATGTGTTGGTTTAAAGATTACAAGTGTTGAAGTATGAAGTGAAGGTTCATACTTGGGATTAAAGATCTCAAGAAGATTTGGAGATCTCAAAGAAAGTTTGAAGTGGCTATTCAAAGTTAGTGCTTAAAGGTTGTTCTTCAAATCTTGTACAAAGGATCATGAGCATATTAGAGCATGTGGCTCAATCTTAGGCCTTGTTTGTTTTTTCATTTTAAGCTCTTAATCACCACTTATGTCTGATTCGTTTAAACATTTCATAACCATTTCATAACTGAAATCAGACTTAAGAGTTAGCACCTCTTAAAAAACAAACGCCATCTTAGTTGCTTGTATTTCACAATCATGTATCTTTAGTATTTTCTTTTTGTACAGTACAAATACCTTTTTAGAGAGAATGTAGCTAAGCTTTTAACACTGATTTCAGTTGTAATCATTGTAATATTTCTCTCTCTATAATAATTTGTTTATATTTTTAGGGTTTAAACAAACTATTATGAAACCATCAATTTCAGAATTGAAAGCCCACGGTTGTTGTAACCTTTCTGGAACCATGAATCCCACAAATTTATGTTCTAGTATCAGTTTTACATTTTTACTTATAGAAACTGACTTCAACATATACAAAGACATGTCAACAACCAGGTATCCTCTCATTGTTTGCAAAAATCTATGAACATTTTTACTTTGGTGAAAGAATTCAAATTTTAGGTTTAAAGATAAAAAAAATTTAATTTAAATGATAATATTTTTGTAACACCCTTAAATCTGGAAAGAGCGACTAATTTAAAAATTCTAATATTACATCAATATTTAAGTTTCCTCAAACCACAATTAGTAATAAACCTCTACAACAAATAGATCAAGTCTTATATAAGACCTACATATGGTTGGGTGTTACTAAACCAATAAGAGTCGCTATCTCCGAATGCGGAAAACGTCACCAAAGCTAGATCTTTAACGTGTTACTCCCTAGCACTCAAGTCCCCACGTGTCGCTAGTACCAACCCCAACGATAACCTGATGCACATGCCGACAAAGAAAAAGGGTTAGGTTTAACGCCTAGTGAGCTCAAGAGTTTTTAACATATTTTTAATTGATTTGAAACCAAAAGATTTGTTTGATAAAATAAAATTCTCAAACGAGAAGACTTCATTATAAAAGCAACATCTTTCCCCAAATTCCTTATTTCCATAATAAAAGCTTTAGACCCAAAAAGGACATTAGAAATGAAAGCTTTAAGATTAGAAATACTCATTTGACGTAATCCAACCCAATACTCACACGAACATGAATAAGTTTATAAACATAAAGGCAGAAACATAACTTTAACCATGTTTATAAACCATTAACTCACGCGTACCTTTGAAAGGGATAAAAATATCCGAAGATAACGGGGGAGACCCGATTTACCATTTGTAGTGACGGAACACATAAGTGAGCCACTTTTAAATGTTAAGAGTTTTTCCTAGGAATCAAAGGCTATTGGTAACGACCAATAATACAATTTATGTACGGCTCTCGATGATTCCAGTCTTAGAGCTCGTGCTAAAGATCAAAGGCTATTGGTGGCGACCAATAATACAATACTGTACGGCTCTCAATGATCAAAGTTAGCACCCACGTAAGGATCAAAGGCTATTGGTGCCAACAAATAATACAATCAATGTACGGCTCTCGATGATCCTATACGTTGACCGAAAGGGGACGACAATCCCGATTAAAGACCGACTTATATGCCTATGGATCCATTACATTCTAGTCTATAAATCAAATACGTCAAGCAAGACATATTGATAATTTCCCAACACCAACTCTTTGCTCAAAAGTTATTTTCCAATAATCAATTATTTCTCAAGGTTGGGAATACATAAAATTACACGACACTAAATGAATGACCAACGCACACAAAACGTGTAAAATATTATTCAACTCGGACAATGTCCATGAAACCCATTTTAGTCAAAACCGAGCAAATGCTCTATAACTCAACATTTATGTAATAACCGGAAACATTAGTTGAGACGCACTTTTTTTTCCAAATGAACTCATATTCATGTATTTTTACAAAATGTCCCATAATGCCATAACATGTAAATTCCGTAGGTTTATAAATCCAATATTCTCAAAATATCATTGACACCAAATAATCCTCATTTATAAATAAAACATCAAAACCTCTCATGAAATATGTTTTATTCATCAAAGTGTCAAAATTCAAATATAACATTTGTAAGATTTATAAAACCATTTATATCAAATAATTGCATATTATCAAAATACTCAAATACTTGGCAAATAGCAAGTAAAACGTGTTAATATATCAAAATGGACATCTTTGGCATGTACAAAGTTTTCACAAAGTATCTTGAACTCACCTTGCTAGATTTAAGCTAAATCTAGGTTTTACCCCAATACCGAGTTCCATTCGGTGAAGACTTTAGATCCTTGAGCTACACCTCTAGATCCATGGTGTAATCCTTCCAAGAACATCTACATACTTCCAAAACATACACAAAACAAACCCAAGAGAGGATGAGAGTTGTTGGTGCAAAAACTCAAACCCTAGATCCAAGATTTCGGAGAGGTGATCGTACCTTTCAACTTCTAGGAACCCCAAATCATCAAGTAACTTTAATCCCCATCATTACCACCTTAAAGAGCTCTGAAATACGAAACCCTAGCAATTTGAATCGCTCAAAACGGAGTTGAAATGAGAGAGATATGACCAACTGAAGAAAATCCTGAATTTAACCACTAGAGACCGCCCGCGATCATGCCCCGCGATCATGACATGTCATGATAGCATGGCATGATCGCCCGTGTGCTGAATTCCATTTCTAGGCCACGGTACACTTTGTGCGATCATGACAGGCTATTATGACAATGTCATGATTGGGCATCATAGCCTGGACCATTCCGAGGTGTTTTTCCCACTTTTCACCCGTTTTGATCCCGTTTCTCGTCTAGTAAATGATACCCAATATAACTAACTTCAAAATACATATTTCATGGATTCTAAGAGTGGAACACAAAGAGGACCCGATATTCCACTTTACCAAAGACCCGGTTGATGCATTGTGCCATTATCACTATAGCATGACACAATTGTTGGGACCACCAACTACTTGGTACCATTGGTGCTATTGTGACGGATGTCATAACCGCATGGCACAATAGTCGAGACGACCATACTCTAAGTACCATCGGTGCTATTGTGACAGATGTCACTCTCATATGGCACTACTGCTCAAACTCTGAAATTATCGTTCGGTTATTGAATCACTCGGATTAACACTTCCTTCAACTGGGACGAAAATCAGGATGTTACAATTTTATATACATAAAAGGAAATATACACGATCTAGTTTTAAAAAGAACAATAATTCATCAAAAACAAAATTCTTTAACCGATATATCAACAAGAAAAAGAAATAAAAAAGACAAACGTGATGAGTTTGAACTTTGAAGGGAAAAAATAACCCAAAGGGGAAATTAAGCTTTAAGGATTGGCCCCTTTTTATGCTTTACATTTGCTTGTATGAGTGTTGGAAAGAGGTTCGATGGAATCTTGATGGGTTCAACAAAAAGATCAAAAGGCAAACCCCTCAAGATATAGAGATATCTTCCATTAGAGAGAGATATTGAGTTCCAAAAAAGTCTCATTTTCTAGGCAAAGGGCATTTTTATTAGCATTTTAATAAAAATTACTACTTAAACAATTATATATATATATATACACATATATATACATACAGGGAAGGGATCGTATAAAAACAACCCATATTTAAAGAAACAAATGAACACTTTGTGAACCACATATGATGTGGATCCCACACATTAAAAAATCATATCTAATTTAATGGGACCCACCCATTGAATCAGATATGATTTTTTAATGTGTGGGACCCACATCATACATGGTCCACAATGTGTTCTTGTTCTTAAAGTTCTCATTTAAACCCCTCTCTCTCTCTCTCTATATATATATATATATATATGACTATTTGGTAATCATTTATCCAATTAAACTTAAAACCTATGCAAAAAAAACTCTTTCAAACAAAATCATTTCAAATCTATACAAACTGATTAACGCACACCGATAACTTTAATACTCTATTCATACAAAATTAATGAAAACCAACCATTATTTTAGGAACAATGTGAGTTTAAAGCATATTTTCCAGAGGAAGGTAACATTAAGCATATTTTTCAGAGGAAGGTAGCATTAAGCATATTTTTATATTCAAGGTAATGTTATGGTGTAAAATCAACTTCTCTGTCACTAAAATTTATTGATAGGTCTAGTCCTCATTGGTCATTGGTTCGAATCACTTTAAGACCACAAGAGAAGTAACTTTTGCTGGGCTGTTATCCTTTTTTTTAGATTTATTAGGATTTTTGTTGGTTGAAACCTCCGGTTATCTTGGTAGAAATTTGATATCTTTATTTCTGTCTCAAGAAATAGTTATTTAACCGACTGTTAACTTTAGGGCCCAGCCCAATAGAATTGCATAAGTGGGCTCATAAACCCACAGTTAAACAAATGAGTAAACCAGACCAGAAGCTAGGTGACATAAACAGTAGTAATGAACTCAAATTTTGTTGCATCTGAATCTGATTACACCAAATATTAACAAACTCAGACCACAATCACACTATGCTTATGCTGCATACAAACTATAGAAGAACCAAAAGTAAAGTAGTAAAAGTACGAAAGCTTTCTCTGCTACCCTCCTATACAACAAACACACAAAACAACTGCGAAAAAAAAAAACGAAAATATGGTTAGCAATCTCCCCATCCATTCCACTGTGCTCATTTTGCTTCTTCTACCCAATTCTCTTGTCAGTCACAAGGAATAATACCCTTTTCTTCGTCTTTCCTCTCTTTTCATCTTTATAGCTACTTCACAATGACATAAAAAGGTATCATCCGTATGCTACTTATAATATATATAATCCATCATGTTAAAAAGGGTAAAATAGTAAAAACACCACCAATACACATGGTCTTTTTTTCATGTCATTGAGTGCTGCGTGTCAACCCACCCCGTGCCACATTCCTGCATACAACATACATATATATATATATATACTCATCAGATACTGCTTCACTTTTTTTATAACTTTTTTTAAGCAGTTGTATAATACTACATTCAGTCTGAATATTTTCCTTCATTATTCAGTCTGAATATGATATGTGTCGCGCTCTCATTTGTCCTCACGTTCACAACCAAATTTGAGTTCGCATTTAAACTTTCCTCTCTCTCTCTCTCTCTATATATATATATATATATATATAACACTTCTTTGAATGGATGTGCATGTATTTCTGAAAGACACTATATCAAATTAAAACCAGGTGAATGTCAACTTTAACAAATCGCCCATATGATGTTAGATTGAAAAGCACATGAACTATATGTTGTATTCCATTAGTGATAAACACAGCACATAGAATGTTCACCATATTCACATGTGATGACACATGAATCATGAATGGCAATAATTGATCATATAACACATGCAATCATCAAAAGAAGTAAAAAAAGAAGCTATACATATAGGGAAAACAAAGAAAGATAAAGAATACCTAGCCGGAAGTAGCTGAGAGCTGTTCACAGGACCCTTGGAGTTCCCAAACCGCTTAGCCCTACTATCCTGTTCTTTGTCAACACGCATAGCAGCTACCTCCTTCTCCATTGCAGCAACTTCCCTTCTCATCTTTTTGGCCTCAACCTCCATAGCCTTCGATAAAGTGTCTACTTTCTTGGCTAACATCTGAAACCAATATTATAATCCACATAAATGACATAATGAACCAATAACTTCTTAGAAAGATAACACTTAAGTGGCTTTTGTTTTTTAAGAGGTGTTGAAGTCTGATTTCACTTCTAATTTATAAGAGGTGGTGCCGAAGTCTGAAATCTGAGTCAGTAAAACTGTTTGTTTGTTTTTACGTCTGAAGTCCGAATCAATATGACAATTTCTTTTCATCTGTGTGAAAGAACCGGAGGCGTGGGAAGATAATAAGAGGGATTTAAGAGGTTAGGTTACCACTTATCTATTCGGACAATATTAAGTGATAAGAGGCTCTAATAATAATAGAAAAACAAACGGTCTGAATTATGAAACGTCTAAACGAATCAGACATAAGTGGTGATTAAGAGCTTAAAATGAAAAAAACAAACAAGGCCTTAGTAAAAAAAAAGATTTTAACCTCAATTGCATCATCTTTGTCTTTTATGCTTTGATCCTTTTCATGACCAGATTTCCTCAAAGCAATCACTTCTTTCTGAAGCAAATCATACAATAGTCCTGGAACAGTATCCTCAATTTCAGTGCCTGAAGAGCCACTCGGTTTTTCATCACTAGGGATTTCAATCTCCTTTGTAAGGTTAAAAGTAGGACTGCCACTTCCATTTGAAGTAAGTTTACTTCTGTCAAGTGCCCGTGTACCACCATCGAACGATTTTGATGTACCTTTCGCATGCCTCAAAACTGAACTAGAACCAGATGAAAGCGTCGATCTTATCTGAAAAGATGGTGATCTTTTTGGTAAAATTCCATTTGAAGCCATTTTGGAAAAGTTATCAGCTCCACCTAGAGATTGGCGACGTGAAGGTGCAAGAGAGTTTGGTGATCTCAAAGTGTCTTCAAGTACCCTAAGTCGCAATTGAAATTTTTCCTATATTGTTATGGAAAAAAATAAAAGTTAGCATCATTTGAAATTAAAGATTGTGTTTAAGAAAAACAATTATTTACAGAAAGATTACTTTTAATTGTGCTTCAGACTTTGCTGCACGCTCGGTTATAGCTAACTTGTCACGCAGTTGTTGCATCTCACCCTGTCAACAAAAGAATATATGTATGCTTAGAAATTGGTCAACCTATACTTTAACAAAAAATAAATGTTTGTAAACAGAAATACTAGAAGCTAAATACTTAAAGAAATATCTTATACCTGCAAGAATCTTCTTTCTTCAAGCCATTGTTTTACTGGCATTACTTTGTCATTAGCATCTTTCCATTCATTGGCTACAACCGTTGCCACTCTATTTGCTGTAACTTTTGCACGAGCTAGCTCTCGATCCAAAGTTTTTCGTTCCTCCTATATGGTTAAAATGAACAAATTAGTTTATTTATAGCATTTGACCAAAGAATATCCTATGATGAATATGTATAAAATTAGTCAACTATATGGATGGAATTGTGTGGCATTTACATTCATCTCTTGGACTTTCCGTTGGTAATCCCTCACAGCATTTGCAGCCGCACCACCAGCAAGAACAGCCTCTTCGAGCTCACGTACAGTTTGGGTAAGTTTTTCGACCTCAGCAACTTTTTGGCGATGCATTTTGTCCAAAATTTTATTTTCCTCCTGATAAAAATAAACATAAAATGTGGGTATTTTATGTATACAAAAAAAGGGGACAAAACACCTTGGAAAACTTTATTATAAATTAAAATCCTCAATATACAAAACCACCATACCTGGCAAATTTCTATTTGCTTCATCAACTCCTGGTTCTTATTTTGAAGATCATCCACCATTGAAGCCTTGGCCAAGGCAACCTGCACGGTTCTCTCAGCTTCAAGTAGAGCAGCCTCTTTTGACTTGGTCAATCGATCTAATGCTTTATTGTCGTCCTGCAGCTTAGCAATCTGAAAGCCAAATAAAGCCAACAATATATAAGTTTAATCTTTCATAGTCAATTGAGCAATAACTTTATGGGCAATATCAATAACCGCATAGAAGCCAAACCTCTTGTCGAGCAAGCTTCAGTTCAGCTTCTAATGGTGCAAGAATTGCTTCAATTGGAGGCATGTCATCGTCTTTTTGAGCAGCATGAACCCTTCGTAGAGTGGCTTCTGCTGCAAACTGAGCCGCCATAGATGCTTTTTTCTCATCATTGATTTTCTTGATTTCAAGATTCTACATAGCCAAAAAGTACATTTATCATATTTGATGATACGATGGAAAGAATAAAGAAGAAGCAGAGATAGAAGTGCTTCAGTGAATACTTTGCTATCTAGAAGAGATTCCGTCAACTTCAGCTTCTCATCCACCTTCGTCAATTCTTCAGTTAGCTAAAGTACGCACAGCAAAGCAAGAGTTTGTCAGATTAAACGCTATAAATATGATTTAGAAGAGAAAAAATAAGGGCAAAAGAGCAAACAGTATGTAACAACATTATGTGATCATAAAATAATTTCACAAGACTAAAATGTGGCAACACCAAGCCTGTCAAATACTTAATCTTAGCATTCCTAATAAATCTAGGAAACAAACTGAGCTGGTTAGGGTTTAAGAGAGTAGGCAGATCACAACCACTGGCTTAGTGTTTTTATCTTGTCATCCCCAATAAAATGTTTTACGGAACACACAAATGGGAAAGGGAACAAATTCCCCAAACTTAAAAAGTACAAACTACAAAAGGGCAAAGTTTGCAAAGCATCTTACTCAAGTGCAGAAACAAACTCCTTTAACTGTGGTAATACAAACAGAGTGCAAAAATTGTCTTCTACAGAGAAAAGATTTTTACAAGTTCAGATAGAAAAAAAGTCAAAAAAGAGAAAAAGTAAGGTGGTTTAAAAGGCATACAGTGTCATCCCACGAACAGAAGACAAAGGAAATAATAATTGGAAGCTGGACCAATCCAAGAGGTACATTATATCTAAATCCACAAACTGATACCAAATAGAAAATTGATAACACCAAAAGCATGCTCAACATCTAACTCATTATGTACATTATACCAAACATTCAAGTCCACCAACAAAATGACATCGCAAGACTTTTCTCTATAGACAAGAATCAAGATTAACATTTCAAAAACATATGCCCATATAAGAATCAATAACAAGAAGTAGGATCATATAATGGCAAGTTATAAACGAAACACAATAGAGTAGCAAATCAATATCCAGCGGATAATTATCAGTGTATGATGAATATAAGGAATTAAATATAAACAAACATCATGCAAGCATTTAAAGGGGCGATTGGCAGTGTAAACTTGACACAAGAAGCTGAAGCCAAACAAAAAGTAAGCATTTACATTAAAATTGTCTGGCAAATCAAGTGAACTCCACATTGTGTCCTATAGAATTAGAAAATGCATACAAATTGAGGAGCAAAAATATAACCTCTTCAACAGCTTTCTCTCTTAGGCGTTCAGACAGCCTGAGCGCCTTGATCTCCGCTTGAGCCTCGTTCAATTCTCGATCCTTATCTGCAAAAAAGTCAAACGAATACACCGCCAGTGAGCGTGCACAAAATACATCAAATCAAACAACCAGAAGATTAATTAGCCCATACAGATCAATTCACATTACTCACCTCTAACTTCATTTTCCAATCGATTGAGCTCGAGCTTCACCGGATCCGAGCCGTGAAGCATATTCATAAAGTCATCAGTGTCTAAGCTCGGCCTCCTTGAACCTCTCCTACGACTAGTCATACCCGAAGACCTTCCCCCTTCCTTAAAAGATCCCGAGACCGTCAACGGCGTCGTTTCAACCATCGGATGGCGTACATTGCCGCCGCTGTACTCCCCTCCGTGTAACATCTCCGGCATGTTACCACCATAGCCGGATACGTCCTCCATGAGTCGGATCTGAAGTCAATCACACATGAATCAGCTTGAAATCAAAGCGCTTTTTATCCTCTAGGGTTTCTGAAACACACATACACTGTTGTGTGTGTATATATAGATATAGATACAGATATTTGTGTATGTATACTGGTTAGATAGAAAGAGACAGAGTGCGTCAACTAGGTGAAGAATGAAATGCTTGTTTTCTCTCTCTCTCTCTCTCTCTCTCTCTCTCTCTCTCTCTCTCTCTCTCTAAATTGGACTCGATTCAATCGTCTCTCAGAGTCAGATCTCACAAGTGCTTTCTCTCTCTAAAAGAGTGTGGAGTTTTCTCTCTCTTATAATAAAAACCTATTTAAATATTCTACATGCCGATGCCAATAATTATTCTTTTACATAATGCAATGTAGAAATACATATTTTATTTCATTTTATTTTATTAATTTATTAATTTTGAGGAAAAAAAGAGAGGCTTTTAAATATTATTACTATTATGTAATATATGTTTATAAGTTGATTATAACTTTATAAGTCACGGTGTGTTTGTTTAGAATAAGAGTTAAAGGTGAGAAATAAAAGATCTGAACTTTTGATTATTTTTAATCTTATATTCATTCATGAATTATGTTTTAAAAGAGAATTGATCTGGTGTATCTCATCCTAATATACATTCAATGACGGATATCCCTTCTTACGCTTCTCACCGGAGCCCTCGTATTTGTTTACCTCTTAATAATGTCATTAAGAGGAACATCTGAATTTGGTCAGACATGTTATTGTTTGGCAGGGGAACATCTGAATTGGTCAAGCATATTGTCGTTTGGCAGGATTTATCATTCAATATGGTCTGATTTGCTCAATCTCTAATCCATCGCTCATTCCATTCAAACCCCTCTTTTCCCGCTTTGCCCTCTTTATCCCTCTCTATTCTCGCCTTTCATTTTCCTTACGATCCTAAACCTATCGATTCACTCCACGATTCTCTCCCTCACTCCTGATTTCTCGTTTCTCTTCATATGGAGGCAACATCCATTACAGCACCAGTCACTCCAAGATTCTCTCCCTTACTGATTTCATCGATTCAACCAGGCAAAATACCATTTTCCTTAAAATCTATGTTTGGTATTTCAAGATTTAGGTTTGGTATTCCTCAAAAATCTTTCACGACTTACATCAGTGATAGTAATATAGTATATTGTCCCTAAGCCTTTCACGACTTACATCAGTGATAGTAACAATTGATGGACATCAATGATAGTGGAAAGCAAGGCATCAATGGAAATGGCAACTAATGGGCATTAGTAGTTGCTTCTGCTGATGACCATTAGCATCAATGATAACTTTAGTTGTTGGGCAACAATTGTTGTCTGTTAGTGGCATCATTTGCTGATGCACCTAGTGATAACTTGTGTAGTTATAATTGCTCCTGTAACACCCGCAATCGCTCATGACCATTTCAAAGGAATGAAAATGAGAATGGGAATGAAAATGAAAATGACAGGGAATGGAAATGAGAATGAATTTTCATTCCCCCCGGTTTAATCAGGAATGAAAATTTAGGTTTCTGAAGGAACGAACCCATCATATTATATATATATAACCAAACAGTTTCTTTTATTATCATTCTCATTAATTACTGCTTAATATCCCCAACCAAACACGCCCTAAACATGAGATTGGAATTGAATTCTAAATTTTTCCAAATCAAATCAAATCCTACAAACGGGCCTTAGTTCCCGTTTTGTTTGTAGGACTGGATAGAAGTTTGAGGGAATTTGAAATTCAATTTCCTTCCGAATGTTTGGTTTGAAGTATTGCTTGAATTTGAAATCCCATGGGGATTGATGGTATTCCGTTGGAATTCGTAGGATTTGCGTGTAATAATGTTTTAAAACATGTTGAAAACATTTGTTTTTATAATAATCAATTAATAAAAATATAATTTAATTATTAAATATATTTTTATATAAATTATTTGTAAAGAATGAAATTCAATTCTATTGCAAATCCTACACACCAAATATTACAAATTCCTTCAATTTCAAATCATTCTATAAAATTCAAATCCTTCAAAACCATTTCATCGAACCAAACGTCGCCTTAGATTCATAGATACATTTCGAGGTGATCATTTTATGATGTTTCAAACCGCCCTTGCTTTAATGGAGCTCTATCAGTGTGTGTTTGTGTGTGCGAGAGAGAGGGGGAGCGTGTTATTGTATCCAAATTCACCGACTAACACTTAAATTTTATGTTTCACCGTTAATACGCAAATTTTAACCACAAGGCTTGTGGCGTACTGGTTAAAACTTGTGGGAGATAAGGCTAGATAACCCATCTACACTAGGTTCGTATCCATGCGCAAACAACTTGTGGCCACTGGGGAATTATCTCAGGACTACATGCTTTAGCAGTCTTAAAATTGTCAGGGATTAATCTAGGCAAATGCCTAGGATACCCTTTCTAAACATGCAAATTTTAAGTTTCGATATGTTATTGTAGTCTCTCAATTTCCCTAGGCCGATGCTCTGTGGTGCCCACAACAAATCATGACGGTAAGAGTCATAATTGGTTTTCTCTATGTCGAAACAATAGCATTGTGACATTTTTAAAAGTCATAATTGTTTTTCACTATGTTGGAATTGGTCGAGTTGAGGACAAGTCTAATAAGCAAGAAGGCTCGCAAGGAAGCTCGACGGTTTTCAAGTCCAAGGCCAAGTACTTATTATAACCCATACAAACCCTTTCATAACTTCCATAAAAATAATATAAAATCATGACCCGTTCAAAAACCAAATTTATGAGGGAAAACATGTATTTCATCTAAACCAACTAAAATAAAATCCTTAGGCATTTAGAAATTAGAATTGCTTATTTAAACTGCTTATTGACTTATTCTGGTGTAATACTGGTAATTATTAGTTTATATTATTTGGATGGGGAAAAAATGCTTATACCAATGTCAAAACGGTAATAAGGAGTTTTTAATAAATTAGAATCTTTTGACATATTAATTTATTTGAAACAACTTATGAGCCTTTTGATTATTTTACATGTAATTAGAATCTTTTGACATATTAATTTATTTGAAACAACTTATGAGCCTTTTGATTATTTTACATGTATAAACAATCTCAAACACCTTTAAAAAACAACTTATTATTAACCAATAACCAACTAAATAACCCAAAACCAATTCAATTGAGCCTTTCTCAGTTCGGTTATCAGGTATTTCAGAGAAAGTTTAAATAAACCGACCAAATAATACCCCTACAAATGGTAGTGTTCAAACCATGGCCTTACCATAGAATTGCCAATTATGCTCGGTCCTCAATGGTCCCACCCTTAAAAACAAGTCGATGTTATGTCAACCATGGCGGGTTCCAGGCCGACATTGGAATATTCAAAGTGGTTAAAAACAAATGAGACGCATAAAACATCGTGTAAAACCTAGATAACCAATGGTTCATGACCAACGTTCGCAGTTAAGGTTCATGACCAATGATTTTTTTAAGTATATAATATTTATATACAGCAAATGCAACAAATAAACTCATACACCCTCTTCACCTTTGGTGAGATGAGATTTGAACCCCTGACCTCCTAGGAGGGCAAAGGCTACAATATCGTTGGAGCCAACAGTTTTTTGTTATTAACCAAATAACCAAAAGCAGCCCCCATATATATACAAAGAACCAAATCCATACAAGCATTTATCTACAATTCAAAAAACCCATAAAAACGAAAAACCATTTTCACCATTTGAAAAAAAAAATATGTAAAAGAAAAAAACTAATAAAAGTATCAATCTTTGTATTTTTTTTTTTACCCTTTTGCAAATGAAGCAGTCTTCTTGAACCTGTTGGTATGTGCACCAAGATCATTTTCCTTGATCATTGTTCATTACCCATGGCTTTTATAAATCAAAACCATTTATGTTGAACTCAAAAGGGATTATTCAGAATCAAGCCATCTCTTCGAAAACCATCAACTACAATGGCAAACATAAAGAGGAAAAAGTGGTTAGTTGGAAGAAACTCCCACAAGATTCATTTTGCCTTATCATCGTAAACTAGAGCCTAGATTTTAACGTAATTCAAGGTGTCGTGTTATTTACGCAAATATTGATGACTTGTAACAACATAGGTAAGGGGTTGTTTGGCAGTTACTGAATGGTTTGGTGCAGAATGATTAAAAGAGGCTCTTATGATACAGTGCAAAATGAAATATAATTGTTTGGTAATTGTTCAGGATGTAATTAGGGATCTTAATGGTTAAGGGAGGTCCATGATATAAAATGATTCAAAGGGTTTTGGAACCATTAAGAGGCTGACTTATTTTTTGCCAAACAAGATTCACCTCTTAGCGATTCAGAGGCTGACTCTTAATGGAACTGTTAAGAGGTAAACGAACAACCCCTTAAAGGGTTTTTACTTTTTAGGCTATGTTTGGCAAACTGGCTGATAAGCTAGTTGTTGGCTGATACACTGATATTCTTTGCTAAAAACTAATTAATAAACTAGATGATGGTGTAAGATGACCTAAAAGAAAAATATAGGTGGCATTTATGTAATATAAGAGTAATAACCGGGAAATTTTCTTTAGAAAAACCTAGATGCCGATGTAAAATAAACCAGTTTGACTTAAAAAGTCAAAATAAAGATAAAAGATGAATAAAGAGTATTTACCTTCGAACAAACTGGGCACGTTTCACTTCTAAACCAGTTTGACTTAAAAAGTCAAAATAAAGATAAAAGATGAATAAAGAGTATTTACCTTCGAACAAACTGGGCACGTTTCACTTCTCTCATTCCATTCATAGATGCAACTTAGATGATAATGGTGCGAGCATTTAGTAACAATCCTCGGATTTTCACTCGTATATTCTGCAATAATAACCATTTCAAGCTCAAAAAACGACAACTTAGAAAAGAATCGATGACCATATTAATTTATAGCAACTTTTGCATTTAAAAAGTAATAGATTTGACTTCCAAGAGTCAATCAAAGTATACCATCTTTTTTTTCAATTACCTTCTAGACATATTGGACAAACATCTTCATCATCTTCCGAGATGGTGTTGACTTTACTTTTGACTTTGTCAAATGCAACCATCAGAGGGATCTCGGGATAATGGCATTTCTTTAAACCCTCTTCACTTGGTATTATTTGTTGATCGTTGGTTTCATGAACCATTTCTGGTTCTACTCGTGAATGAAATGATCTTTTTGCATGTCTCATGAAAGATATACCACTTCCACTGCTACTACTAGATCCAGATGAACTACTTTGTGCCATTGTTGGTTGTGAAGAACTTGGACCTTGATAAGACCATGGTAGTGCTTCTGTTCCTCTTCTTCCAAGAACAGCTTCACACTTTTTGAAAAATATAATCGAGAGTCAAATGCCTAAGTTTTGAAGATAATTATTAAGAATAAAGTTAGAAAAAGTGGAATTATCGCTCATTAGTATAGAATTCTTGGTTTGTGTTAGCTAATTTGAGGACCCTTTTCAATGGATGAAAACTAGAATTTAAGAATATGCCAACTTTTGTTATTTTGTCTTCAATTTATATCTTTTATGCTTATAATGTTTTGAGGCATCCCAACTCCTAATAATTATAAACCTGCTAGGCCACCCTATATCATATTGTACCGAAATTTCCTTTCTGATGAAAAGAATAGGAATATAAGCAGACGTTCTTTTCACCTCAAACCGAATAAATGACACCCATAATACGAAAATATTAAATGGCCATAAATAATATTTTCAGAAGTTGCAACAGAAAAGAAACATAGATACATGATCCAGTTTCAAACGAGCATTTTTTAGTTCCATAGATAAATAAAGACTATAACCAACAGGGGTTACAAAACCCATCTTCAATATGGAATGAATAATGAATACAATAAGCTAGCTCATTAGCATAATGTTCCCTCTGTGTCAAGAAAGAGATGCATTTGACCTTTTGAGTAGATTAAACTAAGGGGGTGTTTGGTTAGAGGTGTTATGCAGTAATTAATAGGATTGAACATAAAAGGAAGTGTTCGGTTTTATATAATATAATCGGCCCATTCCCCTATAACCCAAAAATTTCATTCCAGGTCAAATCGGAGGGAATGAAAATTCATTCCCATGTTCATCGCGTGTCATTTTCATTTTTATTCCCAAAACCTGAACCAAACAACCCCTAAGTATCGAAGCTTAGATGGAAGTGTATGAGTTTCGGCAAACATTTCCTAACCCCATACATATCTATATAAAAATGCTATGACCATATATTTACATCATTTTGTGAATGGTCATCCAAATTATTAAAAAAAAAACATAAAAGTGTTAGCCATTATTAGGAGAGCTTAATTGGTCAATATTTGGAAGGGAACTAAACATGGACCAACCACGGGCACTAAGACTTGTTAAAATTTCATGTCAACTAGGGAGTTAGGATGTAATCGATATGATTGTGGCAAAATAAAAGTATCGTTAAAACATCTTTTTGTTCTAGTATGCAAGTCCAAAAAAAAAACCAAAGTTTGGTAATCATGTTGTTTGTTTTGCCTATGACAACTCTATTGATTGATCTTGAATTTGAAAAGTTGGGCTCTTTTTATGGAAACAAGGGAACACATCAAACTATATGTCTCATATTGTAATTACATTAGCAATATCACAAGTGTACATTCAAATCTAGATAGATGAATACAAAGCTATACAAAGTTTCCAAAAATGCTTATGATAATTTGATTTACAAATTCTCATCAAAGGCACAAGTTCTAGTCATAATGGCATCCTCATCACTCCCATTCACCGTGGAAAACAGAGAAAATCCTCAAGTATCACAAAGCAACATACAAATATGGAATGCTTATGATAACTAGATATTTATGAATTCTAACTAAAAGCAAAACTCTATCGATATGATGTCCTTATTAGCCATATTTACCATTGGAAAACATCTTTGAGTTATAGAAAAAAAAACATACAAATATAGTTACAGACTAGAGCTACTAAAAGGATCTAAAGAATCTTTATGATAATTAGTTCAACAATTCTCCAAAACCGTCAAATTCTATTTACAATCATGTTCTTATTGGCAAATGGCAACCATCATCGACAAAAACAAGAAAGTGCTCAAGTTTGACAAGCTAAAGCAATTACATAACTCTCACCAAAAAAGAACATATTGTTGTAAAATAATACTCTAGATAGCAAAATTCACAATGAGACACTCGAATTACATATGGCAACATACACATATATATATATAGATACTTTCATGTCTCCTAATGGAACTTGAATAACATTAAAAGGATCTAGTTTTTTTGTAAAAAACTGACCTTATTGGTTAAGTTCTGTAGGAAGGAAGTGAAATGAGCTTGAGCAGTTCTATTAACCATGCCACTCGAGTCTTGAATTTGTTCATTATCATCCGAGTCTACGCTTTCATCATCGGGCTCGGGTGCACGAAAACAAGAACACAAAGAACCCATTGCAGTTTGATCAATCTAGAGCTCTACAATATATATATATATATATATATTTGAACCTTCCTCTACATATATATATATATATAACAAGTTTAATTTCATCAGTAAGAATCCAGAAATCATCATTCAGAAATTTCAGAACACCTAAACCATCACAAACTAAACATGAAGACAAAGTAATTAACCAAAGAAGAGCAGAGGTAAAACTAAAACACACACACACACACAGAAATAGATAAAGTTAACCAGAATAGAAATTGATTATACATATTAGGGTTAGGAAAATAAACCCAACATTTGATAATCACACAGCAATTAAACTCGATTGGTCATAAGAATACACATAGAATCGCAAGAATGATGATCTTATTTAGAGAAATTTGAAGCTTAGATTAAGAATAGAAAGCAAAATAACAGAAATACCCAGGTTAAACTTCAAATTCGACAGTCAACGGAGATTCCCAGAAGGAAAAACAAAGATCCCACTATAAGAAATCATCTTATCATCAAGAAAATCGACATAATTGCTGTAAAAAATTGTCAAGGCTCACCTGGTCTAAACTAAGTAATCTGAAAGGATTGAAGAAAAGAGAAGGATTTTGATGGGTTAGAGTTAGAGAGAGAAGGAAGAAGGCATTTTGATCAGCGGTCATTAAAGGGGAGTATTGATAGTGATTAGAAAGCGATAAAGGGGGGATTGGCTTCAACGTTGGACTGAAAGCGACTTCAATTGCTCGTATATTTGTTTCGTCGGAAATTAAGGGGATTTGGTTTTCCAGCGACATCTTTGGCGAATAAACATTGATTTTCCAAAATGTAATTAACTTTTAACAGCATCTCTGATAATTTTCCTATAATTTTTTTAAAATAGAGAAGCAAATAACAAAATCTTTAAAATAAATTGCATTCATCTCCAATAAATTCCCTATAATTTCTTTAAAATAATATTAAAATATTGCATCATCTATTAAAATTATTTTTTTATTAAGTATTTAATTTTTCAAAATTTTCTATTGGTCAATTCATTTGGTAATTATTTTTTGAGTTAACTCTATATTTGAAGAAAAATTCACCCTCTCTACTGATTTCTCTATTTTAGAGAAAGTTTTGGGAAAACTCTTGGAGCAAAAAATTTGTCCAAAATCCTCATATTCCCCTTTTTCTCCATTTTGAGGAAGCTCTTGGAGATGCTCTGATACTATTGGTTTGTCGATAATATTAGTTATACTATTAAAATATTTAATATATTTTACTTTTAATTATCTATATCTATACTATTATATAAAACATGTTATTCGGTTATGTTTATATTTTTAAGACGTACAAAATATGTATGAGGTATAATATTTAAAGCACCAATAATCTTCCACCAACTTCTCACTACCTATATAATTTTATAAATTAAATTATTTTTCAAATTTAAGTTACATTTTACACTCTTATAATTAGTTATTTAATTTTTTTTTATGTCCCTTGCTTTTTTATTTTTTATTTTATACCTTTTACCGTATTAACCTAAATAATCGAATATGAATCAAAAAACAATTAAAAAATAAGTTTCTATTTTTACAAATTATATCATTGTAGTCGTGTCGTCGATATCTTCAAAATAAGCTCAATATTGAATATTTTTCGATTTAATTAAATTATTATATACATGAATACGTAACAAGTTATTTTTAACAAAATACATTTTATTCCCTATAATTATTTATTTAATTTCTTTATCTTTCATCTTACACCCTTATTTATATATAATTAATTTTTAAATTTCATTCATATTCTTTATTATTTTCTTTTTCATTTTATACCTTTATCATATCAAATTACATTAAATAAATATGTTTTTTTTTACAAATTATATCATTATAATCGTATTGTTAATATCTTCGAAATGAGTCAAATATTGAATATTTTTGACTTAATCATATTATCAAATAACATAAATACGTAGTGAATTATTTTTAAAATTTACAGTTTATAATAGTTATTTAATTAACTTATATATATTTTACTTTTTCATTTTTTCACTTAACATCATTTTCATATTAACATACATAATCATATATTAATTAAAACACATTAAAGAAAAGCGTTTTCTTTTTTATAAACTATACGGTTATAATCATTTTCTTCAATAACTTCAAAATGAACATGATATTGATTATTTTTTGATTTAATAGCATTATTAAAAATGATAAACACGTATCTAGTTATTTTTAAAACTTAATTTTTTATTTTGAATTTTTCATTTTACACCCTTATCTATCAATATCTATATTATCTATACTATATTATAAAGAGTTTTAAACGGTTATTGATTAGATTTTTAAGAGGTATAAATGTTGGTGCATTTAATACAATTTTTGAAGCTTTACAACCTCCATGATTCAGCATGATGATTAATTTTTATTTTTAAATTATACTAAAAAAACACTTTTTTTATAAATTATATTCGTTTCTTCAATAATTTCAAAAAAGCCCAATATCAATATTTTTGTATTTAATAATAATATTAAAAATGATAAATACGTACCGAGCTGTTTTTAAAACTTAATTTAACATCTTAAATTTTTATTTTTAGTTTTTCATTTTACATTCTTATCTATCTATATCTATACTGTATTATAAAAAGTGGTTATTGTTTAGATTTTTAAGACTTACAAATGTGTAAAATACTTGTTTTGTAAAAATCAATTAATAATGAAATTCAATTTTATTTCAAATCTTACAAACCAAGCACACCAAATATTCCAAATCTTTCCACAAAATCCAAATTACTAAAAAAATCGTCAAATCAAATGGGTCCTAAATACGCTATTTTGTTCTTTTTAAATTAGGATTGTACTCAGGTTTCGTAAAAATAATGGATGTCGATTTATAAGTTCATAACAATAGACAATTTGATATTTTCAAAAAGTTCGAGATTTCTAAAGTTCATGTTGATGAAATATTTAAATCCACTGCAATGCAACGGATATGTCTTCTAGTTTTTTAAAATTATGTTTTGAATTTACGTTATATTCTGGATTTTGAGGAGAAAAAGAAAGAAAACGAAATAGATGAAAAAGATGAAAAAGAAAAAAAAGAAATAAAAAAGAAATTGTGTTCTTTAAAACGAAGGAAAAAGAAAAAAAAACAAATTTCATATTTTTGAATAGAAGAGAAAAAAGAAAAAAATATCATTTATAAAAATATATGCTTTAAAAACATGTTATTTAAAATAAAAAATAGATAGTTTTGTAATTTAAACATTTTTCTAAATGGTTTTAATTTCTATTCTTTTTTCTTTCACTTTTCTAATCATCTATACTATATCATAAAGCATTTAGGGTTAAACTCTTAAAAATAACTTTTTAAGCATTATGTATCATTGATTAAAGCCAAATTACTTAATTTTTCAAATTTACAAGTTGAGAAGCATAAGTACAACTTATTAAAACTCAAAGTTTGAATTCTTATAACTAACTGCGGATAAACATAATCAAATAATGATAAAGATATCATTTTAAATATAAGTAATCTAAGTTATGATAATTATTGAGTTCTAACAGAATAGTTAATCATTATTCTTTTAAAACATTATATTTTCAAACCTAAAATAAATTACTTGGTTATTAAATCTATATTAAATTATACTAAGAAAATTAAACTGAAAATTATCTTTATTAAAAAACAAAAACAAAACCATATTATAAAATCGATAAAGAATAAAAACGAATAATTAAAATCGAGATGTATCATGTATCGCTGCATTGCGCAAGTACACTTCTAGTTTACTTTTAATTTCCTTTTCAAACTCTTCTAAAAACGTTTTGAGAATTCAATTTTTTTAACTCTTTTTTTCTTGTAAAAAAGTTTCCGGATCATAAACGCTTAAATTTTAAAAAAGAAAATTTACTTCAAAAAAAAATGTAATTCTAATTTTTTTAATATTAAATTATATCATTAAAACATTCATATGTACTTAATATATCAACAAACTTTAACAAAAAAGAGTGGGAGATAGAGAATGAGAAACAATCAAGTCCTAGTAAACTTTCTAACTTTAGACGATTAAGTCATTGACTTATCTTTTTGAATGAAAACTCTGTAAAATTCTTATTTTGAATGATTAAATTCTTGAACATTTTTTTTATAAATATACCATCGAACTTCTAATAATTAGTTGTCTATATGCTTTTAACCTAGAAAAGTTAAATGTAACCGACTAAAAATGTTTTAAAGTAAAAAGAAACCTAAATCAGTTTTACCATTTCTAAACCCTACGTCAGTTTGCTATTTCCATTTGGTAGTTTTTGTCTCGTTGTTGACACCGGCAAGACCCAGCCAGATGATGTCTGCTAGTTGGTAGTGAGAGGACTCTTAGTGTCTATCTTATATAGCTGTCAAATGAGACTTTCACTTTTCCCTTAGTAGAGCAGATCATGAATAGAGTCAAACCATTCGCACACAACATCGTCACTCGCCCTTGTCATCCTCTTCGTCCCATCGTTTTGTCCATTCTCTATATCGTCTTCCGCCGACGTTGGCCCCTGCCATTGATCTCCTTGTTTTTGATTTATTTTTTTTTCTTTCGGTTCTGCCTCTTTTTAATATGTTTTTTTTCCAGTTCTCCCTCTATTAGATCTGTTTTTTTTCTTTCCGTTCTCCCTCTTTTATAACAATTTAATCGAAAAACAAAAAATAACAATAAAAAAGAGGGAGATTAATGGCATGTGCCAAAGGCGGTGATGGGTGATGATAGAGAGCGGATGATGATGATGATGATGAGGGTTTAAATGACGTAGGGTTTGTGAATGATAAAACAAGTGTAAGTTTTTTTTTAAAATTTTAAAACCTTCCTAACCGATTAGAGATGGGCAAATGTCCCTGACGCGACAGAGGATCGGGACTGACTTGGGCCCGGCCCGGCCCGGGACCAATTATGACCGGCGGTTCAGGACCGGTGACAATATTCCATCGAAAACAGGTCCCGGTCGGCCCAATTTTTTATTTAAAATTTATTTTTAAATGTATTTTTAAGTATATTTTAAAATTATTTTTAAGTGTATTTGATTGTAGATCAAAATGTAGTTTAAGTGTATTTTATTAAGTGTAATATGACTAAAACGTATTTTATAGTGTATTTGGTTGACCCAATTAAATATTCTAACGTATATTTGATCGATCAAATTCTTTATAACAAAAAAGTGTTTTTTAGTGTATTTGATTGACCCAATTATAATAAAAACAATGTATTTGTTAGTGTATTTGATTGACCAAATTCTTCAAAAAAAATATGTTAAATCCAGTTGAATTGATGGCTTCTCCATCCTTGGTTCTCTTTCACTGTTGTGTACCATCAATCTCCTCCACAAAGGTTTCCTCATATTGATCTCCTTCCAACGCTGTCTTTTCTCTCCCTATATTCACTCTTTCTTGACTTGTGTTTTTCACCTACCGCCACCTAAAGTGTAACACCTTCAACTTTGCCAAGAACGACTAATTTAAAATTTTCATCAATACAAATAAATAAGGAATAAATCATTCTCTTATGAAACAAAACTCGAATTGCCTCAAATAAATATTCTAAATAAAACCTCGACAAAAGATATATCAAGTCTTCTACTAAGACATGATTACAGGTGGGTGTTACTAAACCCAAAAGAGTCGCTATATCCGAATGCGGAAGACGCTACCAAAATAGCTAGATCTTCATTATACCACTTTCTAGCACTTACGTCAACACTTGTCGCTAGTACCAACCCCAATGAGAACCTGATGCACATGCTGACAAAGAAAAATGTTAGGCTTAACGCCTAGTGAGCTCAAGAGTTTTTAACATATTTGTAATCGCTTGAAATCGAAAGATTGCTTGATGAAATAATAATTTATCAAATAAAATGACATCATTATAAAAGCAACATCTTTCCCAAGTTCATATTTCCATAATAAAAACTTTAAATCAAATACCGTGGAAATGAAAGCTTTAAAATATAAATACTCATTCAAAAACGAACTCTACACCTTTTACTCACTCAAAACTTGAATACATTTAGATGTTTCGAATACCAAAGTATGGACAAACTCCTTTCTATATAATCCTGAAATATGATTAAATCCGCATGATACGATTTTATAAATTATGGATAATACTTGATACTCCAATTATGTCACCAAAAATATAGATAAGACTCTATACCCAAACAACAACCATTTTCAGTGACGGGGGAGACCCGAATCCTTCAAATGTGGCGTGCATATGAATAAACCACAATCAAAGTTAGCAAGCCCGAACTACGGATTACCTAGGGCTCTTTTGCTAGAAATGTCAGCCAACTAACGAACTGCACAATTATTGAGTTCAACCACCCACGATCTCTACCTCGAGCTACCCGCTACGGATCATACAGTTATCGAGTTCAACCACCCATGATCTTTACCTCTGGTCCTCGCGACGGACCATAGGGTCATCGAGTTCAACCATCCACGATCTTTACCTCGAGCCCTCTGTTACATCCGCGGTTTCTAACAAGAATTTAGGGACAATAGTCTCATACCAAACCAAAAACTGACTTCTATGCATATGGATCCATTGCAATGCAGTCTAAATTACATGACTCAAAAATGAATGACCGACGCACCCAAAGCATGTAATTTTATAAATAGATATGCTATAAATGCATTTAATTTCTAAAAGCCCGACATAGAGCAATTTAAATTGGACAAATGTCCCCAAGACTCTTTTAGTCAAAACCGAGCAAAAGCTCTATAAATCAACACTTGTGTAATTACTCAAATCAAACATTTTAGTTGAGACAAACAATTTTCCAAATGAACTCAAACTCTATTACTTCCAAAATGCCTCATAATGTAAGTTCGTGTATTTTCCAAACGGTCTATAAGATCAAAAACTCTACAGATGCACGCAACACCAAAAAAATCCTTCTTTATAAGATAAAATATTAAAACAACCCACACTTGTGATTTATTTGACAAAATATGCAAAGACTTCAAATATATGCATTTTCGAAATATATTAACCCAAGAACACCATGTATGTAAATTTCATCAAATACTCAACAAATTTGATAAATAGCAAGTAAACATGTTAATACTTCAAAATGGACGTTTTGGGCATGTACATAGTTTTCACAAAGTAACTTGAACTCACCTTGCTAGATTTAGGCTAAATCTAGATTTTATCTCAAAAGCTTCATTTGAATAAATGTTCAGATCTGCAAGATTTATTCACTAGATAGTAGATACCATCTCTAGTTCATAAACAATCTAAAATACATCCATAAAAGTTCCCACAAATTAAATCTTATATAAACCCTAGACAAAAACCCAAATCTTCCAAAAATAGTCAAAACTCTAAAATACCAAAATTGCTTCGAGAACAAAGTTCTAGAGGACCAAAAAGGAAGGTTTTAACAAGAATTATAATCTAAATGGGTGGAATAACTTACCAATCTTGATTTGGAGAAAAACCAAAAATCACCAACAATGGAGGATGAGAAGTTGTAGAAGATGAAGATGGAGATGAAGGCTTTAGTCTTGAACTTTGATGATATTCAAAGCATTTTGAATGGTTGGAAATGAGGATTGAGTCCTCCAAAAATCGCTTCCAATGGAGAAGAAAGAAGAGAAAATGAGTTGGGGAAGAAAATGGGGAAGAAAGCTAGGTCAAAAACGATTTTAGAAGCAATCAGCACCAAAAATTGACCCAGGCTACTTCCCAGGCGCCCTAAGTCGCCTCAACAAGTCGCCCGGCTTGTGGAGGCTGCCCAACAACAGGTAGGGCAGGTGGTTGTGCGGGTTCACCCGCTTTGTCGGCCGTACGGATGGAAAAGTCCTCAAAATTGACTTCGACAGCGATTTCGTCCTAGATGAAACTCGATTTAGAAAAAACTCAAAACACAAAGATTGTAGATCTACCTCTTGCCTTTCCATAGCAATTTGAATCATCTGAAACGAAGATTCTATGAGTGAGATATGATTCAAACGGTACAGCCTCGCAAATATGCCAAACACTCCTTTTTGGCTATTTTTCGTCCCAAAGAGATACGAACCAAAAATTCGGGTGTTACATAAAGATCACACTGTACCAGATAAATGTTGTAAGGATCGAAACAAAATCGTCCTGAAACCAACCTAAAGTCAATGCTCCAAATAAGAACCGTACTGATTCAAACGGAATCAGACTCATCTATCGAGAACTTTGAAGAACAAATAATCCAACGATCGCAAATATCAACGCACAACATAAACAACAATTGCATCAATAAAAGAGAGAAATGACAATCGTGTTTAACGTGGAAAACCCAAAACGGGAAAAACCATGGGCGGAGGAAACCACCGAGAAGTCCACTATCAACGATGTTAACTACAAAGCTTGAAAATGAAAATACAATGGAGATGAGTTGAAGCCTTCAACTATCTCAATCTATGTCTAAGTTTTTAATTATATATATATATAGAGAGAGAGAGAGAGAGAGAAAGAGAGAGAGAGAGAGAGAGAGAGAGATTATTTTGATTTGGAAGAAAACCATATAAATCACAAGAAGAACCACCGACCCATGATGAAGATAGCAAGCCATGAAGTGAAACCCGTCCAAAGAAGATATTGCGGCTTGAATGTGGCTAAAGCCGCCCAACCAAGTCGCCAAATCCAATTTACTTTATATGCAAACAATGTTCAAGGCGACTGTCATGCAGGTATTGAGACTTGATAAACCGCCTTAGCCACTGTTTTGAGCTTCTCATTTGTTGACTTTTAGAGACAAAATCCACAATAAACAAGGGGATGGTGATTTGTTTTGTTCTTGAATTAATAACGTTTTTAACTAACTTATATTTAAAAGATACATATTTTGTTGTACAAATTACACCATTAAAAAGGTCTTTTTAATACCTTGAGGGGATCCTCAATTTCTTTATTGATGATTTAAACCTGAACGATAGAAATTCCCAAATCTTGGAGTTACATACCCCTAAAGAGAAGGAGATGAGTGCAAAAAAGTCGCTTCAGGATGTTGATCCTAAAGTAACGATACAACAAAGGCTATTCGGTGTGTAAAATAAAAAAAATACAGATAAATTTTAAGTATACAATAAAAACAAAAATAAACATCTTTATTAATAGAGTAAATTAATTATTGGTCCATGTGGTTATATCGAAATCAGGGATTGAGTCTTTCAAACAAATTAATTACAAATATCATTATTATGGTTTCATTTTTGTTGCAGATTGGGTCCCTGACCAGAGGCGGAACACAATATGGGCCTAGGGGGCCATGGCCCCTGCGTTTTATCTCTTAAATACTAGATATTATATATATTATCAATTAATTTTGCTTAGCTCAGGTGGTTATGTGTATATGGCCCCTGTATATATGGTCATAGGTTTTATTCTTCTGTCACACAGTTTTTTTTATAATGAATTGAGCTTATCAATGAAGATGTTTTGTTGGGTTCGGCCCCCTTAATTAGAAGGCTTGTGTTCCGCCCCTGGGTCCCTCAGCCTAACTCTATATATTTTAAAGTCAAGGATATATTGATTCTTTTACTCTTTAAGTGTAGAGAGGATATAAAAAATAGTAGGTTTTTAGAGGAGTGAGAATGGATATAACTTGCGTATTATAAAATAAAAAACCATTGACAAACCACAAAGACGAAAATAGTAATGCCATTTATTTATATGAAAATAACTAGTTAACCACCATATTGAGATCAAAATTTTGTAGTTAAACGTATCAAATTTTTAATGTAAATAAAAATTTGTATTTTAAAAGCAATAAATGTATTAGTTTTAAAAATATTCAAAGAACTCGTTTTAAAGGTATTATCTTTTTTAATAAAAATATTATTAATTAATTTATGATAAAAATATATAAATGAACAATAAAAAAGAAAGTAAAATAAAATAAAAATTTTGGTTTGCTAGTTTTTTTATTAGGCTCTCTATAGTATGTTTATTGTGTATTTAGTCCTTGTGCTATTCAATTTGTTTTAATCATGGTCCCTATAACTAACACTTCCGTTAACTCTGTTAAATCAAGGATCATTTTTGCTTTTTTACCTATTTTTGTGTCTTTTTCCTATAAAAAATAAAAATAATATTTTTATATACATAAAAAGTAAATAAATATAAATACATATATAATGGTACCAGAATAAATAAAATAGGTTATTATTGTAGATTTTATATATTTATTGAAATTTTTAAAATGAACTATATTAAATACAATTTAATTATATTATTTTAAAAATTAATTATATTAAATACAATTTAAGTATATTAATTATATTAAAGTTTTCAAAGAATTAATTATATTAAATAGGTTTTCATGTTTTAATACAATTAAAATTTTAATTTTAACATATCAATCATAAAACCATATGCCATTTTATTCATATATTATTTTATGATTTGATTTGTTAATTTAAATTATTAATTATATTAAATACGATTTAATTATATTGTTTTAATATCTTTGCCTATTTCGGTATGGAATTTTGAATGAATTTATGTAAGAATTTGTTCAATTTTAAATCACAAAGATAAGAGTATGTACAAATCTTTCATTTGGTTAAAATCTAAATAGTTGATTTGAGTTTTTGAATGAAAAATAATATATATTTATATTTATTTACTTTTTATGTACATAAAAATATTGTTTTTATTTTTTATAGGAAAAAGACACAAAAATAGGTAAAAAGACACAAAAATAGGTAAAAAGACAAAATTGGTCATTGATTTAACAGAGTTAACGGAAGCGTTAGTTAAAGGGACCGTGACCAAAATAAATTGAATACCACAAAAACCGTATGCACAATAAACATACTATAGGGACCCTAGTCAAAGAAACTAACAAACCACAAAAACCAAATCCACAATTCACTCTTATTTATTACGCTGAAAGTGTCGACTAATGAAAAAAGCAAATTTAATGTCTTCATCAGCGATGCTTTAAATCATAAATTACATAAACAAATAAAATAAAATTATAAGATACTTTTAAAAACAATTTCCAAATTAGAAGTTACTTGACAGTTGATAGTATCATCTCATGTTTAATTTTTGATGCATATGATATTGAAATTGCAACAAGATATATTTTAAATATTATTAAAACAATATTAAAAAAAATATTACTGATTTAAATAAAAAGTTGAATTACAAATAATTGAGTTATGGTGGAACCACCAGAAATTAATCTTGGCACTTGCCGTCCCTTTCTTGTCGTGTTGGTTGATGCCTTTTTCTTTCTCACCAAATTTAGGACATGATTTAATTTATTTTATTAATTTTTTATATAATAGAAATTTATTATAAGAAAAAATTTATAAATTAATATTTTTTATAAAAAAATAAATTAATTTCTCTATATTTTTATAATAGAGAAATTTATTATAAGAAAATAAATTTATATAATAAAAAAACTAAATTATTCATAAATATAAGAATATTAAGAAAATTTATAGATGACAATTTATTTCCCTAATATTAAAAAAAGTTTAAAAATATATTTTTTTAACAAAGAAAATAAGAATTGCTACTTTTTTTACAAATAAAATATTTATATGGAAAAGAATATATCTATTTGTCTTAAAAAATTGAATTGACATATCATTCAATAAATGTATTAAATTAATTAGATTATTTCTAAAATATTTATTAAAATGTAACAATATTAAGAAGATTTCTAAAACACAATTTATATCCTTAAATTTTTTTTTAAAAAGTACACAATAAGTATTTTTTGAACTAAAAAAATTAAATCACAAGTGTTACGTTTTTTATAAATAAAATATTTATCTTCAAGAAAAATATCATATTTGTTTAAAAAAATGTAACTCTAAAATATTTAATTTGCATACAATTTAGTAAGAGTGATTTTTTTTTAAAAATGATGAAGTGAAGAAATTACTAAAAAATTGAGATAATTAAGAATAATATAAACTGGGTGAGATATGAATAATCAGAAGAGAAAGTGAGAATTTTTAAAAAAAAACTACAAGTGATTTTTTTTATTAATGCCATGTAATCATGATGACATGTTATCCATGTCATCTCATTTAAGCCATGTAAGCAAAAAAAAAGTGGGGGTTAGCTTGTTTAAAAGATAACAAGTTACCCATTGCTATAATGGGTAAATTTTTCAAAGCACAATGCCTTAATAAAAAATAATTTGAAAGTACATTGCTGTAATAAGTAAAACTGAAAGTACAATGTTATAATAAAAAATTTTATGAAAGTAGGTTGCTATTTTTTGTGTTTTGCCCATAGTTAATTTAGACAAAAATAAAACTTTAACAAGGATAATGTTAAAATATAAATCAGTTGTTAATTAATAAATTTATTAAGATATAACTTAACTAAAGTGAATAAAATGATTCAACTGAAATGATTATAAAAATGTAAAAGAAATTATTCAAATTTAGATAAAAATAAATAAATATACAACAATGTTGGGAATTTAATTATTTTGACGAAAATTAAAAACCCATTTACCAATATAACCAAAATCTTTCTCAGTTTACTAAGTGACAAAAATCTCTTCGAAATACATATCGATGATCGAGTACGTATACACATGGCGGAGGGGCCCAAAACGACGTCGTTTTGGACCTTTTTTCACCTGTATTCGTCGACCGTATAGCTACCTTCGCCACACAGTAGGAATACCTCCGCCACATGGCGTAGGGGACCAAAACAATGTCGTTTTGGGCCTTTTTTCGCATAATACAACGGACAAAGGCCCAAAACGACTTCGTTTTGGGGCCCCTCCGCCATGTGACGGAGGTATTCCTACGGTGTGGCGGAGGTACTTATACGGTCGACTAATACATGCGAAAAAAGACCCAAAACGACGTCGTTTTGGGTGTTTTTCACTTCCACTCGATCTGATGTGTGTATCGATATTTATTTCGAAGAGATTTTGGTCACTTAGGTAAACTAATAAAGATTTTGGTTATATTGGTAAATGGGTTTTTAATTTTGGTCAAAATAATTAAATTCCCAACAATGTTTTTAATAATTGATTGTTACTTTTACAAGGACAAAAACATGAATAACGTCTCTAATAGAAAAGGGTCCCATTTGTCACCATGCCAAATGGTACAAATCATGACCAACACATTTGTTTCAATAACTTGGGGTGAATTTTTATTGGTTAAGTTTTAGTGAGACTATTCTGTTTTAGTAAGATATGTAAGATTATGATGAAGGTTCAATATGTGTTCTTTTGCTTAGGTTTGTATGTTTTTCATATGAACGTCAGTCGTATTTTTCTATATAAAGGTTTGTTGTATTTTTAACGTGAAAGTTTCGTGTTTAGTTGTGAAAGTTTGTTGGTTTATTGTGAAGGTTCTGGTTCTTTTATTAAGAAGGTTCAATATTTTTCCATGAAGTTTCGGCGAGATCAACTCACCACCAATGGCTCTAAAGTGGTCTCACAAGTGTCAAGAAAGACCGGATGGTTTAATATGATTCGAAGTCTCATCTTATACACATATATATGTGTATATACACACACACACATGTAATTTAAACTTATAATACATTTTAGATCATCTGAGTAACACTAGAAAACAAAGAGGCTTCACAGACGGATTTTTTATCTGTAATTTCCGACGGATTGACCATCGCCGATAAATTACCTCCATATTTACTGACCACAATTGTCGGTAATCAAGATCACTGACCACATTTACTCCGACAATGAGATCAGTTGGTGATGAGTTTCTCCAGTAGATTACCGATGAATTTTTCCGTCAATAAAGCCTCATTGTTTTGGTAATGTAAGTTGTTAGTCACTTCAAGAAGTATAAAAACACCTTTCACCCATTTATGAGTTTAAAAATAATGTACACATCATATTAATTTAAATATAATCAAAATAACACAATATACCATGAATTTTGTTTTTTTGGGTTTATTAATCAAGCCAAGAGCCAAAAATCTTTTTGGCGTTTAGTTGTAATGAGATAACCACCAACTCTTTTACTTTTACGTCGTACAGCCACTGCCATGCAGGTAGCGTTTTGGACACAGTAATCCACCATCCCACTGCCACCCATTGGTTTACCTGCCCATGTTAATAATAGACGCCATGTAAATAGTTGCTTCTTTTGCCCTAGTACCAACATTGTCACCTCTTGTTTTTTCGCTTCCTCCACGATGATTTTGCCTTTTTCTTTTCCTTCTACCACCAATATCTCAACTTCTACCTTCAATCACAAAGTTGCAAGTCGTAATTTGTAACTTAAGAAATGATGTTGTTGCCATAAGAAATGAATTTAAAAAGCTCAGAGGAATAATACTCACATCTGAACGTTTCATTTTACATGTGTTTTTCATAGAACAAAGAAAACCTGGAACTTTTGTAGATTTCTCCTTAGGCGATTCGTTTCCTACATCAAGAAGCAAAAAACGACGTCAAATATATAATAGTTTTGTTTGATGTAACTCTGAAAAACTTACTTAGAGGTTGTATGGGTTACTTGAGATGAACCATAATGTTGCTAAATAAGCATGATATCATACCAATTTCACACTCACACACATTAACATCAAGTCCTCTTTTTTACATTTCCAATGCATAACTTGATACAAAAGGGGTTTATTTAGCAACGCCCTAAGTATTTTGATGACGGATAAAAGTATGCCAAATATAAATGTAAGAGGTTGTGAACTAAAAGTATTATTTATATAAACGAGATATTAATTATAACATTTGTTTATAAGTTTTTGACATTATTTGATATTAGAGATCATAAGAAAACATGTTTATTTTATAATAGTACCCAAACATAGATATTACAAATAACCACAACCAAAAAATTCTTGTGCTACGGAGTTATTTAATGTCGCAAAAGAACATACTGTAGGGGCAATCGTATATCAACAATAGTTACTGACTACTAAAAATGACAAAATTCGAAAACAAACCTTGTTTAGAAGTAATCTTCTTGACATAGAGAAGAACTACAATGTCTTGGCTTTGAACTGTGTGTGTTAAGGCCCATTGTAGTGCGTTTTTTGCTTCGATGCTTGAATCAACAACAATCATCACTTTCCTACCAACAATCTTTACAAGTACCTCAGCTTTATCAACGCCTTCAGATTTACTCTCTTGCTCATTGCAATAACTGGCAGAATCTTCAGTATTTTGATCATCAGTTTTAATAGAAGAATCCATGTTCTCTTTCAGTTGTATAGTCGGCGAACGTACTCTAACATGTGGTCTAATTTTTGTGAGGCAAAAACTTGGCATTTTGGAGCCATTTTTTACCATGTTTTCTTGTTCTAACCTCCCCTTTCTAACTATGATGGAGAAGAAGGAGAAAGAGAATAAGAAGAATTTAAGAGGAAAAGCAAGAATGGGGTAAGAGAATTATTTATGATAAATTTTGTGGGGGCCTATGCTGTCTTTTTGCTTTTCATTTTTGTAAAGTAATTATTATATAAATAATATATTGTTTTGGCAAATTATAGATAAAAACATTATTGTAATTTTATTTTATTTTGATTTAACTAATATACGAAAAAATATATAATAACAGTCATATTAAACGTATCATCAATACTTATATTTTAAGGTAATTTTATGGAAAATAATACCTACTTTAATTTTAATTTTGTTTTAAAATGAATTTTTAGACATTTTCGTTCAATATTTAAGATGTGATATCTTAAATATTGCAATATATCTTCAATTAACGACTTGTAATTTTTTTTTATTAGGATTCAGTTTCTTTGATGAGATGTTGATATTTTCACAATAATGATTGTAGAACTTGTAATATATTTTTTTTTACTAAGTTTTGCTTATGCTATTACAAAATTTATAATAATTTCAAAAAACAAGTTGAAAACGTTAAAATGTTTAGTTGACATTTAAAAAATATATATTGACATCAATGGATTCTTAGCCAATATTAATATATAGATCATGATTAGGTAAAAATAGTATTTAAATTCTTTATGTCACATCTTAACAAACCGAGATTTTGGAAGTACGTTGCCTAGATAAGAAATTGAACAAAATACATTTTATTTTCTTGTAATTTATTCATATCTTTATGCAGTGAAAATTATGCTTTTTGTATATACAAACGGCACTTGATGATCAACGTCCTGACTACTACTAAATAGAGAGTTATTGTCTTAGAGCACGTTTTCAATGGGCACACTAGAATTGACGTTAAAATTGTGTAATGACGAATAGTAAAATACCAAAGTTAAAATTGATTTTGGCAAATATTTGTATTTTAGAAATGATTTAAAAAGATTTATGGAAGGGATATATAAGTAATTTCTAAAATAAATTCAATTTAATTTTAATGATTTGTATTTTTTAAATGTTTAATAATAATTAAATTAGGAAAAATGATATATATGTGACCTTTTCAGGTTTAAAACGGTATATACGTAATTTTAAATTTTACAATGATATATATATAATATAGCAAGTTTTGAAGAACGTAAATGAAATTTTTCCTTATTTTTATTCCAATTCATTTTTTAGTGTTTTAATCATGATGGTCGTTTGCTATGTCTATAATTAGTTTAGTTGTGGGGCTGAACCTGAAGTTGAACGTGGCTGTCATGAAGCTTGGTAGGGGCCATGCCTTCTCTAGTGGTGTTAATTTAAGTTTTAACAATTTACACAACTACCCTCTAGGTTAATCAATATGGCAAAAACAGCCCCTAAAGTATTAATAAATGAATATGACAAAGTTCACGCCTTTTGTGGTTTGAATTTCAACCGATATTGTTAAATGACAACTTTCTCCTTAGGTATCAATCATCGAACAATATAAAAAAAAGAATCATGCTTAGACGTTAGATTTAGGCTGAGCATAGTTGAATACATGTTCCATAAAAACCTTGTAAAGTGTATGCCTTTTTAAGTCTTGGCAGATCTTCGGACTTTAAAATCAGTTGGTTGAATAAAGATTTTGTAAATTGAAATTATCTTCAATATGAAAAAGTTTATAGCACATATAACTATATTAAGATATGGTTTAACACTGAATAAGCTTATAATCGTATAATCAACCTGATCATGTGTTTAATTCAAGTGTTTGTATATGTAGGAGATAAAGGGTTAGAAAGAAACCAATATATAAGATAAGTGGGAAATTATCGATATGTACTAGCATTCGATTAGATAGACCTAAGATGCCTCGATAATGTGTTTCATCTACAAATATGGAGTGACTCCACATGATTCGTATGTATACATGGAACACAAGTGTAGGATGTTTCACGCATCTGTGTTATTAACATTCACAACGATACTAATGTTGTGAAAACTCCACTTCGTTTCCAGTGGTACAATTCAACGGCGGACAACAATGCTAATATTCTTTATTCCTCAAGTGTATTTTCTTTGTATGTTATCATATATGTGGTTATCTGTTTAATTTAGTTGATAGAAGTAGAATTCAATATTATAGAACAAATAAGAAAGACACACACATATGGGGATCATTCAAGGATAATTGAGTATTAAGTTAGATCAGTCACAAATTACTTTAAATCAAGTGCTAAATTAATTGTCTTATAGTTTTGGTAATTTTGGGGGAAAACGTCCAGTAACATTCAAATCTCTTTCATCTCTTTCTCTTTTATTTCTCCTCTCCACAACTTTTACATGGTAACAATTGTGAACAAAAACATGATGTGAAAACATGTATCACGATGTGAACCACTATCAAGTATACTATTTCAATTAAACATTGTGACAACATTCTTTTATTACATATATTGATCTCTTTGTGATCCACTATCAAATATGTTGCTTCAATTAAACATTACGACAATTTATTTGTATTATGTATTGTGATCACCTTATGAACATCATAACCAGTGTTCAAAAAGGCACACAATAACAAAGACGTGTCTCCGCTGTTACGATAAGGTCTATAGTGTTTTTGTAAGGCATGACTGATAGTGCATAAAATCAGGAATGATTTGGTAACTGCAATTATATATTTGTAAATCAATTTATGATAGCATAGGATCTTTTCTAATCCCTTAATTATTGCATAGATCCCTTGTAATTAGCTAGGTACTCTTGTATTTATATACGTGCCAAATACATGAGTCCCCTCAAGGAGCCATTCTCAATATCTTATATGGTATCAAGAGCTTAGTGTTCAAATCTACTTTCTTTCTTCCTGCCCACTCACTACGCTGGCTTCACAGTAGTTTTTTTTTTCTCTCACTTTTTTTTCTTACCATCTCAACCTTATTCAGTCCCTTCCCTATTCTAAACTATGACAGGCAACACCCAAAACCCCATTCCCAAATCAAACTCCCACTCGGCCCTCTCTGTCACTAACATTCGTAATCTCGTCCCTCTTGTCCTTGATCTCGAAAAAGGACATTACACCTCCTGGTCCTCTCTTTTCCGCAACACCGCAAAGGCTCATGACGTTCTTGACCACATCGATGCCAAATCCCCTCGTTCGGTCGATATTGACGGTGCCCTTTGGTCACGCCTTGACGCCATTGTCCTACAATGGATATACGGTACCATCTCAGTCGATCTCCTTCACACAATCCTCGACGATGCTGCCACTGCCATGTCTGCGTGGGCTCAACTCCGCGACATATTTCAAGACAACAAAGGTACAAGGGCTGTCCATCTCGAGAACCAATTCTCCACCATTCGTCAAGACTCATTCCCCAATGTTTCTGCCTATTGTCAACAGCTTAAAACTATTGCCGATCAACTCGCGAGCATCGGTAACCCCGTTTCTGATGAACGACTTGTCATTCAACTTGTCAGCGGTCTCACCCGAGACTACGACACTGTTGCCACTGTCATCCAACAAACCATCCCGCTACCTTCCTTTCCCAAGGCCCGCTCAATGCTAGCACTTGAAGAGGCTCGTCGCAACAAACAAAACGACTCAAGCCATGGCATGCATTTTTTTTTCAACGCGTGACCTTTTCCAGAAAAATTATTGTTGTTTTTTTTAATTTTTGTAGTTTTGACTTTTTACACTTTTAACTTTAGATTTTACACTTTTATATATTTATTTCATCACATAATTCACAGCTCACGAATTTATACAAGTCATGGACTATCAATTGAAACGAGATTGTAAAATTTTCTTTTTAAAGTTTTGTTTTGAATATTTGGTTAAAGACTAGTAAATAGTAATCTGTTTGATTTATCTTTTTCTAATAAGAACGTAATTATTAAAATATCATTATCTGCTTGAATAATATATATATAACATATATGTATATATATATATAGTATACAAATTTGTCTTCTTAATTCACGGCTTAAAAAATATTTCGTCCTCGTCGTGATGTGTAAGGTTTTGAGGCTTGACCTTACCAGCACGTCACGGCTCACGCCATTTTGAACATTGAATGTGAAACAACAACATCAAAAAAAAAAAAATCAAAAAAACTGTAGATTGAAAACATTGTATAAAGATTTTGATTACACATTATAAACAATTAATTAAGGGGGAGGCTAATGGCACCCCTAAGGTGAATGTCATTCTCACATAAATGCATTAAATTCCGTGCACACATCTATAAAATGCATTATATTCCGTGCTCACCCCTTATATTAAGGGTGCCATTAGCACTCCCCTTAATTAATGCTTTTACGAGGGAGTTATGAATTTTATATTTTTTTGGGGGTAGGTGAATAAAATTAATTAAATAACTTTATGAGTTGTATTTTTTTTTACTAAATTGCACTTTTATATTTGGGGAGTGTTAATGGCACCCCTTTAATATGGGTGTGCATGAAATTTTTGGTACTATAATAGGGTGTTGATTAGACGTGTGTGAGAATGCAATTCACTCTTAGGGGTGCCATTAGCAATATATAGGGATGTCATTAGCCTCCCTCGTTATATTTACTTTGGATTGTATACTATAGGCGAATCAAATCCATCTATTTTGGTTACTTTGAATCGAATCCAAATCGATCAACAAAATATTATCGTTGGGAACTTCTTGTCATTCTTAATACTTGGGGATAGTTCTTGTAACTATATCTAACCTTGAGGGTACTTTGAATAGTTTATTCCATCTTTCAAGGCTTTTGATAATTGAGAGTACCACTTTTAGGTTTTGACATAATTAGCTAAAGGTTGCTTGCAAAAGACGGATAAATTTCATTATTCTATAATATTATAGTTTTCAAAACAATTTATCACAAGGTATATATAGACATAATTTTATTATGAAAAAGTCCCTTATGCATGTATTGTCATCATGTTAAATGATGATATTGGTGCTAAATCATATTTTTTTTAAAAGGTAAAAGAATGTTATCAAGAAATAAGTAGATATAAAAACAGTTATTACAAAAAGATGCATACAAAATCATGTAAAAGAAGGAGCGGCCTAGCTAGCATTTTCACTGAACGACTCTATCACAAGAAGGATGAAACTAAACTTGTCAATATGTGTACCAATCGTACCAATTAGATTGAGTTGGTTGGTAGTATCGTATCAAGTATGTAAACTTGGTTGTTAAACAGTATTAGAAGTTGCTTACGATGGTGATACCATGATACCGACTTATTTAATTATTTATTGGTTTTTATATTTTTCTTTATGTATGTTAAACATTGTAACTTTAATTATTTTGTTTGAACCTTTAAGTTTTTGCAAATTTTATTCCTTGCAATTGATAACTCTTGAAGATCACATGTGTTTCCTAGCTAGAAACTCAAATGTCACTCAAAATGTAAATAAAATGGCAAATTTTCATCTATTTAACTTGAAGTCGCTACAAATAAATACCAACATGTACCAACGTAATTCTTTTGTTACTATTTAAGTTGATACAAAATATAATTGGTTGATACATGATATATAAGTTTTTTGTATAACAATTATAATTGTTGGTACATGGTATTAGAGGAAAAAATTTGGTATCATACCAAATCCACCTCTAGGAAACAAATATAAAATATTGCAAACTTAAGCTTTGATTTTATCGTTGATCAAATAAAACTTTAATCATGTTTTTGTTGTTCTTTGACATGTGTGTATGTATGCATGTACATATATATAAGGGGGATCCAATCAGTGGCGGATCCAAGATTTTTGTCCACCGGGGTTCCATTAAGGTAGACTAAAGACGTATAAAGTCACTCACACGTTTTATTTTATTTTTTAAGTTTTTAGTTGATTTCAAGGGACTTTTTTAGTGTTTTTATCGATTTCGAAGAATTTTCTTTGTGTTTTTGTGAATTTCGAAAGATTTTTTCCGTTTTTTTATTGATTCAAGAGACTTTTTTAGTGTTTTTATCAATTGTCAGCAAGATGTGGTCCCTTGGAAAATTTTACTGGGGGGATCTAAGGCTAAATTTAGTATTTTTGATATTTTTTACCCTATATAATTTTTTTTAACAATTCAGTGGGGTCTTTGGACCCCCCCCCCCCCTTTCTATATCAAGTCCGCCACTGAATCCAATGTTAAAAAGGAGGGGCCGGGGAGGACCCGTCAACAGGTAAAAAACAAAATTATATGGGTTAAAGAACTTAAAATACAAAACATACTCCTAGTTCTCCCCAGTAAATTTTTTCAAGGGACCCATCTTACCGACGATTATCAAAAACACTAAAAAAATATCTTGAAATCAATCAAAAAAACCGAAAAGTTCTTCGAATTCGACAAAAAACTAAGAAATTCTTCGAAATCAACTAAAAAACTTTAAAAATCACTTAAAACGGTGTAATTAGGGTAAACATACGTCGGATGACTTTACGCGCGCTTAGTCTACCTTAAGGGTGACCCCATTGGACAAAAATTCTGCATCCGCCACTGCATATATATGTATGTACGTATACATGCATGCAATGGATGTATATATGTATATTGACGGTTAGAGAAATGTAACACTGACAATCAACACAAGGCTATGTTGTATACAATGAATTTATACATAAGAGTGGTTTTTTCATGACGAACATCAAATGTTAATGTGTTTCATTTATATTTCATGTTTCTCTAAATAGAAAAAAAAATGTTTACGGGTGTTCAAGAGTCGAATTGATATGCATATATGAATTCAAGTCATAAAATCATCATACCATATCACTGAAGCCATACATATCATTAAAGTTCCATTTTTTTCAAGGTTGGACTGATAGTTAATTATAACTATAATGTTCATAGTCGAATGAACACCATTAATTGAACATTGAAGTGTTTCATCTGTATTTATGATTTTATTGGTTAGAGATATTCCACATATAAATTCCTTATGTTTAAGACATTACATATATATACACACATATATAAGCGATCTTGAGCAAGATGTTGATTTTGATCCTAAAACTATAATGCTATATATAAATCTAAGATTAATCCGTGAATCAATTATATAGTTCATTTGTTATGACTTAAAATAGTTCATATGTGAATCATTCGGATTCATACGTGAATAAGTTAAATAGTTCCTATGTGAACCACACGAGTTTGTACGTGAATCCGTTAAATGTGTCATATATGAATTACACAGGTTCACATATAAACACACATATAGTTCTAATGTGAATCACACGATTCAAATATGCACATATAGTTCATAGATGAATCACACGAGTTCACATATGCACAATAGTTCTAATAATGTGAATCACACAGTTCAGATATGCACATATAGTTCATAGATGAATCACACGGGTTCACATATGTACGTATTATAATTTGTTTGCCGCCTATTTGTAAAAGTTACGAAACTACTCTTTTATGTCCTGGATAATTGTTACCATGTGACCGAATTGTATAGTAATACACAATCAACCTCTCAAATCTTGATTGTTAATTTTAGTAGAAGTGCTATGATTACTTCTCTACTGCTCATACATTTAGCACTTATCAAATGAACCTATGGCTATCTCTGTGTGTGTGTAGGCCAGGTTGGGTTCCCGTGCACTCATTTTCGTGAGAAATGTAAACTTCATGTCAAACCTGTGAATATAACTTTGTATAGTACCAAAGCATGTGGAAGTTATCATCTTCACATTAACGGTTTAATACGCATTCAGGTCCATGTAAAGGTTATCACCTTCATTCACAAAAATATAATTTAACATTCACACTATAAAGGTACCTTCAATATTACTCACGCTTTTTATAAAATTGAAAAGTTTTCACGTGATCCCAAGTCTATATATATATATATATGTATTTTTAGGGTTGAGTTTCAGTTAGAACTCAAAATTTCATGGGAACAATAAGCATAATGACTTTTGATCGGCGCTCATGGATTTTGATTCAATGGTGCTAATCATGTCGCCTTTTCTTAGGTGTCGGGGGTGGGGGGTGGGGTTACCATCTTCTGGTTTTTCGCATATGGAGGGAATGAGATCGATATTGTGAACATATATTAACCATTTTATGATCATATGTTTTAACGTAGGTTGATATGTGTTGACATTTTCATGTTGAGATATGTTATGGTCTAACACCTTATGTTGATTTATGTTAAAAATTTCATCTAACATATGCCTATTATGTTATTATACTTTAACTTACATTAAGATATGTTAACATTTTAAGGGTAACTGTTATTAAAAATTTCATACTAACTTTTATTAAGGTATTTAACTTATATGAATCTCTAGTTACCTTTACATCGTTATCGTCAAAGTTTCAGTTTATTACCAAAATGCCACCCGTCGATGGACGACAAGTGGCTTCTTAATTGTTCCACCAACTACTTTGATTAGTAATAATGGCTTTCAACTTTCTCAATTAGCTCCTTATCTTCCTCACACATGAACTCAAATCATTAACCTCACAAAGTGAAAAGGAAAACAAGCCAAATCATGATCAATGCTAATTTTCATTTAGTATTGCAAAATATTATTGTTTAATTTATAAGTATTTTTCTAAAACCGTTGAAAAACCATGATTGAAAAGAAGAATTATTTGCATTTTCTTGATGATTGATTCGGTTTTAATTCATTCAAGATCAATTTTTATAAATAGGTTAACAAATATAAATCTTAGTTTGTTTTAGTAGAGTCTTGATGGCCCTACTACTACTACTACGGTGTATGAAACATTTCCTTGGGTAACTGTTTTCGATTCTATTGGATTCCACTGAATTCCACGATTGATGGATTTGATCATTCCATAGCATATGTGAAAGATTTTGAATTTTATTTCGTGACAAAAAAACAGTAACTCTTGACTGCCCAACCCTTCGGGCCTCCTGAAGTACCTGTTCAATCAATGTCGTCTGTAAGATAATCTATAATTTTGATTTAAAAAGACAAAAATAAATTTAACCACCACCCTCTCCCCGCCCCATCCGCACCACCCTTGCCGACAACATATCTGCCACCACCACTTCTACCCCACCCACCGCTACCGCCACCCCATCCACCATCATCACCACGCCATTATGTTTTGCCGTCATAGTCGCCACCACCCCACACCCTATCCCACCCCACCTACCGTCATCACCCTCACCCTCGATAATTATTTTTATTTTTTTGCAAGATTCTATTTCAATTCCTGTCAATCAAACGCGCTGTTAACTTTTATCAAATTTTTTAATTTCTTCAAAGTCAAATTTCTTTGATGGATTTCATTCTATCAAATTCCATTATGCGAACCAACGTTTTTTTAGAATATTTAAATTGTATTAAGTAAAGGTATATTTTGTGAGTGTTTATAGGATTATTTGTACTCATTTAAATAAAGGGTTTTTTACTTTATGTCTATTTGTAAATAAGTGTTTCTATGATATGTACTCATTTAAGCAAAAGTTTTCTTTTAACTTTATGTCTATTTGTTAAATATTGGAATAATAAGCAAAAATGACACCTAAATCACATTTAAAGAAATAATTAATTAGATATCACATTTTTGTAGTCATATTGACTATATTATTTTCTTTAAGTTTATTCAAAATAACTAATATCAATAATCAACTCTAGAGAGAAAACAAATAGAAAAACATTTGACAAAGTTAAACGTTATTTAATTACTTAAATCGTAGTTGAATTGAACTAAAATGACATGAAATAATGTAAATTACATATTCGTGCGTATATATATATTGTAAGGTTCAAATAAAATAACTAAATTTCGTGAGAATTTAAGAAAAAAGATAATAGCAAGATTTATGTGTAAATTAGGGTTTTTTTCTTTTACATCCTAGTCTAATTCTCATTACACCCTAGTCTATTGTTTTATCTTTTTTGATTGGGGGACAACTAACACTCATATTTATTTATCTATTTTAATTAGAGAACATATATATATATAGAATAAGATTTAAAATGTAGACTATGGTGTAAATTATAACACCCTGTAAATTATTGTAGAAATCTAAAAAAAAATCTATTTAAAAATAAATATATGAGCCGACATCATAAATTAATTATTAGAAGGGTACTCGCGCAATGCAGCGAGATACATCTTAGTTTTAAGTTTTATTTTAATTTTTGTCTCTATCGATATTCTAATAGTTTTATGTGGTTTTAAGAAAACGATTTAATGTTTCATTTAAAAGTTATTTTTTTAATTCAAAATTATTATCATAATTAAATTTAAGTTTAATAACGAATATAATTTTTTATATAGATGATAATTAACTATTCTGTTAGTACTTAATGACTATCTTAATTATATCTTAGATTTTTTATATTTAAAATTAGATGTTTATCTTGTATTTGATCATACTTATCTGTAGTTAGTTACACGGGTTCAGAAATAAAGCTTTAATAAGTTGCACTTATGCATTATTTATTTACAATCTTGAAAATTAAGTAATTAGCATTAAATAGAAGTACCTAATGCTTAAAAAGTTGTTTTTAAGAGTTTCATAGATTAATAAAAATTGACATATGTAAATTCCAATAAAATTTAAAAAAAATAAACATACGCACATTAGGTTTAATCTTCTTATTTAAACACACACACACATACTTTCTCTCTCTCTCTCTCTCTCTCTCACACACACACACACACACATATAGAGAAAATTTTGTCCTCACACTTACAACCAAATTTGATTTCTTATTTGAACCCGCCTCTACACACACACAGAGACTTAATCTTTTGAGAACCTCATTTTTTGTGAGATCCGTGAGAACTTCTACCTTAGGGTTTTGTTTCACATGATTTTTCTCCATCTAAGTATAATATTGAACGTATTGATTAACATATATTTGTTTCACAAAATCATAATGTGTTTGTCTCATGTATTCGGTTTACAATGTAAAACTTTTTTGCGTGTATTTTTTGTTTCACAATCACATAAAAATGTTCACATTGTGAACCGAGTACATGTGAGACAAACACATTGTGAAACAAATATATGTTAATCAATATTCTAAAGCCTACTCTTTATTGACAAAAAATTAAATGAAACAACACATGATACACAAGTTTCAAGGTTATCATAATTCACGAGTTTTCAAAAGAAAGCCCCCCCTAGGGATGGAAACGGGGCGGGTAATGCATTCCCCGTCCCCGACCCCCGTTTAAACCCCCCGTCCCCAACCCCACCCCGACTAATCCCCGACGGGTTCGGGGGGAAGAAATCCCCGATGGGTTCGGGGAACCCGTTGGGTACCCGTTTAGTAAAAATCGACGAATTTTAAAATTAAAATTATAATAAATCATTAGTATATTAATTCATAATATTGAAAAACAAATATATTTGTCATTTAATAATAAATATATACATAATATATATATTCATTTATTTAAACACACACTATATACATATATTTTAAAAAATAAAAAATTAATCGGGTACATTAGGTGCGGGTAATGTCATCCCCGATCCCGCCCCGACCCCGTTTCGGGTATGAAAATATATCCCCGTCCCCGCCCCGTTACCCGTTAAACCGGGGAATCCGCGCCCCGTTAGGGTCGGGTACCCGCGGGTACCCGCCCCGACGGGTAAAATTTCCATCTCTAGCCCCCCTTATATAATATATAGGGTTGGGTTGACGTAAGACCGTGAGCCCACATTCTTAGACTTGAAATTTCACAGTAAAATACTATAAATGTAAAAAAATCTGAATCTTCACATTGTTTTAGTGTGAAGTATCAAGTATAAAAATTGCTTTTACGGGTCTCACAAAAATAAGTTGGTCTCACGTAATCCCATGTCTATATATAAATCAAAATATATACAATGAAATATTTTAAGAAGAATATTATTTTAACAATGTTAGTTGGTCGGAATTACTCATTTTCTCGACATCTTTTGCAAACATAATTATTGCGAGCAACTACTATATATGGTGTCATAATTTTTCAAACTTCAAGAAACCAATAAACCCTTGTGGTAATAAATTAATAAACTTATAATTTTCTCTTATATTTATCAAATTTGTTTAAAAAACAATTGATCTCAAAAACTACATTAAAAAGTATCATTAAAAATTTATATCTTTAAAAGACTTAAAATAAATGATCAAACACAATCATACATATCTATTAACAATTATAACCGTCCGTAACTAAAAATAGAGAAATTCTCAAGAATTATCCCAATAATAAATTCGTGAAGTCGTAATCTCGGTTCATCGTTACTTTAAGGTAAAATACTCAATCAAATTTTAAGTTCTCTATATGCTTAGCTTTTGTTTTCAATTTTATATCAAACCTTAGTAGCTTTGTGTTTCAGATTTGAGTATAGGATGTCCGATTTTGATTTTTTTTAATGACTTTTTAGTGGATTTTAAACCAAAATTTTAAAATATGAAATCGGGACTCACTACTTGATGATTTTTATTGATTTTTGTTGTTGTGGAAAATGATTTTCTAGAGTTTTAGCAAAAATTCATCATAAATAATTGAAAAATGAGGCCGAACGTCCTTGCAAATCTGTTGGATCATTTTCATTTGTAATATGGCCACCCAATAACTAACTTGGACTCAGATTAGATTTTTGGGCCTCTCTAATATTTCACTTCAGATTAGTTTTTCATGGGCTTTGTAACCTATGATAAATTTGTTACGTATATGTATTTTATTGGGCAAAATGCAAGAAATAGCAACCTACTTTTATAAATTTCTTTATTATAGCATTGTACTTTCAGTTTTACTTATTACAGCAATGTACTTTCAATATATTTTTTATTAAAGCATTGTACTTTGAAAAATTTACTCATTATAGCAATGAGTAACTTGTTACCTTTTATACAAGTTAACCCCCACTTTTTTTTTTGCTTACATGGCTTAAATGAGATGACATGAATAACATGTCATCATGATTACATGACATTATCAAAAAAAATCTCTTGTAATTCTTTTAAAAAGATTCTCACTTTCTCTTCTGATTATTCATATCTCACTCGGTTTATATTATTCTTAATTATCTCAATTTTTTAGTAATTTCTTCACTTCATCACTTTTTATTAAAAAATCACTCTTACTAAATTGCATGCAAATTAAATATTTTAGAGTTACATTTTTTTTTAACAAATATAATATTTTTCTTGAAGATAAATATTTTATTTATAAAAAATGTAAAACTTGTGATTTAATTTTTCTAGCTCAAACAATACTTATTGTGTACTTTAAAAAAAAATTAACGATATAAATTGTGTTTTAGATATCTTCTTAATATTATTACATTTTAATAAATGTTTTAGAAATAATCTAATTAATTTAATACATTTATTGAATGATATGTCAATTCAATTTTTTAAGACAAATAAATATATTTTTTCCATATAAATATTTTATTTGTAAAAAAACGTAACAATTCTTATTTTCTTTGTTAAAAAAATATATTTTTAAACATTTTTTAATATTAGAGAAATAAATTGTCACCTATAAATTTTCTTAATATTCTTATATTTATGAATAATTTAGTTTAGTTTAATTAGTCTAATATATTTATTAAAGGGTAAAATGCAAGAAATAACAATCTACTTTCTTAAATTTCTTTAGTATAACATTGTACTTTCAGTTTTACTTATTACAGCAATATACTTTCAAATTATTTTTTATTAAGTCATTGTACTTTGAAAAATTTATCCATTATAGCAATGAGTAACTTGTTACCTTTTAAACAAGTTAACCCCAATTTTTTTTTTGCTTACATGGCTTAAATAAGATGACATGGATAACATGTCATCATGATTACATGACATTAGTAAAAAAAATCTCTTGTAATTTTTTTAAAAAAAATTCCCACTTTTTTACATTATTCTTAATTATCTCAATTTTTTTAGTAATTTTATTCACATCATCACTTTTTAAAAAAAAATTACTCTTACTAAATTGTATGCAAATTAAATATTTTAGAGTTACATTTTTTTTAACAAATGTGATATTTTTCTTCAAAATGAATATTTTATTTATAAAAAACGTAAAACTTGTGATTTAATTTTTCTAGTTAAAAAAATACTTATTTTATACTTTTTTTTTTAAAATTTAACAATATAAATTGTGTTTTAGAAATCTTCTTAATATTGTTACATTTTAATAAATATTTTAGAAATAATCTAATTAATTTAATATATTTATTGAATGATATGTCAATTCAATTTTTTAAGACAAATAGATATATTCTTTTCCATATAAATATTTTATTTGTAAAAAAACATAATAATTCTTATTTTCTTAGTTAAAAAAATATATTTTAAACATTTTTTAATATTAGGGAAATAAATTGCCACCTATAAATTTTCTTAATATTCTTATGTTTATGAATAATTTAGTTTAGTTTAATTAGTCTAATATATTTATTAAATAATATGTAAAGTACAATGCTATAATAAGAAATGTCACATCAACAATATATTACATGTGGACAACCTACATGGACAATGAGGTGGCATGAAAACCTAGTATAGTGGGTAAATTTAAAAGAAAAAGTTATCTAATGCTATAATGGGTAAAATTTTCAAAGTACAATGCTCTAATAAAAAATAATTTGAAAGTACATTGCTGTAATAAGAAAAACTAAAAGTACAATGCTATAATAAAGAAATTTATGAAAGTAGGTTGCTATTTCATGCATTTTGCCGTAGTTTATTTGGAGATTTAATTCAATTAAAAAGTCCAACAAAAAGTTATTGTTTTTACTAAATAAAAATTTAGAATTTAGAATAACTAACTTTATTAATTAGTTAGTTTATTTTTAAATTTAATTGATGTATTAAATTAAATTATTTATTTATTTAGACCATGTTTGGCAAACTAGCTGATAAGCTAGTGGACGATTGATAAGATAGCTGATGAAAAAATAATGTTTGGCAAAACTAGCGTATAAGAATGTAAAATGACCAAAAAGGGGCATATTGAAAAATAAAAATTAATAATTAATATTAATGAAGGTTATAATTGGAAAAAATGACAATAAGCTCCTAAAACGCTACTCCAAATAGTGTTTCAATGAGTTAGCTTATGGTTTGCCAAAAGTGTACACTGAAAATAAACTAGCTTATTTTTGCCAAACATAGCCTTAGTATATAGACATGAGAACGGGGCGGAAACAGGGTCTTCATCCCATTCCCATCCCTTTCGAAGAATGTGATTATATCCCCATCCCGACAGGGAATTGGGGATTTTTTGCTCGTATATGTGAGATATTTTAAATCAAATTTGTTAAAAACCATACTCGATCGATAATGATCCATGTTTAAATCTAGCATATTTCCTCCAAGTTTTATTTCTGTGGAGTACCAAATATGCACATGTAAACAAAATCACAACCTCATACGTGATTATTTAATCAAACGTTTTCGAAAGCATGCGTAAACAAAATCACCATCTCATATGAAATTGTTTAACCAAAGTTTATGGCTCTCAACCATAAGGGTGGTGCCTCAATGGTTTGAGCTTGGGCTCTAAAGGTCGAAAATACCTGGAGGTCCCAGGTTCGAATCCAGGGAGGGTAAAAATCCCCTAGTGGCCACGGAGGTTCAAATGTGATGACTTCGGACTACCCACGAAGCGGGTGGTTGCCTTGGAATTAGTCGGCTTGCATCACGAGTTGGATATCCAGGTTAGTAAAAAAAAGTTTATGGCTCTCAACGTGTTTTATCTAAAAAAATGTAAGATAACTCAGAAAAAATGTACATAATTAAGAAGAAAAATGTTAAAATATTATTTCAAAATCTAAAGATATTAAATTTAGTTTTTTATAAATAATATATTTAATAATATATATAATATATTTAATAATATATATATAATTTATTTAATATGCGAGGACGGGATGGGACGGGGAATACGTTACCCAGCCTCGATTTTTAACTTCCTGGGATTTCCGGTTCCATCCCCGATTCCTTGTTTTGCGGGCAATCCTAGTCCCTGTTGGGGAGTGTACACCGGGTTCCCCAACGGGACGGGTCTCATTCCATACCTTAATATATTAATTTATTTTAGGAAATTAATATTATTTAAAAATATTTTTAGAAGAATTTTTAATTCATTCAATATATTGATTTAAAATGTTAAATTATCTAAGGAATTTCTAATTAAGTTGTTATCCTCTAAGAATGTTTGGTAAATTATTTATTCTTAAATTAGCCATTGTTAAAAGCGTCATTCTGGGTTAGAAAGTTAGAAATTTCTTAGTACGTCTTAACTTAGGGAGGTGTAGTTATTAAGTTACTTATTTACGTAATAGATTATTTGTTTAATCGTGTTTAAGGTGTTGTTTAAGGTGTCGACACCTTAAGTTGGAACGGATGATTTCTATATTTTTAGACCGATGTAAGGAACACTATTAAGTATAGTTGACCATAGTTGATTGTTGGTTGACTTTTGGAGAAATTAGTCATTAATGTAGTATTTGATTTTATAATTTGTAGGTTATGGTCAATGACTTTCACTAACCAACCTACATCAGGTTAATCTTTATGAGACTTGCATTGGATGCATACCTACTTAGAATTTATTTTAGCCTGATGTGGATTGTTTGATAATGTGTACGATATTTCAGTTTATATACATGATGCAATATATTTTACATGTATGCCATTTATGAAAAGTTGCATGTCATGTGTTTATTTGTTTTAACTAACTTTGGCATGTTATTTCATACTACAGTTTATCGTCAGATGTAAAATGGTTGGCTTGACCGGTAAGTCATGACCAGTATAAGACACAGCCCAGACAAGTGGGTGTTCAATTAAGACAGATATATCAACTCAGGGCGTGTATGTGACTAAATGACCCATATATATCCAACCAGACAATATATGAAATCTCTTTTTTCCATTGTTAGAAGTTTTTTGAAACCTTTAACTTTTTATTTGAAGTATATATGCCTAGTTTACTCATATAAATCATGAACTCACTGAGATTTATAAGTTGACTATAATATGCATCACAAGGCCAAGTAGTTCGAGGTTGGATAAGGGCAAAAAACGCACCTAGAAACTTGCCTGTTATTATAATTATGTAAGTCTAATGTTTAGACTTATATGTATGGATTAGTTGTAACTTGTAACTTTGCTAGGTGTGGGGCTGGTTAAGGCTATGTTTGGCAAACTAGCTGATAAGCTAGCTTATGACTGATACGCTACCGTATGACTTATAAGGTAGCTGATGACTTATAAGGTAGCTGGTAGTTGATAAACTAGCTGATGAATAAGTTATGTTTGGCAAAAACTAGCTTATGAGCATGTGAAATGACCAAAAAAGGCATGTTGAAAATAAATAAATAATATTAGTTAGGGGTATAATTGAAAAAAGTGTCAAAAAGCTCCTCATAAGCTACTCCAAGTAGCTTATCGATAAGCTAGCTTATAAGCTGACTTATAAGCTAGCTTATGTGCATCCAAACGATTACTCAGAAAATAAGCTAGCTTATAAATCAGCTTATAAGCTAGCTTATTTTTGCCAAACAATGCCTAACTCTTTAGTTATATGATTATTTATTTGAGGACTTCTGCTGCGAACATTTAAATTATTAGTCGCTATATTTGGAGTGTTTAAGGAAATCCCGTGGTTGATGATGTATCTGGTAAAAAAAGAACAACCCCTACATTCAAACCTCCTTTTTTTTACCATTAGCAAGAACTTGTTTCAGTTGCATATCATAAGGAATTCAAACAACTGCTTTAAATACAGTATCAGAAAGTACCATTCGCGGAACCTCAATATCTACTGGTTTATTAGCTAAATGGCTTCCTTGGAAAAATTGAGGATGTTACAACTGGCATATAAGTCCTAACAACTTAATGAACATTTTGTTGTTCCTAATATGTTGGCGCTAGTTTGGATGAGCTTGCCATGAACCATGTCTGTCATTTGCTCGTTCAACTTATGTGTTTTCCAAGTTAAATGCATAAATAGAGGAGGAACTAGAGTGATAAGATTAAAGGGGCTAGCGGAGGAGAAAAAACTCACTTAAAAGATCTAGATTTCAACTAGTCCTACACCATGGCCCTCTCTGAGTTTGCTCTTATTGTATCCAAATGTAAAGTTATTTTTTTTACTTTGGCTACAAAATCTCTTATTCTCTTTTGCTCCTTCTTTGTGGCATTCTACCATTTTGATGTTACTCCTTCCTACATCTTGTTCTCAGAGCTTGAGCCATTAAGAGGATCAATAAGTGGAAGTAAACATGTTCATCGGTTGACATCCAATAGATGTGAGGGGGAACATCATCAAGTTCCTTTTTTCCGGGATTTTGGCTACCTATAGGCGAATTAGACTTTTCTCGGCATAACTGATTCAATCATCCAACAGATCGGTTCATTTCCATCCATTGGATATTCTTTCGGATATCCATTAGATCGAATTGGATCCATCCAATATTCAATGAATTTTGGTTTTGAAAATAATTACTTTTTATTTGCAGTTTAAATTTGTATCTATATCCAATATTATATTAATTATTAATTGGATATGTTGTTGGATAATAACTGGATGGTAATCGGATGATAATTGGATATCCTTTGAATGTTGAGTTTGGTTCGTTCGGTTCTGCCGACCGATCCAAATTGGATGTTGAAAATTTTGATGTGATCCAATCCAATTACAATTGGATATCCAATCATTGCTCGTAGGTTCTAATTGGATCGGTTGACTTTCTGCATACTCCTAAATGGAAGCAAACAACACAACTATTATTTATATGACCAATTAATAACGAGATCTTGAGGCTAATATCAAATGTCCTTACACCACTCCCTATTCAACTTCCATGTCATTGCAGAGTTCATAAGAAAACCAGTGAAGAAGCATATTTCCAATTAATTTGTTGTTCTAACTTACAAAGATTGTTATAGTCAAATTCACTTGATATAAATGGCTATAATTAATAAGATTGATGGAGTTTAATTTAAGAGCGTGATAAGACACTAGCTAGCTACCATTTTAAAGGCCTTATAGTAGGCTAATTGGTTGTTCTAACTTATAAAGATTATTTCGATCAAACGTACTTGACATAAACAACACAAGCAGTAAGATTGGTAGAGTTTAAGAGCATGAGAAAACACTTAAATTGGTCTTGGTAAATCTATGAACTTAAGAGATTCGACAAGCATCAAAAAGTTGGAGTTATTGGCGAGAGAAACGGAGCACGTACATGGCAGTGGTCGGACCGTTCAACAACTTTTGAGAAACATATGTAAAAGTCTAACCTAGGAGAAACAAGTGGTGTTGGTTGGACGGTGATGGTCGGGTTCTAGTAACGACGGTTGGATCGGCAACAACCGTCAATAGAGCGAGGGGAGAGCTTGGGCTAATAGGCAGCTAACGACTTCATATGTGAACCTATGTGATTGACATATGAAATATATATTAATACGTGAACCCGTGTGATTGACATATGAAATATATATATATATTGATATGTGAACCCGTGTGGTTCACAAATAAACTATATATTCATATGTGATCCGTGTAATTCACATATAAACTATTTTAACTGATTCACATATGAATAATTAATTAATTCACATATGAACATATGGTAATATGTGAATCATATGAGTTCACATATGAACCTATTTTAGACGTACTTGTAAAAGTTACGAAACTATTCCCTATATTTTCTGCATACCCATGCGAGCAATTATCGGGTGCTTCACAGTCAAAGCCAAAAATGTTGTTGACAAAATAAGCTCTTATGTCCGATTCATTAAGTGGTAGGGTCATTCAGACTGTTTTTTTTCTAATTTTTCAATGACGCTTATGTCTTATTGTCCTCTTATCTGACAAGAAGAAGTAAACTAACCTTTTATCCTCTTATTGTTCTCCATAATCTCGACAATGATGTCTCTCAATCGATTAACCTTAATCAAGCATTTCTCTCAATTGATCATCATCAATTTACCTCCCTCAATTTATGTATTTTAATAGAATTTAAATGTGTTAAATACCCCGTTTGACATATTTTCATTTAAATGAATACTAATTATAAAATTTAGATATAAATTTCGTAACGATAATGAATAAATATGTTAAATTGTATAAATTTATCTATAAATTCAACAATATAATATGGTAAAATAGATAATTTAAACAAATTCATACATTTATGAGTTTACAAAAACAAACAACATTATTGATTCAGATTTCATACTTCAGCACCACCTTTAATTAATGAAAAGTAAAAATAAAATTTCAGACTTCAGTATCTTTTAAAAATCAAATGACATCTAAGATCACTTTTTTACTTTATAAATAATTACCAGTTCTTAAATGAACATTCTCATTTTACAAAATGTTCGATCTTTGAAAGGTCATATATCTCAATAGCCCAAAAAAGTTAGTAGGAGGTAAAAATTAACTTGTACGAAAATTGGGAAAAAAATACATTTTCATGCATTATCGATTGTAAATCAAATACCTAAATATTTAAAAAGTTATATACATGATATACAAAAGTTATAATTTTAAAAATACGTTTAATCAGTCTTAACAATGGAATCAAAATATATCATGGAAGAAAAAACTTATTATTGTTTTCATTTTTTCTTAAAAATGGAAAGACTCTTTATTTAGGGATGCGATATATAGTCAAAGATTTAGTTCGATAAATAAGGGAAGAATCAGTATTTCAACGAATCTCCTTTCTCTTTCTCTGTATACATAAATTCAACCAATCGATCAAAGGTTGAGAAAGATATATATAAACTGCAATGGCGGCTACTCTCCAACCAAAGCTCAGAGGATTCTCCATCGTCAACAATAATATGGATATAAACAACGTAAATGAAACATCTGCTGACATCACCACACAACTCCTTTCCCTTTTTGAAACCTTCATCGGTTACCTTTTTCGATCATTCATCAACCTACTTCCGCCGTACACCGGTGACGATCAGATCCGCCACTGGCTTCACACCGCCGGATATTGCATCATAGCAGCCGTCGTCTTAATCACCTGCATATGTTGCTTATTCTGTTTATGTTCATGCATTGGCTCCATTTTCAGCTGCATGTTTATGTGCTTCACCACCATTTTCAAATTGTTGTTTAGGTGCATTTTCTACATTATCAGATTGTTGTTTAGGTGCATTTTCTATGTTGTCAAACGTTGTTTCTCCGCCGTCGGCACTCTTTTCCGGTGGTGTTTGTGTAGGCAAAGGAGATCGGCGGTTAAGATGATGAAAGCTCCCGGTGAACCGTCGATGATGATAAATAATAAGGGTGTATTTGAAGATAACCCTCAAGGGTATTTCTGTGGACTTCAAGGAAACCCTAGTAATTATGTTAGCTAATGGTAGGGTTTAATTAATTTAGATGATAGTAGGATTGAAGTAGTTATGAATGATTTGAAACTCGTATGGATGTTGATTTTAGTATTTATTAGTTTGCCATTTTTCTTTTTAATTTTGGATGTTATATTCTCTCATTTGGGTATTATATTAATGTTATGTTTTTTGTGTTTTATTGAATGTTGTGTCCTTTGTTATTGATTTATCTTTAGAAACAATATGGATATATTATCAGATTTATCGTCGCTTAAATGGGATGATAATTTAACAAGATGGTTTTGTTTTGTACTTTGATATGACAATGATCACATTTTCTACGTAGCTATATAGAAGTATTCTAATTATTAAGTGAGGCTCTAGATCTCTAAGAGCATCTACAGTGTTGGGGTTCTTTACTAATTTTTTTTATAGTTTTTTTCTTGTATATTATTGTCATCTTAACAATTTAAATTCTTTTATATAAATTTACTATGTGAAAAACCTTACCAAGGTTTTTTCAAACTTTTCAAAGTCGTACAATTTTAACTTCATATCATTTATATTCATATTTATAAAAATAAATACATTAAAATAAATACAAATAAATATTTATTTATATCGAGAAAATACAAATATATGGAATTTCTATATAAATTTGGATTATTAATATATACTTAAATATTGTATAAAAGTATGCAAAAAAATGATAAGTTTAAAAATATGTACAATTAAAATAAAAATTGGGTTATCGAGAAAATCTATAAAAATATATACGAAAAAATAAAATACTAAAAAATAAAAAGTGAGATTAAAAATACGTAAAGTTTGTATAAAAATCACAATTTTGAAACATTTGATTTAAATATATAAAATATATAATTAATTTAATATTTTTATTATTATATAATAAATTTTTTACATATATTATAAAATAAAATTGACTAATACAAGACTTTTATAAAATTAATAAAGTTAAAACTGAATAAATACGAAAACCTCTGAAAAAGCAGGTCGTGCAGTTACGACCTATGACGAAAACCTCATGTAAAAAACCTTTACACAATATGAAAAACCTCAAATAAAGGTTTTTGCTTTCTGAAAATCCTCTTAAACACCTCTCAAAAAGCTCCCAAAAACCACATTGTGGATGCTCTAAGTAATCAATTTCTCGCCTTCTCAGTCAGAGATATTTGTGAGTCAGAGGACATGGATAAATAACATTATTAATATCGTATCAACATCATTTAACCATAATAAATATTAAGAGCATCTCCAGCAGGTTCTCTATAATTTCTTTTGTTCTACTATGTTCTTTACTTTAATTATTAGTTAAATACATTTTGGTGTCAGTGTGAGTCGATCTTAAGATTAGTGGGCCACATTTGGATGTTGTAAACTTGTGATTATTTCTAATTCTTAAGGTTGGTCACTTGTGTCGGGACTTAAAATAATACGGATAAGCCGATTACTTTGAGGTGTTAATATTAGATCTTTCTTCTAGAGATAAGTGGATTCAAAATATAGCTTAAGTGATGCACAAACATTTTAGAAAGTCTTTGCTAAGGTTCAAATTTTGGTCGAGCTAGCTTTATATTACAAAGAGATTTGGCTTTAAATCATCATACTATTTGAATTTGATATTTCTATCAACTTAGACAAATTGACAATATTAAGAATCGGTAACGATGGGCGCTTTATTGCTGCGCTCTATAAAGATTTTTGAGAAATCAAGGTTTTTATAGATGTTTCTGTGATACACAAAGTATATGACATTTTGTTACTATGTATGTCTTAAGAAACACTTACTCCCATGATCATTTTTAGTTTCTTGTTTATATTTCATTGTGAAAATCACCAAGTTTAAATATTTTTTTTATTCTTCTCTGATTGAAATCATTGTATTCTCGACCTACTACTCGAAGCTCTAAGTCCCCTATGGATACAATCGTTTTTTGAATCCTTATTTTTCTGACATAAAGATGTGAGAAAAACCATACGTTATTGATAAAGTATATATAGAAGAAAAGTCATTTAAAAAAGATTGCACTTAGGCAAGTTTACGGAAACGTCACTAAAGGTTAATTTGGAAGACGTTTTAAATAGTTCGGACACCTATGATTAACAAAATGAAAAAAATTATATCCAATTGCGTTTTCCGGGTTTATAATTAGTATAAACAATGGACTAATCCATTATTAAGGATGAAATATCTATGATATGTGTACTAGTGGGAAATTTTGGAATCTCTTTTCGTGGATGTTCTTAGAAATTTTCTTTTCAAATAATCAATTAATAAAAAAAGTAACTTAATTATTTTTACGATTATCTATAATTTATTTTGATAAATTATTTATATAAAATTAAAATTCAATTTCAAACCAAACATGCTAAATACTTTACAAATCCATATCCCTCTAATTTTAAAAATTTCCACAAGATACGAATCTATAATCTATAATACTTTATAAACCAAATTTACTTAAAGTCTTAAAAACAATACAAAAAACACAAAGTACAACTTTTTAATGCATGAAGTCTTAAAAGTCTTAATCACAACATTACAAGCTTGAGGTACAAGATGTTAATGCTAGGCTCATGGAGTTTAGATTTCCACGGATTGGTGATGCAACATCTATAACTCGGTTAGGGTTCTCTCCTATTTTCGCTTTCGTCTCCTGATTTGATTCTCCATCGATCCTCTCATCTGGTTAGGGTTTTTTTTTCAAATACCGCTCAATCTTCTCCTGATTCGAGGTAATTACACGTGCTCTTCTCTTCTTATGTGTTCACTCACGAATTGTTACCGATTTGTTGAAGAAGGCGTTAGTTGCCAATAATCTTTCTTTTAATTCTGACGTGTTCAATTAGATTCATTTTTTTTGCTATCCATTGTTTTCTCATCGATCTCTCTACTTCTCTGCTTCAAATAGGTACGCTTCAATCTCCCACATAAGCCATGGTTTTCCCATCGGTCTCTCTATTTCTCAGCTTCAAATGGGTATGCATTTATACCTCACTTTACCCTTCAAATGGGCAAATGGGTACACTCTCACGTCCATTTGCAATGTTCGTAATTTCTAGTTTTTCTTCTTCAAATCGTCTCTCTTTCTTTATGACTGGTATTTCTATGGCTTTAGTTCAAATTTTCATGATGACTTAACAACTACTTTTCCGTTTGCAAGTGGTTAGATGGTTGCACCTGACCTATGATTACCAGGTGTATTGGACATTGGGATCAGATCACTTGGGAGTAGTTATTTTATCAACTGATGCATAATTTTGTACCTGTGGGGTCCTGAATATCAACAATTTTTGTTTCTATGCAGGACACTTTCTTAGAGCTTGAATTTCAAGGTGTCAAATAGAATTTTACCATGCTTCAGTTTTTCTATCTCTTTTCTAATTTGATGATCAACATATCTAAGTTTTCGATATCCATTGCACATGTGATTTCTTAATTCTATGCACTTGTTATTCAGACTTGACCTGTACGTACACCTTGGCATGTTGCTTCAAAGCTTGCTGCTGATACTCCTCTTCTTACTGGGCAGGTACTATCTCTAATTATAGAACAATTATGTTTATTTTTGGCTTTCTTTCATTGACAAATTCTATCTTTTGTATTGGTAATTGGTAACCACTGGAAAGCAAGTATGCATCAAGATCTCAACATTTTAAACCGCCCATCTCAGTTTCAATGTGCATATTTCTCTCTGTTGGTAGGAAAATATCTGTTTTTTGTATGTCGTAATATGGAACTTCTTCGTTCTCTTATGTTATATATTTCACTTTGTAGTGTACTTATTTAACTTACGTTATCAAAGCCGAAGAAATCTTGTAATTACCAACAGGTGAAGATATTGAATGGGTGATTTTTAACTTTAAGGTGTTAAAGCAATTCAAACAGTGATGAACTATGTTGTTCGATGTCTGAAGCATGGTTTTGTGATAAAAATTGATAAGCTTGTATCTTTAGGGCTTAAAATGCTTCTTTATTCACATTATCTATTTGACTGATCATCATCTTGTGGCTGCCATTTTTTTTATTCTTTTTAAAATTATTATTTTATATCTTTTTTTCCATCGGCTTTCAGATAAAGCTGATTTTAGGCTCTCAGACACAGCTCTTATGCTCAGATTCATAGTTTTGTTCGGGTTGGAAGGATGATAAAATCTAATATATTTCCCCATGCTGAAATTATTTGGTTTTAAATACCTATGAGTTTGCCTTCATATACTTTGTTTCGTTTTCCAGGATGACGGGGACTAATTACATTGTAGCATTCTCTCTTACAGAAATTTTACTTCCACCTTTGAAGAATAGCCCAGTTCCTTCATGCATTATTAATATCTTTTACACATCGGAATGGTGAGTTTATTCAACTGTTTCACTTATTTTAAGCTTGTATTATTATTCAACTTGGGATGGTATAGATGTTCGGTTGAATATGCATATATTCAGAGACTAGCCCTGATGTTCGATAAGTATTCATAACCTTCCTACTTTCATATAAAATAATTGCAACATGTTTTTTAATTTTTGGATGTCCTTAATAATTTTGATGCTCTTTTTTGAGCAAAATTTTATCTAGACTTACTATTTTGCCCATCATTATCAATACTATTTTGCTTATTTGATTTATTGATTTACTGGAGTGTTATGGATCCTGGAGCAGTGAAAACCGACATTATGCGAGAAGTACCATGGTGTATCTTACCGTTTGCTTTTCTTGTCACGGGGGTTCTTTTTACAGTCTCCCGAGGCCCCTCCAGTAAGTTTGTTTTGAAATCCTTTGTTCCCTCTTTAAAATGCCATTAGCAAGAGGGTTGAAGTTGAAAATTATTAATTGGGAATGAATGCATGCAGGAAACATCAGGGTTATACTTTTTTGGTGGGAATGGTAGGACTGTTGATTCTTTCGCACTCTCTTATGACCACAAGCTTTCAAGGGAACTTTGGGATACTTGTTGTCATATATTCCAAGTCTCTGTGTTTATGGGATACCCTTTAATGTCTTAAGAAACCAATGTCTCTGTGTTTATTGGATCATGTGTAAATTGATTAAAAATATAGTAATATCAAAATGCAATTAAGTATCAAAGTTTATGATTGGATAGCTTTATTTTTTGATTGATTTCAGTTGTACCTTGGTAGGGGGTTAAGAATTCAAGAGGTTTAAGAGTTGGATCAAGGTTTAAGAATTCAATATTCTTATTAGCATTGTACTTTGGACTTTATAATTGATTACCTTGTAAAACTAAGAGCATATCTAATGAATAACCCATCAAAGACATTTTACGTTTACAAGGCTTTTTTGCATTGGGTAAGATGGCTTTTTGGTAAAGCTTTTTCTACACTAAGCTTTTGAAGAAAAGCTTTTTAAAAGTTGTCTCCTACATTCTCTATCTAAAACCCTTTAAAAGAGTTTTTAGCATTTGATGAAATTTATAAATGAAAAAAAGCTTTCTAAGATACAAGGATGATGAAAAGTACCCCCTTTAAAAGAGTTTTTAGCATTTGATGAAATTTATAAATGAAAAAAAGCTTTCTAAGATACAAGGATGATGAAAAGTAAATTATACGATTAAATTTTTAGTCATGGTGTGTATAACACATCAAGCCTTCCATTCCTTTTTGTTTTGTGTAGATGGATTTCAGTTGTCTTTTTATTAACATCCAGATGGATTTTGCATTGCGCGGGTATACAACTAGTACTTTAAAATTATTTCATCAAAACAAACACTCCATTGAGAAAATATATTAGAGATGCTCATTTTTCCATCCGAAGTTTTAACAGAAGTCGAAAGAGTTTCTCTCCAATTAAATTGATATTACGGAAATCGAAGAGATTTGCAGATCCCAAAAAGCCATCGGTTGAAATTCTCTTGTTAATATATATATATATATATATATATATTCATGTAGCTAAACCATCCTACACACACAAACACATAGTGGAAGATGGGGATCTTTGGCAAAGCCTGCTTCGGAATCATTCTCGCAATCTTCAAGTTCTTTTTCAATGTTGGAGGAAAATCAGCGGTAAAGATGATGAAAGCTCCTGGAAGACCTGGGGAGATGATAGCAAGGGCTGTATTTGAAGCTAACCCTCACCAGTATTTCGCAAACCTTCGTGGCCATTAATCTATAGTAATCTTGTTTTTTAATTGTATTTTTGACTTGCACTCATGCAGTAAGGAATCTACTTCTGTGGGTGTTGATTTGGTAGTAGCTTGATTGTCTTTTTGGTTATGAACTTGAATTAATGAAGTCGTCTTTTTCTTAAGTTTTTATGATCTAATTTATTGTATGTTTTCTTGATCTAATGTTTGTTATTTTTTAGTATGGATTTGTTGTGAATTGTGATGGAGTTTCAGTGATGGTTTACTTCAATCTTTATTCCGCCATGCAAGAAAACATCTGAAATCCTGAATGTCTTAGAAGTTGCCTGCTTGCATGGTGTACATAGTATTTCTGTTTTATCGTTTTGTCGAAGTTTTGCACATTTTAGCAATGTTTTAAAACCCGGGTTAACCCGGCTGGTCGAACCGGTTGGACCGGGACACAGGGTAGTGACCGGGTTAACTAACGCCGGGTTAATTAATGCATATGACTGGCCCGTTTCAACCCGACTGGGTTTCTCAAAAACCTGATTAAACCGGTGGTAAACCCGTTTCTCAAACCCGGTTATCACGTTTTTGTATTAAAATTAAAAAAAATAAAATAAAAATAAAAAAATGCGTGTTATGTTTGTTTTTAATGTATTTGAATTGATGTAAAACTTGTTGTTTATGTATTTTTAATGTTGGAACTTGTGAAAATCAAATTATTACTTTATGTATATGTATGTATGCAGAAAAATGAAAAAAAATCAAAGAATTAAGGAAATTATTGAAACCGGTTAACCCGGTAGTTGACTCGGTTGAACTAGTTAACTTGGGACCTGGTCATCATACCAAGTCAACTAAAAACCCAGGTTTTAAAAAATTGCATTTTAGTTAGTAAGGATATTTTTTTTATTTAAAGAAAAAATGGGTTTTGATGATGTAATTATTTATTACAAATAATATAAGTATTATAATATTTGATAATCATCTCTATAAAAGTTTCTAACTCAAATTTGGTTCAACTTGTAAATTGTACCAATTTTTTTGTTTTAACTAAGAGGTTAAAGACCGCAACCCTGAACTTTTAATATTTTTCGTTTTTGAAACATAAATTTTTTAATGTTGATATTTGATAATCACAAAGAAGTTTAATAGTTCTTATGACTACTAAATATTTACAGAAAAGGGTCCATAATATTATATAGAGCGATTCAAGTTTATGGTAAAGTTGTAGAAAGAATGTTGGAAGATTGTGATTCAATTGTAGGAAGAGGACCTTAGGATATGGCTGGTTAGAGCATCTCCAACAGCTAGGCTAAACTTTTTCTAAAATAGCATATCAAAAATCAAAATCTCTAAAAAAATTTGTATCCAACTCCAACAGCTACTCTATTTTAACAATCTTATCATAATTATATTATTAAAATATTATATATATTTAATATCCCAACAACTTTTTAAACAAACTTTCAAATAATTGGTGGAACTATTAAAATAATTATTTCTCTCTCTATTTAGATATTCTCTAAATTTAGAAAAAAATTTCCTCATTTTTAGCATTTCTCTATTTTAGCATATGGTATACCATAGCTGTTGGAGCCTAAAATTGCAAAAAACCTTAATTTTTCTATTTTACAATAGCTGTTGGAGACGCTCTTATGCTTTATGTTTTATTTTCCATCCAAAATTCAAACTGATACATCAATAATTATTTTTATAGAGTTTAACACGTTTTAACTTTGAAAGGTTTACTGTTTAATTTCTTTCTATATATTAATGCTTTAGACATATGTAATATATGTTTAGGATGCAGACTTGTATAGCTAAAACATTATCAAAAGTAATTTTGAATTAACAAAATGTCCCTTTTGGTATGGAGCTTAACGGTCCAGTTTGTTTTAATTGAAGTTAATGCGAATATACCTCATTTATAACAAAAATGAAATTGTTCGTACATACGTCTTAATTTTTAGGGTTAAGGACCTTTTTATATTTTTTGTAAAGTACAATGATAAAATTTATGATTTTTTATTTTTTATTAAATATGTTTATTTAGTGGGACTTCTAATTTTTTTGGTCTTTCGGTATAATTTATGGTACAAAAATAAAAAATCATCGATAAGAGCCTTGCATGGTATACAATTTATCATGTATTTGGCTCTGTGTATAACTTGTTAAAAAAAATTGATAAGCAAGTTAATTTGTGATTTTTTTTAGCAGCAAAAACACTTTCTTATTAAGAGGCCAAACGTATATATCATAAACATACATCTATGCTAAGCATGCACAACACAAAACAACGAGCTGTGCGAAACAACCAATACAGTCCCCAAAAAGCTACCCGATCGAAACATCGAAATCCCAAGTACTAGACTAACAAAACAGAAAGATTGTCTTTTAAAAGAAACCACCATGAGTACAACCACAAGTATTTGAAGCAAAAAATGGGAAACCAAAGCAAGATATATTGACGTGTATCCATTTAAAGCACAGGAATAGAGAGACGCTTGCAAATCCATAGACATAAGCAAACAATGCATGTAGGAACATTGTTCACTTGCAACTTTAAATAACCATGAAAACATTCAAGAACATCTAATGATACTCAAATCAAAACACCAAATGTGTAACACCCGGAAATTTTAGTTAAGGTTATGAAACTTTGGAAAAGACTGATACAAGAAATCTGGTATTTCAAGCCGATTTTCAAGTGTTTATATCATATTGGGTTGGAGAGTTAAAGAAGAAGTCCAACGATATTTTTCGGAGTCAATTTGGAGCTAAGACGAAGCAAATATGGGCAAAACATCGTCCAAGGCTAGTTTTCACGTGGGTTAGGATGGAAGCTGGTTACGAGGTGAGTTTCAGAGTTGAAACTAGCTTGATAACTAGCCTAGGATCTTTTGCACTCAATTATGCTTAGCGTGAGTTACAAAGTTAGTTACCAAATCGTAACTAACTTCACAACTAGCCTAAGCTCTTTTTACTTGATTTGTGCTTGGCGTGAGTTACAATGTCAGTTACGAAAACGTAACTAACTTCACAACTAGCGTCAAGGTCTGTTTGGTCAAGCTTGGAGTCGCGTGAGTTACAATGCCAGTTACAAAAACGTAACTAATTTCACAACTAGCGTCAGGGTCTGTTTGGTCAAGCTTGGAGTCGCGTGAGTTACAATGCCAGTTACGAAAACGTAACTAACTTCACAACTAGCGTCAGGCACTTTTGCTCCGCGTGGGTTATAACTGGCACCCACAACTGGCGTCAGACTCTGGTTGATGTTGGGTGATGCATTTAAGTGGGTTTTCATCTCATTTTCACCAACACATTTCACCTACACGTTTTCTCTCCACATTTTCCTCAAGAACGAGTCTTGAGCATTTATTGCTCTAATCTACTCCTACCAAGTTATTTATTGCTCTTCAAGGGTTGAAGATTCAAGATCCAAGCTTCATCTAGTTGTGTTCTTCGTGTTTCTTCACCGAATCTTTTCATCTTCATCTTTTAGAGATTTTCTAGGGTTTACCTAACCTTAGCCTCGTGAGTTCATATCCAATCCTTTTACAAACTTAATACTTGTCTTAAATGTTGTGTTTACTTCATTTAAACTTTATAATTTCATTATTTAAGCATTTGGTTAAGTTTGGAGATTTTAGGTCAAAATGAAGAATTTGGGGATTTTGATCTTGGGTATGAAATGAGTATTTTAAATGGTATTATCTTACTTGGAAATGTCTCTAGATGAGAAAATCTTTGATTTTGGAACTAAAATTATTTGACCTAATTTTCGGTAAAGTTCATATTTCAAAGGGAAACATTTATGTAAAGGTTTTTCGGTACATGGAAAACTATCACTATATCTTGTTTGATGTAGTTGATTTATAGACTAGTATGTAATGGATCCATAGGCATATAGTCGGTTTTAAGTCGGGATGGTTGTCCCTTTTGGTTTCGTTAGTAGTCATCGAGGGCCTTACACTTAGGTGTATTAATCGGTTGTTACCGATTGCCATTGACTATGTTGGGTGCATCGGGAGGTCATCGAGGGTCTTACACTTGAGTGTGTTAACTGGGAGTTGCCGGTTGCCATTGACCTATTGCACGGGCTTAGTAGAAGTCATCGAGGGCCTTACACTTGGTGTATTAACTGGGGTTGCCGGTTGCCATTGATTTCTATAAATAGCTTGAACATTGAGTAGTGACCTACAATTGTATCTGTCACTAAAGATGGAATATCGGGTCTCCCCCGGTTGTTTTAAAAGATCATTGCTCACCAAGAGTAAGCTTTCAGGTAGAGTTAAATAGGATAAACTGAACTGTATCTTTGTTTAAATATTTTACTGATTTATCCATTTAACTGTTTGTTCTCACTAGGCGTAAGCCTAACACTTGATTTTAAATGTGGCTTAGCAGGTGATCGGGATGGAGGGGCTCCCTAGAAGGGAGTGGAGGGTAGTGTCGGTGGAGGCACCTTTTTGAGGAATGTACTTAGAGTGTACATGATTGGAGATATTAGATCAATTATTTTGAGGTTGCTAGTAACACCCGAATGTAATCTATATTCCGAATTGTATAGATTAATAGGTTGTTATTTTAGTGTCCATGTTTAGACGTAAACTTCCATACTCTATCCCTATTTTGTGGGTGATTTTATATATTTTGCATTTTATTATTCGGTTTTATTTTAGTCTAATTTTTAGGGTGTTACAAAATGATATATGGCAGCAAAAACCGAATGCATCAAAACCTAAAACTGAATTAAGCAAAAACCTAAAACCGAATGCAGCAAAACCATCAATTAAGAAAAAACCTAAAACTAAATGCAGCAAAACCATCAATTAAGCAAAAACCTAAAACCGAATGCAGCAAAAACCTAAAACTGATTCCAAATTGAAAAAAGTTCTCATCAGTTTTCAACCGAAAACCTAAATTTGATCAAAACAAAAACTTAAATAGAACGGGAGAGAAAAGTTACCTGAAAGACTTCAACCGAGAGAAAATCGAAGATATATGAGAGGATTGAGTGGAGCGATGACCAAACACTTCAAAGGTCTGTGAATCGTCGTCTTGGACTTCGAATCGCCACCTTGAGAGAAGGTGAAGACCGAGAGGTTGGAGGCGTTGATAAGTTGTACATAAGGCTTCCAAAGTTTAAGATTTTAAGACTTTAAGACTTTTACAAGATTTCATTTATAAGGTAGTATAAATATAGATATAGATATAGATTTTCAAAAATTATCTATACTACTTAATAAAACAAATTTACATTTCTCTTAAAAACAACCATTTTAAACATGATTTACAACTCAACAATGCATATTCTCTTAAATCTCTTAATCTCTTAAACGAACTTCCATTTTCCAAATGACCCAGACTGGAGTGATAACACCAGACAAAAAAATGACGCTTTGTTTATATCCATTGTGCAATCATGGTTTCTCTCCTCTCAAGATGTCGATTCCTTATCTCATGGCACCTCCATATTCAGTTAAACCACTCTTCCGGCCATTGCACCTTCTTCCCTGTCCATCGCCCTTCCATGGCCGACCAACATCGTTCAGGTAAGGCATCATTCTTTTCCATCACATTTGGGTTTCTATGGGTTTAAATTTGAGTTTCTAGGGTTCAATTTTACTCTATTCAGGTACTCTCGATCATACTCTATTCAGGTACCTTCGGTTTCGAGATTCATACTTGCGATTCCAAGGATTTCTCGAATTCTCACGAAGGAAACACGGAAAACTGAAGGAAACAGAAGGTAAGTTGGATACTCTAAATTTTCCATTTTTTCTTTTAATTTTCTTTGAATTTCATGGATTTTGCTTCATGGAATTCATGATTTGATCTTTTAACAAACATGAATCTTCATAACTTGATGAATATTTCATGGTATGAATGTTTCTAGGTGATTAATCAATTATAATTTACTCTAATGCTATGGACGTCTTATGTAAAATACAATGCAGTTAATTGGAATTCTAATGCTTTGAAGCCTGGTTCGTTCAAGGTACGTAAGCTCTCGATTTCTCTCCCAAATTGGTGGTTGATTCTCGATTCAAGGTAAGTTTCTCGATTTCCTTCTTAGTTCTTTATGGGTTTCGACCTAATGGTTTTTGTCTGATGTTTTGAGCTGATGGTTTTTGTCTGATGTTTTGAGCTAATGGTTTTTGTTTGATTTTTTCGAGGCCGGTTCATTCAAGGTAAATTTCTAGATTTCCCTCCCAAGTGCATTCTGGATTCTGGTGGTTTTTTCAAGGTAGGTACCATTTTCTGTTCTCCCTCTTATGAGAGAGAGTCTTACCCGTTATGAGGCATACTAAGAACTGATATTATTTGGTAAGTGAGGGAGAAGATTTACATGGTAAAATATTCTTCCCAACAATCCGTTTTGGTGGTCGAGAATGTTACCTAATAAGAAAAGTGACGGTAAGTATTCGGTAAACTGTCTCTACCTCTACTATTTGGTGCAAATGAATTGATAAGAGAGTCATGGTTTTGATTTCAGGTGAAGAAACAATATCAGCTGAACCAGAGGTTAGTTAGCACAATAAACGGTTACAATGATTTTGTATGTTAACCGTAACTAATCGTCGCTTAATTTTTTACAGAGATTAAATTACATCGAACAAATGTTGGACATGCATAATTATTGATGTTTAAGTTTTGATATGGTCGATGACAGTAAGAAAGAAGGTTCACACTCTCACAATTACACAGCTAACAATACACCGCTGAGAATCTACTGTTGTTGTGACCTTGATGAAAAAAATAACAACCTTATTCCATGTGGTAATGCTAAGTATCACAACACTTTTGGTACATGTGAGAATGAAGTTATGGTAAGAAGGGTAAGAAGGACATCTATCCTTGGAAGGGTAAGAAAGATTCATACCCCTAATAAATTCACATGGTTGCATGTATAACTTATTAGTGGCTGATTTGTAGCCTTTTGCTATGAAAGGTTTTTAGAGGTTTTTAATTGATCTTAATTGTATTAATTTGCTTCTTATTTAAAATTTTCTTTGATGAAGGCTTTTTTTGATAGTTTTTGTTGGGTATTGATCAAACGCCATCTTTCTATGATGCAAAATGTAACAATGTTTGGGTAAATTAGAATAGTTCAAACTATGGTGCAAGTAACTCCTTTTTGTAGTGAAAGACAATCCTCAAAAGGAACTACAAAAGGACAACCAAGAAGTTTAACGCTAGGCATTAAATGCTTTTATATATATATATATATATATATATAGGAAAGTTCAAATGTGAACTCATTTTTGGTTGTGAACGTGAGAACGAATCTCAACCACTTATCCGGTCAATAAAGGCGGCTTTGACCTGGTTCCCTCCTTTAATAATCTCCACCCTCCCATGAATCGCGTCAATCCTTCGTGATCGCGTCCACCATAACCGAAGATGTGTGGCTGAGATTCGTCCTCACGTTCACAACCAAAATTGAGTTCACATTTGAACCTAACCCTCTATATATATATATATCCAACTCCAACACGAACCATCTTAATTTATTAATCCACAACTTTTTCTTAGCTGTGTTTTATGTATCCGTTAGGTACCTTGGATCCAGGGGCGGAGCCAGAAATTTTTATGAGGGGGAGCACAAAAATATAAATAACGACCTAGTCGAGTTTTCATTTTCTGAAACTTATCTATGATATCTTCATTATCAACCTTGCCAAAAAAACGTCTTTTTGATTATCAACCTTCGGAGATAAATATGATTGGATTCTGATTTTAACGATGTGTGGTTAGGGTAAAAATAAGATTTTAGGAGGTAAAATATGATATTACAATTAATTGGTTAGTGTCTTGGTGGATTTTAGTCCTTTAGGAGGCCCAAATAAAAATTAAGATTAAATGGGTCCAAAGTAAGAATGTCCAATAATAAACTAAAAAGTATTTTATGTAAATATGATATTACAATTAATTGGTTAGAGTCTTTGTGGTTTTAGACTTTTAGGAGGCCCAATTAAAAATTAAGATTAATGGGTCCAAAGTAAGAAGGTCCAATAATAAATTAAAAAGTATTTTATGTAAAAATGCATTGGTGGAGATTCAAACACAAGACCATCTCCTTATGTATAAGGAGCACTAACCAAGTGATCCAATGAACTACTTGTGTATTGAATATATCAATTAAATAATATTATTCGATAATTTATTAAATTATATTTATATTTATATAAAAAAAAATTAAAATTCAGGGGGTGCCCAGACCACTTCTGGCTCTTAAGTGGCTCCGCCCCTGCTTGGATCTATGTTTAACTTTGATGCTATACAATGTATTTATCTTTCGGGGCTCAAAATTAAACTCTCTTGATAAACCCATAAAAGCACCAAATTTTTAATGAAGGTGTTGACGAATCAGGTTGCTTTGTTGGAAAAACCTGTTTTCGTGTAATTCTGTACAATGTAAGATTTTTTAATGTGAAATGAAGAGAATGCGTATATTTTTGTTTACCTAAGTTGTCTAACCCATCAACAATATCTTATTTGTCAGGTGAAGCTTCAAAAGAACTATACTGAAGCTAATGGATTCAAGTAGAAAAGTGGATTGCATTTTACAACTAGGATATTGAAGAATGAAGGAGTATATCCTTAAATTTGTACGATAACTTTTAAAAATCATTTTATTCACATGCAATTTGTGATATAGATTGTAGTTTCTAACAAATTTGTTGCATTGCAACTTGAATTTTTGTTGAATCTAATATCATTTCTTCCATTTTGTGAACCATTTAAATGACATTGATAAATATAGGGCTCAAAGGGACATAATAGTCTTTTAAACATTTAAATGGCGATAAATATAGGGCTCAAAATGACGTTGATAAATCCAGGGGTCTGAGATTTTCTGAAGATATATATGGGTACCGTCGAGATAGGAGATGACGAAGGTGTAAAGCCATTGGGCTAAATATGTGAGAAGTCTGTTTTTAGTTGATATTGTTTTTACCAGTTTATACATTTTTGAACGTCTTGTGTTAATTATGACCTTGATCTATATATATTTTTTGAACAAGCAGCAGGTTCCCCCAACCATAGCAGGTAGTTGGTGCAGTTTCTTGATTATAGTAATTGTTAACTCCATCATATGTACACTATGCAAACAAAATATTTGTGTTGCACACAAATGGATTATCACTAGATGATGGACTTTATAAATTTCATAGATGGTGAAGTCATTGAGTCTATGCAAGGGGCAGTCATGGGGTTTAAATCATATATTCCATATTCAAGGAATTTTTCACTTTGAAACGGAGAGATAGGAACCCATTGATGGAGGTCAAGAACATAATTGCTTATGCTATTAAGATATGAGTCAAAAGTACTAAAGAACGGTCAAAGTTAACAATGAAAAAAGAAAAAAAAATTCAGCTCAGGTTCATATGGAAGGAGAAAGCTCTAGCTTAATTTACTTGAACGTACATGAAGGCCGTTTGATAAAATGCCTCATTGAAGTGCGGTGTCTTGGAATTCCATAGAGCATATGTACATTTATTTCGAAAGCTACGTTATATCACACGTTTAAGAATATAATATACATTTGTTGGAATATTTTTCTCATAAATGATCAATTAGTACTTCATAGAAGGAAGTGATATTCATTATCTCTGATTTGATTTTATCGACCATGAAATTGTTCGAATTGACTATTATCTTCAACCACCATTTTGATCCCTATTGCTTAACTTATAATTAAATTTGAGATGTAAAAATAGAAATTTTTACATCCCCGCATTGTGCGGATACACTACTACTTTATCAATAATTGAAATTTAATTTTTAAAGATGTCTCCAAATTTGAAATTTTTTGTAATCTATTTCATAATTTCTTCATTTTGAAGGAAGTTTTAGACGTGCTGTATCCTAAAAAAATGCTTAAAATCACTATTTCTCCATTTTAATTATGTTGCTGGAGATGTTCTAAATACTTCCAAATTAGGCCACCTGTTTGTATTATAACTTTTGGTTACTTTGGTTGCAACCAAACATTTAAAAAAAAATACAATACGAATATTTTCAAACTATTTCATCATACAAAACATTCCCTAAAAAAAATACATTAGAGATGCTGACAATTCCCATCTGAAGTCTTAACAGAAGCCAAAAGATTTTTTTCTCGAATTCAATTGATATTTACGGAAATCGAAGAGATTTGCAGATGCCCAAAAAGCCGTCGGTTACAATCCTCTGTTAATATTTATGTGTGTGTGTATATATATATATATATATATATATATTGATGTAGCCAAACTGCCCTTCACAGCCACATCACATGCACAACACAGAAAGAAAGAAGGGGATCTTTGGCAAAGCCTGCTTCGGAATCATTCTCGCAATCTTCAAGTTCTTTTTCAAAATCGGAGGAAAATCAGCGGTAAAGATGATGAAAGCTCCTGGAAGACCTGGGGAGATGATAGCATGGGCTGTATTTGAAGCTAACCCTCACCAGTATTTCGCTAATCTTCATGGCCATTAATCTTGTTTCCAAATTGTGTTTTTTGTTTGCACTCATGCAGTTAAGGAATCTATGGATGGTGATTTTGTAGTAGCTTGATTGTCTCTTTGCGCATGAACTTGAATGAAGTCGTCTTTTTATTATTTAGTTTATGACCTAATTTGTTTATTTTTTTTTTGATCTAATGTTTGTTCTTTTTGAGTACGGATTTGTTGTTCGACATCTTGGATCAGAACTCAGTTTTTCTGTGGTGACGGAGTTTCAGAGATGTCTAACTTCATCTTTATTCCATGGAAGAAAACTTTTGAAACCCTTCAAGTCTTATAATATTTTGTCTTCTAGCATGCTTGGTCTAAAAAGTAGTTCTTTTATAATATTTTATCGAAGTTTTTCACTCTTTAATCGGTAATGCTTATGTTTTTGTTTTTTTTTGAAGTAAAATTGGGTTTTGATTAAGTTTTCAACTTTATTACAAATAATGTAAATATTATGAGTGAATTGTGGATTTGGTCCTATAGTTTGATAGTTTTTTTACTATACTATATTTATTGTGGACATGGTCCTTGTGATATTCAATTTACTTTGGTCATGATCCCCTAAGTAACAGTTTACTAACTCTGTTAAATGAAGGGTCATTTTTGCTATCTACTTTATTTTTTTGTCTTTTTCATATAAATATAAAAACAATATATATATATATATATATAGGGTTAGGTTCAAATGTGAACTCAATTTTGGCTGTGAACGTGAGGAAGAATCTCAGCCACACATCTTCGGTTGTGGTGGACACGATCACGGAGGATTGACGCGATTCATGGGAGGGTGGAGATTATTAAAGAAGGGAAACCAGGTCAAAACCGCTTTAATTGACCGGATAAGTGACTGAGATTCGTCCTCACGTTCACAACCAAAAATGAGTTCACATTTGAACTTTTCTCTATATATATATATAATATTAAAAATAAATAAATTATGATATTATTGTAGATATTATTTGTTTAATTAAAAAACACTTAACTATATTAAATAGTTTAAATTATATTATTTTAAAAATTAACTATATTAAATTAAATTTAATTATATTAATTTGTTTAAAGGATTAATTATATAAATAAATTTTGATGTAATTAATATTTAAAATTAAACAAATCAAATCATAAGAAAATATTTTATTTTATTTGGAGTGAATAAATAACATATCATTTTATGATTGATTTATTTAAATTAAAAAAATTATGTTAAACATGAATTAATTTTATTGTTATTTTTTATCATTGTAATAAACAAGTTTATTATCGATATTTTAACACCAAAAATTATTTAAAACCACTAAAATATAAACTCTAATTTTATCATACTAAAATAAGGTTTTGATTTTCATGTAATTTTTATTCAAAAATTCTATGTCAACTATTTAAATTTTCACCAATGAAAATTTTATATTTACTTTCGTCTTTTTAACTTAAAATTAAACAAATTTTTACAAAAATTCAACAAGTTTTCATACCGAAAAAAAAAAAGATAAAATTATATCGTAATCAATTTTTTTATTTAAACAAATCAAATGATAAAACAATATCATATTTTAGTTATTTTTATATCATTATATATAGAATGAATGTGATATCGTGTTTATTTTGAGATCATTATTATATTAAATACGATATAATTTAATCATTTTAATATTTTTCTTTATTTCGGTATGAAAACTTGTTGAATTTATGTACGAATTTGTTTAATTTTAAGTTAGAAACATGAAAGTAAAAATAAATTTTTCATTGGTGAAAATTTGAATAGTTGACGTTGAATCTTTGAATAAAAAATTACATGAAAATCAAAAACCTTATTTTAGTATGATAAAATTGGAGTTTGTATTTTAGTGGTTTTAAATAATTTTTGGTGTTAAAATATCGATAATAAACTTGTTTATTGCAATGATAAAAAAAAAAATTGAATCGTGTTAAACATAATTTTTTTAAAATAAAATATGATTTTATGATTTGATTTGTTTAATTTAAATATTAATTGCACCAAAACATATTTATATAATTAATTCTTTAAACAAATTAATATAATTAAATCCAATTTAATATAGCTAATTTTTAGAACGATATAATTTAATTTATTTAATATAGTTAAGTTTTTTTAATTAAACTAGACGGTACTTGTGCAATGCAGCGAAATACATCTTGATTTTCGTGTTTTATTTTATTTTTTGTCTCTATTGATATTGTAATGGTTTTGAGAAAACGATATTTAGTGTTTTATTTAAAAATTAATTTTTTATGTAATTTCTTTAATTCAGTTTTTTATTATATTTTAATTTAAGTTGAATAATTTATTTTTTGTTTAATAATATAACTTTTTATAAAAATAATAGTTAAGTATTATGTTAGAAGTCAATGATTATTCTAATTATATTCTACATTTTTTTATATTTAAAATAAGATATTTATCCTATGTTATCTATAGTTAGTTATACGAATTAAGAATTTAGCTTAAATAAGTTGTACTTACGCATAATTACTTGTAATCTTGAATTTTAAGTAATATGAATCAATAAACAGTACTACATGCATAAAAATTGGTTTTTAAGAGTTTTTGCCAAATGTTTTATAATATAGTATAGATAAAGAATATCTACAATAATATCATAATTTATTTATTTTGATATTATATGTATATGTATAAAAATATTGTTTTTATATTTATATGAAAAAGACAAAAGAATAAGTATATGCCAAAAATGACCCCTTCATTTAATAGAGTTAGTAAGCCGTTAGTTAGAGGGACCATGACCAAAGTAAATTGAATACCACAAGAACCAAATCCACAATAAACATGGTATAGTGACCATAGCCTAAAAAATTTATCAAACCATAGGGACCAAATCCACAATTCACTCTAAATATTATAATAAATTAATAATTATATCTTTATAAAACTTTTAAACCCAAATTTGGTCATACCTAATTTTATGTTTTAACTAAGGGGTTAAAGACAACAACCCTAAACTTTCAAAAAGGTCAAAGTTACTATAATGTTAGTACTTCAATATTTTTCGTTTTTGAAAAATATATAAATGGTAATAATGATAATCGTAAAGATGTTTTAATACTTCTTATTAGTTATGACTACAAAGTTAGATAAAGGGCCCGAAATGTTATAGATAGCCATTCAGATTTGTTGGGCTATTCTAATTCATGGTCAGGTCGTAGAAAGAACGTTCGAAGACGACGACTTCAGGTTTTGGTGGGTTATGTACTTACCTTCTATGTTTAATTTCTAAATTCCTGACTAAAATTCAAAACGACACATCAACAATTATCTTTTTTAGTTTAAACATTTCTACATTTAAAGGTTTGTTGGTTGATTTTATTTTTATTAATGCTTCAGAGATTTGTAATATGCATTTCTCATACTGGTATAGCCGAAAACATCATCAAATGTAATCTTGAAATGTTAAAATACCCCTGCTGATAAGGGGCTTAACGGTTCCGTTTTTTTAATTGAAGTTAAAGCAAATAGACCTCATATATAACAAAAATGGAATTGTATTTACCTATGTCTAATTTTTTAGGGTTAGATTAATATATGCAATCAATAGTCTCTTTATAGGTTCATTCATTATTTTTTTCACATCAATGTACGCTTTTTATTATATTAGGTTTTTATTTGGAACCGGCTATAAATCTTTTATCTATACTATATTATAAAGTATTCGGCAAAAACTATTAAAATCCATCATTTATACATTAAGTACAGTTTGTTAATACATATTACTTAAAATTCAATATTACAAGTAAATTGTCCATAAATTTAATTTATTAAAGCTCATTTTAAATATAAAAATCTAAAATATAATTTAGATAATCATTTCTAACCGAATACATAATTATTATCTTTATAAATAGTTATATTTATAATAAAAACATATTTAATTATAATAAAAAATCGGATTAAAAAAACTACATAAAATATATACTTTTAAATAGTTAACTTAATACTAAAATCGATATATTTTTAAATTTTCTTAATAATATATTCAAGTTTATATTTTATTCAAAAATAAAAATATTATCATTTTCAAAACCATATAAAACCGAATTATAACATCGATAAATATAAAGAACAAAATAAAATGTTAAAGATGTATTATTGTACTAGTATTCTTTTAGTCATCAATAATGGACTGATCCATAATTATATAATAAAAAATCATAATAGTTAAAAAAATTATTTTTTGTTATAATTAAAAATTACAATAATAACCGTTGTAATAATTAAAATTTCCAAAAGGGTGTTCCTATTTACATCCTCGTCTATACTATTTCATCCAATTAAAGTATATGTATCAATTTTGATTTTTTGTGTATGTTATTATCTAATAATAGACTAAGGTATATTCTTAGACTAGGGTGTAAAGGAAAAAACCCATTCAAAAAACTACGTCTATAAAAATTCGAACATATGATGTAAAATTTAAAATAATATAAGTCTTAATTATCAGTAGTTACAGTTAACTAAAAAATAAATTTTAATTTCTTAAAAAAAATTAATAAATATGATGTTCGTAAAGATTGATGATTAAAAATTGTCTTTTTTTTAAACATACATCATAAATAATAGTTAAAATGTAACTTAAAAAATAAAAATCACAATAATAAATATATATTTTAGTCAATATAAATATATTTCACTTAATAAAAAAATAAAATGGAGATATATAAGAATAAAAATGTAATGACCCCATTCCACTTATGAATAACATAATAACTTCTTCCAACATACAAGTCATAAGAATTACATATTGAGTCCCAGAAGTTTCCATACTGATACTACTCGATATACTACTAATTTACATGATTTCACATAAGTTCATATAACATGTAAAATTCCAAAAAGCCAAACCATCAGTTTTCATAGTATATCTAGCATAAACCCTATATTTTCCCTTTTCCTTTCTCTTCCGGAGGTACCTGTCCTGAAAACAGATATTTGAAATGAAAGTAGAACTCTCAATATTTTAGTGAGTAATCCCTGTACATTGTTAAAAGTAGAACTCTCAATATTTGTTAAAAGGTCTAGTGAGTAATCCCTGTACATTTGTTAAAAGTAGAACTCTCAATATTTTAGACATAACTGATCTATAAAAATAAACTCAGTTATACTCTATATTTAGAGTTTTTATGAAATAATTGTGATGTGTAGTCCTTCAACGACAATCACTTTCTTCAGTACAATACCACCCCTATACCCCATCTGTGAAATGCCACCCCTATACCCCATCTGTGAAATTCCACCCCTATACCCCCTCCATTCTGTACAATGCCTCCCTTATTCCCCATTCTTAGTGATACGTCTTAAAACGTCATCACTTTATTCGATTACATGGACTTACAATATAAAGATTATCAAACTGATTTTAAAAAAAGACAACACTGAAGTTATCGCGTCCTCATGAATCGAGAACCCAAGATGTCGGACCTCATTGATCCGACAAATGTATTGATCGAGTCACATGGATTCGATAACCTCGTTTTATCGGGTCATATGGAGTCGACATACTCGTTTGTCGAGTCAAATTGAGTCGACAACCTCGCCTGTTAAATTTTTATTCGTTAGATATCTTTACTTGTCTTGTCCCACGGAGCTATTGGTTTCCTCCTCCTCTTTCTTATCGCCATTTGAACGTCCGGTGCTTTCGGAGCTGCCCATGGTTGGTTAAGTTTTTTAGGGTTGACAAGTCAAGAATGATGGAGAAGGTGGATTTATATAGGAGAATGAAAAGTTGGGGCATGGAAAATTGGGAGGGGATTTAGGAAATCGAGACAAATGATTCAATTTTCCATATCAAAATGGGTTTTTCGAAAGGGTGTTACCATTTCCATCCTACTTTATATATATAATATCGAAGGTTTTTTCCTTTTACACTCTACTCTATTTTCCTCCTTTTGTATCTTACTCTATTATATTTATTTATTTTGATTGGTGATACACTAATATCCATGTTTATTTTTATATTTTTATTGGAGAACATATATCTAGATTAAGTTTTAAAATGTAGAGTAGGATGTAAATGATAATATCCATATAGATTAGATTTTAAAATGTAGACTAGGGTGTCAATGGATGTTAGTGTATTACCAATTAAAATAGATAAATAAACATGGATGTTACTGTATTACCAATTAAAATAGATAAATACAATAGACTAGTGTGTATTTGGGAATTAGATTAGGGTGTAAAAGAAAAACCCTTTTCTAAATACACCCTAACCTATTGCAACATCTTAGTCTATATTGTATACGGTAACATTAAAAAAAAGTCATATATAATTTAATCTAATTGAAGGACATGTGTAACAGCCGGAAATTTAGATAAAATGATTTTGATACTAAAAAAAATGTATTTTAATCGGGTTTTAGTTTGGTTGATGAAAAAGATCGAAGCTATGCGTCGGAAATCAAGTTTGGGAGTTTCGGGGTGACTTAAATGGCTCGGGCTAGTTACGGTGCCAGTTACGAAAACTAACCCACGCCACTAAGTGGCATTAGCCTCTGTTTGGTTGGGCCAGTTACGGCGCCAGTTACAAAAGCTAACCCACGCCACTAAGTGGCATTAGCCTCTGTTTGGCTGGGGCCAGTTACGGCGCCAGTTACAAAAGCTAACCCACGCCACAAGTGGCGTTAGCCTCTGTTTTGGTCCGGGCCACTTATAACTGGCGGGACAACTGGCGTCCAGCTCCTGATCTACATTAAAACCTCCGTTTTTTCTTGTCTTTCACACTCATTTCTCACCTAAACTTATTTTCTCTTCTTCTTCTCTCTCAAGACCATTTTGGAGGGTCTTAACTCCTTAAACCTACTCATTCCAAATCATTTATTGCACCTCAAGCTTGAAGATTTAAGGCTAGAGTTTCAAGGATTCGTGTCCTTCACCAAGCTTCATCACCATCTTCATCCTCTTAGGGAGATTTCTAGGGTCTTCCTAACCCTAACTTTGTGAGTTCAAATCCACCTTTTACAACCATAATACTTGTCATAAATGTTATTATTTACTCTTTCTAGGTTATAAACTCAAGTATTTATGTGTTTGGTTAAGTTTGGAGGTTTTAGGTCAAAATGAGAAATTTGGGGATTTTGATCTTGGATTTAAAATGAGCATTTTAGATGGTATCATATTACTTGTAAATGTCTCTTGATAACAAAATATCTGATTTTGGAACTAAAATAGTTTGACCTAATTTTTGGTAAAACTTGTTTTTCAAGGAAATCATTTATATAAAGGTTTTCAGTGTTTGGAACACTATCAATACGTCTCGTTTGATGTAGTTGATTATTATACTAGTATGATATGGATCCATAGGCATAAAAGTCAGTATTTTTTTAACGTTGTGAAGGATAGGATGAACCCACTTTTAAATTGGAAATAGGCATTGCGATAAATTGTGTAATTTCCAATCTATCCTTTCACACTCTCGGAATGTGCATTGTGGTTAGCGTGCAATTCTTGAGGCTCGAGCTTATGTGTACAAATGACTAAAGACTGTATTGTGGTTGATGTCAATGGCTACCAGACCTTTATGTGCCGCTCCATAACATTGGTTTGTGGCCTACCTTGTGTTCCGTCACGACTAATGGTAATATCGGATCTCCTCCGATTGTTTATAAAAGATCCTTACTTATTAAGAGTGAGTTATTTCAAGTGAAGTTAAATGGGATAAAATGCACCATATCTTTGTTGTAAATGTTTTAACTATTTTATCCATTTAACTGTTTGTCTCACTAGGCGTAAGCCTAACACTTGATTTTTAAAATGTGGTTTAGCAGGTAAGCAGCTTGATGTGGCTCTTTAGAGAAGGGCGGGTTGATGTGTCGAGAGAGAGGACACCTTTTTGGAGATATGCTCATAGAGTATATACATAGTTGGAGTATAGTATATTATTTTGAGGATATTAGTAACACCCATTGTAATCTATATTCCGAATAGTATAGATTAATATGTTGTTATTTTAATGTCCATGCTTTGATGTAACTCCCATACTCATACCCCACTTGTTGGGTGATTTTAATTAATTCCGCATTTACTTTCGGTTTAAATTTGTTCTAATTTTTAGGGCGTTACAACATGATATAGACTATGATGTATATGGTAACACCCTACCAAAATTAGTCTCCTAGTCATTTTTTGTATTTTATTTAGATGTCACTAGTTTTGTAATATCTAGATCCATAATGGTACGACAGCCAGGACCTGTACATTGCAAAAGTAGTGACATTGCCCGGGAGAAAAATAGTTAGGAGTCAAAGAAGACCAATTTAGGTGTGGAAAATGGTTATTTGAGTTAATTTCCCTATATTTTATGAAAATTAATTAAAATAGTCTTTTAATCTGATAGTTTCATCTCTTAATCATTTTTCTCCAAAAATAACATAAGTATCACTCATTCCGCAATTTTCAGGTCCACAATTAAACGACAGAAAAATCAACTTTTAACACTTTTAATTTTTTTTATGAAGGTGGGTGAAAAATGTAAATTTATCGCGGACCGAAGGTGGGTGACATCTGTATAATTTTTGAAGTGAAATAACTAAAAGACAAAACTATCACTACTACAAAAAAGGGCAATTCCGACGGATCTTTCATGTTTTTCTGACGGATACGATTAAAAATAAAAAAACCGTCGGAAATCCGTGGAAATCCTTCGGAGTTTTCCGACGGATATGAATCCCTCGGAAATTTCCAACGGATTTTTCTAATTAAAATAATTAAATTAAAAAATAAAAGAACCGCCGGAAATCCGTCGGAAAATCCGCCGGAAATTTCCGACGGATTCGATTCCGTCGGGAACGGCACCCGGATTTCTACAAATAAAAAAAATAAAAAATTAAAATTAAAAAAACCGTCGGAAATCCATCGGAAATTTCCGAGGGATTTCTTTCCTTCGGAAATTTTCGACGGATTTCCGACGGATTTTTTAATTTTAATTTTTACTTTTTCTAATTTTAATTTTTAATTTTAATTTTAATTTTAATTTTAATTTTAATTTTAATTTTAATTTTAATTTTAATTTTAATTTTAATTTTAATTTTAATTTTAATTTCTATTTCTATTTCTATTTTAATTTTTTTTATTTATAAAAATCCGTCGTTATATATACATTTATTATATATATATATATATGTATATGTATATGTTGGAAGTAGTATATGTATCTACATGTGTATGTATGTATGTGTCTATATGTACGTATATGTGTAGTATACGACCCATCAAAGCTCAATTAAGTTCGTTAAGTCTCATCAAGTTCCATTTGAGTCATTAAGGGCCAACAAAGCCCATTTTAGTTCATTAAGAGTTGTTAAAGCCCATTATTGGTCGTTAGAAGTTGTTAAAGCCCATCAAGGCCATTGTTGGTCGTTAAAAGTTGTTAAAGCCCATCAGGGCCCATTGTAGAGCGTTAGGAGTTGTTAAAGCCCATCAGGGCCCATTGTAGACTGTTAGGACTTGTAAAGCCCATCAGGGCCCATTGTTGTTTAGTAGGAGTTGTTAAAGTCCATCAAGTCCATTGTAGTTACTTAAGAGTTGTTAAAGTTCATCAAGACCCATTCAAATGAATTGTAGTTCATTAAGACCCATCAAGGCCCATTGTTGGTCGTTAGAAGTTGTTAAAGCCCATTAGGGCCCATTGTAGAGCGTTAGGAGTTGTTAAAGCCATCAGGGCCCATTGTAGACTGTTAGGATTTGTAAAGCCCATCAGGGCCCATTGTAGATGAGAGGATTTCGTTTATGGTCAGCGAAGCGGGCAAAGGCCGTCGAAGGGATATAGTGGGATCACCAAGACTATGAGCGGCTGAGGCCATTCTATCCTGACTGCCTCGACGGGACCTTCTGGAACCAAATGATAGACCAGGCATGTAGGATTTTTTGTTGTTACGGGTTCTTTTCAGTTTGTATGTTGATTCTTATCTTTTATGTTTTAACAGGTCTGGACCGGTGAGGTATTTCAACGCCAATCCGTGGCCATTAAGGCCAATCGTTTGCGGTCGACGGCCCCTAGGCATACTGGAGGCTCAGTTAGCACGGCTGTGCATCGGTCACGGATGGTATTCATTCATTCATCTATTATATATTTTAAATTTGTTGTCTACTAACAACTGACATCGTATATATATATATATATTGCATGTAGAGAGAAGCATGGAACCGCGAGCCCCTCATCAGTGAGGTACTTGACCGGGTTCACTGCACGAACCGACAGCTAGTTCCGGGTGCTACCGGGCCGCCAACAGATCCTCCTATTTATCTTGATCAGACTCACGAGTATAGGGCGGTAAGTTTAGTTTTGGCACAAAATTTAATTTGTTTTTATGATTGACTTGTTTTATAGGATAAAGTTGTAGTAATTAGTTTGGGCTGCTGTTATTCGGCAGACCATAAGTGTAAAATACTTAATGGATATGTTCCAATTACAACAGTTATGCTGCCGAAATATCTATAAGTTTTTATTAGTTAACACATTTGGTGTTTATAGACGTCGTTCCACCAAATGAGACAGGAGGAATACCCATATGTAGATCCGACAACCCTTAGTCCGGAGATACAGGGACAATTGTGGGAAAAGGCTGTCGGGGGTCGAAAAAAGAATCGTGTTCCCGGGTTCAATAACGTGACAGATTTCTTGAATTTGACCGGTCAAGGCCGTCATAGTTGTTCCGGAACCGCTTCGGAGGTATGTGTAATATGGTTGTAATACATTCATATATTACTTATGTTTTTATTAATTAGCACTTAACATTGTTGCTTGTTAAATGTAAATTCATTTCAGTTGGAGTCTTTGAGAGCAACGCTAGAGGCTGAGCGGGAACAAATACGGTTAGAGCGGGAGAGAGAAGTGGAGCAGAGACGGAAAGAGCGGGCGGAAGAACCGGAGCGGTGCCAGAGGTACGAAGATCTAATTCGCCAACAAGAGGCCACGAGAAAAGCGTTTGAGGACTTCATGGCGCAGTTCCAGAACCCGGAACAGATGCAAGCCTTAATGCAGCAGTTCCAGAACCAAAATCAAAACCCTCCTAACCCTCCTTCGTAGTTTTAGGATAGTAGATACAATTACGGAATTTTATAAATTGTTTTGTTTGTTATAAAACAGCTTTGTTTTAAATTGTTTCGTTTGTTATAAAACAGCTTTGTTTTAAATTGTTTCGTTTGTTATCAAATTGTGTGGTAATTAGATCTTTTAAAATCTGGATTCCAAATGTACAGGAAATTTGATTTTTTAAATTTTTTTTTTTTTGGGAAAACATCATTTCCGACGGACTTCCGACGGAATATCCGTCGGAAATGGTCACAAAAAAACCGTCGGAAATGTTCAAAATCCGTCGGAAAAGTTAACCGTCGGAAAAAGTTTCTAAATCCGTCACAAAAAAACCGTCGGAAATCCGTCGCAAATGTTATCCGTCGCAAAAGGTATCCGTCGGAAATCCGTCGGAAACCCTTAACCGACGGAAAAACATATTCCGTCGGAAATCCGTCGCAAAAGGTTTCCGTCGGAAAAGGCTTTACCGACCAGCCCATTTCCGACGAAAACTTTCCGACGGATTTCCGACGGAAACAACCTTTTCCGACGGATTTCCGACGGAAACAACCTTTTCCGACGGATCGGTCCGTCGGAAAAGGGGTGTTTTTTTGTTGTGTATGCCTGCAACAGCATGAAATGGATACTTGGAGATCGAGATTATCCACACATGGGGCGTTCTATGTGTACGATTTAAGGAAGATAATTGAGGAGAAAATTACAACTGCAGCGGTTAATCCTACGGTTTGGATTAAATTGGTCCCTTTAAAGTGTATTGGTTTTGTGTGGAGGGCGTGTATGGGTTGAATCCCTTTGGCTACTGCTCTCGCGATTAGAGATATCAACATCAATTCTACTTCTTGCTCGATGTGCTCCAACGGAGTTGGAGATGCTGACCATCTTCTCGTGAATTGTTCTTTCCTTCGCGATGCCCTTGTGTGGATTCTTACGTGGTATGGTATCCCTACTCGTCCTTTCTACACCGTCTCCGATTTTGTGAACTTTGATGCGAGTTGGGGAAATTGCCCTCTGACGCGGAAAATCCTCGTTGTCATCTTCTATGCTTTTCTTTGGTGCATGTGAAAGGCTCGCAACGATAAAGTTTTCAACAAGGTGCAGATTTCTTCTCAAAAACTAACGGATAACGTTTTTTATTAGTCTTCGGATGGGTTAAATTTAGGGGTGGTTTCGGGAATTGTAACTGGGTTGCGTGGTGTTGTTTCCCTTTTAACAATATGTTACTTGTTTGTTTTGTCTTTGCCTGCTTTGCTCCTTTATAAGCAGTGGTTTTATATATTTCTGTTGTTTCCAAAAAAAATCCTATATTTTATTGATTCACTTTTAGTTATTTCCATATAAATTAGGCTGTATTATACTTGTACTTAGGTAGTTTTGCGGGATCCCTTTGTGTTTAACCTTTTGTACATATTTACTTCAAATGAGAAATATACGATATAAATAGAAAAGATCTTGCAAACAAATTTCTTATTAATATAAGTTATAGAAAAAAAAATCAAAACATAATAACTTTATTCACTATTTACGATTCCGGAAATTAATTAAATAACTATTTCAGTAAGTGTTTTCACCTACTAACAATTTCTTTCCAAGATTCATAAAAATAGTTCTAGTGGGTGTTTCAAATTGTTTATTTGAAACAACTTAGGCATTTTCTTAAAAGTGTTTATCAACTTATATAATAAGAAGATAGGTTTAGGATTAAAATGGTAAATTGAGTTCTATAAGTCAGAAGTTGGTTTTGATAAGTTAAAGACTTTCAACTCATTGAAAACTTCTTTTCAACGATTCCCCATTGGTATAGGCCATTTTTTCCCATCCAAACGCTCAAAAGTATTTTTCCCCGGTTCCACACTGGTATAAGTCAATAAGTTGTTTTATAAGCAATCTCAAACACCCCCTAAGTCCGCAAAAAAAAAAATAGGCCCGTAATTGTGGATTTAGCTAAACGAAATTTTTTTTTACCTTTTCTACCCCTGTCTACAAAAAAATATTACATTTTTCAGCCAGGTCTTCAAAAAAAATTACATTTCTCACTCAGTTATGCAAAAAAATTACATTTTTCACCCGTATCTGTAACACATTAAAATAGGAGACAATTTAAACCGAAATAAACTTTGCGGAATAAAACTTAATATGACAATAATCACCCAAAAATGGGGAAAGTGAGAGAGTTCACATCCATGAATGGGTAGTAGAATAACAATATATTAATCTATACAAAATTGAAATATAGATTATGTTTGGGTGTTGTTAATATCCTCAAAATGAACATTCTAGTAACTCTAAAATATGCACTTGAAAATGCAATCCCAAAAATTCGCCTCAACTGGCAACAACGCTCTGCTCATCCTTTGGAAGCCCCACTACAACGATCACCTGATATACATGTCATTTGAGCAAAAAAAATGTTAGGCTTTAAAACCTACTGAGCACAAACAGTTAATGATTAAAACTATAAAATTTTGAAATATAAAATATAACACAAACATCGTGAAACACCTACCGAATCATGATCTCAATCAAAAAAAAAATAGAAAATGACACTTTTACTCTCTGAGATCGTGAAACAGGTTAGCGATCACGATCCCAAGATTGAAAATGAAAATTTATTTTAAAATAGCGATTTGAGGCTAACGAAATACTGTGAAACATATGTTAGCGATCACGATCCCATGATTGAAAATGAAAATTTATTTATAATAGCGATTTAAGGCTAACGAAATACTATGAAACATGTTAGCGTTTTTAAAATAAATAAGATCACGATTTGCTTAGGTTAAAAAAAGAATCTCCGGAAAGTTGCATGTTTTGGAGAAAAATAATAAAACATGTTTGTGATTCGCTAGGTTTAAAAAAAAAATCTCCGAAAAATTACATGTTTTAAAGAAAAAATAATAAAACATGTTAGGGATTCGTAAGGTTAAAAAAATAATAAAGAATCTCTGAAAAATTACCTTTTTTAAGAAGAAAATAATAAAACATGTTATCTTTTATAGTTTCATTGTTTCAACTAATAAGGTAATTTTCAGAGATTTTAAAATAAATAATGTTTGATAGTCTAATCAAATAATGTTTTGAATGAGATCGCGATTAATAAATAACATTGTAATAAATAATGTTTGATAAAATAAATATGTTGGCGATCAAATAAACATGTTAGTGATTTGAAAAAAACTAGATCGCAATTCTTAATATCAAAAGTATCATTTTCTAAAAAAAAAATAATGAGATCATGATTCATCAGGTTGGTTATTTTAAATTAAATTCTTTATTTTCAAATGGTATATTTTTAGAAATAATATATTTTCTTTACCTAAAAATTATTTCTTTGTTTTCCTTTTTTCTTCTCCTCTCTTTTCTCATCAAAAGGGGTTCCATCCCTCTTTTCTTTTTTCCATAAAATTCGAACCGACTCACCAAATATATCCATAGGGTTAGGTTCAAATATGAACTCAATTTTGGCGAATGTAAGAACGAATCTCAGCCATACATCTTCGGTTATGGTGGACGCGATCACGGAGGATTGACGCATTCATGGGAGGGTGGATATTATTAAAGGAGAGGAACCAGGTCAAAGCCGTCTTTATTGACCGGATAAGTGGCTGAGATTCGTCCTCACGTTCACAACCAAAAATGAGTTCACATTTGAACTTTCCTCTATATCCATATGACTAGAAATTAAGGGTTTTTATCAAAAGTAATTATTTTATACTGTGTAATTTAACAAAATAATCATTTTTTAAAAAATTAACAAAATAAACATAAGGCAACCAATACAATTTCTTGAAAACATAAATACGTCATGTGTCCCTTTCACATTGATTTTTTTTAGAATTTTTGATTACTAAGGAACAGAGACTTTACAAATAAAATTCGGGGATTGGCATTCCATTGCTGTCATTTTATATGTCCCTTTCACATTGGTTCTTTTTAAAATTTTAATTTAAAATTACAATTATAACCCCTAAAATTATATAATTAGTTATCTTACATCCTTTCTTTTTTTAATATTTTATTTCACACCCTCATCACATTAAGGTATATAATTATATATAAATTAAAAATTGTCTAAAAAATACTATTTCATTTTAAAAAGTTACATCATTATAATCGCTTCGTTGATACCTTCGAGATGAGCCCAACATTGAATATTTTTTGATTTAAATAAAATGATTATTTTGTTAAATTAGACCGTATAAAATGGTTATTTTTGATAAAATTCCAGAAATTAATTAACCAAACACTTGAAACGTTTCTCAAACAGCTGTTTAATAAAAACATCAAACATTCAGACTAATTAACTACTTAATTAAGAAAACATCAAACATACGAAATACCACTTAAAGAAACATCAAACAAACGACTAATTAATCAACTACTTAACGAAACATCAAAGGTACGATAGGATAGTAAAGGAACCACGAGTCCATAATTAATAAAGTAAAACAACGATCGAACATTTGATCAGAACTAACCGTTAATCTCACCATAAACATCAGTGAATTCCACATATTCATCACGTTTGTTTAACGCAACCGTCGCTAACTTATCAGCATCTTTGTTCACATCTCTAGAACAACGACGGATTGTAATCTTGTTTTTGCCAATAAGCCGCCTGCTTTCCACAATAAGCTCCCAACAGTCACCAATAATACGACTTTTACCAGGGCCATCATTGTCTTCTCTAGTGACCCACTGAACAGCTGCTTGAGAATCGCTTTCAAGAACTGATTCCATACAGCCAAGTTTATCCAAAAGCTCCAGCCCTTTCAGAACCCCATACAGCTCAGCCGTGAGACAATCAGACACACCAATGAACCCTCGAAACCCATAAACCCAGTTGCCATTATCGTCTTCAAGGACTCCGGCGTACCCACTCGGACCTCGAAGGCCACGACGATCGTCTGAATGGATTACGCCACGTCCATCGTTGGGATGGCAAGCACCATCTGTCTTGAGTTTGAAACGACGTCGTGGAGGTGAAGAGGAACTACTACTACTACTGCTGCTGCCATTATTGGCAGGAGATTTGAAGGCTCCATTCATCTCATCTTTAACTTCGCCCCATTTGTTGTCGGAAAGCATTTTTTTAAGGCCCCATGCAGCCACCGCTGCGCCCCCGATAGCTACTGCGGCGGTGCCAAGACTGGGGGTTCCACCGGAGCTATTGGTTTCATCGTCTCTCTCATCACCGTTTGACCGTCCGGTGCTTTCAGCGCTGCCCATTGTTTGTTAAGTTTTTTATTAGGGTTGCAGGTTCAAGAATGAAGGAGAAGGTGGGTTCAATTATATAGGAGAATGAAAAGTTTGGCATGGAAAATTGTTCCAAATATGTGGAGGAAATTGAAGGATAAAAGGAATTTTACCAAAGTAGTGGTTTTTCATCTTTTTAAATTGTTCTCCTAATTATTTTTTTTAATTTATTTAAATGTCATTATTTACGAAGCCCACCTATACAAGTTATAGGGTTAGAGCCTCTCAAACGTCTTCTTTAAAATTGAGAAAAAATAATTTTGTTTTTCTAAACTTCATCAACAGTATTTTTATATCATTTTTTAAAATACAGATTTTTGAAAAAAAATTTAAATATAGAGATTTCTCTATAACTCTAAAATGATGAGAGAGAAATATTATTTTAATAATTTCTTATAAAAAACAACCAATATAATTTTAGAGATTTTTAAAATAATAAATTTATTGAATATTTTAATAATATAAGTTTTTAAAAGATTCTAAAAAATAGAGAAGCTGTTGGAGTTGAAAGATAATAATTTTAGAGATTTTGACTTTACATTCTTTATTTTAGAGAAAATTTAGAGACGCTCTTGAAGATGCTCTAAGAAGTGAGCCTCGGTTAGGTTCGCAAGTTACATAAAAGTGAGCCTAAGTCGTCGTAATTGCAAACCAAATTAAAAAGTGAGCCTCAGTCGTCGTAATTGCAAACCTGGCCGTCACACTTGCAACCTAGGTTGAATTTTATTTTATTTTTCACTTTTAGTTAGGTTCGCAAGTTACATAGGTGAAATTTGTATAGATAGTGACATTTAAATAAATTTGGATATCAAATGACTGAAGAACAAATTAAAGACGGAAATGACTATTTTAACTAATTTCCTTTTATTTAATTCGATTCACTTTTAATTCTTACCATAAAAATTAGGTTGTATTATACTTGTATTTAGGTAGGTTTCCGGGATCTATTTGTGTATAATCTTTTGTACATGTTCACTTAAAATGAGAAATATACAATAAAAATAGAAAAAATCTTGCAAATTTATTTGAAACATATATAAGGTAAAGATTTAAACTTTAAAGCATAACATGTTTATTCATAATTTACGCGCACGCATCCCTTGTAAACGAGATAATTTTGGAACTATTGAGTTATTCATTACAGGGGTGTTTATTCAAACCTTCACAAACCGTTCACACCGCATCGTAAATCGTGAATTAGAATTTTTACGGTGCGGTTTACGATTTACCTTTTTAACAAACCGCACTATGTGGTGTGGTTTGCAGTTTTGAGTCATTATAGGGGTGTTCATTCAAACCTTCACAAACCGTTCACACCGCATCGTAAATCGTGAATTAGAACTTTTGCGATGCGGTTTACGATTTACATTTTTACCAAACCGCACTATGCGGTATGGTTTGCAGTTTTGAGTAACCAAACCACGGTTCAAACCGCACTGTGCCGCATATTTTGTATATTTTTTATTTTATATAGCATACATACACACACACACATATATATATATAATTTATTATTTATGTTATATTTTTGAACTTTGTGTTTTGGATTATGAGTTTGATTAAATATGACAATTGACAATATTAATAAATTAGTTAGACACGTCCAATCTGGTTTGAAGTTTATTTTTTTAATTTCTTAGACTATTTTTAATTAAGTAATATGTATTTGGGAATCGGATTTATTGAAACTCTTTTTTTTAGAGTACGGTCATTTATCGTTGATTATATAATGTATTTTTAAACTTATAACTATTGGATTGTATACATAAATTGCGATAGGTACAAACCGAACCGCATTTTACGGTGCGATTTGAGTTTTATGCGGTGCGATTTGGGAAAATGTTCAAACTGCCTATGCGATGCAGTTTGCAGTTTGGCCCCAAACTGCACCGCAAACATTCTTAATTCATTATACAACCCTAAATCATAAGACAAAGCCACATATGGTGTTTATCCGAAATTCGATTGTTTTCATCCCAAACCGCAAACCGTACCTCAAACACCCCTAATTCTTTATACAACCCTAAAATGATAAGACAAAGCCACATGTGGTGTTTATCCTAAATTCGATCGTGTTCATCCGTCAATTATATTTATTGAAAGCAAATAAAATGTTTATTTTTTGATATAATTTGTGTTTAATAAAAAGTTAATTACATCTTAGATATTTTGGACATTTTGGTAAATAAACCATATTTGTAGGTTTTTTCGTTGATTTATTTTATAAACAAAGATTATTTGGTAATAAATGTATTTTTGATGTATTCAGTTTGCAAATGCATATTGTTATATTATGGGACATTTGGAAATATAAAATGTATGATTTTAGTTGGAAAGTGGTTTGCCCAACCAAAGACGGGTTTTTGAGTTAATCGTGTTTTTGGAGCATATATTTGCATAAATGTCGGTTAAATACGTTTTATTGTCTTTGATTACTTTTATAAAATAATCACTTGAGTTGTTGACCTCTTGGCTCGGTTTTTGACTCTAATGAGTCTTGGGACATTTGTCCGATTTACTTTGTTCTATATTGAGCTCTTGAAGTTATATGAAATTATGACATATTTATCTGTAAATTACTTGTTTGAGTGCGTTGGTCATTCATTTGGGGTCATGTAATTTATACAGTAATGCATTGAATTCCTAGGCATGCGAGTTAGTCTTGGGGATGGTGGTTGAACCACTCAGCTTACATTTTGAATTATAAACTAATATCTCTATTTGAAACATATGAATATTCCCCTTTTTTGTTATTATATGAATAGTTGAACTCTTCAAGGAGTCACTAGGAGGGTTAAGTCTTGAGGTGTTATATTGTGGGTAGACACTAAGATCTCCGCCACTTGAGGGACACCTTCCGGGTAGATGCCAAGTGTGTTGAGCCTCGAGGTGGAATTCGTAAGAATAGCCACTAAGGACAACCGATTTTTAAGGTGTAACTTGCTAAGAGGATACAAGTGTAACGCCCGGATTTTTGGATCCATAATTTCAAGTTTCGTAACTATTTCGACCTTATTATAGTCATTTAGAAGTATCGTGGATGTTGGTTTAGTTGGTTATCGCTTTTGGCAAAAATCAACTTTTGGTCGGAATTGCACTGCTCGCGCCCGCACTCCTATTTTGCTCGCGCCCGCGAGAAATCCCCAAAAAGTGGGCATAACTTATATTTTACCCTGCTCGCGACCACACACTTATTTTGCTTGCGCCCGCGAGCATCTGGACAACCCCTTTTAAATACGAATTTTACCTTTTTTCCTTATTTCTCTCATTTGTTTATTTTCCTACCCACTTCTCTCCTCTCGTTTTTGGTCCTTGACCATTTGTTACACCCAATCGATTTCTTCATGAGAATTTGTGAGATCAAGAGTAGAGATTAAAGCTAGCGGATTAAAGCTCAAGATTTTCATCTTCTCCAACTATTTCCACCTCCTAGCTTCCTTATTCAAACTTAATTTTGAGACTTACTAGTGTTCTTATTCACCTTATCTAAACATTTAAGACCTCTTAAATATCAAGATTTCAACTCTAGATTCAAGATTCGGGTTCATCTTCTTCATTTCCATTTCCACCATTATTGGCCTAGCTTTGGAGCTTTTTCCTAAAAACGAAATATAAGTCCATCCTAACCTTCTAAACCTTATTTGTTGTCAAAACCTTCCTACTTAGTTATTTAGAACTTTTATGTTGAAGCATCTTCTTTATTTTTAGAGTTTTGACCATTTTTTGAAGATTTGGGATTTTGTCTAGGATTTATATAAGAACTGGTTGTTAGGAGTTGTTATTGATGTATTTTAGGCCGTTTGTGAACTAGAGATGATTTATAGTGAAGGATGTTGCAGATCTGGATTTTTCTTCAAAGAAGACTTTTGGGGTAAACCTAGATTTAGCCTAAATCTAGCAAGGTGAGTTTAAGTAATTTCTGAAAATGGTGTACATGCCAAAAAAGTCCATTTTGAAGTATTAACATGCTTTTACTTGTTTTTTTTTATCAAATGTGTGAGTATTTGGGTAAGTTTTGTATATTTGGTATAAAAGAGTTTATAAATCATGTAAGAGGCTTATACTTGAGTTTTAGACATTTTGATAAATAAAGTATAAGTATGAGTTATTTGGGTGCATTATCTTTTAAATGAACACCTTTTGGTTTTATCTGCATCTGTGGAATATTTTATTTATAAACCGTTGGAATTACATGTTATTGCATTATGGGGCATTTTGGAAATATATGAATATGGTTTCATTCGGAAAATGGTTTGTCTCCACCAATGTTTTGATTATCACATAAGTGTTGAGTTATAGAGCATTTGCTCGGTTTTGACTAAAATGAGTCTCGTGAACATTTGTTCGATTTAAATTGCTCTATGTCGGGTTTTTGAGTTATATGTAGTTATGACATATTATTTGTTATATTACACATTTTGGGTGCGTTAGTCATTCATTTAGTGTTGTGTAATTTTATGGCTAGAATAATGGATCCATAGGCATATAGGTCGGTCTAATGGTGTATGCATGAGATGAGATTCTCAAGCCGTACAACTTGAGTTTCCTTTTGTTTTATTGGGAATAAGCATTATGATAAATTGTGTAATTTCCAATTCATCCCTTATTTATGTAAAGGATTGTATTATCTTATTCATAAATTAGAAATAGGTATTGTGACAAATTGTGTAATTTTCATACATCCTTTCACTATCTCGGAATAGGCATTGTGATAAATTGTGTAATTCTTGAGGCAAAAGCTTATGTGCACAAATGACTATAATACTGGCTTTGGTTGATGTCAATGGCTACCAGACCTTTATGTGACGTTCTATGACATCGGTTTGTGGCCTAATATCGTCCTTTCCAGTTATAAGTGGTACTAAGTACCGAATATCGTCCACAGGGATCGGAATAAAAGTTAGCGTAAAAGTCTGATGAAAGAAATGAATTGAGATGGTAATTTTGAAGATTTCAATTGTTGTTTAACTTGTGAGTCACGTTAACAGATTTATAACAGAATAAAGCGAATAGCATGAGTATAAGATCTATGGTAAGGTTTAAACATAAATTCCAGTGGGCAGTGTTGTAAGAATGCTACAACATTTTATTCTATAATAATTCGTTCCACTACCTATTTTGAGTATTCCTTCCGGACTTATACCAGCATACTAATGTTTAGCTATCAACTCATGTTCCTATATAGTATCAAGACTAGTGATAGCAACATGGTATTCTCAAAATAGATGGCTTAGCAAATTACTTTGTCTAATTAATCCCCCTTATGAGGTGATTCCATATCATCCAAGTTGGTGTGCATTCAATGGCTTATTCCTAAGTCCATGGCACTTTGACACTTTGATAAGTTACCGACTTGTCAAGAATAATCAATGAGAAAAACATAAAAGATAACTTTTCCAACTATACTTCTCATATCCTTCGGGTTGACGTGCATATCGTGGCTTATTCCTAAGTCCACGGCACATTAACACTATCAAAGTGATCAACTCGTCAAGAAGTGTCGTTTGGATTTATAAAACTTTAGATGAAATAATGAAATATTATTATTAAAGAATAATGTCCACTTTAGTTTAAAACCTTACCATTTCACTTATACCCTAGCTAATAAAAATTAGCTACTCATAACAATAATGATATAAATATAAATGACTAGAAGTAAAGACATAATCGTAAATTGCTATATATAAATATATAGGGGAACTATCCATTACAAACTATTGAAATTTACAAACTATACAAACCCACGTGGACCAATGAGAATTCACCACTTTTTTTATTTTTCATTTAATTAATTATTTGACAGAAGGGCATTAACGTAATTTAAAAAATACACATTTAAATAATTAATTCTTTTCAATAACTTATTTTTGGATATAACGTTTCTAAAGGGAGCATGATTTGGTCAAGATAATATCAAATCAGTTTCCTATTTTCATGCACGATTTGATGAATATCTTATTCATTTAGTTTTTTGTTTTCTTGTATACATATTTGTTCATCAATCCTTGAGTCATTCTTTTCCCGGATCATTTATCCTATCTATTTTCTAAATGGGTCACCTAGTTGAAGACGGTGTTGAAGACGACACTGTTGTAGTTAGTTATGATGAGGATGCTAATTCGAGTGGTCAATCTATTCGATGTACGCACACTGATGAAATTTATGTTTTGGATGTTATTGTCGTAAATGATGAGGGTGATAATCGCACTTGTGAATCATATTCACGTCTGCAAACTGATGAATTACCTGCAACGGATGTTGTTGATATGGATGAAACAGAACAGACTCGTTCGTCTTTTCTCGGACTAATAGACAACATGGATATAATCAATGATCTAGGTTAATGAAAACATGAAACCATGAAAACACAATCTTAGATTAACGAAAAAATGTTAATGAACCATGACCATATATCCTTAGATTCATCAATACATGAATCTAGGTTCATGAACACACTACGACAAATTTCATGACAACATTATCTTGTATTCATGAACACATAAACACAGTTTCATGAACACATACGCCTAGATTCATGAACTCATACTCCATATTTCATGAACTCATACATACAATCCCTATTATACACACATCATACCATCCATATTTTCAGTTCATGAACTCAGATCCGTGGTTCATGAATACACTATCCGCAAGTCGTGAACACATAAATACAACTTCCAATTCCAATCCTAAACTGCAAACCTTATTGGCGCCTAAATATCATAAACAACCTCAATTAGAACAGAGAGAAAGAAGGAAACCTCATAACTACCATAAATTGAATTAATTCAAATGAATTTTTGTATTTTTAGTCTTCCGATTATACCCTTATGGCGCCTAAAATTTCCCTATATTAATCATAAACTTTCATTTATTTACTGATCCTGCCATCAATTAATCTTGTACGTTGATTAAAAATATGGATGGTGAAGATGGGTTCATATAGTTTGTAAAAAAAATTGAGTTTGTAACCGATACCAACCCTAAATATATATATATATATATATATATAATATATATATATATATATATCTATATGACTGAAATATAAATCACAATGAAAAGATGTGCAAGAAAATAAATGACTTGTAAGTAATAACTTGAAATTAAATAGTAAGAATGTAAAGTGTAATAATATAAAAGACAACAATAACAGAATGCAATGCTGCAGGAATGTAATAATAACCTATATGAAGATTATGATGAAGATGAAGAATACTAAGAAGATCTTGAAGAACACAAGATGAATACTAAAGATTGCTTAGATTAAATCAGTTTTTCATTGATTGAACATGAAGAATACATTGACCCTAACACTTCCTTTTATATAAGGAAGTGTCACAAAAATCCAAAACTATGAAACAAGGGTCCATAGGTCATTTCTCAAAGAAACAAGGCATCTACTTTTTACAACATAGTACAACTATTCAAAAGCTTCCCAAACAAAAAGATGCCTTGTAATCATATTGTATTTTTTTAAGATACAAATACTTAAATAAAAGTTAACTACTAGTTTGCTTCCAATTATCCTTGCTTGCTTGATTGAGCCGAGAGTTTGCCAATATCACTTCTTTCCAGAACTGCCAACTGCTGTAGCATCCACAGACCTGCACTAAGATTTTTAAATAAGCTACTACCAAATATGAAAGACAAGTAAAATCACCAACTTCGCTCCAAATACGAAAAGTGGAAAATAAGATAACAAAATGACTCAAATTGGGATATAATGGATAAAATATATTACCTAAGCCTACTAAATAGGTGCTTAATATAGTGAAATCTCACTACATATCACCTACCTTTGTACCCGTCACAACTAGTGGTAAATCGGGTCTCCCCCGTCACCGGAAAGTGTTGTTTTGGGTATAGAGTCTTATCCATTAATACTGGTGACGTATTTTGGTGTATGAAGTATTATCCACATTTTGTAATAGTGGATCTTTGAAGCTTAACCATATTTCCAATCTGCGAATCGAGCGAGCTCCCCTTGCATGCAATGATGTGGTGGTGAACCTCTCATTCTAATTCAGTGCTCTCCGAACCGTGCGGGAAGGTAGGTATTCTAGATTATGGAGTTTTGTCTATATTTTGGTATCTGAAGCATTTAAACTTATTCACGTTTTGAGTGAGTAAAAGATGTAGAGTTCGTGTTTGAAAGGGTAGTTTATTTAAAGTTTTCATTTACTACGGTATTTTGATTTAAAGCTTTCGTTATGGAAATGATGAGTTTGGGAAAGATGTTGCATTTATAAAAAAGGTCATTCTATTTCGAAAACTATTATTTCAACTAGCAATCTTTCAATTTCTACTGATTACAAATATGTTATAAACTCTAGAGCTTACTAGGCGTTAAGCCCAATCCTTTTTATTTGTCAACATGTGCACCAGGTTCTCGTTGGGGTTGGTACTAGCGACACGTGTCGACTTGAGTGCTAGAGAATAGCACATTAAAGATCTAGCTTTGATGACGTGTTCCACATTCGTAGATAGTACACTTATTGGTTTAGTAACACTCGACCATATGGAGGTCTTTGTATAAGACTTGGTCTAACTTTTGTCGAGAAATTATTTAGAATATTTGTTGAGGCAATTCAAGTTTTGATTTATAAGAGAATGATTTATTCCTTACTTATTGTATTGATGAAAATTTAAAATTAGTCGCTATTTCCAAATTTGAGGGTGTTACAACAGGTCTCCCTTGTTACTACTCATTATTACTTTTGGATAGTGTAGTATCCATATTTTAGTATTTCTTGGGTTATGGAGAGTATGCGTAATTTACGGTTTTGATATAATGGATCCCCTCCATATATTATTGTGTTGAATAAAATAGTCTTATATATGTCTCGGTAATTGAATAGTAGTCCTTATTTATCTTTCAAGTGAGAATTGAACTTTTAGTACCATGTTTGATGGAGTTTTAATTTAGGGTTTCCATCTAAAAAATGGTGGCTTTTGGAAAAGACATCATTTCTATTTTAAATATATTTCATATTGGAAATTGTGTTTAAAATAATGTCCTTTCCGTTTTACCGTTTTATATAACTGATGAAAACTGTTTGGGGCTACTAGGAGTTAATCTTAACTTTTTTCTTTGTCGGCATATGCATCCGGGGAATGGTATTAGCAACACGTTGATGTAAGTATTCTACCCTGGGAAGTAGCACTGGTATTGGGTTTTAATAACACCCGATCTTTATTTAGTCTTGATGTAAGACTCGGTTTACCTCTTGTCGATTTTAAATCTAGTTTTTCTATTCAAATTAATTTAAGTTTTGATTTATAGAAAGATATATATTCCTTATTTGATGTATAACTGAAATTTTTAACTTAGTCGCTCTTTTCAAATTTGATGTGTTACAAGTTGGTATAAGATAATAAGTTTGAGACTTAGGTATTGATTTAGGATGCCTAAACTTAAACTAACATTTTTTAAAGCAAATGAAATAGGATATGCATTTAGTCACTTTAAGATAGGATCTTTTGAGGTCAATAGAGACACTAGTATCAAGAATCATAATGAAGGAGCGAGGATCCACATGTAAGACAAATTTACATTTTCATTTGGCCAGTATTAATATGAATTTACAATTACGTGTGTGTGCGCGCTTGAGTCACTTCGGTGTGATGATCGATGGGGTAGTGAGTGTATTATTTTTTTGATTAACCTGGATATCCAACCTGCTATATGAGCCGACAAATCCCAGGGAAACCATTCGCTTCGCGGGTAGCCCGAAGTCACCGCATTTGAATCTCCGTGGCGACAAGGGGATTTTTATTCCTCCCTGAATTTGAATTTGTGACCTCCTGGTAATTTTGGTTTTTGGAACACAAACTCAAACCTTTGAGGCACCATCCTTGTGGTTAGTGAGTGTATTTTTAGTGAATATATCGTTAGAAAAATCGTTGATTGTAGCATTGGCACTTTGAGTGACAGATAAGTATGGTGATTACATTAAGCCGACCATTTGTGGGTCAGAGATAATGGTTAAGTTTGAACCGTAGAGTTGTTAAATCATCATTATTTCGGGAAGAAAATTGCAAAATTGATTGATCTTGTTGTGGATTATGACCTTAGGATGTGAAGTTTTCCATTGTTAATCTTGTGACTAGTAAACTTAGGGGGCGTTTGGTTTACCGGAATCCGCCGGAATCTGATGGAATTGGAATGGTCAATTTCGTTGACCAAATTCCATTCCGACGTTTGGTTACCCATGGAATTGAAATGAATTCCAAACATTCCCTCAAACATGGATTTGATCATTCATTTCTCAAAGTGATGGAATTGAAATCCATTCCTTCTAAATTTTTAAGAATGACAAAAATACCTTCATTGAAAATAAAAACCTCCGGGTTCACAATCGACATACTGGTTCGTAACCACGTTGTACCCTCATGGAAAAATGGTGTCAGGTTCTCGTTTCTCTTTCTTGATGCCTCGATTTGATTTTCTATATATTCCCGTTTCTCAATCGATTATAGGTTCTTGTTTCTCTTTCTCGTTTTTCGATTTACAGGGAGTAAAAAAGTTGTTCCGATGGGAAAGAACAAGTAAATCGAGTCTCTTTCTCGTTTTTCGATTTACATGGATGATATGGGGAAGAAGAAGTAAGGGGTTGTTTGTTTGGGTCTGATTGATGCCATCCAGAGATAGGCATCTGAATCGCTCAGACTCATTCCTGTTTGGTAAAAATTTGAGCACCTCTGAACTGTTCCAAAGCCTTCTGTATCGCTCATCGTTCTATACCCCAGCCATATCATTCAGAGAAGTTGTTTTTTCCTCTATTGCCCTTGATTCTTCTGTGTTCTCACCGCTCGTCTCTCCCCATCGTTCCTTCATTCAGACCCTCAAATCACAACCGCAACACACAAATTCGTCGGAGAATTTGTCACCTAAGTTCGATCCATATTAGGTCGTTGAAACCAAGGACTGGAAGAAAGCAAAAGAAAATCGATTGCTCTATCAGGTCTATGCAAAAGAAAACAAATCGACTCCTGAGAAGAAACCATTTATCTAAACAAGAAAGCAAATCGATTCCGAAGAAGAAAGCAAATCGAGTTTGAGCAACAAATCGAGTTTCTGATTTGTCCCAATCGATCCAGATTGCTTTGGTTTCTCCAAATCGATTTCTCCAAACGATTTTTGAAAAAATCGATTTCTGCAAACAATTTTTGCAAATAGATTTCTCCAGATTTCCCCAAATCGATTTCTCCATATTTGCTTTGGTTTCTCCCTTTTTCATATATCATCTTTGATTTGGTTTAGTGATTTCTGCAAGCTTGTGAGACTGTATTTTCAAGTTGAAGACCCGGATATTTCTAGAATCTGTATGTATTTCATTCTCGGCTTCTTTTCGATCTGCTTATCTGTTTGTTTAACTTTTATATAGTTTCTTTGTCGATGACAAACCGACTTGTACTTCAGAGCTAGATTAGATTTGGAATGGGGTAAGATATCAATGTATGATGATCTTTATGATCTCTGTGTTTGTATGATGATCATATGGTTAAGTTCAGTTTTGGGTAAGATTTTTTTGTTAAGTTTGATGTTAAAAACGTAAGTACTTCGACATCTTGGATCTTGAATTCAACTAAAATCTAAATGCTTATCTGTTTTTTTAGTTGCTTGATCACTGTTTCTTTGGTTTGTCGAAAAATTGTTTGTATATTGTTGCTTCTTGTATTTGTTTGAGATGATCCAAATTTCTATGTATTATCTACGAAAAACAATTAGAAGGGTAAAATGGTCATTTGTTCTTATTCAGACTGTATATTCAGAGCAATTACCAAACAATCATTTTTCATTCTGCACTATATCATACAGAGCCTCTATACCATCCAGATCTCTGTACCATCCAGCTCTATACCATCCAGCAACTACCAAACAGCCCCTAAATCAAGTTTCTTTCTCGTTTTTCGATTTACAGGAACAAAGAAAGGTGCTGTCATGGGGAAGAAGAAGTAAATTGAGCCTCTTTCTCTTTTTTCGATTAACAGGGAGGATGCGGTGTGGAAAAAGAGGTAAATCTAGTCTTGTCTCATTTTTCAATTTACAGGGAGAGGATGCGATGGAGGAGAAAGGGTAACTGGAGGAAGGAGACTGATAGGGTTAGGTAAAAAAAAAACGAAAGAGATAAGGAGATACATGAACTGGTCAAATTGGATGCTTTTTCGATTGCCATTTTTTTAATAAATTCAATTACCAAAATTAAAAACAAAATTTATGGAAGGAATGATAACTTTACATATATATTATTTTACATTAAATGCTAATTTTATGATTATTTGTATTTTATTTCTTTTAAAAAATATATCAAAAGAAAGTGTATTTTCGTCAATTTTCATTACTTCATTCCAATTCATTTGTAAACCAAACAGACAAATTCTAAATTATTTAACAGATTACATTCCATTTCTGTCAACCAAATACTTGGTCAAACCTGATAACATTTCAATCCAATTCCTTCAGGATTCCCATTCCTTTGACAAATTCTATTCCCTCACAAAACATTCTGCGAACCAAACGCCTCCTTATTGAACATATGCAAACTTTTGAAACTTTATTATATAAATTAATGAAATATTTTTTATAACACTAAATAAAATTAAAACGAATTTTATTATATTTTAATATATTTTGTTCAATTAAAATTGATAAAATGTCATTTTTAGAGCATCTTCAACAGTTTCTCTATAATTTTTCTATAATAGAGAACTAAAAATAAAAATCTCTAAAATAAATTACAATCACCTCCAACAGATTCTCTATTTTAGAGATTTTATCATTGATTATATTATTTAAATATTCTATAGTTTTAGGATCCCAATACACTTTTAAAAAAGATATAAATAGAATGATATTTATTTAACTCTAATTGGTGGAACGAATAAAAAACTCATTTTTCTCTCATCTATTTGGAGATTTAGAGAAATCTCTATATTTAGATATTTTTCCATGAATCTCTATTTTAGAGAATGTGATAGAGAAGCTGTTGAAGAGGTTTAGAAAACAAAAATGTGATTTTCTCTATTTTAAAGATGCTGTTGAAGATGCTCTCTTTTTTGTTTGGTTGTTAGGAGACTCTACCGAGGGACGATAGAGTCGTTAAGATTAGTATTGTTCCAAACAAATTGGTTGATAATTTCCAATAATGTATACTACTTTATAAACCGAATTTAACAAAAGTCTTAAAAACAATTTTTAATGTATAAGGTACTATCCTTTGATGCACAAGGTCTTAAAAGTCTTAAATCTCTTCGTTACAAGACTTTATACTCAATGTACAACTTCTCAATGCATTGCACAACCCTGCTTCAGAAATTATATTCCCAAGACAAAATCACCACTCATGAACACGCTCATGCTTCCCCTTCCAAAGCGACGATTCAGAAATCGATTCCCCGAAACGACGATTCAAACTCCCGGTTGCTGAATCAAGACCATATACAGTTCGATTATCACTCTCGATTCCAATCCAAGAAAAATTATCACTCTCGATTTCAATCCAAATAACAGGTTTGTTTTTCATTTATTTTGATTTTGGTTTTGAAGAACAATTATCACTCTCAATACATAGTTCCTTCATCTTCTCCAGTGATTTTCCATTTCAATACCTCTCTCTTCTTCTCTCAGATTTTGGTAAACCTATACTATTTTTTGATTTGGTTTGGTATGCTTTTGTTTTCAGAAATCGACCTGTGTATTTTCAGAGGTTAGATTTGTTAGACCAGACTCTCAGGTTTATACGGTATCTTCTCTCTCTCTCTCTCTCTCTCCTGAACCCTAATTCGGTCGTCATTGCTGATGCATTTTATCGTGTATTCATGTCTCATGGCTTTATTATGTTTTCGGTTTTTCTATTTTTCATTAAAATCACAATTTCTCGGAAGCATCAGTTGAATTTTGTTTTTTATGATGTGGATTTTATTGTTCTTTATGTTCTATGAATTATTGTTTTTTGTGTTCTATGACTCAAGTAAAATGGTTATTCGATTCAGCATCTATGTGTCTGTTCGTAGTAATACAACTGTTCTTTGGTTGCATTTCTTTTTTTCGGTCAGTGGTTTGGGTTCTGAAGTACTACCATCCACATTTCAGTTCAGTCAATGAAAAAAAGAACACCATGGTTGGTTGAAAATCGTCAATCGTGAATCATTTCTAATGTTGTCCCTTCTATTGAGCACTTTGATCTTCTGTCACCATTGACGTATTACCTTGTTTCTATATTCAAGGTCAGACGAAGAACCAGTTGACCAGAAGAATTATTTTGAAGATTTATTTGCTATCTGCCACCTATTTTGCATAATGGACTATCAATGTAAGTATTTTCTAGGTTTATTTGCAATTTCACCGATCACACCCTGTTTCGGCTTTCAAGTTGCCTATGTGTTAATCGATTTGTAAGTAACAATCCTTTTCGAACGTGGATATGCACACATATCTTTGTGATTTTCTTTTTTTAAATGTCAATAAATATTTGTGATCTGTGAGTGACCATCTTTTTTAAAACGTCGATAAATATTCGTGACCGATAGTTGGTTCTCAGTTTTTTAAAATATTTAATTGTTATCATTTGAATCTGTCCTCATTCTCTTGAATAAATGGTTCTCGGGTTGTCTAAATATTTACGCTTCTTGTTTACACATGCCCCATGAATGATGTCTGTTAATCATGTACAAGCCTCTGCATTTAGAACACAAGATGATCTTCTAACATAATCTTTTATGTATTATGTATTGGATGTTATATTGAATCCAAGACCAGAGCTGCTGTCCAGAAAGCATAATGATGTACACTGTGTATATTGACATTTATGGTAATAAAAGGGTACCTTTGCGGTTAAAAAAATGATACTGATAAATGATGTCATAAATTTGGTCCTGCTGAATTTTCTTATCACATAAAGAAATTATCAGGTCATGGACTCATGGCTCAAATTAGTTTGGTAAAATAATGCTAATAAGTTGATGTATCCTTGGATGTTATCACATCTTTGAGGGTGTGGTAAATCTTACATTTTGTGTAATCAAGGAATTAGGTAGGACACAAAGTAAACATTAAGGTTATAAATCTGGAAAGTAGAGTTTCCATAGTTTGTAATTGTGTTTCAATTATGCCAAGGAGAATGACGTGAAATGCCTCCACTCTTGTATTTGTTTACTTAGTGTTTATTGGGTATCTTTTTATTGGATGAACATGACAGAGGCTATGAATATGAATATTATTCGGTAAGTATGATAATAAAAATGGGGAGTCTTACATGGTAAGTGAGCGTGACGACTCTTAACATGCAAGTGCTTACCAAATAAATTGTTGCATAGAACACCATTTTAATGTAAATTTAAAAAAACTCGTAATACTATATGTGAACCCCCCAAGTATTTTAAAGATATCTTGTAAAAATTTAACGTTTAAACATTGAAATTATCTTGACAAAACCTTTGCATCCCACCGCATTGTGCGGGTATACAACAGTTCAACTGAAAAAGATAGCATATACATGTTTCCATTAAATTGTTGTTAATTTCCAAAAAGGTTGATGAATTGTGAGTGGTAATAGCGTAATTACCGAATAAATACATAATTATTATATTTTTCAGGGAAATTATTATAATATTAAATATATTTATACCTAAAATATTTAAAATCTCTTTGAAATTACTAAAATGACCAAAATGTCTGTGGACCCATTTAATGATTCACAGAATGTATATAGTGACCCATTCCGTGAGTCACTATATAGGTCCACGAAAATTTTGGTCATTTTGATAATTTAGATGAAATTTTAAATAGTTTAGATATTTATTTTTGCAAAACCAATATTATAATAATTGTCCCTATTTTTCAACTAAATAATAATTTTACTCTTATTTAATTTCTTTTCCTCTGTATCTTTTACATTGTGTTTTGAAGTCATATTGAAGATAAAAGAATTTTCATAGAAAAGAAGTAATTTTTATTTCAAACTCTCGTCACTAATTAATATTGGAAAGAAATAGAAAGAAAAAAATGAAAACAGTTAAAAATATTTTTAAAATTACATATTTATTAATTTGTTACATTCCATTATGAAGTAAAAAAGAATTTATTCGTGAAATTGACATTTTTCTTTTTCATTCCTCTGCTAAGAACATAAATCTTTTTTTTGTTTTTTCTTTCCCTTTTTATTTTCATTCGCTCTTAATATCATAAATTCGAATATAAAAACTCTTTTATTTTCTTCTTAAATTCGCAAACATAACGTTAAATATTTATTTATTAATTAATAGTATACAAATAAAAATAAAAATAAAAAATAAATACAAACCTTTATTTTTAAAAATTAAGATAGAAGATACATATTTTTTTTCTATGTTTTTAATAATTAATCAACAAAAATACCACCCATAATAGATTTTCCAAGAAAAGGTTCGTAAGTAAAAGTTTTTTTTTTAGTAGCGTCTCCAACAACTTTGCACACTTGAAATTTTTCCAAATTAGAGTATTTTTAATAGATTCTCTAAACTAAATAAATAAAACTCAAAATCTCTCAAAAGATTATATTTATCTCTAAATTACCTATTTTAGAAAAACCTATATTGATTATGATACTAAACTATTTTATTCATTTATTAAAATAATTTTTTTTCTAAGTATTTGTTTTAGAAAAAATTATTGGTGACCAAACTTTGTAAATTTGGAGAATTTTTTTTCTCCTAATTGTACCATTTTGAAGATAATTTTATAGAAGTGTTTGGAGCAAATTTTTAGTTCAAAATTCATATTTTCTAGTTTTAGATAACTTGTTGGAGATGTTTTTAAAAACTCTCCAAAACTTGATGGTGAAAGATAAAAATGATTATTATATTCAATCACACTAATAAGATTAAAGTTTATCATTATATATTAAATTTCTTTAAAAAGTATTAAAATGATAATTTAGAAAATATCATATTAATATAATTAGGGTCACCTTACGTCCTTGAACCGATAACCATCTTTCGGCTAACCTAGCCTCCTCCGTCTTGAATGTAGGGGCTGTTCTTATTTTACCAGAGGGTTTTGAATTAGCCCCTTCCGAAAAAATTAAAAATTAAAAATCTACTGAATGGAATATAATTTTTTAAATATTTTAACTTTTATTTCTTTATTTTAAAAAATATGTAATAAAAAAATTGTTAAAAATATTTTATATATTTAACCATTTTATTAAAAAAGCGTCTTTCTAATAAAAGATGATTGATTGTGAAAGTATCTCAAATAAATTTTCTATAATTTTTCAAAAATTAAGAATCAAAAGACAAAATTTTTAAAAAAAATTCATTTATCTGCAATAAATTCTTTATAATTTTTCTAAAATAATATCAAAATATTGGATCATCTATTCAAATATTATTTCTTATTTTAAATATTTATTTTCAAAAATTTTAAATTGACCATTTTATTTGATAATCATTTTTGGAATGAACTCACTCTTTTTTTAACTTTCTTCATTTTAAAAATAATTATAGTAAAGATATTAAAATAAAATAGTTACTCAAAATCTTTATTTTCTTTATTTTGAGAAAGTATTCGAAATGATCTAAATTGTTAACCCAATTTTTTTAATTGCATTGGACTTTGTATAAACTCTACAGGTTGGAAATAGCAGCTACTTTTTGAAAAAGAACCCTGCAATAAAAATCGTCATACGACATACGTCACTTCAAACTCTATTCATTAGAGCATCTTCGATGGATACCCATTAAAAACTTTTTATTCCTATTTAAATTAGTTATTAAAAAGAATTTTTTTTATGGAGAGTGTTAATAGGACCCTTAATATAGGGCGGGTGTGCACCAAATTTCATGTATTTTATAGGGGTGTGCACGGAATTTCATGCATTTTATAGAGGTGCGTATGGAATTTTCTTGCATTTTATGGGGGTCTGTACGAAATTTTTGGTACTATTTTAGGATATATATTCAAGCTCTTGACATGCATCTCATGGTACCTTTGCTCTAAAAAATCACTGAGTTGAATAAAATCACCATTGTGCTTATTTGGACTTATTTGTGTTTATTTGGGCATTTGGGACTGTTTGTAGCAGCTTATTGACTTTAATGAACTTATGGACTGTTTGTAGCAGCTGATTGGGCTTAATCTGCTATCATTAAGCTGCTACAAACAGTCCCTAAGCACAAATAAGCACTTTTTATTGTATAAAATCACCATTAAGCTCAATAAGTTGCTACAAACAGTCCCTAAGCACAAATAAGCAATTGTTTATTGTATAAAATCACCATTGTGCTTATTTAGGCTTATTTGTGCTTATCTGTGCTTATTTGGGCATTTGGGACTGTTTGTAGCAACTTATTGATAAAATCTTTTCTTTGGATGAAGAATTTGATTTAGAAAAAGTTTTCTTTTGAAAAGGAGAAATTTTTTTTGTAGCAGGGTACTCAGGAACATTAGATGACTTATGAGAGTACCTTGACTCATGAAGACTTAGAGAATTTAGAAGTCTTTGAATGGATTTGGGAGAAGAAGAAGAGTTTGGAAGAGTTGAAACTTTTGAACGCTCAGGAGAGGATTATTTAGCTTTTACAAAAACTCCAAACTTCTTGGCATTAGACTCTACTTTTAGCATATCTAACAAGCCTATTGAATTGACAGAAGTGGAATCCTCAGATGAGTAATGTAAAAGATCATCATCGTCATCGGAGAAGAAACCAGCAGTAAAGTCTTGACATTCAGATGATGGAAGTGAAGGGTCAGAGGGTTGAGGATCATCTTTTCCATATCCAAGTCTAGACTTGTCATTACAAGAGATTTGATCTAGAAGAATCTTTTCAAGATTTTTTGAAGATTTAGTCCATTTAGAGAGAACCTCTTGTTCCTTTTCAAGAGTATTTGAGATCTTTGTTTTCTCTTTCAGAAATACTATCATTTAAATACCTTAGATTTTCTAGATCAGCTTTCATTTTGACAAAGTCTTTGAGTTTAGAAAAGAAAGATAGAAGTTGATCATTTAAACATTTTATATGCATGTCAGCCTTTTTCTTTTGTTCCTTTAAGTTACAAAAGTGAATAGTTAAAGAATCAAAGACATCAACTTTTTGATCATCAGAGAGAAGGGTAAAGGGATGTACCTAGGGCTTGGTTCCCGAAGTTGATCCCTTAGTAGGGACGAGAGCAGTGTAGAGTGACTTTTCCATGTCTTCCAACTCATCAATTTTGGCCATAAGGCACTTTGTGACATATTCACTCTCACTTTCAGAAGTTTGCTCATCTTCCCAACAATGAGTCTCAGCAACTAAATTTTTTCCTTTACTTTGGTTCTTATACTTTTCCCTCTTATACTTAGCTTTGTATTTCTTATATTCAGAGATTTCTTTTGAGTTAGAGGATTCAGGAGTTTCCTTAGAAAAGCGGCTATTTCTCTCTTCAGACTTCCTAGAAGCTGATTTGGAGAAGTCATGGCCAGAAGAAGAAGAAAACTTCAGTTTAGAAAAAAACTTTGGATCTGCACTCAGAAGCAAAGTGACCCTTATTTCTACAACTGAAGCATTCTTCATTTACTTTGTCAGAAGAGGGTTTTTGAGAAAAATGTTTTGTTTGAAACTTAGAGCGGTTGGAAGAAAATCTTTTATTTTTAAGGTTTCCAGCAATCATTGCCATACTATCATACAGTATGTCAATGACAGATTCTTCTCCCTCATCATCAACAACACTATAGTAAGCATCTGATAGATGAGATGAATCTTCCTTAATTTCATTTTTAGATTCAGAAGAGGGGTAGGTGATTCTAGGAACACATGAAGAAGATTTAGAATCACCTATTAAAGCAACAGAAGAAGACTTAATGTCTTTTATTAGAGATTTTATTTTGGTTCTTGGTTTGTTCATAATGAAGAAGAGTCCCATAAAGAGCAATTAAATGCATGATTTCAAGATCCTTGGTTTGCTTAATGCAAGTGCATATGGTTTCCCAGAAGTCTGGAAGGCAGTCCATAAACTTGCACATAACCTCTTCATTATCATAAACTTTTCCTGGAACCTTGAGATCATTTAGAAGATAATTAAATCGATTAAAATAGACACAGAGGGATTCTTCTTTTCATTAGAGAATAGTTCATACTTTCTAACAAGATAAATCTTGTTGGATTTCTTAACTTCTTTAGTACCTTCATATAAGATACTCAAAGTGTCCCACATTTCTTTTGCAGTAGAAAGGTTTAGAAGAGAATGATATACTTCATCAGGAAGAGTATAAACAGGGTACTCCTAACCAGTACTGTTCTAATACAGGTTAGCCTCACTCATCCTTTCCAAACCATTGCCTGCGTCACGAGCATATGGTCCGGTTCACGCCATACGAGATGGCTAATATATATATCGATTATTCCCCCCACAATCATTTAAATGTTTTCTCCGTCCACTCATCGCGGAAACACCGCCATAATTTCCCGTGACCCAAAACAGTTTTGGTCAACCTCTTTCGCTTGTTAGTTTTCACAAAATACTAACAGTCAACATCATATAATCTCATTTATATGAAATAAATCACGTGTGACGGAAAAACACGTATTTTACAAAAGCTTTGTAAAAGCTTTCTCATCTCATCAAATAACACATATTTTTACGTGGAAAGTATTTAGTAACAACTTCTCAAATAAAATCTATATGTGTTATTTTTCCCAACAACTCATATAACGATAATAATCCAATTATATCAATTAGGCATATTATCGAAATAAAAACCTTTCTCAATAACATATGCATTTCAGTTTATAAAACTCATTTATAAAAACTCACCTCGGTCCCAAATAGACAGGTAAACTTCTAGCGGGTATCAAACTCGAATATGGCACACATAATCTGAACCATATAATTACGGGTTATAAACCAAACAGATAAACCCAACTTTATCGTAATATATATGTACGCCATATATATAAAATAAAAGAACCAAACCTTAAACAAATCCATAGCTTCTCTTTCTTTTCTTGTTCGACCGAATTCACAATAACCAAAATACTCTCTCAAAAACTTTCAAGTAAATACCATTCTTATGGATTCTTTCTAAATACCAAGCAACCGAAAACATATCTACATATATGGAAATGCTATGGCGGTGAAACAAATTCCCATATAATTCCTTATGCATGCACATGCATTATTGATTCCACTTGGAGAGTTGAGAAGGGTACACGAGGTGGTGATCGCACCTTTCAAAACTTGGCAAAATAATTCTTTAATATTATTGGATAGGAGAAGAGGTGATCACGAGTTGGTCAAACCAACTTCCTAATCCAACCCTTTAACTTTAAAATACTATTTAAAATCAACCCTCAACTTTCTAATTAATAACGAACTCGGTTATTACAAAGCGTAAGATTTATGGGTAGCACTTCATCTCCTTTTATAGTGCCAATGCATGAGATGCATGAGGACAGTTGTCAAGGATGTATTAACTGGAAGTATATCTGATGGACAAAGGAAGATGTCACTTCCTTTGTACTAGGTTAATGGATGAACCATTCTTTGTAGCACACAATGTCAGATAACTTTATCTTTTTTTCTTCATGCTCTGTGAAGTCCTATCAAACCTTTTAGCTTAAAGACAAACATCCTTTTTAGGTGAGTAAAAAGAGAATGTCTGAATTTAAGTTTTGCTACCCAAGCTCTTGTTGCACACGTATCTTGCATTTATTGTGTTATAAGAACTTATATTTGAAAATTGCTAGGTGATATATGGAACCATGTATCACATCGGTTAGTGCCTTATAAGGTTGGAATTGATAAATGTACACATTGCTTGGATTGGTGATCCTCATTTTTCACTAAGTGTTGGCAAGTGTACATCCTTGTATTGGTGACTTGTTATCACAACCTTAACGAATGGCAACTACAATTTTCGGTGACCATATATAAAATCGGCGACCTCCATATACAATATCGGTGACCTCCATGTACAATATCGGTGACCTCATTTGTTAGGTCGGTGACCACATCTTGTATCGGTGACCCAATATAACATCGGTGACCCAATCCTCATCTTGATTTCGGCAAGTGGTCTGATTTTTAAAGTTAGTTGGTACATCAAAAATTCCACATTTTGATGTACAACCGTTGATTGGATAGTCTTTGATTTTCCAATACTTGAAGCATATTTCAGACCTTCTAAAGAACCTGTAAAAGATCAACCATATAAGAGAGAAGGTTCATCACCAAATCATCGGTGACCCAACAATGTTATTTTAGTCGACTAAAATCTTATTCGGTAAATTAAGTTAAAAGTGTTACTCTTAACGGTAAGCACTTACCGGGTAGGAATTAGGTAAACAGCCCCTTAGTGTGGATCACTAACAAAATTTGGAAAAAGAAGGAAACACGAACTTAATTCAAGTTTTATTCTTTTATCATGCACCTAACTTGACTAGGTTTTAAACTCTTTTAAAAAAACTGGATATTTCGTCGTTTCGCTTAAATAGGCATAGGGGCATTATTTTAACATTTTCGTACAGGGCATCAAAAACCCTAGGAACGGCCCTGTTAACAAATTATATTTGACAAAAACTAACTGATAATTCAAGTGAAAAATGACGTTTGCTTTGGTATTGTATATAGCTAAGGTGGTGATTTTTTTGGTAGAGGTTATCGAAGAAGTAGAAGGGTGAGGACTAATGACCTGTGTAGATGCGATGATGGAAAGAAGAGGATGGTTTTCTGGTGTTGGTGGCAACCGAAAAGGGTGGCCGGAACCCGGAAGTAGCAAATGGAAGGGATGGGTTCATTAAAAGTCAAAAACTTTGTTATAATATATAATAGAGTTAAATACAACTTTGGTCCCTATGGTTTACAAATTATAACGGATAAGGTCCCTCAATGATTTTTTTAACGAATAACGTCCCTGTGATTTACATTTTATAACACATAAGGTCCCTTCATCTAACTTTTTTGTTAAATATAACATTTTTAACATATTTTCTTTATTTTTCATTTTTCAAACCACATGGACCAAATCTGTAATTTACTTTAAACTATATACATATATTTATATTTTATGTATTGTATAATTATATTTTTATTTCATTAATTATATAAATTGTCTATTTTATTAATTATATAATTTTCATATTTTATAAATTATATTACATTTATATTTTATAAATTATTTTTATTTTGTATATTCATATAATATATTACATTTATATTTTATAAAATGTTAATAATTTAATAAAATATATGAAAGGTCCAATTTATGCTATAAACATTAAATCATGTCAATACACAAATTGCATGCATGAAATATTTAAATACATAAAATATATAAAAATATAAAATATAAATATAATTTTTTTAATAAAATATAGATGTAATATAATTTTAAATATACAAATAATCAGTAATTCATAGATATACATATATGAAGTGAATAGAGATGGTAACGAAGATTAGACGGTAGATTTTCAGGAGAATCATCTTGATGACATCGATATTGTACTTGTTTGAATTTAATTTTTATATTATATTTACTGTATATATTTATATCTATAGATTAATAATTTTTTTGTATATTTAAGATTATATTATATTATAGATCTCAGTTCATTTACAAACTAGATAAAGGATACAAACTCACAAACCAATATAAAAATAATTTTTTTCATTATTTTTTTCCATCAAATGCTATGATTTAAGATGTTTGTTTCACCTTATGAAAAAGTTACATGTGAAAAATGCATGTAAAACTTTTACATTATGAAACAAATATATGATAAACTTTTAACTTATGAAAATAAGTGCATGTGAAACTTTACATTATGAAACAAACATATGTGTAATAACATCTTAAATCATAACATATGATGAAAAAAAATTATTTTTACACTGCCTTGTACGAGTTTGTACTCTTCATCCAGTTTGTAAATGAACCAACATCTTATATTATATTTATATTTTATAGAGTTGGCTTTGTATTTGTATTTATATTTTATATTTGTATTTATTTTATTTATTTGAATCTTCCATATATGTATATAATTTGTATAATGAACTCATGTAGTGTTTTTAACATAAACTGAACATTCAATACATTTTATAAAATTATTTATATTTTATATATAAATATAAATACAACATAAATTTTATAAAAGATAAATATAATATATCATAAATATATAAAATATAAATATTTTTTAAATAAAATTATAAGGTGCCTATAAATATGTAGTATAATTTATAAAATAAGAAAATTATACAATTAACAAAATATGTAATTTATATAATTAATGAAATGCAAATATAATTATACAATACATAAAATATAAATACATGTATATAGTTTAGAGTAAATTACAGATTTGGTCCATATGGTTTGAAAAATGAAAAAATAAAGAAATTATGTTAAAAATGTTATATTTAACGGAAAAATTAGATGGAGGGACCTTACGTGTTATAAAATGAAAACCACAGGGACGTTATTCGTTATAAAAATCATTCAGGGACCTTATCCGTTATAATTTGTAAACCACAGGGACCAATTTGAATTTAACTCTATAATATAATGTAACTACATTATATATAAATATATATTAGGTTTTAATAGAAAATTAGGAAAATTGGTTGATGACAAAGCTCCACTTTATTTTAACGAACATTTTTAACGAAGTTAATGATAAAAGACCATTTTAAAACAAAATAAAAACTATCAAAGTTTAGGTCATATTTCAAATATTTCGATAAACCTCATGGACCAAAACTAGAGTCTACTTTAAAGTTTATTATATCATATTAATTTGACCACTATAATTCAAACTTTATTTAACAAAAAGCAGGAAATTAGTTATCATTATTCCTGATCTATAATTATCAAATCTAAAGGGATCATATCTTATTTGCTTATTTTATTTATTTTTTCACCAAGTTATCTTTTAACCTCTATATTTATTTCATTAGATCTATGTACTTTTATAATAAATTAGTTTAACATATTATAATCAATAATGGTGAAAAAATAATAATATATGTTTGTTGACATATTATCTTTCGTGAAATTAAAATGGTTATGTAGCGTTTTCAAAGGAATTTTTATAGATTGAAAACCAGATGATTTGTTAATTAAAATCAAAACAAATTAGGTAGTATTATTTTTATCTCAGATAACTAATTTTCTAAGTGATGCCTTTTTTAAATCTAACTTAACTAGAACCGAAACCTATTTGAAAACAAACGCCAAAAGCTCAAACAATTACAAGATTGTATATATCTCGACCCAAGAACCCAACACATAATTAATTAATCAGATGAAATAAAAAAATAAAAAAAGTGTAGATACATCATATATGGTAATATGTGTGTTTCTTTATAGATGAAAGAATGAAAGCCAAGAAAATGCATGAGTTTCAACTATTACTACTTACAAGACTCTAGATCTTGATCATAACAACTCTTTAACTCTTAAAAGTGGGTATTGGATTAGAAAAATTGATCAATTGAACCTATAAAAATGGATATCCTTGTCGTTAGCTGTAAAAAAAAAAGAATAAGCGACACTACAACTCTAAATAAAAAAACATCAATAAGAAAACTAGTAATTCTACCACTCTACAGTCATTGTACATATCTAGCTTCAATTGGAGGTGGATAGTAGTAGAGTTTCACATTTGTCATCAATTAAATTTAGATATTTTTTTATTCTGAATACACATTGTAACTCAACTCTTTAATTTGAAGAGTAATGTGATGATGATTTTACATATTTCGAATCATAATTGATCCAAACCCGTTAACTGTCAAGAATCAAAACATGTGAAGTTTTTTTAAAGTATATAATATTTGTATATGGCAAATGCAACTTGTGAAGTTGTGTAGAAAGAAATCGAAATATGTGTTGACAATCGGTTAGAAGAAATCGATATCTAGGTCAAAAAAGAAAAGAAGAGAACGATATCTTACCTGCGAATCTGAGGTGCATTGTGTGTCTGTGTTGGAAACGCACTATATGCCCCTAAGTGAGACAGAAACGTTATCAAGTACAAAACACATGTTATTTGGTCGAGTCGGATTCCATTTTTTATATTAACCTGTATATCCAACCCGTTATATATATGAGTCGACTAATCTCAGAACGACTACTCGTTTCGCGGGTAGCCCGGAGTCACTGCATTTGAACCTCCATAGCCACAAGGGGATTTTTAATCCTCAGATTCGAATTTGAGACCTCCTGGTACCTATGAACTTTGGAGCCCAAGCTTAAATTATTGATTGGCCCAAATACAACCCAATAACAACGTGCACTTTTGCTAAATTTTTGATCAACCATGCTTCAGGTTATTACCATTTACCTCATGTTGGGTTTTTATTTTTTTTAAATTTTTTTTCAGGTTGGATTGACTAGAGTAGTCGGATTTTTAAACACTCATACTTACAATAATGTTAATAAATTACAAGCAAAAAATATTATTTTGGTGACTACTTTTTTGTTCAACAAGCACTACGTTAATCAACTTTGCTTTTACTTTTGCTTGCTTTTTTAAAGTTCATTATTCATTTCATTTTATTGTACGGATATTTAAATATATATACTTATAATATATAGAAAATTTTAATTTTCGAACCTAAAGTTTAGTAAACAGTTTGAAAATGGGATCTACATTTTGATAAGTTTAGAAATCGTCCTTGTCATTTATATTTTGCTAGAAGTGTTCCTCGATCACTAACTTTGTTTAGAAAAAATCTGTTAGAAGAAAGGGAATTTATATCTTTTTATTGTTTTTGTTTTTTCATTTTTTTTATGTTTGTCTTTTTTGTCTTTCCTTGTTTCAAAGGATCGACTTGTTACTTTATATTTTCTTTTCTTAACCATGTAATAAAGAGAATCTCTCATGACGCCACCTTTCATCATCTTCATCATAACACCCCCCCTTTCAATGTTTTTATAATCAATTTGATCACTCGATCGTCATCTTCATCCTAAACCAACCTCTAATGCATATACATACGATCTGTCATTCACATCCATACAAATCCCAGGGATAAATGTTTTGTTGTATATATCCAGTAGAGTCGATGATGGTACTTGACCGAAGCCGGTCCCTTCCATGGCTTTACCACCTCTTCCACGACCAATGTCTACCATGATCACCCCTTCCATGGCTTCACCATTTGCATCACCAACTTGTTCTCCCTGCCCTCCCCTTCCTTCTTCCTCATGGATACCATCCCCACCAACCGACCACCATGAGCCACAACCTATAAGCGAACCATGCGTGTGAGTTTGAGTGACAATGTGCTTGTGTTTGCAATGAGTTGGATGTTTGGGACTAAGGGGTTGCTTGGCGGTTGCTGAATGGTTTGGTGCAGAATGATTAAGTGATTAGAATAATTAAGAGGCTCTTATGATATAGTGAAAAATGTAATATAAGTGTTTGATAATTGTTCATGATGTAATTAGAACTCTTAATGGTTAAGAGAGGTCCAGGATACAAAATGATCCAAAGGGTTTTAAAACCACTAATTACTAGAAAGTTGAGTATTTTCAACGGAAAATGTCGTTGAAAATTTTCTACGAATTTTAGAGAATTATTGACAGAACATAAAGTTTCTACGAATTTTCAACGAATTTCCGTTGAAAATCTTTCACAAACATCTATGCATTTTCAACCAAAAATATTTCAACGGAATGTCTCGTCAAAAAGTTTTTGGTTGAAAATGGATTTTGTGAGAGATTTTCAACGGAAATTCGTTGAAAATTCGTAGAAAAATTTATGTTTTGTCAATAATCTCTCTAAAATTCGTAGAAAACTTTCAACGACATTTTCTGTTGAAAATTTTCGTTGAAATTACTCAATTTTCTAGTAGTGACTAAGAGTCAGACTTATTTTTTGCCAAAAAGAATTCACTTCTTAACGATTAAGAGGATATCCCTTAATGGAACTGTTAAGAGGTAAACAAACAGCCCCTAAGGGTATTATATGTGGTGGTTGATCGGAGCAACGCATAGGTGGTGGTTGAAGATGGTGATATTTAGAGTTAGTCGGATATGTTGATTGTAAAAGGGACAAAAAGGATCGGGGTGGTTGACTGGACATGGTCCCCATACATATATTTATGTGTGTGTGTATATATATATATATAATTAGCAAGTAATATAGAAATATAATGTATAATTTTATTTTAAAAACAAAGATAATTAGGAAAATTAGTATAAAGACAAAACTCCCCTTTATTCTAATGAACATTATTAACAGAGTTAATAATCAAAGATCATTTTCAAAACAAAATAAAAACCACAAGGACTATATCTATATTTATTAAAGTTAAGGTCTCATTTTCAGACTTTTCACCAAACCTCATGGACCAAAAGTAGAGGTTACGACTTTACTCTTATAATATGTTTTCATCATATTCCCCCTCTTTATCAAGTGAATCGATGAGTGAGGGAGAGTACTGTGAGAGAATAATGACGACTACCCTAAAACTAAACCTCCGAGGATTCTCCATTGTCGACGGTGTACCGGAGAACTTGAAGCAAATGGACACCGACAAACTAACTCTCTCCGCCGGTAACATCTTCTCACAGTTTCTCTCCACCCTCGTAACCTTTTTCGAAAACCTAATCAGTTCTTTCAACGACGTTCTTCCGCCGCCGGAGACTCGTGATGAGCAGATCCGCCATTGGCTTCAGGTGGCCGGCCACTACCTCATAGCCGCCGTCGTCGTGATCTTGTTCATCGTCTGCTTCATCTGTTTTTTCTCATGCTTCATCTCTATTTTCAGCTGCTTGTTTACGTGCATCTCCTCCACCGTCGGATTCTTATTTCGGTGCATCTACTCCACCGTCGCATTCTTGTTTCGTGGCATCTCTTCCATTATCACCGGCTGCTTTTCCGGCATCGGCGTTATTTGGAAGTTTGTGATGCAGTGTTTGTGTTGCGGTGGTAGATCGTCGGTGACTATGATGAAAGCGCCTGGTATGGCTGGGGCGAAGATAGCTAGGGCTGTATTTGAGGCTAACACTCAAGCGTATTTTGCTGGCCTTCGTGCAGTTTCTAGGTAGATGGTCATCTGGTAACAGTAGTAGTATATATATATATATATATATATATATATGGATGATTTCATTTAACTAGATCTGGTGGATGTTGATCTAGTAACTTTTTTAATCTTGTATGTTTTTTTGTGTTCTTGTGTTAATGATGCTACGTCTCTTCGCTTTGATGTTTAGTTACTTGTTTTCATTTTCTTTTTTGTTATTGGAAATTACATTGAAATGTTTGAAACTTATATATCATCTAGCTAGTAATAATAATCTCATATGTTCGATGCAAATTGTATCAACTTTATCCCAGTATCGGTAGCCGAGAACTCGATCGAGGGTTGTTACATTGTCATGTACGTTGAACGAAGGAAAAGGTCTTTTGGCATGGCGGTATGTGAGATTTTGGCTTCATAGGAATAGGCTCGGATTTAGGGGCCATTTACCAAACGCTTACTAAGTCATATTATCTTACCAAGTCATATTAGCTTACCGGAGGAACATGACAAGTATCAAAAATCTTATCCGGTAAGAGCGAAGACAAAGAAATCAAGGACCAATAATCTTACCCGATAAGTGATGACGACAACTCTTACCACGATAAGTTGGAGATGCTCTAACCCAATAATTTATTTTGTTTATTGAAATTAATTTTTTCAAAATGGAGGAAAAGAAAAGTCAAAATCTCAGTATATATAGAGAGAGTATGATTGTGTGAGAAGAAGCGTTAAAGTAGAAAGTGTAAGAAGAGATCTGAACCCGTGATCATTTTTAATCTCATGTCCACCATGAATTGCGATTTAAAAGAGAATTGACCTTGAGCATCTCAGTGCACCTCATTAGTATAAATATTCAATTATGATTGATGCAAATGTGAAGATCTTTTCTCACAAGAACCCAAACCTATATATATATATATATATATATATATATATATATATATACAAGACGATAATCAAATAAAAACCACAAAAATGTTACAAACTCGTAAAAACCGATGTAAAAATGTTTTTTACATTATTTTTTTCCATCAAAATCTATAATTTAAGATATATGTGATAGTCTAATTTCACCTTTTGAAATAATTACATGTGAAACTTTTTTTTGATTCACTGTGTGAAATGAAAAACATGCATAAAAATATTCATATGGTAATACAAATAAAAGTGAAAATTGCACATTATTAAACAAATATATGTGAAATAATAACTTAAACCCTAACATTTTATAAAAATAAATCTGGAAAAATATACTCTTTCATCCCAAAATAAGTGTCTACAATTGAAATGTAACACAGTTTTAGGCATTCATAATTATTACATTTTTTGGTTAATCAAATGACATATTTACCCTTATTTAATTTATCTCTGTTCACAACTCTTAAATATTTATGTACTAATTAAGGGTAAATTTGAGAATTTGGTTATTTACTTTTGAAAGTGGATACTTATTTTGGAACAAATATAAATAGAAATGTGGACACTTAATTTAGGACGGAGGGAGTATATTTTTATATCAGTTTTTACGACTTTGTAACGTTTTTGTAGTTTTTATGTGAACGTGCAGGATCGTGTGAGAAAGAGAGTTAAGAAAAGAACCGTAAGAAGGGATATGGACCCTTGATCTCATTTAATTCAAACCCATCCATGAACTACACTTGCTACATAGATTGATCCAGTGCATCTTGGCGCATCTCATCCTAATTTACATTCAAAGGTGGAGATTTCTTCTTACGATTCTCACCTTAACTCTCCTCACTGAAACTCAACCCTCTCTCTCTCTCTCTCTATATATATATATATATAAAGAGAGAGAGAGAGAGAGAGAGAGAAAGAGAGGAAAGTTCAAATGAAAACTGATTTTTCATTGTGAACGTGTGGACAAAGGGAAGCGCTACACGTGCAATGTCTCATTCAGTATGAATAACGAATGTGAAGTTCATACACTATTCATAATGAATGATACAACATTCAATATGAATAACACATGACCATTATTTATTCAAGATGAATAACCCTTGGGCACGTAAGACACATGTTGTGTTTTCCTTTGTCCTCACGTGTCATACCAACCTTAGCAATTATTTATAACTTACAATCCGCTACAATGATTTTTTAAGAGTGCTTAAAACCCCGACCAATCCGACCAACCCGATCAACCCAACCCAACCCAACCAACCGTGAAATAACTTAACTCGAAGCAACCCATTGTCTAATCGAGTTGTAAAATTTTCAAATCGTGATATTGGGTTCACTAGAAAATAAATGACTTTCATCCACAAAAATCACCTAGGAAAATTTATGTGAGTGATTACCCATGGATCACCCAAAAAATATCAGTGACTCGGTAAAATCCGATGTTTTTCCAGAAAATACCAATAGATCACCCGGAGAATCCCTGGGTAATTTGTCACTAATTTGAATTGCCCACCAACAATTTAGCCACCAAGTTTTGTGACGAATCACCCTTTAGCGACAGATTTCTCAGGGAAAAGTTCGTAGGCAAAATTCTTTCATTTAGTAGTTGGTTACTTTTATTTCTTGAATTTAATATGATTGTTGAGTCTCTATTAATATGTACATTAAACAATTAACCGTCACACACCTTTTTCATATACATATATTTTCATTCTATTCTCGATATCTATATAACTACTTTGTATATATGTTCAATAACTATGAACCTTTATACATGAATTTTCATTTTATGCACTTTTTGTGGGTCCCATTGATTTTTTTAACATCAATATATATATTAAATGAAGTCAAAGAAAAAAGCAAAGATAATGAGGGGACTAGAATAGGGGTGTCAATTTTGTACCATGGCAAACCAACCAATTCTTATACCAACCGTACCTACTAATTTAATTGATACCAATTCGGTTGGTACCAACTTAATTGGTTGGTATTACTGTACCAACTATCTAAATTTGGTCAGTACGTAGTATTAGAAGTCGTGTACCACAGTAATACCATATACCATACCGACTTATTTTTTTAGCTATTTATTAATTAAAATTTAGTACAATACAACATGTTTTGATTTAAATTTAAAATGTTCCAGAGTTTTGCTAAATTATAATATGGATAAATAGATAGAACTTGATTGAATTCGTTCGTCCAATTCTAACAACCTTAATAACTCGTCCACACTTCTATTGTTCGTCATCGCTTCTCAATGGTCGTTTGTATTAGATTATTAACGATTGGTTGCATTATAAAACTGTTTGAATGCTTGTATATGTAGTGATAAGTGATACGACACATATCAACACATTATTTGGATATTCGATGGTTTTGGTGCATCTAAATCTAGTTGGTAAATATATTAATATAAATAAATTTGTAAATTCAACTTTTAGTTGGTACAAAACCATACCAGCATGTACCAACTGAAAAAAGTTGATGCCAAGTATAGTTGGTTGGTACATGGTATTAAATTTTGTGTACCATTGTCCATTATAATTGGTTGATACACGATATTCAAAAAAAATTCAAATTAAAAAATATATTTTTAACATATATAGGACCGGTTTGGGTCATGCCCGAAACCGGGACCGATTACAACCTAAGCTTAAGCGGGTCTTACCTTCACGAGCAACATCAAGACCGGTTACAATAAATAATGTTTGAAACTGGGACCGATTTAAACCCGATTCGAAACCAATTTTTTTCCACCTCTACCTCCACTAAATTTTTTTTAAATTTATTTTTTTGTATATATAAACTAATTTGCAAGTTTATATATAGTATTCATAAATTTAAAAGAATAATGAAGTAAGTTAAATGGGTCGAGGATCACGTATCAAAATATTAAACTAATATATAACAATCAATATTGCATTTGATATGAATCCACCATTCCACCTTATCATTGATTGTTCTTTTAATCTATATCAATCTTATATCAAACTTTGTACCTTGCTCAAAACAATAAAAGAAATATGTGAGACTATCGATTATATTCATGAGCATTGTTTTTTCATAATATATAAATTATCGCTACGTATATTCTCATAACATATTTATTCACCAAACAAATGTCGTGTTCTTAATTACTTTCGTATACCTGCAAGATATTTTTGTAATTTGATTACATTTGTTGTAATGTACTTGTTTGTAATTTTAGCCAAGAACCTTATTGAAACCCCTTTCCCGACTTGTAATTGCACGAATTGAAATATTAATAGTCAGTATTGCGACCACTCGGTTGAAGACAAATTTGATTGATTTGTTTAAGTTTTTTTCAATCTTTCCTTGAAACAATTTATTCCTAGTTTGGTTTCACTGTAAATAATTATAAAAAAAAGGTTTTATTAATAATATGTACTTGAAAAATATTATATCGATCCTAATTTCTTTTACATACATAGTTTGATTTTAATTTAAATTAAAAATAAAAACTGAAATCATCTATGTATCTTAATGATGATAATATTACATATTGATTCTTCTATTTATCTTTATATATTGTTTTTATGGGGTTTTTTATACATATTACAGTATTACTATATTAATTTTAATTTTATGCATAATCTGTAGTAATTTTTTAATTTTATGTACTAATTTTTACTATTATATATATATATAATATTGATTTACTTTAATTATTTTTCTAAGTAACATTGAATATAATTAGTATTTTATATGTTAATGTGAGGGTTAATAATATATATATTTAATTATATATTGATTATATAGAATATTATGTGTATATTTAATTTCTTTTATATATATGTATATTAATTTTAATAAGATTTTAAATAATTAGTTATTTGTTTTAATTTTGTATGATGATTCTAATTTTACATATTTAATTTTACTTGAAATAGTATATATATATATATATATGGTGAGATATTTAGTATTTTAAATAATATATAAAGAATGATATGCAAATAATGATAATTGATAAGGGTCATTTAATTATATTAATGATAAGTAATGTTGTATTCAATTAGGGAAAGTCTGAAAAAACCCAACGAACTATGTGATTTTGAATGATTAAGTCCTTAAACTATTTTTTTGAATGAAAAAACCCTTAAACTTTCTGAAACCGGTTAAATACATCATTTTAACCTGTAAAAACAGGTAAATGTTATAAAAATTTGGAAAAAGTCTAAAAAAATCAAACAAACTATCTGATTTTGAATGATTAAGTCCTTGATTTTTTTATCGAATAAATCCCGAATTTTTTCCTAAATCTTTTTACCAAATTAATTTTTGAACTTTTTTTTAACAAATAATCTCATGCTTTTTTTGAAAACTAAAATCATGAACTTAATTTTGAACAAATAAATGCGGATTTTTTTTTGAACAAAATCACAAATATATATATATATATATATATAATTTTTCTTGCCGACAAACAAATTACAATAAATCAATTAAATATAGATGAATTATATCATTTTCAATACTAATTACAAAGCATAAATCAAATTCATTAACTTAATTTTTTTATGTATAAGTATTTAATTTTTATGTATCTATTTATGTTCTATACATGACTTTTATACGTTTCATAATTAGTAATGGAAATGGTATAATTTTTCTTTATTTAATTAATTCATTGTACTTTGTTGTCGGTAAGAGAAATTATATATTTTTTGTTTATAATTTTGTTCAAAAAATGTTTCGGATTAATTTGATCAAAATTAAGTTCATGATTTTATTTTTTCAAAAAAAAGTTTGAAATTTATTTGTTTAAAGAAAGTTAAAAAGTTAATTTGGTAAAAAGATTTAGATTTTTTTCTTGGAATTTATTCATTAAAAAAAATCAAGGACTTAATCATTCAAAATCAGATACTTCGTTGGATTTATTTAGACTTTTTCCAAATTGTTATCACATTAACGTGTTATTACAGGTTACAAGGAAGTATTTAACCGGTTTCAGAAAGTTTAAGAGTTTTTTCATTCAAAAAAATAGTTTAAGGACTTAATCATTCAAAATCATATAGTTCGTTGGGTTTTTTTAGACTTTTCCCATTAAATTATCATAAGTATTTTATTTATGTATATTTATTGCAAATAAGTTTTTTTAGGTGTAAACTAAAAGTTACTAAATTGACGTGTTAATTGTCATCTTCGTTTTGTTTATTTATATTAATTATAATCAGTTTATTATTATATTCGATTTTTTTACAGAAATAAATATACATGCTATCATATTTATATACATGTTATTATATTCAAGTGTTGTATGTATAAAAAATTATTTGTTTAATAATATTATAAATGATTAGTAAAACTAAAAACTTAAGAAAAATATATAAAATGGAAATAAAAAATAACTTTAAAATTCATCAAAAATCTAGAAGAATGTATACCCGGGTTCGTTTTTCTGAAGTAAACCTGGAAAAAAATAACCATTTATAAATGAATTGTTGAGGTAATATCATAGATTGTAATAATTTCAAGATTCGGTTATCAAACTGATGTTGTCATCCAAAATCATTGTCAATTAGAAATTATTGGTTCATAGGAAAAAAATTAGGAAAAATATAGAAGATAAAAAAAAATTAGAATCTCAACAAAAGTTAAAAAAAAATAATACATGAATTACTATTCTCAAAGTAAACTTCAAAAACAATTTTGTTGAAGAATAACGGTTTGTGAAATGAATGACACATAAATGATGGAGATAGATGAAATACGATGAAATCAAATAACCTACAAAACTGAAATTAATATATTAAAATAGTGTCTGAATGACTTCTTAAAACTTAAAGAAGTAAGGGATGAAAGAATACCTCTCATGTTCACAAAACTTTACAATGACATCACCAAGGAGAGATGAAACATATAACAAACTTTAGTAACATAAAAGAAACACATGCAAAATTAAAGATAAACGGAAAAAGCAATAGTTCCATGATCATGAAAATCAAATATTTAAGGTATCAATTTGTTGAAAAAAATTTATAAAAATAAAGTATAATTAACATCAACAATTATTCGAACACATACAATTAGTACATATCATTCGTACATAACATACATAAATTGAGAAGGAAACCTTACTTGAAATTCGTAAATGATAAGAGGTTAGTAGTCAAATGAAATTCGTAAGTGATAAAAAGCTTGTAGTAATAATATATACTAAGCATATGGAAATCTTACTTGAGATTGTTTGATATCCAAATAAATTGTGTTATGTTTCTTGAACTCAAACCTTTAAGAGAAAACACAAGCAAATCAAACAAAACATGAAACATAAATCAATAGGTTGATTTGAGAGAACCAAAAGACATGGTGTATACGATGATATCAATTTGTTGAAAAAAAATCATAAAAATAAAGTATAATTAACATCAACATTTATTCGAACACATTACACGATATACAATTAGTGCATATCATACGTACATAACATACATACATTGAGAAGGAAATCTTACTTGAAATTCGTAGATGATAAGAGGTTACTAGTCAAATGAAATTCGTAGGTGATAAGAAGCTTGTAGTAACAATATATATTAAGGATGTGGAAATCTTACTTGAGATTGCTTGAAATCCAAATAAATTGTGTTGTATTTTTTGAACTCAAACCTTCAAGAGAAAACACAATCAAATCAAACAAAACACGAAACGGAAATCAATAGATTGATTTGAGAGAACTAAAAGACATGGCGTATACGATTCCTTGGAGTCGAGATAAGGGATGGTGAAGCAAAGTCTTGAACTCAAAATACATTCAAATAAAGTAAAATATTATTGGGAAAATGAAACGGTTGAGAAATGAAATGGAGTTGGGGAAAACGAAAAGGTTGGTGTTAAGCAATCATAAATAAATAATCAATATTTATAGGAAATTAACATGGGAAATTAAAAAAAAGGTTAAAAAGAGAATGAATAAGATAATAGATAATTGAGTTTCTTGATTATAGAAGAGGCCAAGTCATCTACGAACAGAGAAGAAGAAATGAACGATTAAGAAAGATTATTATGCTTAAAAAATCTTACCTTATTTCATGACGGATTAATATGTCACTTTGTCCACACATAAAAATGATTCATATGCCTACATAATTCCAACCTTAGTTGGAATGTCTTCGACTAAAAGACAAAATACTAAACTTACAAAAGCAAAAACTCATACCATGATTTGTCTCGTTGAATGACACCTTAAATCAACAAAAATGCAAATTGTCTCCACAAAATTATAACCGAATAGAGAGGAAGAATTGAGAGATTAAGATTGAGATTATAAAGATGTACCATGAGAATAAGATGAACAAATATAAATGATTAGAGAGGAATACAGAGAATTAAAAGAGCAATTATTAAAGAGAAGATGAGTAGGTTGTAACTTAATGAAAGTTTTTCAATGTGAATCTTGAAAAAAGGAGAAAAAGAATAACACATTTTCTTGTTTTGAGAAGATGCCGCATCATTGCTTGTGGTTTCTTCTTTAATATATATATATATATATATATATATATATATATTAAAGGAAATCGCATATATTACGGGATAGACTAGATAGACTATATCTTATATCTTTTCCTTTTATCATGTTTATCCTTTTATTCTTGATGTTTATCCTTTCCTTTTATTTAGTCTCCTTGTTAGGATGGTAACGAATTCCTCCTGTATTTATTCTTTGGAAATCATTCAATGAGAATCACTGAGATTGAAAATTAGTACCTTTATGGTATCAGAGCAGGTTTCATAAGAAAACCAAAAACGCCCTCTCGGCAAAACTATGACCGGAGGCGAACCAAACAACACCCCCAAGAACAATGGCGACACCCCTAACCCTAACTCTCCCTACTACATCCACCCTTCCGATTACCCAAAGAAAATGCATGTCAATGAAGTTCTCACTGACAGCAACTATGGTGATTGGGTTCAGGAGATGAGAAACTTTCTCTTTGCAAAAAACAAGATGGGTTTCATTGATGGATCGATCAAGAAACCTGATGAAGGAACGTCAGACCATTCGATGTGAATGCGATGCGACGCGATGATGAAAGGCTGGCTCACTACCGCGATGGAGAAAGATATACGGATGAGTGTTAGGTATGCTAACACAGCAGCAGAAATCTGGATAGATCTCGAAGAAAGGTTCGGGAAGGAGAGCGCTCCCGAGAGCTTATGTGTTAAAGCAGTCGCTGACTCATACTCGGCAAGATGGGGCTTCCGTTTCAGCGTACTACACGAAACTCCGAGCATTATGGGACGAAATCCAATATGTTTCACCTCTGCCTCGGTGCACCTGCGGTGTCGGAAGAAAATTGACAGAGTCAAAGGACAAAGAGAGACTCTATGAGTTTCTAATGGGGCTGGACGATGTCTTCTCAACCGTCAAGACACAGATCTTGACAATAAAACCAACCCCGTCCTTAGGCATGGCCTACCATCTCGTAGCTGAAGACGAGCATCAAAGAAACATCTCGACAACAAAGAGACCCGTCGCTAAAACTGCAGCGTTTCAGATGAGTACTTTCAATCAACGGGAGAACAACACAGACTTTAACATGCAACAAAATAAGATGCCGCAAAGAGATACAAAGAGAAGTAACAATGAAGAACCGGAACATTGTACTTTTTGTGGAAAAGACGGCCATAATAAAGACGGATGCTTTAAGAAAATCGGGTATCCCGATTGGTGGCCAGGAAAGTCCAAGAAAGAAAAGAGCAGACCCAAGGCAGCGGCTTTTGTTGAAACAGAAGCAAGTCCGATCCCAGGCTTAACTACCGAACAATATATGAAGTTTATGAAGCACTTTTCGGGTGCATTCTCAGATTCGACACCACCAAACGTTAACATGGCTGGTAAGATGTTCTCAAATAACGATTGGATCATTGATACATGTGCTACCGAGCATATGGCCAGTGATAGTGATTTGTTTCAAAACAAAGAAGATACCCGACAAACGACACCAGTTACCATTCCGAATGGGGATTCAATCCATGTAAAAGGAATCGGAAGCTGCATATTGCCTAACGGAATGGAACTAATGAAAGTTTTACACATTCCAGACTTCAAATGCAATCTTTTGTCTGTTAGCCAACTAACGAAAACGTTTAACTGTGCAGTAACATTTTTTCCTGATTTTTGTGTAATGCAGGACTTACGATCGAGGAACCTGATTGGAACGGGTAATTGCAAGGGTGGTCTCTATCGGATGGACTCAGAAACCGATGGGAATAAAGCTATGTTGGCTAAGGTTGATATTGAAGTTTGGCACAAAAGGTTAGGACATGCATCGGAATCGAAGCTCAATAAGATTAGTTTTCTAGATAATTTTTCTCATTTATTTAAAGGAAAAGTATGTGATTCTTGTATGAAAGCTAAGCACACTAGATTGCCTTTTCCGGATAGTTCAATAAAATCTTCTGCTTGTTTTGATTTAATACATTGTGACATATGGGGTGGTTATCGCATTCCTTCGTTATCGGGTGCCAAGTACTTTTTGACCATCGTTGATGACTTTAGTAGAGCCATATGGGTCTACTTAATCAAACACAAGTCTGAAGCGAGTAACTGTCTAATAAATTTCTACAACATGGTCAAAACACAATTTGAAAGGGGTATTAAAAGAATAAGGAGTGATAACGGTGGAGAGTTTAGTTCCAACCTCATGGTTGATTTTTATGCAAAGCATGGGATACTTTTGGAAACCTCTTGTCCACACACCCCTCAACAAAATGGGGTCGTCGAAAGAAAACACCGACATCTTCTTGAAGTGGCACGAGCCTTGAGGTTTGAAGCTAATTTCCCAGCAAAATTTTGGGGAGAATGCGTCCTCACTGCCACTTATATCATAAATAGGTTGCCGTCAAAGGCCATTGAAAACAAAACTCCCTACGAGATCTTGTTCAAAGAAAAACCAAATTATGAACACATGAAAGTCCTTGGTTGCTTGGTCTATGCCAGGAACACTAACACAAAGGGGGACAAGTTCGAAGTGAGGGGGAGTCCTGGCGTTTTTGTTGGGTATCCACAGGGACAAAATGGCTATCGAATCTACGACATCAATGAAAACAAAATTATTGTTTCCAGAGATGTAAAATTTGTGGAGAACGTTTTTCCCTTTCATGTTGCCAAAGATAGTTGTTAAAACATTCAGATAGAAGATTTCGACTTCGTTGAGGATGAACAAGAAAATGCCTCCAAGTCCACTGTTGAACAAAAGGAGGGAGTTGAAAACGAAGTTCCCTCTCCATCAAGTGAGACAGGAGAGCAAGACATAAGAGAAAATGAGTCACCAGATGCGACAGGGACAAATGATGGAGAAGAGACTTTAGACTCGGGCCAACCTACCGATGTGCATAAAAGAAATCGATCTCAGCCTAAGCGATTTCAAGATTTTATTGTAAAGCTACCTCCATCGATAGACCACTCGCAACCCGCTTCTGATCAAGGTTCCTCGACGGTACACCCTCTCTCTCATTTTGTTTCCTATGATAAGTTTTCTAATTCACGTAAGGCTTTCTTATCGGCCATCAGTTCACATGATGAGCCCAAACACTTTCACCAGGCCATTCGTGACCCCAAGTGGAGAGATGCCATGCAAAAGGAAATAAAAGCCTTAGAAGAAAACGGGACTTGGACTCTGGAAACATTACCACCTGGAAAACGAGCAGTAGATTCCAAGTGGGTATACAAGATCAAATACAGGCCCAATGGAGAAGTTGAAAGATACAAAGCCCGTTTAGTAGCGAAGGGTTTTACTCAGATGGAGGGAGTAGACTTCCATGACACCTTTGCACCGGTAGCAAAACTTGTTACCGTAAGGAGCCTACTTGCTGTAGCCACTAAGAAAGACTGGATTATCCATCAACTTGACGTGAACAACGCATTTCTGCATGGCGACCTAGACGAAGAAGTTTACATGCGGATACCTCAAGGTTTCTTAAAGAAAGGTGATACAACGGTGTGTCGATTAAGAAAGTCATCTATGGGCTGCGTCAAGCCTCACGAAATTGGTACCAAAAGTTCACCGAGTCTCTCTTGGGTCAGGGTTTTAAACAGTCCAAAGCCGATCACTCGCTTTTTATTTACAAGAAAGGAAATGTATATGTTGCGGCTCTAATATACGTTGATGATGTGATTATTGTTGGGAACGACTTGACGAAAATACAAGCAACGAAGGCCTTCCTGGATAAGAAATTTAGCATTAAAGATCTAGGGCCATTAAAGTACTTTCTGGGAATCGAGGTTGCGAGAACTAGGGATGGGCTCGTCCTTAGTCAACGAAAATATACATTGGATATCTTGGAAGACAGTGTTCTTCAAGGTTGCAGGCCTAGTGCTTTTCCTATGGAACAAAACCTGCAACTTGACCAATGTAGTGATAGTTCCGGTGTCGATGCAAATCGATACAGACGCCTGATTGGACGGTTGCTCTATTTGCAGGTAACGAGACCAGACATAGCATATGCTGTAAATATGCTGAGTCAGTTCGTCTCAGACCCCCGACAAAAACACATGGATGCTGTCGTGAGAATTTTACGGTATCTCAAGACATCTCCAGGTCAAGGAATTTTTTTTCCAAAAGATGGTGATCTGAATTTGGTCACTTATTGCGATGCAGACTGGCTTGGTTGTGCTTATACCCGACGATCTAGGACGGGATATCTCATTCTTATGGGAGGAGCACCAATATCGTGGAAAACAAAGAAGCAATTCGAGTTTCACGATCATCCGCTGAAGCAGAATATCGAGCCATGGCAACCACGGTTAGCGAGATACTCTGGATACGCTGGCTTCTTAATGACCTTGAAGCACCTCAACATGGATCAACTCCACTTTATTGCGATAACCAAGCTGCTCGTCAGATAGCCAACAATCCTGTCTTCCACGAGCATACAAAACATGTGGAGATGGACTGTTACTTTGTTCGTGAACGTGTGGAGTCTCAAGAAATCCGTCCTGAACGTATAGACTTTGCATCTCAAGTTGCAGACATTTTCACGAAGGCTCTAGGCACGGAACGCTTTCATCATCTCCTTGGCAAGATGGGCATTCGTGACCTTCATGCTCCATCTTGAGGGGGAGTAAAGGAAATCGCATATATTACGGGATAGACTAGATAGACTATATCTTATATCTTTTCCTTTTATCTCTTCCTTTTATTCTTGATGTTTATCCTTTTATTCTTGATGTTTATCCTTTCCTTTTATTTAGTCTCCTTGTTAGGATGGTAACGAATTCCTCCTGTATTTATTCTTTGGAAATCATTCAATGAGAATCACTGAGATTGAAAATTAGTACCTTTATATATAGATAGATAGATATAGATTAGCGGTTGATGTGACCACTTAATATATCTTGAAGAAGTTTGATCTTGGAAGAATCGAAGAGTCTTGAAATGCATCACCTTCAAAGCTTACGGAATAAGTTACGTGTAAAGAATTCAAGAATTCTTTCTGACAACACATGGAGCAAAGTAAAAGATGAAGTTATCCAGTTGAAATCTCATGCAAAGCCTCCCTTGTCTGAATTTGGCAGCATTAATAATGGCAACCGATTAAGAGCTACTACTCGTTCTTCTACACCTAAACGTCGGTTCAAAATGAATACGGATGGTGCATGCCATCCAAACCATGGTGGACTTACAGCTAACGATGGTGTGATGCGAGGACCGAGTGGGTTCACAGGGGTTCTTGAAGATGATAATGGCAAATGGGTTAAAGGTTTTCGAGGGTTCATTGGTGTGACTGATTCTCTCACGGCTGAGTTGCATGGGATTCTTAAAGGGTTGGAGGTTTTGGATAAACATGGCTTCCGGGAATCAGTTTCTTGAAAACGACTGTCAGGCAGCTGTTGATTGGGTTAGTGGACAGGAGGACGATGAGCCTGGTAATAGTGGTATAATCGCCATCGGTGATTTCTGGGAGGTGATCAAGAAAAGCAGGCATTTGGTTCTCAAAAATAAAATTAGTGTACGTTGCTGTTGCAGAAATGACAACAAAGCTGCTCATAAGTTGGCGAATGTGGCTGTAAAAGAAGAAGAAGGATACATGGAGATGTTAGATCTTCCTGATGAGATAAAGCAGGTTGTTAATCATGAATCTTAGATCGTTCATTCTCCATCGTCTTTATGTTTTAAGTTTAATGTATCTGGCTTTTTGATGAAGTTGGTTGTTTTTGGTAGTCTAACTCTAAATGAACTTGCTTTGTGTAATTTCTCTTTTACACAATAGAAATCAAACATCTACATTTCGTATAACCATACGGATGAAATCACATGTCCTAATATCAGTTTCGTTCCTCTTCTACCCGTGAAATTAAGAGATGTCAAATTTTTATTTCATTAAATTCATATTTACATTTTCTATCTGATTATATGTATTCATATGTATTCATGTGATTTGGGAGTAAGAGCACCATTAATTATATTATTAAAATATTCAATATATTTAAAAACTTTTAAACTAACTTTTATATTATTGTTGGAAAAATGAGACTATGAATAAAATATTATTTCTTTTACTTAATAATCATTTTTGGGTAATCTTTAAATTTGGAGAAAAAAATATTCTCTCTCATGTTTTCTCTATTTTGGAGAAACTTTTAGAGATGCTGTTGAAGCACAAACTTAGTCCCAAATCTTCATTTTCCTCAATTTCTCTATTTTAGAGATCCTGTTGGAGATGCTCTAAATAACTGTTTACCTGTATTGACGTGATTTGTGGACTGAGGTGATGCGTGGGACCAACTTGCGTATAACTCGTTAACTTTGACTAATGAGAGCATCTTCAAGAAGAGTTATGTTCAAACGGAGAAAAGTAAGATTTTAACAACTTTTTTACTTTAATAAATATGCTATTATTTATGCTAAATAGAAAAAGGAGAAAAGAGAAAATAAAAATCTCTAAATTTAAATAAATATTTAAAACCCAGTTTTTGATAAAAGGAAATGATATTTTAATCATTCCACCAATAAGAGACGTTTAAATGAAATGTTTAGGGAAAAGAAATAATATTTTATTAATGTGTTGATTATTAATATGATCGGTACGATCGTGGATACATCAGCCCCCTGCTGACCCTTTGGAGTATATATTACTCTGAAAGTTGTAAGAGTCGAGGTGTTGGAAATAATTGGACTTTATCATTGTCTGTGATAAATATTAAAGAAGAACTGGACTTTATCATTGTCTGTGATAAATATTAAAGAATAAATGGCCTTTATTATTGTATGTGATGAATATTAAAGAATAATTTATTATACATTTATATTGATCAAGAGAATATTTTATATCAATTATAATTCAATTACATATATATCGGGTTAGGTTCAGGAGAAAACGCCAAAAAAAGAGAAAATTGAAGAACACCTTGAAAGCCCTTCATCTGGACGATATGCACAAATGCATATTAGTAATTTGTAACATACATTTGTGAATAGAAAAAAAAAACAGTTTCAATCGTTTGTATGCATTTGTACATACCGTCCGGATAGAGAGCTCCTAGAATGTTATTCAGGTTTTTTTAACGTTTTCTATAAACCTCCCTCCCTCTCTCTCTCTCTCTATATATATATATATATATATATATATAGAGGCGGGTTCATACGAGGACTATACCAATTTACGAGAATACGAGGACAATCCTCGGCCAATCATTTTGTACATGAAATTTTTCATGTACAAAATCATATATGATTTCATGTACAAAATCATATGTGATTTTGTAAGCATAAAAAATGACACGCACGATTTTTTTCGTGGGCAAGTCGTGGGAAAAGTCGCGGCTAATCATATATGATTTTGTACGTAAATCATATGTGATTTTGTACATGAAAAGTTTAATGTACAAAATGATTGGCTGAGAATTGTCCTCGCATTCTCGTAAATAGTTACCGTCCTCGCATGAACCTCTTTCTATATATATATATATATATATCCTAATATGAGTAGGATAATTCATTAAGTTAATTACTTGATTAACATTAAGGTAAATGTATATGTTCTATTATTTAAAATCAAACTTAAAGATAAACCTGGACTCCTTATGGAATGGGTCTCTAGTTTCCATGGCCTATAAAAAATGGAGATCAAATTCCTATTGCCTACATGAATCTGCGTCAGATTCAGCTCATCCCCATTCTGATGCAAACTGCATAGAGCTTTAGAACACTTTGATTCGTTCGTGAGGGTGTCTGTTTCCGCTTCAATGAACTTCGTTGTGTATAACTCAATTTCTCCATGTTAGATCTATAATCTATTAAACTATTTACGGTATTATGTTAAACTGTTTTCTGAGTATGTGTTTATGTTCCTATGTCTTCATTATTGTTATCATGTGCTTAAGTAAAATTCATATACTGGTAAATGCGGTAAGTATTCTATATAAGTTTTATACTATTTGTTAGAGTACAATATATAGTAATGATGCTTTTAATGTGGGTTGTCATTTTTGGATAGACACTTGGGTACCATTGCAATTCGATAACTATAATTGTTAAAAACAGGTATAGGAAATGTTCGATTTACAATGTTATGCTGTCGAAAATGATACAAATTACTAATTTCTTTTTGCTTTTGTAAAATGTAGGAGGTTTATGCATATGCCATGCAAGAATCGTATTGCTCTGAGCCCAAAACTCGTCCTACATGATGCACATGTGATAGGCGACTGAGTGCTGGAGGTCGAAAGTAGGGTCGTGTCTTCGGCTTCGAGACAACTCAGATCCCGTTTATGCTAAGAATGGTAAGTCTTCCAATTACATTACTGGTCTACTACTAGATTTATTCTATAATAATATGTCAGTTAGTTCTCATTGCCAACAAATTACTATCATGTGTGTCAAATACTTAATGCTTGTAGGTCCTTTAATTATAAGAAAAACCGAAAAATATGGATTAAGACCTAGGTGTACCGTGTACGGGGGATATGCAGAACCACTACAAAACAAATAACTTTTACCAATAAAAATCAACCATGGAAATTTTCGTCGCTAATTTACCGATAGATCACCCAGAAAATAACAATAGTTTGGTAAAAATATGAACGGATCAACTAGAGAATACAGGGGTAATCTGTGACTGATTTGAATTATTTAACACTCGATATAAGGAAGATATTTTAGCACAGTCTCATTTAAATTACGTTGTAATTATACTTACGGGTCAAATCGTTCTAAAAATGCGTCATTGGTTGTGTTCGCTAGAAGACGAATAATGGTCAAAATCCCCCCCGGAGACGATCATTACATGTTGGGGGCAATTTCAGTTAAAAATTCTCAAAATCAGACATGTTTGTGTTAAAAATGGAAGACGTGGAGCTATGTCGTACGATAGCCCCCCCAATATGTACGAACGCCCTCCGAGGGAGATTGTATTGGTTATTTTATAAAAAAAATGCTGAAACATGATTATTTTGTTAACGTATATAGAATGATTTCCCAATAAATAGAGATAAATATTAAATGTTAAAATGCTTTTGAAAATGTTTTTGAATTAGAAAATGTTTTTTAAAAATAGATTTTCATCAATAGTGGAAACTACCATGAGAAAAACAATAAGCTTTAAGGCTAACCATTTTGAATGCTCGGTCGGAAAATTTTGAAAATCAAGATGAAAACAAAAATAGACATAAATAATTTAAATGAATGACTTTTTTTCTTTCTAAACATAAATCAGAAAATATGCAAAACAAAACATATCTAATATTTGATGTCATAGAAACTAATATCCTCCTTTGATAAGGTAGAGTGGTGGATACCTTTTATTAGTTTACATGTTGATTTGTACGTCATTTGATAACAAAATTGAGAGAAAATTACATTTTTCGTTCATGTTATTATATATTTACTACAAAATTTCGTTCATTTTTTAAAATAATTACAGTTTTAATCAATGTGGTTGTCATTTTCTTTCATTTTTGGTCTTTAAGTCACATTCTGTTAACTAGGTCTGTCAAATCCAGGTGTATTTTCCTCTTTTTAGTATTTTCTCTTATTTTAGTTTAAAAACTAAATAAATATATACATTTTTCAATTAAACCTAATATGAAAATGAAAACACCCACCGCCCACACATCCATCTCCGTCGACCTCTTTTACTCCTATCGACCTCCCTTTCTATACAAACCATCATCGACGATCTCCTATCATCCCGTTAGCTTCTCCTCTCCCCTAGACACCATCTTTGTTCTCTTATTCCCCTTCCGCTAGATTCCTCTCCCCCATACGCATCTCCTTCATATTTGAAAATGTGATACATAGAGGCGAAACCCAACTCATAATTCGTAACAACCATCAGATGGTGATGTACAGGGACGAAAACGTGATGCATAGTATTATGTTTTCGACAGTGAATCTTCATAAACGAAAACGTAATTCACAAGACGACCTAGTTTGATTTGTGATTTGTCCACTATGAATCTATGATGCATCATCTCCTTTATCTCGAGCCCTATCCCTAACAAAACGTTAAATATAGGTTTTCAATTGGGGGGGGGGGGGTAGTCTTTTATTATTTAGATTTAGGATTCTGAGCTGAAACCCCAAATGGCGGTGTTCGAACAAGAGGTGTCTCATTGTGAAGAAGATCCTGGCGAAACAGATCCGAGGATGGAGAAGGTGAGTTTTACAGGGGGTTCACAGGTTGGTGGTCGGAGAAGAAGAGAGCGAAGGGGTTCATTGTTTGGTCACCGGTGAAGAAAAGGTGGGATGAGGTTCACTGTTTTGTTTGTGGTGAAGAAGAGGGGAGGTGTGATTCACGATTTGGTAGCGGGAGTTTGAAGGTTTTGGTCGTCGGAGTTGAAGGTTTGGGGTTGTTTTGTCGGAGAGATGACCGGAGGTGTGATTGGCGATGAAGGAAGAATTGGGTGGAGGTGGGGTGGGGTTGAGGGTGAGGGTGAGGGTGAGGGTGAGGGTGAGGGTGAGGGTGAGGGTGAGGGTGAGGGAGGGTTGGGTGTGACCGTCAATTGCAGTTCCAGTGTTGAGTTTACTGATGGATTTATGGGGGTGATGGTTTAATGGGTGGGTTTCCAGATCTGTGTACACACACGTAACTGGGAGTTCAAAAATAAAATTTATGATAAATTACATATTTGGTCCCTCTGAAAAAATGATAAAATAAAGGAAAAGGATGAAAAAGATGAAAATATCCCATGAGTTAACATATATAGTTAACAAAAGTTAGACCAAGGGACCAAAAGTGAAGCAAAATGGCAACCACGTAAAATTGTAATTATTTTAAAAAAGAAACAAAAGCTGAAGTAAGTATACAATTACAGGGACGAAAATTGTAATTTACTCTAAATTTTATTATATCATATTAATAATTTGACCACTATAATTGAAACTTTATTTAACAAAAAGCAGGAAATTACTTGAGATTATTATTCCTGATCTATAATTATCAAATCTAAAGGGATTATATCTATTCTGCTTATTATATTATATTTTTTCACAAGCTTTAATTTCTTTTTACCTGTTTATTTATTTCATGAGATCTATGTAATTCGAACAAAACTTATATTAAATTTGTTTCACACATAATAAATCAACAATGGTGCAAAAAAAAGAGTATATGCTTGTTGACATATTATCTTTGGACACTTTAAAACGATTATGTAATCTAAGGGATTATGTATGGTGATTGATTAAGCGTTTTTTAAAGTGCTTTTTATAGCTTGAAAACCAAATGAGTTGTTAACTAAAATCAAAAAAAATTAAGTAGTATTTATACTTATCTCAATAACCAATTTTCTAGGTGATGTATTATTTTAAATCTTAACATAACTAGAACCGAAACATATTTGAAAACAAATGCCAAAAGCTCAAACAAATACAAGATCATACATATCTCGACCCAAGAACCCGACCACATAATTAAACATCCATGAGTTTCAACGATTACTAGTTACAAGACTCTAGATCTTGATCATAACGACTCTTTAACTCATAATCCTGAGGACATTTTTCAAGATCCAAATACTTTTCGCGTTTGTCTACAGCCATATTGGCCAACCTATCCGCACATCGGTTGGCACTTCTCGGTTTATACTCGATACTTATATTGTATTTGCGAGCCAATCGCCTACTTTCCTCGATGATCGAGCGTTTATCTATATATTCCGCCGGTTTATTGAGCAATACGAACGCTCCATGATGATCGGTTTCAAGAATGGATCCGTTGTATTCCGGTTTATCCAAAAGCTTTAAGCCGATATAAATTCCATAGATTTCAGCTGTGAAAAGATCAGTCAAACTTATGAACCCTAAAAACCCTCGAACCCATTCGCCACGATGGTTTCGAAGGATTCCCGCATAACCACTCGGTCCTCGTTCAACACCATCAGATTGTTTGGTTCCATTACATTTACCATCTGTATTCATTTTGAACCGACCTACAGGAGGAGGAGACCAGATAGTGGTTGCTGGTTCTTTAGATTCGTATTGTATGGATTCATAAATATGTAAATTGGGGAAGGAAGATTCGGTTTCATGAGCTTTGATCTTCATGGCGTCATCTTTTTCTTTGCTTTCTGAGTTTGAAATCATTCTGGAAATGCCCCACGCAGCCATAGCTGTGCCGGCAGCAGCTAGTGCAACGGCGGTTGCAGCTCCCATGGAAGCACCACCACCACCACCACCACCACCACCAGAGCTACTATTTTCCGGCGGGCTCTGCTGCTGCTCCTCCTCTTCAGTCTGATTTGATCTTCCGGTGCTTTCAGTGCTTCCCATGGTGGTTTAATTGTTTACTTTTTAGAGGTGCAATGCAAGTAATGAATGATGGTGAATAATGTAGAATTAATCCTTAATTATGTAGATGGATGAAAAGTGGTTATTGGAATACAAAATTGAACCTATGGATTACCTTCTCGCTTGCTGTAAAAGAAAAAGAAAAAAGAAAAAAGAAAAAAGAAAAAGAAAAGTAAAAGCAACACTACTGACTACACCATTAAATTAAAAGAAAAACAGTAAAAGAAAGCTAGATTTATACCATTTTGGCTTAGGGAAATTGCTTTAATTTCAGTCTACATTAAAATATATTTTTTAAATAACGTAATATAAAATAGTTAATGTCACAGTTAATTTAAAAAACGTTCTAAAGATTTGTTAAAATATATAAAAACGTCTTATTGTTGTAGGATAAATGTGTCATCGTCTAATGGATATGACGATATAGATAGAGATAAACATATTAGAAATAGGTTAGAACTATTATCTCTTGTATTTATCTACTTGTATCTCATCCCTATTTAAAGGGCTTATAATTAATGAGAATAACAGATATCTTCTCTCTCTCTCTCTCTCTCTTTCTTGTTGTTCTATTTTTCTTCTTCCTTCAACACGTTATCAGCACGTAAGCTCGGAACTGTCTCGCTATGAAACGACTTGCCTCATACAAGTATGTATATTCATATCCTCATCTTTATGAAGTCTTAATGTATTTCTTGTTTATCGTATGAAGGCTATATTGATTGCATGTGGATATGTATTTTGTGCTAATTTTGCTATCTTCATTGCATCGATTCTATAACAGATTCCCCTATGTTTTTATCCATTTTTTATGACCATTGCGTAAATCCATTGATTTTTTCTCCATCCAGTTTAACGTATGTTCCTATCAAGAGTTCTGTCATTTATTTGTTTGCTCATAATATTTTTTCTTCCTGCGTATTAACAATCGAAAAGAATGATTCTTTTGATTGATTCATTGACGCCTAAAACTCGTTTTTGGGAACTACTATTATAATAGACCTAAACATCAAAACTTTCAAAAATATATTTCGTAGATCCATTATACAAAAATAGAGAACCCTGAAATCGAATATGAATAATACTGTTTCGATACCTCGAATTAGAAACCATTAAATTTATAAAAGAAAATTGAAGTTTATAAAAATAGAAATCGAAACCTTCTAAGCAAATCAGTATATCAAGCCTTTAAACCTACCTTTTCTTTCCTTGTGTTTCTTCACCCCTCGACCATGGCTTGTGTTTTATTTTATAAATTTCGGCCCAACAGTCATAGAATGCGATGAGTATTCATGTACTGTTTTTTTTTTGTTTCGTTGTGTTCATCCAAGAACATTTGAGGGAAAGAGATGAAAAAAAGTAGAAAGAAACACTTAGGATTAGGATAAGGATCCACCTTGTTTCTTTTTAAACAAAATTGCAAAATTAACAACCCGATCCTTGGACTTTAGATATCAACTGTTTATACCCCTATTTTATTTAAATGATTTTAATCCATTTAAGTACGGTTGTTTATTCAATTATATCAACCTCTTGATTCATACTTTGTTATTTTAATTTTATATTTATTGGTTGATTTTTCTTTTGGGTATGTGTATCTTTAAGATTGTTGCCGATATAAAATATTTTTGTTGTTTATCCTTTTTTTTAAATGTTATTCAATAATTTATTTATTTTTACGTCAATGAATATATTTGGCAACTATATCTAGAATTATTGATTGATGATTATAATGAGAATATTTGAGTATTTAAATTGTATTTTAATATTTATCTTAATTATAAGTTGTTATTTATAATTTTTATCATACAATAATTTTTGAAAGTTACACTTTTAACTCCTATAACGTTTGGTCTTTCAACACCAAAAAAAATATATATATAAAAATGTTCAAATGTGTATTTTAATTATAAGTTAATACTTATAATTCTTATAATAACTTTTGGAAGTCACACTTCCAACCCCCAAATATTTGGTCTCTTACCAAAAGGTCCAAAATACCATTAAGATGTTAAAAATAAAAATTCAATTTTATGTTAAAACCAATATGTATTTTGCTCAATGGCAAAATCTCTCAAAATATTAATGTTATTCATGTATTTCATGAAACGAAATAATTGCATAACACTGAAAGATTTTGTCAAACGGGTGTAAATAACCCTAAGATTGAAGGGACTTAAGTAATCCACGTGATTCCCCTCCTACCTGGAAATCCAAAAGTGTCTTTGCGATCTACTTTCGAATATTGAAATATTGATGACGTATTATCAACAAAAAAAAATTAAAAATATAAAAATCCAATAATATTATGATAATGAAATCTCATGCATAACATAATTATACAACATGATTTTGAAAAATCATATATTCTCCATTATTTACAACCACCTGGATTCGAAAGAACTTGACTACCATAAGATAGACAAATATGAAAACCCATCAAAACATATTGACCCTAAAAGTCAGCTGTTAAAATACAAGTAAATATCTTGAGATTTTTGAGACGATACATCAGTCACAACCTTCATATAGAATATCATTAACTAGAATCCCCTAAGAACAGTGGGACACCCTGAAAAGAAAAATCAGGAGTATCTAGTACCATGTACTTTCCAAACTAATCAAATAGTGGAATGAAACCCACTCGATTACAAGAAAATGACTGATTTCAACAAAGAAATGTTGTACTCAAAATACATCTCAATCTTCATGACAAGGAACTCATAGAAGATTTTCACCTTTCATATAGCAGTAATCATATTAATGAACCAATGTGAGCTAGAGTATAACCTTTAGACAAATTCATCAACCTACTGCAAGTGGTTGAGAGATATAACAAGGTTATTTCAGATCACTAAATATGTTGGGACAAAGAAAATTCTCATGGTCAATAATGAAAGTGTAGAGGTGGAACAACTCTAAAGGACAGTGAGTTAAAGACAATTCCACATAGGTGACATCTATAACCTCATGGACAAAACTATGGAAACGGTAAAGGTCATGACAAAAGTCGAAAAGGGTTTTACAATTTTTGGAGTAGAAACACAACTACTGCCTAAAAAGATAATGGACAATATAAGAAGAAAAATACAATAATAATTGCTCATAAAAAAAAAGAACAAGTTGAAATGAACTATATCAGATTAATTGAGCATAAGTTTATTTGAAATTTAAGTATTAAATTAATTTCATTTGCTGATGTTAAACCGAATATTAACCATTAAAGATGTAAAGAAATACATCCAAATTACAAATACGAAACTCTCAATATTCTCCGTTCTGTGTAGGAATGTATCGAGGAGAACTTGAGTGTTTTTGTGGGAAATCTCACACAATCTTAGAAGATAGACTAATATTTACTCCTCCAACCAAAATACTTAGACGATGAACTGTCATTTTCTTGTTAGTACAAGATTAATAGTCACTAAAGACTATATTAATGAGAACCTTGTTAAAATATTCATATTAATTGGAAATCGTATTATAAGAATGGAAATGGGTATATATGTACATCAACTCTAATGATATGAAAGAAACGTATATTAGAGAAATTAATGTGTCACACTAGTGGATTATCTAGGTCATCAAATCATATTATGTCACCAATAAAAAACTTTGGGACAATTACGCATATATATATATTTCGACATGACCTTGTGGGACACCATGGTCATAACATAATGATCTATGTATTGAAAAATACACAATGACACATTCTTTTTCGACTGAAAGGCAAAATGAGTTAATTAACTAATATAAAACTGTTCACTTCTGCAGCACAAGAAGTAACACTAACATCATAATAAGCCCTCTCGAATACCTAGACTTTTAAACCCTAATCCTTAGCCAAGAAAGGAATTAGACCATCCTAAAGCTAAGGACATAATACAAAAAAAATATTCCAATTCTTACAATGAATAACAAGGTAATTTTATGGACATAAACAACCAGAATGCGGGCCATCAAAGTATTTTATGGTTCTGGTTTCGACACAATGAACGCATGTTGCATTATTGTCCACATGAAATGCTGCACTCTAGCACTAGTTACACGCTCAAGGGCTCACCACCCTAATTATCTTCTCAAGTCTACATGACTTGGAATGCTAGATAATTTATATCATAAGGAATTGATAATTGTTGCATATATATTCGGATCAATATAGAGTTTCTTATACCCCATGTGTGTATATATATATATAATGGTCTCATAAAAGTTGTCATCAAAAGAATATAGATGGTATATCGGGCATTGGTTATGCGCACCAATTTACCCGCATTTGCATGGGGTTATACAAATATTACATGCAGCCTTACTCATTTGTTTTTAGACCCACTACTAGCCAACCAGTATCATGCGTACCAGTTGGTAACTGGACATAAGCCTGATATTTTACATTTACGCATGTTTGGTTGTGTAGTATATATGTGCCAATTGCGCCCCCACAGCGCACCCAAATGGTCTTTAAAAACGATTCAATATAAGTTGGATATGAATCCCCAACAATTTTCCGCTAATTAGAATCCTTGACGGGTGATCTCTTTATCGCTAGATTAGCGAGTTGTCACTTTGATGAGACAGTCTTCCCGTCGTTAGGGGGAGATAGGAAAAAGGATTTTCCATGGGAACGACCGGAAGTGTCATAGAATATTCTCATCATGTCTCAATTTGATCCCCAAACTTCACAAAGTAAAATTGAAGTCAAACGAATCAGACTCGATACCTGATACGTTTAATGTTATTCTAGAAGTGACAAGATCACATATACCAGCTGCAAATATATCCGTAAGGATAAAAGTCCCCAAACAAGGGCACAACGCCACTGGAAAGCGCGTTGCAATCACACATGGCGGAGGTGTGGTTGAGGTCGTGGCTCCCAAAAGGAAATGGGGGAAGCTACTTGGTTCGATAGATACTCATCTAAAGGAAAAGAAGAGTAAGGCACAACCATTTATCATCAATACATAAACCTCTAATGAGATTATCTCTGACTAAAACTATGTCTATGAATCATTACTGGAGGACGCTCCGAAGTTAATATTTGATTCCAGAGATCGAATAAATCTCAAATGAATTATGAAAGTGCATACGAGTCGATGGACATATCGTACATACTCATTGATGATATTCACATATATTGTTGCTCGTGAGATGATAGAGCACTATGACATCGAACCATGCTCAGTTGAAAAATGTCAACAAAGAGCAAATTGACCTAATAGAAGCAATCCAGGATAATTACATTTGACAAATACACGGGTATTTGGTCCGGTAGTGCTAACCCACCAAGTGTAAAGCCCGTAAGACATAGATAATTCATTTGTCATAAAAGCGTAATGAGAATAATTAAGTCATGATGTATAAGACTCTTCTTTGGCGCAAGGTTTCTCACGACGCCCTGGATTGATGACGAGAAGACTTGCTCTCTCGTGATGGACGTTATAACGTTCTGCTAATTAATTAGCCTAGTAATTTCCGAAGGATGAGAAATGCAGCTCATGAATGTGGTTACTACATATCTCTATGGGGATCTAGATTAAGAGATATATAAAAGTGTTTGATGACATTATATTAGTAGAAACCACAAAATGCGTTCTCCATGAAATTGAAACACTCATAGGCGGATATGGATGCCTGCCTAAGTGAATACTTCATTGGGAAGGGATATAAGAACGATGAACTGTGCCCATGCGTATTTATAAAGAAAACGAGTTCCAGATGTTCAATCATAACTCTATATATCGATGTAATGAACATAATAAATACTCTTGATGAAATAAGAGAAACTTTATTCTATTCAAAATCTGACTTTGAGATGAAAGATCTTGGGAAAACTTGGTTTTATGTAGGACACCGAGTTTGTGATATTAATTCACCGATCGCATATGTCTAGAAAATAATCAGGCGATTTAATATGGACAAAGCGCATCCGGCTAGCACTCCCATGATCGGTCGAAGAGTTGGATAAAAGGAAAGATCCATTTCGTCTGAAGGATGATGACGAAGAGGCTTTGGGAGCTGGAATTCCCTATTTGAGTGCAATAGGCGCATTATTGTACTTAGAACAATACACTTGACCGTATTTTGTATCTCTCAATGAACTCGTTAGCTAGATTTAGCTCAGCGCCAACGCAACATCATTAGAATGATATCAAATTAATCTTTTGGAACTATTGATGTGGGCTTATACTTCCCTTACAAAGAGAAACATAGGATTGATAATGAAATTTCAATACCTACTCTGAATATGAGAGGCAAAAGTACCGACCCTAATAGAAAAACATAAAATATTGTCTTGGTATGTCTTTGCTGATATTAAATATCTACCTGACTTATACAAAGCTCATTCCCAACTTGGATAAGGAATTACCATAGGAAACATGCCGATTGCTTGGAAGTAAACTAGGCAAACCCTTGTAGCTACCTCTTCAAACTATTCCAAGAATATTACTCTACATGAGACTATTCAATTGTGTACATGGTTAAGGACTACCATTACACATATTAAAGGGGTTAGTGTTTTGAGTTCAACAAATATCCTACTCGCATATATGTAAATAATGCATTGTATCGAAGAAATGAAAGTAAGATATATCAAGGGTGATACCTCAAAGTAAATTATGCTTTTAGTTTATATAAAATGAGCAGTAGAAAACTCACCTCAAGATTCAAGTGAATCAAGTAAGATATAAGGAGAATGTGACATAAAAAGTATGAGAATGCTAAGACCTTCCAAATTGCCTTGATTAATGCACGAATCAGGGGGAGTAGTAGACAAAAGGGGGAGTCTACTATATATGTAATATTGGTATGTTGTGCTCTTTCCTTCACCTAAGGTTTTATTTTTCCCATTGGGTTTTGTTCCTTGTTGTAAGGTTTTAGTGAGGCAACGGTTTATATACCATCCTACTCTTCCAACTCTCATGATTAATGTACGAATCTGAAAGAATGTTAGACTAAAGGAAAAGTCTATCTATTGCAAAGAAACTGGTGCGTTGTACTCTTTCCTTCGTCATATTTTTATTTTTCCCACTGGGTTTTTATTTTGGCGTAAGGTTTTAACGAGACAACAGTTGTGCACCATCACTCCTTTGACTCGGCACAAGGGGGAGTGTTGTAGGATAAATGTGCCATCGTCTAATGGATATGACGATATAGATAGAGATAAACATATTAGAGATAGGTTAGAACTATTATCTCTTGTAGTTATCTACTTGTATCTCATCCTTATTTAAATGGCTTATAATTAATGAGAATAACAGATATATTCTCTCTCTCTCTCTCTCTCTCTCTCTTTCTTGTTGTTCTATTTTCCTTCTTCCTTCAACACTTATAAATTTATTACAACACGTTTAAATACGATCTTTTTTGGTTTGGCCCTATAAACTTAATTCCTATAAAGTATATTTTTTGGACAATCTTACATTTTAGGCGTCCTATAAAATCAATTTGTTGTAATGAATAGAATACTTTATAAAACCTGGGTTTATAAGACTAAACTGTAATTAACCGACCTATCTGTAAGCGTTACAATAGGTTTTTAGAATGTTTTTTAAATCAAATACGTTATTAGTTATTTTAATTAATAGGACACTTTTGAGAAGTATTCTATAAATTTTTATAGACATTTGTGCTTATACGATACTTTTTCAGATAATGTCGTATAAAATAGTTAATATGACATTTTATTTTACAATCGTTCTAAAAAGCTTGTTAAAAACGCCTAAAGACATCCTATAAACTTATTGTAATATCTTTAGATAAGACATTTTTTTTAGTTTGATCCTATAAACTTAAGTCCTATAAAATGTTATTTTAGAACGATTCTACATTTTAGGTGTTGTTTGTACCAAAAATTACACTAAATATAATTTGAGGTTTGTTTGTGGAACTTTAATAACTAAAGATCAACCACCTTGAAATAACCACAAGAAAATAACAAAAATGGAACAAATAGGTAAAAGAATTGGTGACATGGAAAAACCTTTGAACAGGGTAAAAAACTGCGGACGATACAAGGGATCATCAATGCACTATAAACGTCGTCCATTGGAACAATTACTATGATGCAAATAATTTTGTACGTCGGTCGTGGAAACTAATAAACAATAATTAATGTGCTCCTTTGGATGATCTTTTGTATGTTTGTTACAGGATTTCGGGTTCGTTTCCGGTAGTATTTTGGCCTCTATAGTTGATTCATAGGATAGGCCAACAGTCGACTTTGATTGCCATTGAATGAAGAAGTTGTTATGAGTTGTCTTGAATCTTATCTTTGATGTTATGATCTTCTAAGTTAATAACTGCATGCCTCTTTATTTCTGCAATAAAAACCATACATAGTGGTCGATGTAATACATGCATGTCGTTAGTAATATCATTGTCGAAAGAAACTTCGATCGTGGATATATAATTGTCAACCGGGGGTCGAAGGTGACTAATCCTCGAACAGGGATCGAAGATCTTTTTGTCGAACATAACTACAACCATAGGTAGTATCGTTAGTCATGTGAGTCTTAGGGGGTGTTTGATTTTTGCTTAATAAATTTAACGGAGTTTTAACTTAATTGAATAAGCAATATTTGTATGTTTGAATTTAACTTAATGCTAACAAATTTAGTAAACTTGCTGATTCCATTTATGGATACTTGGAGGTTATCCTCCCTTAACAAATATTTTACTGTTTTACTTATCTTCTTTCAACAAATACTTTATTTTCTTAGTTACTGATATTGCGATCGTAGGAAATATCGTCATCGGTCAACGGTATGAATTTTTTTCCCAAGTTTGTTGTCGTAAAGTTTTTACATCCTGTAAATCAAACAAAAAATCATCTATGACATGATTTTAGTGTAAATTGAATAAATTTTAGAATATATTAGAAAGGTACTTAACCTTGAAAAGTTGAAGATAAATATAAGCTTTGAATGTAACTTTTGCCCACCCATTGCTTCTACGATGGAGCACTAAGCAAACGCTTTCTTTGATATGAAGCAAACACTTTATATTTTCCATGCTCATTGCAGAGGCAGAACACAATAGGGGCCTAGGGGGGCCATGGTCCCTGCGCTTTATCCCTTAAATACTAGAAATTAGAAATATTATTAATGAATTGCGCTTAGCTCAGGTGGATATGTATATATGGCCCCTGTATATATTGTGACACATTAGTGATTAGGTTGAAAACATTTTTATTATATATTTTTAAGATGCATTTGTTAGGTTCGGCCCCCCTAATTAAAAGACTTGTGTTCCGCCCCTGGCTCATTGGTTTATCAATTAGTGAGAGCATCTCCAATAGCATCTTCAAAATGGAAAAAATGAAGATTTTGAGCATTTTTTTCCCCAACAGAATCTCCAAAACTTTCTCCAAAATGGAGAAAGTATGAAAGAGATAACAAAAATCTCCAAATTTGGCGAAATTGGAGAAATCTCTAAAAATGATTAACATGATGGATAAATCATATTTTATTATGTTCCACCAATTAGAAAAATTGAAATTAAATATTTAGATAAGATAAATAATATTTTATTAAAACTATAGAATATTTTAATAATATAATGAGTTTTGTAATCTCCAAAATGGAGATGCTCTTGGAGTTGAATGTCATATTTTTTAGAGATTTTTAGTTTTGAATCTTTATTTTAGAGAAAATATAGAGATGCTATTGGAGATGCTCTCAAAGGCCAGTTTTGTGCACAATGTTTTGTTACATATAAATAAAATAAGTTTTAGGCTATGTTTGGCAAACCTAGCTGATAAGCTAGCTGATGACTGATACATATATTCCGCCGGTTTATTAAGCAATACGAACGCTCCATAATGATCGGTTTCAAGAATGGATCCGTTGTATTCCGGTTTATCCAAAAGCTTTAAGCCGATATAAATTCCATAGATTTCAGCTGTGAAAATATCAGTCAAACTTATGAACCCTAAAAACCCTCGAACCCATTGGCCACGATGGTTTCGAATGATTCCCGCATAACCACTCGGTCCCGCTCAACACCATCAGATTGTTTGGTTCCATTATAGACAGCATCTGTGTTCATTTTGAACCGACCTGCAAGAGGAGGAGACCAAATATTGGTTGTTGGTTCCTTAGATTCGTATTTTATGGATTCATAAATGGGAATATTGGGGAAGGAATATTCGGTTTCATGAGTTTTGATCAATTAAAAGAATTTAAAATTGATTATTTATATATATACTATAAATTTTAATTTCGTCAGCCTCACATAAAAAATATAATTAGTATTTAAATTAAATATTTTATTGAAATTATTTAGCATATTTTAGTTATCTATAAAATTATCTAATTATAACTTTGATTTTACTTAACTTACATAAACATTTTTAAATTTGTTATATTTACTTTTTAACATCTAAACATATTGAATAATAATTAAAAAAAATAATCGATAGAGTTAATAACATTTATAAATAATTAATAATTATTGATTGTATAATTAAAATTAATTAATAATTTTTATTTAATTTTATTATTGTAATTTAGTATTTACGAATAATTAATATTAATACTTATTTATAATTGATATTAATATTTATTTATAATTAATATTAATCAGGAGTATAATTTGAATAAGTGTCAAAAAGCTCCTCATGAGCTAAAAGTAGCTTTATAAGCTAGCTTATGTGCATCCAAACGATTACTTAAAAAATAAGCTAACTTATAAGCTAGCTTATTTTTGCCAAACAATGCCTTAACTTTAAAAGAGCCTTTAAAGTTTCTTAAAATATCTAAAAATGTCATATAAACTTATTGTAACACTTTTAGATAAGACTTTTTTGGTTTTGTCCTATAAAGTATATTTTCTGGACATTTCTACATTTTAGATGTCCTATGAAATCAATTTTGTTGTAATGAATAAAGTTCTTTAAAGAACTTAGGTTTATAGAACAAAACTATAAAGCGTTCTATCTAAAGCGTTACAATATATTTATAGGACATTTTAACAAGTTTTTAGAATGTTATTAAAATTAAGTATCTTATTAGCTATTTTATACCACACCTTTAATTTGAGAAGTATTCTATAAATTTTTATAGGCATTTGTGCTTATACGATACTTTTTTCAGATAATGTCGTATAAAATAGTTAATATAAAATTTTATTTTTAAAACGTTCTAAAAAACTTGTTAAAAACATCCTACAAACCTATTATAATTGTTTTAGAGAGTTAAATTCAAATTTTGTCCCTGTGGTTTATAAATTATAACGGATAAGGTCCCTGAATGATTTTTATAACGAATAACGTCCCTGTGGTTTCCATTTTATAACACGTAAGGTCCCTCCATCAAATTTTTCTGTTAAATATAACATTTTTAACATAATTTCTTTATTTTTCCATTTTTCAAACCATATGGACCAAATCTGTAATTTACTCTAAACTATATACATATATTTATATTTTATGTATTGTATAATTATATTTGCATTTCATTAATTATATAAATTACATATTTTGTTAATCGTATAATTTTCTTATTTTATAAATTATACTACATATTTATAGACACCTTATAATTTTATTCAAAAAATATTTATACTTTATATATTTATGATATATTATATTTATTATTTATAAAGTTTATTTTGTATTTATATTTATATATAAAATATAAATAATTTTATAAAATGTATCGAATGTTCAGTGTATGTTAAAAACACTAAATCAGTTCATTATACAAATTATATATATATATATATGGAAGATTCAAATAAATAAAATAAATACAAATACAAAGCAAATTCTATAAAATATAAATATAATATAAGATGTTGGTTCATTTATAAACTCGATGAAAAGTACAAACTCGTACAAGGCAATGTAAAAATAATTTTTTTTTCATCATATGTTATGATTTAAGATGTTATTACACATATGTTTGTTTCATAATGTAAAGTTTCACATGTATTTATTTTCATAAGTTAAAAGTTTATCATATATTTGTTTCATAATGTAAAAGTTTTACATGCATTTTTCACATGTAACTTTTTCATAAGGTGAAACAAACATATGTATAATAACATTTTAAATCATAGCATTTGATGGAAAAAAATAATGAAAAAAATTATTTTTATATTGGTTTGTGAGTTTTTATCATTTATCCAGTTTGTAAATGAACTGAGATCTATAATATAATATAATCTTAAATGTACAAAAATTTATTAATCTATAGATATAAATATATACAGTAAATATAATATAAAAATTAAATTCAAACACGTACAACATCGATGTCATCAAGATGATTCTCCTGAAAATCTACCGTCTAACATTCGTTACCATCTCTATTCACTTCATCTATGAATTATTAATTATTTGTATATTTAAAATTATATTACATCTATATTTTATAAAAAAATTATATTTATATTTTATATTTTTATATATTTTATGTATTTAAATATTCCATGTCTGCAATTTGTATATTGACATGATTTAATGTTTATAGCATAAATTGGACCTTTCATATATTTTTTTAAATTATTAACATTTTTATAAAATATAAATGTAATATATTATATGAATATACAAAATAAAAATAATTTATAAAATATAAATGTAATATAATTTATAAAATATGAAAATTATATAATTAATAAAATAGGCAATTTATATAATTAATGAAATAAAAATATAATTATACAATACAATACATAAAATATAAATATATGTATATAGTTTAGAGTAAATTACAGATTTGGTCCATGTGGTTTGAAAAAGGAAAAATAAAGAAAATATGTTAAAAATGTTATATTTAACAGAAAAGTTAGATGTAGGGACCTTATGTGTTATAAAATGGAAACCACAGGGACGTTATTCGTTAAAAAAATCATTGAGGGACCTTATTTGTTATAATTTGTAAACCACAGGGACCAAATTTGAATTTAACTCTTGTTTTAGATAAGACGTTTTTTGGTTTGGTCCTATAAACTTAAGTCCTATAAAGTATTATTTTAGAACGATTTTACACTTTAGGTGTTGTTTATGCCAAAAATTACACTAAATATAATTTGAGATTTGTTTGTGTAACTTTAACAACCAAAGATCAACCATCTTGAAATAAGGACTAGAAAATAACAAAAATGGAACAAGTAGATAAAGAAATTAGCGACGCGGAAAATATTTGAAGGAGGGAAAAAACATGGACGATACATGGGATGGTTGACGCACTATAGACGTCAATTAGGGACGTCATTCTTTAGAACAGTTACAATGATGCGAATAATTTGGAACGTTGGTCGTGGAAAACAGTAAGCAACAATGTGTGTGGATGATCTTTTGTACGTTTGTAGGATCGTTAGGATTCTAGGTCCATTTTCGGTAGTATTTTGGCCTTTTATAGGTGATTCGTAGGATTGGGCCAATGGTCGACTTTGATTGCCATCGAATGAAGAAAACTGTTGTTATGAATTGTCTTGAATCTTATCTTTGGCGTTATGATCTTCTGAGTTAATTATCGCATGCGTCTTTATTCCTGCAATAAAAACCATACATAACGGTCCATGTAATAAGAGCATGTCGTTAGTATATCGTTGTTGAAAGAAGCTTCGATCGTGGATATATAATCGTCGACCGGGGGTCAAAGGTTAGTAAACCGGCGGTCGAAGATCTTTTTGTCGAAGATAACTACTACCATAGGTAGTATGATCGTTAGTCGTGCGAGTCTTAGGGGCCGTTTACCAAACGCTTACCCGGGTAAGACTTACCAAGTCATATTATCTTACCGGAGAAATATGACAATTACCAAAAATCTTACTTGGTAAGAACGAAGACAAGAAAAACAAGAACCAAGAGTCTTACCCCAGTAAGCAGGGGCGGATGTAGCCCATGGGGAGTGGGGGGGGGGGGGGGGGGGGGGAGGGACCCCATTGAAAAGAAACATAATTTTTTTTATAAGGGTTAAATCAATTTTTTTAACCTTTTCACTTGGTTCTTACCTGATTCCCCCCAGTAAATATTTGCAAGGGACCCCACAATTCTAGCCGACCATTGCCAAGTTCTCTTGAAATCAATCAAAAAACCAAAAAATATCTGGAAATCAATAAAAATACCGAAAAAGTCCTTTAAAATCAACAAAAAAAAACTAAAAAATGTCTTAAAATCAACCAAAAACGTTTAAAAATCCCTCGAAACGGTGTAATTAGGCAAAAATAATACGTCGGACGACTTTACGGGCCTTTAGTTTATCTTAAAGGTGACCCCACTCGATAAAAATCCTGGATCCGCCACTGCCAGTAAGTGATTGCGACAACTCTTACCACGACAAAACTTACCGGGTAAATTGTTGCATACGATGCCGTTTTGGTGGACTAAAATCTAACCCGGTTAGTAAATAATAGTGTTAAATTTTGCCGCTAAGCATTTACCCGGGTAAAATTTGATAAACGGCCTGTTAGTTATTGACATTATGGTCGCAAGAAATATCGTCATCGATCAAGGGTATGATTTTTTTTATACCAAAAACATACGTCCTATAAAATAAGTTTGTTGTAGTAAAGTTTTTCCATCCCCTAGATCAAACGAAAAAAATCATCCAAATGCTATGACATGGTTTTCGTGTAAATTGAATAAATTTTAGAATATATTAGAAAGGTACTTTAACCTTGAAAAGTTAAAGATAAATATAAGATTTGATTGTACCTTTTGCCCACCTCTTGGTTCTACTATATGGAGCACTAAGCAAATGCTTTCTTTGATATGAAGCAAAAGCTTTATATTTTCCCCATCTATAAATCTATAATTATCAAATTTAATTTTATTATTTCATAAGTATTTTTTAAACGAGTTTATTTATTTTCTTATTATGTAAATTCGAACAAAAATTACTCTATCAATAGAGGTGGAACACCGTGGAGGCGTGGAGGCCTATAGGGGCAATGGCCTCCCCGGTTTTTTGCTCACATACAATTTATGACCAATTTAAATTGCATGTCAAGGGTTGCTCGGTTGATTAACATGTTTGGCCCCTTTCCTCTTAGTCATGGAATCGAATCTCCTAATCCCCATTTTTCCATTTTCATTGATTTTTTTTCCCATTTACTATGCATTAAATTTGAACTTATCCATTTCCACTTATTTTTTTTCTTTCCATTTACTATGTATTAACATGAAGTACAACATTTAAAGCATAAAAATCTTCCACCAACCTCCCACTACCTATATAGTTTTATAAACTAAATTATTTTTAAAAATTAAGTTACACTTACATCCTTATAATTAGTTATTTAATTTCTTTTATATCCCTTACTTTTTCATTTTACATTTCATACATTTATTATATTAACCTAAATAATCTATATGAATCAAGAGACAATTAAATAATAAGTTTCTATTTTTACAAATTATACCATTATAACCGTGTCGTCAATACCTTCAAAATAAGCTTAATATTGAATATTTTTTGATTTAATGATATTATTGTACACATGAATACGTATTGAGTTATTTTTAAAAAATGTACATTTTATACCCTATAGTTATTTATTTAATTTCTTTACCTTTTCATCTTACATATTTATCTATACTAGAGTTATTTTTAAAAAATGTACATTTTATGCCTATAGTTATTTGTTTAATTTTTTACCTTTTTATTTTACACCATTATATACTATAATTAATTTTTAAATTTCATTTATATCCCTTACTATTTTATTTTTTATTTTACACTGTATCAAAGTAAACCAAATTACATTTAAAAAAATACGTTTCTATTTTTACAAATTATCTATACTATTATATAAAACATGCTAAACGGTTAGTTCACATTTTTAAGAGGTACAACATTCCTTGCATAAGGCACAACATCTAAAACTTTCGAACTTTACTTCAACCTCCACGTTCCTATATTAATCTATAAATTAAATTATTTTAAAATTTTAAGTTACACTTGACACCCATATAGTTAGTTATTTAATTTAGTTTATGTCCTTCACTTTTTCATTTTTTATTTTATATCTTTATCATTATAATCGTGTCGTCAATACCTTCAAAATGAGTCCAATATTAAATATTTTTTGATTTAATCATATTATTATATACATGAATACGTAACGATTTATTTAAAAAAAATTACATTTTATGCCCTATAGTTATTTATTTAATTTTTTTATTTTTTCATTTTACACCCTTATCTATACTATAATTAGTTTTTAAATTTCGGTCATATCCATTTCTTTTTTTATTTTTCAGTTTACACCTCGGTCATATTAAAATAAATAATCAATCAAAATTAAAAAAAACATGTTTCTTTTTTTACAAATTAAACCTAGAAACGTACCGCTGCAATGCAGCGGAATTTAAATATTTCATCAACATTAACGTTAGAAGTCTCGAGCTGTTTTAAAATATCAAATTATTTATCATTATGAATTTATAAATCGACATTCATTATTTTTACATATTCATCAAAACAAATGTGTCATAAATGTGCTACTTTGTTCCTTTTAAATTAGGATTGTACTTGAGTTTTGTAAAAATAATGGATGCCGATTTATAAGTTTATAATGATAAATAATTTGATATTTAAAAGAGTTCGAGATTTTTAACGTTGATGTCGATGAAATATTTAAGTTCCGCTGCATTACAGCGAGTACGTCTTCTAGTATATATATATGTCCTAAAAAATTGTTAAGACAACATAATTCGACGTTTTTTATTTAAAATGTCCTAAAAACTTGTTAAGACGCACAAAATCATCTTATAAACTTATTACAACGTCTTTAAATATAATGCTTTTATTTTTTGGTCTTATACATTAAGTCTTATAAAGTGGTATTAACAGTTTAAGGTTCTATGTTTTAGTCTATATTAACCAATATTTATTTTAAAATTTAATAATAGAGCGTAGCAAAAAAAGTTGGATGCGTATCATTTGAATTTTGAATTTTTTTTAATATTATATTTCGCCCCCCTAAACTTGAACGGTCGTGTTCCGCCGACTATCATGAATTCATGATTAAGTGCTCCAAATAGCTATCATTAATTGTAATTTCATTCTTAAAAAAAACCATTATACTTTCAAACTAATTTTCTATTAAGGTATTCCCCCCTTTCCAAAATATGAGTATCCGTAATTGATTTTATTTCTATAAACCAAATGACATATTTATCATTATTTGATTTATCTTGGTTATTTACATTTGAAAGTTGACACTTATTTCAGAAGAAATATAAATAAAAACATGAACACTTATTTTAAGACGGATGAAGTATTAAATTTTGAAAAGTTACTATAGCAATAAGTAACATTTTAATTTAAATTACGGTGACATGACACCACTTATCATGTTTTTATGTCATATCATTGTCCATGAATAATACATTTATCGCATTTTTTTTATTACACTTATGTATTTTCAAAATTGTCTTATTATAACAACCTCAGTTCTTATAACGACATCATACTTTTAATTACGTTTATTTTAACATAATGCAAACGGAAACATACTTGAAAACAACTGCCAAAACCTCAAAAACAATACAAGATCGAATACAACCCGATTCAGACCACATAGTTAATTAAACAGACACAAAGAAGAAACATATATAAGGTCTAGATATATGGCTGCATGTTCGTACATAGCCAAGAAACATGCATGAGTTTTAACCATATATATTACGGAAACTACATCAGATAACCATTCTCCTCATTCAAATTATTCTGTTAACCATTTCTTTTTGGACTTTACCCGAATGCAACCAGGTCTTAAACGACAAGACTAAGATCTTGTTTATAACGTCTCTCGAACACATCATCCTGATCAGGACGATTTTCGAGTATCAAATACTTTTCACGTCTGTATACAGCCATAGCGGCCAACCTATCAGCACACCCGTTGGCATCTCTTATAACATGCTCGATAGTTATATTGTTTTTGCGAGCCAGCTGCCTGCTTTTCATGATGATGGTCCAGCAATCTTTAATGACTTGTGGTTTAGGTTTATAATCATACTTCCCATTAATCCAGTTGTCAGCTTGTAGATTATCATTTTCAAGAAAGGATCCACTATATCGATCATCTTTATCCAAAAGCACTAACCCTCCATTAATTGAATAGATCTCAGCTGTGAGAATATCGATGTTATCATCGATGAACCCTAAAAACCCTCGAACCCATTTGCCACGATTGTTTCGAAGGATTCCGGCGAACCAACTGGGTCCTCGCTCAACACCATCGGATTGTGTGGTTTCTTTACATAGAGCATCTGTGTTCATTTTCAACTGACCTGCAGGAGGAGGAGACCAAATAGTTGTTGAAAATAGTTTATAAGACAGGATTAGAAACGGTAAAAATTCAATCTTTATATAAAAAGATTTAAGCTTTATATATAATGGTGGAAACTTTATTAAACTTGTTGAACCAAGATAGAGTCTTTATTAAAATATAGGTCCAATGAATTATAAAGGAATCTCGAAACCAATTGTTAAGTACCCACTATTTAAACCTATCCTTCGCGATAGATTTAATTGAAAGAAAGGAGGAGAAGCAGATCGTTCACTCAGTGAACTGTAATTAAATACAAGACGGAATTTAAATACTAACCTCTTGTTGTTTTCGGAGAAGATAAAGAAACTGCACGGTTTGTATAAAACCTGTCCTTTAAGGTTTAATACGGCACTCTATTAGCTGTGAGTATGACAGCCGCAAAGCCCCAGGATTGTATGCAGGTTCACGTTTCGTTAACAACATCGATGTTACCGAAACAAAGCAGGAGTGATGCAGAAAATATGTGAAGCAGGAAGCAGCAGAGAGATGGCAGCAGTTTGCAGAAAACCGAGAGAGAAAGAGAGCAAAATCGTATGATTTTCAGTGTGTCAAACCAAGAGGTTTAACCCAGTATTTGTACTGGGTGAAGACCACGTTTCTCTCAGCTTGAGCCCCAAGAATCGGGCAGTTAGAGAGACCTATTCTCAAGCTAATAAATATCACGTTTTTAATAAAATAAAGATTTAATAAAATCAGTTTTAACCAACTGAGGGACTTGGTCAAAAACTGATGAGAAAATCGTGAATAAATATCTAAACTGATAATATCTACTGCTTCTCTTTCTCAAACGTTTTCTGTACCAAAAAGGTACTCGGGAGCTCGGGCGAGGCTCCGATGCGGCGTGCGAAGTGCAAAGTGCGCCTACTCACTTCGGCTTATTTACACACATCATCTAACATTCTTGCTTTCTCACTGAGCGCGAATTATGGCCATGCGCTAAACCCTGTTTCATGACCTTTTAGAAGAAGAACCACTATTCTTCATTTGAGGCGGCACCACCTCTTAGTCATATAGGCAAAGTTCTATAACATCTTCGTTGCTAAGATGCCTCTAAACTTTGTTAAGAGTTTTAACTCAACCTTAGTCTCGGCAACGCCGTACTATCTTCTACCTTACATGGGTCTATCATTCGATAGTACCTTCTATCAATTAGTGACTTGTTGTTACCCTTTGAACTTGATAGATAGGAGCACTAAATTCAAGTTGGGTTCCTATCACTAATTGATTCTACGTGGTCTCAGACCCATGTCTCTAGTAGTTGATCCTACTAAGTCTCTCGTCAGAGGCTTGGTTAGTGGATCAGCCAAGTTTCCACAAGACTTGACATACACAATACTTATGGTACCATCATCTATTAATTGTCTCACGAAATTGTGTCGGAGACCTATGTGTCGCGACTTCCCATTGTACACGACATTGTATACTTTTGACAGTGTGGTCTCACTGTCACAATACATGGGAATAGAAGGGGTTGGTCGAGGCCACAGATGAATATCTGTTAATAGATCTCTAATCCATTCAGCCTCTTTGCACGCGGCAGCTAGTGCAATAAGTTCGGCTTCCATAGTCGAATGGGCTATACACGATTGTTTCTTGCTTACCCAAGAAATTGCCCCACCAGCAAGAGTATAAATCCACCCATTAGTGGATTTTGAATCACTTGAGTGATCTATCCAGCTGGCGTCAGAATACCCTTCCAAAATTCCTGGATGTGTCGTGTATGTTAACTCTAGATCACTGGTTCTTTTTAAGTAACCTAATACTCTTCCAATAGCCTTCCAGTGATCTGGACCGGGATTGCTAGTGTATTGACTCAGTCTACTCACCGCAAAAGCAATATCCGGTCTAGTGCAATGCATTGCATACATCATGCAGCCTATTGCACTCGCATACTCTAGTTGAGTCACTGCTCTACCAGAGTTTTTATCAAGTTTCACACTTGAATCAAAAGGAGTGTTATACTCTTTGATATTCAAATGTTGAAACTTTGTCAGTATCTTCTCTATGTAGTGGGATTGACAGAGAGAGATTTGAGATGTTGATTTTTTAACCTTTATTCCAAGAATTGTATCTACCTCTCCGAGATCTTTCATCTTAAAGTTTGCGGATAGGTAATTTTTTGTTTCAAAAATTCTTTCCAGATTGGTTCCGATGATCAACATATCATCTACATATAGGCAGATAATCACAGTGGATCCTTTTGTGCATTTTGAGTGCAAAGTGCGCCTACTCGCGCCACTCCGCGAATTCCTGCATCCTCGCCCACGGCCACGCGCGCGTGTGCGTTGGTCCAACCATCCACAACCCCCACCATGAGCCCATCAACTAGTTCAAGGCCCAATGGAGGGTTAAGCCTTATAAGGCACTTCAACTTTCACCTCCCTTCCTATGTGGGATGGATGAAAAGTTCCAACTTTTCAAGCTTCCATTTCCAACAATAGTGGTTGCTGGTTCTTTGGATGCGTATTGTATGGATTCATAAATATGTAAATTGGGGAAGGAAGATTCGGTTTCATGAGCTTTGATCTTCATGGCGTTGTCTTTTTCTTTGCTTTCTGAGTTTGAAATCATTCTGGAAATGCCCCATGCAGCCACAGCTGTGCCGGCAGCAGCTAGTGCAACGGAGGTTGCAGCTCCCATGGAACCACCACCACCACCACCGGAGCTACTATTTTCCGGCGGGTTCTGCTGCTGCTCCTCCTCTTCAGTCTGATTTTATCTTCCGGTGCTTTCAGTGCTTCCCATGGTGGTTTAATTGTTTACTTTTTAGAGGTGCAATGCAAGTAATGAATGATGGTGAATAATGTAGAATTAATCCTTAATTATGTAGATGGATGAAAAGTGGTTATTGGAATACAAAATTGAACCTATGGATGTCCTTCTCGCTTGCTGTAAAAGAAAAAGAAAAAAGAAAAGTAAAAGCAACACTACACCACTAAATTAAAAGAAAAACAGTAAAAGAAAGCTAGACTTATACTACCATTTTGGCTTGGAAATTGCTTAAAATAGTTATTTCGGTCTAAATTAAAATATATTTTTTAAATAATATCATATAAAATAGTTAATACCATACTTAATTTTAATAACGTTCTAAAAATTTGTTAAAATATGTAAAAACGTCTTATAAGCTTATTGGAACACATTCAGATAAGACCTTTTTTGGTTTGACCATATAAACTTAATTCCCATAAAATATATTTTTGGGACGATTTTACATTTTAGGCGTCATATAAAATCAATTTGTTGTGATGAATAGAATACTTTATAAAACCTAGGTTTATAGGACTAAACTGTAATTAACCAATCTATCTTTAAGCGTTACAATAGGTTTTTAGACATTTGTGCTTATACGACACTTTTTCAGATAATGTCGTATAAAATATATAATATGACATTTTATTTTAAAATCGTTGTAAAAACCTTGTTAAAAACATCCTAGAAATTTATTGTAATACTTTCAGATAAGACGTTTTTTTAGTTTGATCTTATAAACTTAAGTCCTATAAAATATTATTTTAGAACGGTTCTACATTTTAGGTGTTGTTTATACCAAAAATTACACTAAATACAATTTGAGGTTTGTTTGTGGAACTTTAATAACTAAAAATCATCCACCTTGAAATAACCACAAGAAAATAACAAAAATGGAACAAATAGATAAAAGAATTGGTGACACGAAAAAACCTTTGAACAGGGTAAAAAACTGCAGACGATACAAGGGATCATCAATGCACTATGAACGTCGTCCATTAGAACAATTACTATGATATGAATAATTTTGAACGTCGGTCGTGGAAACTAGTAAACAATAATTAATGTGCTCCTTTGGATGATCTTTTGAAAGTTTGTTGCAGGATTCTGGGTTCGTTTCCAGTAATATTTTGGCCTCTATAGTTGATCCATAGGATAGGCCAACAGTCGACTTTGATTGCCATATGAAGAAATCCGTTGTTATGAATTGTCTTGAATCTTATCTTTAATATTGTTATGATCTTCTAAGTTAATAATTGCATGCCTCTTTATTCTTGCAATAAAAACCATACATAGTGGTCGATGTAATACATGCATGTCGTTAGTAATTCATTGTCGAAAGAAATTCGATCGTGGATATATAATTGTCAACCGGGGGTCGAAGGTGACTAATCCTCGAACAGGGATCGAAGATCTTTTTGTCGAATATAACTACGACCATAAGTAGTAGTAGGGGTGAGCATCGGAACCGGGTACCCGTTTTTGGAACCGGAACCGCTCCAGAACTGCCGGTTCCGGAACCGGAACCGATGTGATTGGTTCCGGTTCCTAAAATATGGAATCGATCAAGACCGGTTCCGGTTCTCATTTTTTTTGGAACCGTTATCCGTTGGGTACCCGGTACCCGCCGCTTTTAAATAAAAAATATTTTATATATTTATAAATAATAAATAAAAACTCAAACTTTCTAGTTTGTTTATGTAATAATTAGTTTTTATCGTATTAGTTTTGAACATTTGTTGTATTTATTACTTTAAGTAATTAAGTCGGTATTTTGTAGTTTATAATTACATTTTTATAAAAAAATTTTGAAACCGGGTACGCGGTACCGGAACCGGTTCCAGTTCCGGTTCCAAAATATAAGGAACCGGTGTTAGCGGTTCCGGTTCCAAATTTCCAGGAACCGTCGGGTCCGGTTACGGTTCCATAAAAATGACCGGGTACCCGGTTATGCTCGCCCCTAGATAGTAGTATCGTTAGTCGTGTGAGTCTTAAGGGGTGTTTGATTTTTGCTTATTAAATTTAACGGAGCTTTAATTTAATTGAATAAGTGATATTTGTATGTTTGAATTTAACTTAATGCTAACAAATTTAATTAACTTGCCGATTCCATTTATGGATACTTGGAGGTTATCCTCCCTCAACAAATATTTTACTGTTCCTCTTATCTTCTTTCAACAAATACTTTATTTTCTTAGTTACTGATACTGCGATCGAAGGAAATATCGTCATCGGTCAACGGTATAAATTTTTTTCTCAACTTTGTTGTCGTAAACTTTTTACATCCTGTAAATCAAACAAAAAATCATCTATGACATGATTTTAGTGTAAATTGAAAAAAATTTAGAATATATTAGAAAGGTACTTAACCTTGAAAAGTTGAAGATAAATATAAGCTTTGAATGTAACTTTTGCCCACCTTTTGCTTCTACGATGGAGCACTAAGCAAACACTTTCTTTGATATGAAGCAAACACTTTATATTTTCCATGCTCATTGGTTTATCAATTAGTAACAGCATCTCTGACAGCATTTCCAAAATGAAGAAAATAAAGTTTTTGACCATTTTTTATGCTCCAACAGCATCTCCGAAACTTTCTCCAAAATGGAGAAAGTATGAAAGAGATAACAAAAATCTTCAAATTTGGAGAAATTGGAGAAATCTCCAAAAATGATTAACATGACAGATAAATCATGTTTTATTATGTTCTACCAATTAGAAAAATTGAAATTAAATGTTTAGATAAGATAAATAATATTTTATTAAAACTATAGAATATTTTAATAATATAATGAGTTTTGTAATCTCCAAAATGGAGATGTTCTTGGAGTTGAATGCCATATTTTTTAGAGATTTTTAGTTTTGAATCTCTTTTTTAGAGAAAAATTATAGAGATGCTATTGGAGATGCTCTCAGAGGCCAGGTTTGTGCACAATGTTTTGTTACATATAAATAAAATAAGTTTTAGGCTATGTTTGGCAACCTAGCTGATAAGCTAGCTGATGACTGATACGCTAGCTGATAGCTGATAAACTAGTTGATGACTGATAAGCTAGCTAGTAGCTGATAAGCTAGTTGATGAACAAATTATGCTTGGTAAAAAGTAGTTTATCAATGTGCAAAATGACCAAAAAGGGCATTGCAAATATTTCATAATATAATTCAAACAAGGACATTATAAATATTTCATAATGTAATTAATTTTTTTAATAATATAATTAAAACAAATTTCTAATAATATAATATGTTAATTAATAATAAGCTAGCTAGTAGCTGATAAGCTAGTTGATGAACAAATTATGCTTGGTAAAAAGTAGTTTATCAATGTGTAAAATGACCAAAAAGGGCATTGCAAATATTTCATAATATAATTCAAACAAGGACATTATAAATATTTCATAATGTAATTAATTTTTTTAATAATATAATTAAAACAAATTTCTAATAATATAATATGTTAATTAATAATAACAATATAATATAATATGTCAATTAAAAGAATTTAAAATTGATTATTATATATATACTATAAATTTTAATTTTGTCAACCTCACATAAAAAATATAATTAATAATTAAATTAAATATTTCCGTAAAATTATTTAGCATATTTTAGTTATCTATGAAATTAAATAATTATAGCTTTGATTTTACGTAACTTACATAAACACTTTTAAAATTGTTATATTTATTTCTTAACATCTAAATATATTAAATAATAACTAAAACAATAATTCAATGAATCTGTACGAAGGTCCTTTTACACCTTGTGAACTGAATACATGTTTTATGCAAAGTTGGAACCCACCACATTTTGTGTAAGAACTTAATGAGAGTTAAGAGGGCAAGAGAGCTGAGAAAAAAGAGAATCCAAGCTCCCACATTAGGCCCCATATATATATATATATATATATATATATATCAAGTTCGATTTCTGAACTTTCTGTTCGATCGGATGTGGAGCTTAACACGAATATATGATGAATATATAGCGGTAGAGAGCTAGGCTGGTGTTTATATATAAATGTAACTGGTACAGAAAACATTTTCATATTATTGATGGCGTGTATGGTGATGCCTGAATAAATTGACCTCCAGGCAAGGTGCTTAATGGGATTATAATTAAGTAGCAGTTGAGTGGCTGAATATTTATAAGTGTTAGTTGATTGATACTGATGACAGGATTACTATATATAGGGACCTGTTTTTAATTTGGCTTATTTTCACTTGTCTAATTGTCTTTTGGGTGCTTATTTGAGGCTTGCTTTAAAAACTAGTTTCATGTTTTCTGAGAAACGAAGACTAGTGAGATGGGAAGCTAGATAGAAGATTTGGAAAGGAATAGTGATACTGGCTTAATTAAGCATGGAGGACTATGTCTTAATGTTCCCGGAAAGCCATGACCGGGGCCAATAGAGGTGGTCGCACTTAAACGTGCATTTATGATAAAAATGGACTGGTACATTAAGGGGTTGTTTGCCAAATATTTTGGGTAAGCGGTAACTTAAAAATGGTAGATTAAAAATGTTGTTTACCCGATATTTTATATTAAGTGTTGGTCCTGTAACCTCTTGGATGATTAAAAATGACCGTTATACCCTTTACATTCACTTCTTAACCATTTCTTTCCCAAAATTTGTAAAGTCACTACCTCTACAAATTCTCAACTTGCGAAAGGGTTAAAGTATAAAAAAAGAGTGAACATATCCACAAGTATAAAGACCAAATTTGTAAATTACTTGTGGACCCAAAAAAAATGTTAGATTCGGTCCCTGTACTTGCAGACCATGTTCATTAACTTCTTCTTTTTTACATTTTGATCCTTCCGCAAGTTGAAGAGTTTTTACTTGTGGAGGTAATGACTTTTTGGAAATTCTAGGAGGGTAACGACTAAAAGGGTAAATTTTTCTGTTGAAACGACTATTTTTGTTAATTTCCCGAATATATGAGTAAATGTATATCGTTGTTTATCTTTTTGCCTGGAAACAACTTGTCCAAAAAACGACTACTCACATGCAAGACATGACCAAGAATATAATCCCGACACTCTTCTTTTCCGTATCCAAAATTGTAACTCTTAACAAGAACCGATCGGGTACATTAACACATCAATGAATGTGAAATCCTATATTCGAAACTTGTTGGTATTATCGTTTTTTGTTGTTGGTCATGTGAATTGCTAATAAGTAAAAGTTTTATTTGTTTTGAATATACATGACTACATAGAGAAAAAGGAGAGCAGAGATGAGCATTTGAATCGGACTAAGGTGGCGTTTGTTTTTTAAGAGGTGCTGAAGTCTGAAGTCTGATTTCAGTTCTAAAATGGTTATGAAACGTCTAAACGAATCAAACATAAGTGGTGATTAAGAACTTAAAATGAAAAAACAAACAAGGCCTAAGACTGAACAAGACCATGACTAGTTTTTAAAACAAATCATGTTGAGACTTGAGAGCTGGGTGAGTATTGTGATATAATAATTGACTATTGTGATCCATATATCTAAATTAGTTGAATTATTATGGATCATGTGAGACCAGACTGTTTTCTTGAGACCCGTAAGACCATTTTTTTACACTTGAAATTTCATAGGAAAACACTTTCAACCGTGAAGGTAACCTTCACAGTGTAATTTTGCTGTGAAGGTTCGGATTTTTATTTTATTTTCACAGTGTTTTGCTGTGAAGTTTCTAAGTGTAAAAATGTGGTCTCAAGGGTCTCATAAAAACTGGTTGGTCTCACGTGAACCCAACCCTTTATCATCTATTTAATTAATTAATTAATTAATTAATTAAGTGGTTGTTTGGTTGGTTTCCTATTAAGCCATGTATGAATTAATCTCTTTGTATAGATCGGGAGGTTTTTGTTTGGAAGGGTTTTTCACAGTTAAAATGAGCTTGTTTTTTAATTGGAACTAGTAGGTTTTGGAAAAAAAAAAACTTGACTTTCTACATTAAGCTCTCCTCTAGAAGCTTACTGAATAAGCCGTTTTCTATATCATAAAATCAATACCAAAAAGTCATGATGTATAGTTTAGACCGAACAAGCTAGGAGTCCCATTAAGCTTATTAAGCTGCTAACAAACATGTCTTAATGAAAAATTATTATGCATATTCTAATTAATTATAATTCGATTATTGACATGATTAACACTTACAAGTAGCTCAACCGGTAAAACATTAGATTTGCTTTTCATATATCACGAGTTCAAGGTCTCTAAAGACCCCATTTGAGGGTTAGTGTCCTCGTTAATTCATCACGATCCAATAAAAAATTAATCAAGATACGTACAATCCAGTCTAACGATTATTGGCTATTAACAATCATAACCAAAAACAGATTCCCATTATTTCTCTCCCCTTCCCCTCTCTCCTATTACCATGGCTGAACCATCAGCACCACCACCGGACCTTTCCAGCCACCCGGTCCACAAGACCTTAGCCACTGCAGCCAACCTAGCTAACCTTCTTCCAACCGGCACAGTTCTTGCATTTCGAGCTCTTACTCCATCCTTCACCAATAGAGGCACCACCTGCCTACCATCGAACCGTTTCCTCACCTCATCGCTAATCGGAGTCTCAGCTGTCATATGCTTTCTAACATGTTTTACCGACACCTTCATTAGTCCCTCCGATGGAAAGCTTTACTACGGCATTGCCACTTTCAAAGGGTTTTATATATTTAATTATGGAACTCGCCCCCGCTGCTGTGATCAAGGGGCGGCTGATGAGGATGAGGAGGGGCTGAAGAGATTTAAAATCGGGGGCGTAGATATCGTTCACGGTTTTCTTTCTCTTATTGTGTTCTTGGTGTTTGCTATAAGTGATATCGATGTGCAAAGTTGCTTGTTTCCTGAATCGGGGGCGAATCTAAACATTTTGCTGATGAATTTGCCGTTGGGTGTTGGGGTTTTGGCGAGCTTTATTTTCACTATCTTTCCGACCACACGTAGAGGGCTCGGTTACACGGATTTCCCTCTTCATACAAAATGAGTTCAGTTCAGTTGCAAATTACAAATTACAGATGTCACTACTACAACAAAACTGGTCTTTTAGGATGTTCAACTACTGAACGTCCTAATAGAATAGTACTTGATATGACTTTTAAGATTATATATGGGATTAAGAATTGTATCATTTAAGTTAAGCTGTTAGGTGTGAAGTTAGGCGATTTAACAAATTCATTTATGAAATTGTTCTTCTAACATTTTTTATGACATTTGAAAAATTAGCATTTTTGTATGTATTAAACTTATTAAAACATCTAATATCTAATAGATCCATTCTTATGCTACTCACCTTTAACTCGTATTCTCACATGATTTTTCGTTAAAAAGCAAAACTTTGTCATCTTATTATATCAAATTGATGGTTTTGGGTGAGTACAAATTGCAAGTGCCAGTTGGGTGAAAAGCACCCCAAAAAAAAGGGCTCTGGATAAACAGGAAAAGTAGAAGTTGTTTTACAAATAATGATTTCATACTTAAAATTGAATATTAGATAAAAACCAAAAAAAGAAATCTGAAGATAGATACTCATTCAACTAGAAACTCTAAAACAAATCTGTATTATAATGACAACTTTTCCTTCATTCGCGATATTAGCTTAAACTTTTCTTCAGCCTCGACCTGCTGACGCATGTCAGATCCCGAAGCACGATCTGGGTGAAAGCTCAGTAATGCCCGTTTATAAGCTGCACGCACCTGAAAAACGCCCATCAGAAGTTGTTTAGTCCACATAACTTGCTTTCAGGAAAAAAATATGAATTCTTCATTATAATAATTATATATATATATAGAGAGAGAGAGGAAAGTTCAAATACGAACTCAAATTTGGTTGTGAACGTGGGGACAAATGAGAGCGCAACACGTGTCTTAATGTAGATTATTTGGTCTGAATATGACAAGTGTCGCGCTCTCATTTGTCCTCACGTTCACAACCAAATTTGAGTTCTCATTTGAACCCGCCCCAATATACTCTATATATATATATATATATCCAAACGATCCCCAATATATCCCACCAAAAGGTAGGGTCTAGAGTAAGATGGCGAAGAGATAGAAGACCCTTTGGTGTGAAATTAGAAATAAATGGACCCAGGGCCTTCAAAGCCCGCTTTTCAGTAAACAAAAAAGCCCATGCTTTTTCAAGCCATAGCCGAGCCAAGTTTTCGGGTTGAAAGAAGGCCTGATCGGGCTTTTTCAGGCGGGGCTAAAAAAAGAAGTTGGCCTGATCAGATTTTAAGGCTGGGCCTGGGCTCGGGCTTAGTGGGCCCGGGTTAGCTTTGACACTAAAGTATGCAACCCACCTGATTCGATGAGGGAATAGAACCGTCACCAACTTGGATTCCTAAACCACGCAATAACGAAGCCATATCAAGACAGGTCTTTTCCAGCTTATTAAGTTCCTGTCTCACTTCCGTACGGTATACTTCTTTCAAATTCATATTCTCCTCATCCTGAAAAAAAAACGATAAAAAATGTAATAATATAAGCAAAATAGTAAGTTATTATAATGATAATAACAAGACTCCAAAAAAAAGATTCAGCATACCTTTTTTTGGGTTTCCCGGATTTCTTCCACACGTTGCTTTTGTCTTCTCTCCATATCTAATAAACGTAAAGTTTCAGCTTTTTTTCTTTTCTGCAGACGACGCAGCTGTTGAGCTTCTTCTGCCTGCAAAAAAGATACATGAGTTTAGCCATTTATATATATATATATATGTTATTAAATCATTAAACTTTTGTACTACAACGTACCTGGATCTTTAAAGCTATTTGTCTTGCTGACCATTCTTCCTCTAGTGCTCGCTTATATTCGTCTGTTTCTTTAAGCTTTTCTCGTTGATCTATAATAGAGCTCTGAACCGGGACAGCATCAATGGTGGGAGCAACGTCAAGATCATCTTTTTCGTTCTCCTCTTCGCTACTAGTAGAAGTCATATGTTCATACTTTTCATCTTCAGTTTCATTACCAACTAATAAATCATCTTTACCATGATCAACCTCTACTTCATTTCTAGCCTCACAATCAGACAAACTCGATTCAGCATGTCTGATTCTATCTTCATCGTGCTGATAGTCTTGCATATAAGCTGGTTGACGACTCTTCCCTTTAGAACTAGAAGCTTGAGCGTATTTCTGTTTGTTTTTACTTACTCCAGAATCATTATGATCATTGTGTACACCAGCTTTTCTCTTCATCGATGCTCTTTCCCACTGCTCTCTTAACTTTCCAGAAAAATCTTCCATAAACTCACAATCAAGATTGTCATCATCATCATCAGATGAATCACTATCTGATTGTAAGCTAAAACTATTACGATTATTGGAACTTATTCCCGAATAAGTTCTTTTACCCTTTGATAGCTTAACCGGAGAGATATTTTCTTGAGCAAAGTGCTTATCGGGACCATATCTCCTGCTGGATGAAGCACCATTTTCAAAATTTATTTCAATATCTGCATGTTCTTCAGCATGATCGTTGCTAGGGCTTTCATCATCATCTATGTAAATATATGTCCTACTTTTGCCATTTGTTAATCCATTTGAACCTCCTACTTTCTTAGAATGAGTTTCAGGTACATCAATAACAATAACGTTATTGAAATTATAACTATCCACATCAATCAGAACTACATTATCAACCTCCAAATTATTCCTGCATCTTCTTAAGGCCTTCATCTCATCTGTTTTCTTTTTAGCTATTAACTATAACAATTATGTTCTAGAAGTCGCTTCAAAAGATTTTGTTTGGATTCTGCGTTAAAGAAAATGAATAAAAGATTGACGATCTATCTCTTTAAGTCTGGGCTGCAAATGAGTCGTTCCTCAAAGTTGTCACTGCAGATGAGAACAATTAAAGGTCAAAATATTACATATTATCACATTAGCAAATCTCAATAATCAAAACAACATTATACCCATATTTAAAGTAATAGAACTAAGCACAAAGAAATAGCATTTATAATTACAACTAGAATACAACATAATCTATTAAGCTTTTGATGTTCCAGAAGGGCTAATCTATTGCCTTTTATGCATTTATTTTTGTTTGGTTATCACCTTATTAATTCCTTATTTGTCAAAAAGGTATGCCCAATGCAATTCCACATGTTGGAAAACAAGATTTGTACCAAGAGGAAAAGTTCCCTTTTTATTAATTAAGGATTAAATAAGGCAAGTCAAAGTCATCATACTCATGCCACAAGTAATTGTTACATTAAGACAAAAAGTTCGAACACAAGTTTTATGGGGCTAATCAGATTTGCAACCTATCTTCATAAGATAAATCAAGAACCAATTTGCTACAGACAGAAGAATCATAACTTTACAGTTTCTACCGACAAACAAAAATTTGGAAACCGCTAATAATTTTGATGGAAGGTAGACATAATTCACAATTTTCCCTTTTCATGTTCTTTAACTTTTATTTACTATTCCAACCTGATTTGAAATCCTGTGAATATATTTGAACCACGGATTCGATCTCTTTGGAAAATTATCTGTGTCATGCCTTAAAACCGTTAAACCTCAATGAAAGAAAAAAAGAGAGAAGCAAATGAGCCATAGGAATTCCACATTCTCCATATACACCATTCACAACAGCAACAGGAGAGCACAGCAAAGTACAAAAGGTTCCTAAGTTTATGCAGTAAAAGAACAACTCCCATTACTTTTTCTATTAAAATGTACCTTCTAATGCAAACAAGTTGGAACAGAATTTTGTATCGATAGAAATATCTAGTAATATAGTATGTTTTTTTTCCTAATAACCCCTACTCCACCACCATAAAGATTAATAAAGTCCACAAAATTCTCTATCATTTGCTCACCAAGATCAATTAAAACATAAAAGACACAATTATGAACTCGTAAACGCCATGAAAACACAGAAGGGTTGTGCCAAAAAGCCTAAAAACTAGAGAAAGAAGAAAAGACAACTAGTCTGACCTTATTAAAAATCTACCAATACTGATATATAAGAGACCCTAAGTATCTGAAAGAACTAGTGAGTTACCAGCATGGAGAACTATAAAGTTGTGATTAAACTTTTTAAAATGAAAAAAGTTTTCATCATTAAAACGGTTTTCTTAACAAAATTCAAGGGAAAGACCACATGGGAAGACTCCCATCCCTGCCCAACGCAAAACCACAGATTTTCAATCTTTCTATGTCATCAACATTAACTCACTGAATTTTTTAACTAGGGCACAAGTTTATTTTCCAGTTTTTCACTTATTTGACATCAAATTCATCAAAAATTTCATCCTCATAACGCCAGCCAATTCAACTGAACCTTGATTTAAACAACCCTAGGTTTAGATAACCATAAGTTCCATGAAAACTACTGTACCTTTCTATTAGCATAGCGATCATTCAAAGAAACAGACATGCAAACAAGAGGATTTCAAAAACCCAGAACTCCAAACGAGGAATTTGTACAAAAACCCAATTCATATAGGCGCAGAAACCCTAAATTGATCGCCGAAACTCTTGCGTAATAAATTAAAAGAAACTAAAATTGAGCAACGATTAGAACAATTACCTGACGTTCAATTTGTCGATTCACTTGTAGAATCTATCCCAATAGAAATCAAATTGTTGGAGAAATTGATGTGGGAAAACGAAGGGAAAGAAGGAAACAAGAAGGGTGTGGAATTTCGAAACGACACAAATGAAAACCTGAGTAAAAGTACTCATGCATAAAACCCGGTTCGCTGGGTTGGGAAACCTCTTTCAGATATCGGTTTTCAAATAAACCGGACTGGATCGGGTTATGAATGGGATTAGAACGGGTCAATTTGAGGAGAAGAAATTGGGGCCATTACACTTAATTTCTTAAAATTTATGGTTCTAGTCCTTGATATTTGCCTATTTTGACAGTTTTCGATCCTCAACTTTATTTATTTAAAATGTATATTTTGATGTCTACAGAATATTGTGGTTTTCGTCCTTCCCATTAACGGTCGTCGGTTTTTTTGTTAACTCTAGTTTGGGGGTATTTTGGTCATTTTACATTTTAGTAAGAGATCCTCGCTCTACCCCCTTCTTCCCGGACACCCTACTTCGTCGGCCATCGACAACCAACACCTTCAGCACCACCATCAACCAACCCTTTGATATTAGAGACTCGTAAATAGGGATGAGCATACGGACCGAAATCCCGAAACCGAACCGGTCCCGTACCGAACCGGTACCGGTACTGGTACCGAATATCATTACCGGTTCGGTATTCGGTACCAAGATTTTTCATATTCGGGATTCGTTACTTTCGGTACCGGTGGGGTACTAGTCCCGGTAAATCCCGAACCGAACTGGGGAATTTAAAAAGTCATTTTTTAATTTGAATTGGTAACAAACTCTTTCTTTTTTTTATAGAAAATCCTCCTAAATATATTACAATTTTCGGTTCTTGTATTTTCCACTCAAATACCGATTTTTTCTTGCAATTCTTCATATTTCGGTTATTGCAATTCTCCAAAATCGGTTCCGTGATTTATCCAAAACCCGGTTCTTGCACAATGGCTCCTCCATTCCGGTCTCCGCTCAAGTGATTTTGGTTTTTATTATTGTGTTTAATGGTCAACGGTGAAAAACGGTTGTCGTCCCAAAAAATGGTACCAAACGGTTCTAGTCCCGAAAATCCCGGTACCGGTACCGAATTTCTCTTATCGGTTCGGTATTCGGTATTGATTTTTTCCACTCTCGGTTTCGGTACTACCCAGTTTCGGTACCGGTCCGGTACCGAGCTCATCCCTACTCGTAAACCAACATTAGCTTGTGTACACCTTTGTTTTACATCTTTGTATGCAACAGAGAAGTCTAGTTCATAGTTATTACAGAGACAAAACTATATTTGCTTTATGTTCATAATTCATACACACTGAGTGATACTAATTGGTCAATAAAACGAACAACACAAGTATCTTTAGTTAAAATCAAGGTTCTAAAAAACGCGTTATGGCGGCGTTATGGCGCGCCATAACGTCGAGGCGTGGTCTCGACGCCACGTTAAAGCCCGTGGTGCGACTATGAGGCGTGGCTTGCAGTAAGGCGCGTTATGGCGTGTTATGGCGCGTTATGGCGTGTTATGGCGGGTTATAAGGCGTGTTATGGCGGGTTATAAGGCGTGATTTTGGTTTTTTTTCTTTTTTTTGTAAACCTTGTGTATTTGATATAAAATTATGAATGCATGTTTCTTCTTTTATTTGTAGTTTTATATGAATTTAGTTTGTTTAATCATCATTGTTCATTACACTCGCTCACATTGACATATGTATGTATAAAATATATAAAGATTTGCCGCCTTAAGTCGCGCCTTAAAAAACGCCATGGCCTCGCCGTAACTCGTAAGGCTTGAGGCTTGACCTCGCCGCCACGCCACGCCTCACGCCATTTAGAACCTTGGTTAAAATTAATATTGAACAATTCGATCTTGGGAGTCCTAAAAACGTTAGAGTTGATTGTTGACAACTAGTTTTTGTGCTTAATCGTGGATTCTTCATTAATTTCTAGAGAAGAGTTCAAAACTGTAATATGCTTTTTGAAGAAAACTCAGAAGACAAATTAGTAGTGTTCAAAAAAACCGTTTGACCGCTCGAACCAAGTCAAACCAGACCGTTTTTGGCAGTTTGAACTAGGGGTGAGCATAACCGAGTACCCGGCCATTTTTCATGGAACCGGAACCGGACCCGGCGGTTCCTGGAAGTTCGGAACCGGAACCGGTTCCGGTACCGGGTACCCGACTTCAACTTTTTTTTAATTTTTTTTACATTGCATACGATAAAAATGTAATTATAAACTACAAAATACGGATTTAAAGTAATTAATACAACAAATGGTCAAAACTAATCCGATAAAAACTAATTTTTATATAAACAAATTAGAAAATTTGAGTTTTTATTTATTATTTATAAATATATAACATATTTTTTATTTAAAAGTGGCGGGTAGCGGGTACCCAGCGGATAACGGTTCCAAAAAAATGAGAACGGGAACCGGAACCAATCACATCGGTTCCGATTCCGGAACCGGCGGTTCCGAGACGGTTCCGGTTCCAAATGCGGGTACCCGGTTCCGATGCTCACCCCTAGTTTGAATGGTCTAGCGATCCAGTCTGGTCTGAAAAATAGCCAAACCGCTCAGTCCGGTCTGGTCTGCGGTTTGAACATTTTTTGAGCGGTTTGGACCGGATCGATTGCCAAAAAAAAGTACTAATTGTATTTATTTTTCATGTTGTAGGGTTTACTTTTATGGTCTAACTATAAAGGATTCGTCAAAGACATTATGTTTTTTTAGTTTTCATTTATAAATTGTCAAAATTCCGAGATCCTTCAGAAATCAAATTCCAGACCGTAGTTTGCATTGTGCTCAATATTTGCCCAAAATTCCAACTATTGTTGGTGCATTTGTTTAAAAAAAATTCATTTGTTCAATATCTTTTCATAATTTTAGAGATTAACTTTTTTTTATAATTATGTATACAATACGTATACGATTATCTAATAGTGTGATATTGATGGAATTTTCATTTTAGATATATATGTCATTTTTTTTAGTTTAAAACCTATAAGAGGCTCAAACCGCCTAAACCGGTCAGACCATACCGCCTTTTTGTGGTCCGATTTGACCGGTATGGTCACATGCTTCCAAACCGTTCGGTTTGAAATTTTTCTAAACTGCCGTAGCGGTTTGTTTTGTGGTTTGAGGGGTTAAACAGCCCAAACAGGCCCGCAAACGGCCCTGAGACAAATATGTTTTTTAAAGAAAAGTCAGAAGACCAATTTGCTTTCTAAAGGCCATTCAAAAAGAAAGTGTTAGAACGTCTCAAGGCATCGATAATGATCACTTTCTGAAGGACATATGATCAAACCACATAACATGAGATCCAAGACTATTGGGGGACTTGATAAATCTAACACCCTATTTTTTAATGAAATGTCACGTCATCAAAATAACTCACTAAATACTCCAATTAATAAACTAAAACGTTTATAAGGGAAGTCTAAACATCAATTCAAAATAAATCTTAAAGGATAACTCGTCCCATACCGGGTCACAAAAATTCAAACCACACAAACTCCGAAAGAAATTTAACCGTACGCTAAATAAAATAAAATAAACTAAAATCCTTAAGCATGTCCTTTGCCCTTGTCGATTCCTGAACCTCTCGATCCTGATATGTCTATTATACTCGGCTAAAAAGCTCAGCGAGTTCACAATTTATGGGCGACCATTCAACACACGTTCAATCATATATAAATATCAAATAAATATAATATGCAATTTCACCATGCACCCCAATGAGATCTCTTAACTCCTCTCCGCTAGGTAGGGACCTGTCATGTCGCAAACATTACCTGAGCGTGTGAGTCCACAAAGAACTACCACCCATTTCGGGTTGTGCCTCCCCAAAGTGTGACATATTGAGCCGATATCCCATACCCCGGGTTATACACCATATATGCATGTTAACCCACACCCCAAAGCCCTTTGCATGAAATGTATACAATAATGCCACAATTTAAACCATATGCATGTAAATCGCCAATTAATAATAACATGCAATAATAACACCTCATCAATTAAACATGTAAGTTTACACACCATATATGTAAAAATAATTTATACATATATACACATCCCAGTGAAATCTCGTGAAAGACTCACCTGAAAGTGTAGGTTTGCTAAAATTCCGCTCCAAGTGGTAACCTACAATTTTATCCAAAAGAAATCAATATAAATACCTAATTTTCCCCAAAAGGTCAACTACCGACCAACCTCGGTCAATTCTTAATTTCTTATCATACTCCATTATTTATCCCCAATGTCTAATTAATCTCTAAATAATATGATTAATTAGCGCTTTAATTATTAATAAATTCGACACCTCAAAGTTTTTAATATACATTTAGAAACTCCTAAATAATTAGATTTTATCTCCCAAATTCAATTAAACAATATTTTAGAAGAATTTTCTTTTGAAATAATATTTTAGAAGAAATTAATATATGTAATTAAATAATTTAATTTTACCAAAATAAATTTAGAAACCCAATTAAGTAAATTTTTATCTTGTAATAATAATCTAATAATTATTTGATGGGCTTTAAATACAGTAACCCAATTATTTTCAATTATGATGGGCATCAGATCAGGCCCAAACCTAAAGTCAGCCCACCCCTTTTAGCCCAATCTCTCTCTCGCCAGAGTGTTAGTCAGAGAAGGCGCTGGCGAACGACGTTTTTTCGGCGACTGCACATTTTTTCTGGCCAAATTTTGTTTAGACTCGTTAGGCCTCGTTTCTTGTCCGTTTTCGACGATTCTTTTTCCTAAATTTACGTTATTTAATTTTCTAACTAATAGGAACAAGAATCACTCAAAATAGTTGAAATTTGAGTGAGATATTTGTGTTTAAAGTTCTGGTTTAAAGTTTCGGTTTTCGAGTCCCTCGTTTGAGGCCATAAGCCGTTTAGCTTTTAATAGTCGCTATTTCAGAGATGGACCCAAGTGGGAACGCCTATGCGACCCAGGACATTACGATGATGTAACTCGTTGGAGTATGCTGTCGGGACCCATGTTTAGAGGTTTGTGTCTCTTATAGTTCACACAGGTATTGTGGGAATGAACTCATTTAGAGCCGGGTCCCATTATCATCAGTTCTTAGTATGAGTCTATAGTATTTTACTAGGTCCAGGGTCGGGGTGTTTCGGAGATGAATCTGTATGGGTCAGGCTCCGGGACCTTAGGTATTACGGTGGGTACTCGTTGAGGAGCTGTACATCGGGACTGTGATCTTAGCGCTACTTGGCAGCGTTTAAAATATGGTTTACTTTGTGTTACGCCATTATCGACGAAAACAGGCTTCCCCCATCACCGAAAGGTGTTGTTTTGGGTATAGAGTCTTATCCATCATTTTCGATGACTTTTTTAGAGTATGAAGTATCATCCATAATTTATATTATTGGATTATATATTGAGACTTGACCATATTTTGGTATTATAGAAAATGGAGCTTTGTTCATATTTTGGTATTTGAAGTATTGAAATGTATTCACGTTTTGAGTGAGTAAAAGGTGTAGAGTTCGTGTTTGAACGAGTATTTCTAGTGGATTTTGTGAGTCCAGTACAAGTGCAATCGAAGTAATAATCAAACACAAACGATTGAGTGAAACACAATCGTCGGCTTGATTAATTGTGAGAGAATAGGTTTACACGATTAAGCTTTAAACCTAATGATATGGCAATTATAATTCTCTCTCATTCTCAACCCTAGAAAACATAAACTATCTATACCGTATAGGTATTACAACTTGAGCCCTTGAACTTCTATTTAACTAACAAAGTTAGCTCTAACAATCTCCCCCTTTGAATTGAAGTTCAAAAAATTCCACTCTGGAAAGTAACGTCTTCAAATAGAAAATAAGTTTATTATCACTTCATGATATGTGTTGATTATTCAACACATTAGTACCCTTTTGTAATGTCTTTTAGATAGTTATTTTACACTTCATCCCAACTTTGAGTCTTTTATTATATTATTTTATCATTTATTGAGTCATGGAGTTAAGTTAGATGAATTTCCTGTTTTATGTGCTTTATAGTTAATACTAGTTGAAAACTGCAGTTTCTGGAGCATTGCTGGAGCATTGGCCTGCAGATGGTAGCAGCTGAATGAACGAGCTTACTGGATAAGCAAACTTGGGCAAAAAGATTTATCAAAGATTTTCAGATCTTTTCTTTTAAACAATTATATATTTTTATTAATATTGTAATAGTTAAATAGGGTAGGAAGCTTCCTATCAAGACAACTTGGGGAGCAAGTTGTGCTTGGTTGGCTTTTTGTTGACTTTTATGGTCTCCCTTGTAATGATCAATCTACCCTCCCTTGTTAGTATAAATAGATGACTTAGTAGTTGTAATAGATACACCACCATCTAGAGAATTGACAACTCTCTAGATGAATTCTCTCTCTAATCTAGTAAATCTTTTGAAGTTCTTTCTTGTCTTTATAATGTGTAGCTAAATTTATTAGCTTGGGTGTGAGATGAAAAGGTAATATTCTAAACTAAATAATGGTGGATTTTTGTTAGCAAAAATATATTTCATTATTTCATTCAAGTTTTATAAATCCAAATGCACTTCTTGACGGGTTGATCACTTTGAAAGTGTTTAAGTGCCGTGGACTTAGGAATAAGCCACGATATGCACGTCAGCTCGAATGACATAGGAAGTAGACTTGGAAGAGTTGCTCTCTATATTTTTCTAACTGATTATTCTCAACGAGTTGGTTGCTTTTCAAAGTGTAAAGTGTGGTGGACTTAGGAATGAGCCACTATGACACACCCAGCTTGGATGATATGGGAATCTGCTCGGAAGAGCGATTTTTAGACAAAGAAATTTGCTAGTCCATACACCTTGAGGAAACTGTCTGTTACAATCACTGGTCCGGATGCTACATAGGAATATGGGCTGAAAGCTAAATACTAGTAACAATGGTTAAGTCCGGAAGGAATACCCTCAAGATGGATGGTGGAATTTATTATTGCTAAATTGTTCACCAGAATTTATGTTCAGGTCTCACCTAAAAATCTTACACCCATCTGAATCATATATTCTGTTAATTCACAACAATCAAACAATCAACAAATCATATATTCTTCAAATTCGCCATCTGAAGTTAGTTTCTCATCTCGAGATCTTGCAACTTAAGATACCTATCCCTGTGGAACGATACTTGGTACTTACCATTTTATTACTTGAAAGGCGATAGTAAGGTCAAAAGTATACTTGCTTTTGATCTTATTTGTTACATATCTAAGGTATATAAAATCTCATGTCACTTCAACAAACCTTTGACAAAAACAATCTTTCCTTTGAAGAAAATTAAACTTTGAAGCACGGAATTCGAAGAATAACAATCTCCCCATTTATCAAAATAAAATCTTCAGATCAAAATCTTCTGCTTGAATTAATCTCTAGAATCTTCCTAAGACATTTGAAACTTGAAAGTTCTGACCGCTCCCCCTCAACATCAGCATCATTTCTTTGAAAATCTCGTCTTTAAATTCTGACCCCCCCCCTCAACATTATCATCATGTCTTTAACCAACTCTTCTTGTCTTTGCACAATGTCTTCTTTATGTACCTTTGATGTGTCTGAGTTTTTGATTAAACAAGTGTATATTTAAAACATATTTACCAAATGGGTGTACTTTTAAACATATTTACCAAATTGGTGTAGTAGTCTATTTAACGGGGATTTTAGTGTTTTTTCTCTCTCTCTCTCTCTCTCTCTCTCTCTTTCTTGAAAAAATTCCATAAATTCTGCAACTCGTTTTATATTGCTTAAATTCACAACTTTTAAAGATTGTAAAATAATCAAAGATGGTGGAATAGGTCCTGTTAAGCTGTTATCTCTAACACTCAAATTCTGCAACTCATTTAATCCCGAAAAATCCGGTAAAGGGCCGGAAAATAGGTTCGAATGAAGCCAAGCTTCGGTTAATTGAGTCATATTTTGAATAACATCAAGAGTTCCATTAAGTTTAGACCTACTATTCTGCCCATTTAACCAAAGGGACTGAATGGAAGACCCGGAAAACGAATCGGGTAATCCGCCTTCGAGAGAATTAAAAGATAAATGCAAAGTGGTTAATCCGGCGATGGTATCGCCGGAGAAGAAATCCGGTATGTTTCCGGTGAGATTTGCGGAAGTCGCCGGTTGTCTCTGGTGCATTGAACCTGAACCCATTTACACGGATTCGGGTCGGACCAATAGAGTGATTCGGGTGGACTAAGATTGGCTTTCAAAGCTTGCATTACAGCAACATCATCGGAGCTAGACTGAGAGTGAACATAAACTACTGTAAAAAAGAGGAGAAACACGATGAACAAGTGAAATTGAGCTCCAATTTCAAAACCCAGAAAGGGTTTCGCCATTTTTGAACCAGAAATGCATAATTCAGAAGTGGGTGATTAGGGTTTTGATGATGAAAATTGGAAGTTTTTTTTGTGCAAGAAACTGGTGGATTGGGGGCAAAAATATGAAGCTTTTTATGAGAGAGAGATTCAACTGCGGGGATGAAGGGAGAAAATTGGAAAAGAGAGAGAGAATGAGAGAAAATTTATGGAATTTTTTCTAGAGAGAGAGAAACACTAAAATCCCCATTAGATAGGCTACTACACCCATTTGGTAAATATGTTTAAAAATACACCCATTTGATAAATATGTTTTAAAAATACACCTGTTTAATCAAAAACTCGATGTGTCTTTGATATACTTTCTCCCCCTCATGATGATTTGGGGAATCCCTAAGCAGCATGAATCATCAAAGACGAAATCAATCAGCTATATCAAACACAAATGTTAGCCCCCTCCCCCCCCCCCTAGAAAAAACATCTCTTTTATATAGGAGCGGGCGTTGATTGAGGCTTACAAAAGAGTTGGGAGCATGATTTATAATGGAGAAAAGAGTCATGGCATTGTTGGAGTAATAGATGTCACCAATGTGATGGATGATGCTAGTGGTCGTGTTTGGGTGCATTTCATGGATTGTGAGCCTTATGCTTTACTTGAAAATTGCCTTAGTAAAAAGGCAGTCGAATACTTGGATAACAAAATACAATCTTCAGATCAAAAACTTTCAGCTTGAATCAATTTTTAGAATCTTTAGAAGACATTTGAAACTTCAACAGTTAATAACCAAACTTTAAACAACATGGCTCGAAGCTTTCAATGTACTAAGCTTCTTCAATACCAAACTTCTTCAAATAGCTTTGCCATCAGTAAATCTCAACAGTTAAGCACCAAGATATTTTAAGTTCTAACCGCTCCCCCTCAACATCAGCATCATGTCTTTGAACAACTCTTCTTGTTTCTTCTTGTATTTGCACAATGTCTTCTTTATGTATCTTTGATCTGAAGATTGTATTTTATTATCCAAGTAATCATCTGCCTTTTTACTAAGCCAATCTTCAAGTAAAGCATAAGGCTCACAATCCACAAATCCTTGTTTATTGTTATGCACCCAAACACGACCACTAGCATCATCCATCACATTAGTGACATCTATTACTCCAACAATGCCATGACTCTTTTCTCCATTATAAATCATGCTCCCAACTATTTTGTAAGCCTCAACCAAACGCCCATGTCAATACAAAAGAGACGTTTTCCTGGGGGGGGGGTAACATTTGTGTTTGATATAACTGATTAATTTCGTCTTTGATGATTCATGTTGCTTAGGGATTCTTCTAATCATCGTGAGGGGAAGAAAGTATATCAAAGACACATCAAAAGTACATAAAGAAGACATTGTGCAAATACAAGAAGAATTGCTCAAAGACATGATGATAATGTTGAGGGGGAACTGTCAGAATTTAAAGACAAGATATTTAAAGAAATGATGCTGATGTTGAGGGGGAGAGGTCAGAACTTTCAAGTTTCAAATGTCTTCCGAAGATTCTAAAGATTAATTCAAGCAGAAGATTTTATTTTGATAAATGGATAGATTGTTATTATTCGAATTTTGTGCTTCAAAGTTTAATCGTCTTCAAAAGAAAAACCGTCTTTGTCAAAGGTTTGTTGAAGTGATGATAAACTTATTTGCTAGTTGAAGACGTTAAGTTCTAGAGTGGAATTTTTTGAACTTCAATTCAAAAGGGGGAGATTGTTAGAGCTAACTTTGTTAGTTGAATAGAAGTTCAAGGGCTCAGCTTGTAAATACCTATATGGTATATACACTTTATGTTTTCTAGGGTTGAGAGTGAGAGAGAATTATTATTGCCGTATCATTAGGTTTAGAGCTTAGTCGTGTAAATCTATTCTCTCACAATTAATCAAGCCGACGATTGTGTTTCACTCAATTTCTTATCATTTGTGTTTTATCATTACTTTGATTGCATTTGTACTAGACTCATATATTTATTTCTTATTTATTGTATTGATGAAAATTTTAAATTAATCGCTCTTTCCAATTTTGAGAGTGTTACACAATGTGGGTTTATTCTACTTTGTGAAAACTATGTACATGTCAAAAACATATATCTTGAAGTATTCGAATATATTTCTATTGATTTCTTACAAACACTTACTGATGTTTGTCATATTTTTTTTATTTCAAGCAATTTGAAAAATCTACCAAGCTTTCATGCCACCTCATTGTCCACGTAGGTTGTCCGTATGTAACATATTGCTGACATGACATTTCTTATTATAAAATTGTACTTTCAAGACATTTAATTTTACTTATTATTTAATAAATATATTAGGCTAATTAAACGAATATAAATTATTAATAAATATAACAATAATAAGAAAATTTATATATCACAATTTATTTCCTTAACATTTAATTTTTTTTAAATATATATATTTTTGAACTAGAAAAATAAGAATTGTTACGTTTTTTACAAATAAAATATTTGTACTGAAAATAATATATCAATTTGTTTTTAAAAGAATTTAACTTGACATATTATTTAATAAATATATTAAGTTAATTAGAATATTTCTAAATTATTAATTAATATAACAATATTAAAAAGATTTGTAAAACACAATATCGTTAATTTAAAAAATACAAAGTATATATTTTTTGAATTAGAAAAATTAAATATTAAATGTATGTTTTCTTACAAATAAAATGTTTATCTTGAAAAAATTATATCATATTTGTTAAAAAGATGTTACTATAGAATATTTAATTTGCATACAATCTAGTAAAAGTGAAACTTTTTTGGAGAGTGATGTGACGTGAGAAAAATATAAATTGGATGAGATATAGATAAGCGGGAGAGAAAGTGAGGAAATTATTTTTAAAAAATTGGAAAATATATTTTTATTAATATCACGTAATCAAAATGTCGTGTCATTCATGTCATCTCATTTAAACAATGTAAGCAAAGAAAAGTGGCGGCTAAGCGGTTTAAAAGGTAACAAATTACTGATTCCTATATTGGGTAGGTTTTTCAAAGTAAAATGCATTAAATAAAAAATAAGAGTAAACTCTAATTTTGGTCTTCGTGGTTTGATGAAATGTTTGAAAGTGGGACCTAAACTTTGATAACTATAGAAATTGTCCACGTGGTTCTCATTTTGCTTTGAAAGTGGTCCCCGACCACTAACTCCATTTATTTTCTCTGTTAATGACAGAGACATTTTTGTCCATTTAGGTTTCCCTCTCTTTTTAGTTTTAACGAGACGCATTAAACCCCACATTAAAACACCACAAGCCTTGTCAGTGATGTAATCAACAAAGTTTAGGTGATAAAACTATCTTTATTATTATGAAGATGAAGGTGGTCGTCTTTTGTCTGGATTTTGCGTTAAAGGAAAATATCTCTTCGGTGAAGCTATCATAGGGGAAAAGAACCTACTCAGAAATAAGTTCCAACAAGCGTAATAGTTTCAGCTTACAATCAGATAGTGATTTATTTGATGATGATGACAATCTTGATTGTGAATTTATGGATGATTTTTCTAGAAAGTTACGAGAGCAGTGGGGAAAGAGCATCGATGGAAAGAAAAGTTGGTGTACACAATGATCATAATGATTCTGGAGTAAATAAAAACAAACAAAAGTATGCTCAAGCTTCTACTTCTAAAGGGAAAGCCGTCAACCAACTTATGCAAGACTATCAGCATGAAGATATAATCAGACGCACTGAATCGAGTTTGTCTGATTATGATGCTAGAAATGAAGTAGAGGTTGATCATGGTAAAGTTGATTCATTAGTTGTAATAAAACTGAAAATGAGAAGTATGAACATATGCCTTTACTAGTAGCAAAGAGGAGAACGAAAAAAATGATCTTGACGTTGCTCCCACCATTGATGTTGTTCCGGTTCAAAGATCTATTATTGATCTGCGAGAAAACCTTAAAGAGACGGACGGATACAAACGAGCGCTAGAGGAAGAATGGTCAATACAAATAGCCTTAAAGATCCAGGTACGTTGTAGCACAACAATTTAATGAAAACCACAAAAAAAATTAAAAACTGAAGAACACCGTAATAACCATTCATCTGTAAGGTTTTCATACATAGTGGTAAACATGGTACGGTACCATGTTTTTTTTTCTCAATACCGTGTACCAACCAATTAAAATTGGACGCAAATATTTATATCGTGTACCAACCAACTCTAATTGGTACCAAATTTTTTCGGTTGGTACATGTTGATACAGTTTTGTACCAACATCTCAATAGTTAAAGTTACAATTACAAATTCATTAACATAAGCATAATTTGTTTTCCAAATAATTTAATACAAACCTAGAGTGGAGGCACGCGTTGAGAAGAGAAGGAGACAGGTTTATTGATTATGAGTTAGAGACTTAGGAAGTTAGGGTCGCTATGACTTATGAGAAGTTCACTCCTAACTAGTAGGTATTATGAGTTAGAAACTTAGGGGAGTTAGGGTCACTATGACTTATGAGACATTCACTCCTAACTAGTAGGTAAGTAGTAAGAGTAAGTCAATAACCAAGTAAACAATAAATGAATAAAATGGCAAGTTAATAAATGATTAAATTCCTCTAAAGAAACAATGGGATGCATTAATAATCAAATATAATTTACTTAATAATTTTTTAATTAAAAAATAGTTATATATATAAGTCGGTATGGTACGGTTTTACCGCGATATACGATTTTTAATACCACGTATCAACCAACTTTATGAAGTTGATACGATAGTACCAACCAATTTAGTTGGTAACAATTGAATTGGTATGGTTGGTAACGCAATTGGTTGGTTTGTCATGGTACAAACTACAAACTTGATATCCTATTCACATGTGCATAAAAGTAATTTGTTCGGTATGCACACGTGCATAAAATCGGGAAATATTTTCAATTACTTTTATGCACATGTACATACCAACATGCCGTAAAGATAAATCGCTATTAGGGTGTCATCAACTTTTCCATTTTTTTGGTTTTTTATGAACCTGAGTGTTTTTGTGTGTGTATGTAGAGTACAAACCGCCTAAATAGTACAAACCGTGCAAACTTGAGTATTTCCCAACATTTTCACATGTTGATATTTTATTTCATAATTATCTCATTTATTTTTATTTTAAAACGGATTACCATATACAAATAGTAATTAAAAAATCACACATAATATCCTACAAAAAATTGACACCTTTTGGATTCTTACCATGTTTTTGGTAAAAAAAAAAATTGTTGGAACAATTGAGGTTTATAGACGAAGTAACATTATGATCTTTAAACAAAAAACAACTTCTTCAAATATTACTCTTCATTTATGTCCTTTCATTTTTCACCAATTTGTAATATCTCATTCAAATATAACCATTGATATAAAAATGACGGCTCAAATGAGTTTGTAAAGTTTGTACTATTTAGACAGTTCGCAAAAGAAATGACATTTATATATGTATGTAGTTATGGTATGGGTTGGGTTCCGATGAGAATAAGAGTTAAGATGAGAAGCGTAAGAAGAGATTTCCACCATTGGATGCACATTATGATGAGATGCACCGAGATAAGATGCACCGTGATGCACCAGATCAATACCCGTATGAAGCACAATTCATGGGTGGGTTTGAGATTAAAGGTGATCAAGGGTTCGATCCCTTCTTACGTTTCCCACTTAACTCTCTTTCTCACACGATTTTTCGCCTTTATGGTATATAATATTTGTATATAACAATTAAAATCATGACATGAGATCATGTGAGAAGTGAAGTTAATATGAGAAGCGAAAGAAGGGATCTTGATCCTTGATCACTTTTAAGCTCATACAGACCCATGAATCACGCTTGATACGAGAATTGATTCGGTACATTTCGATGTATGTCACCTTCATGCATTTCATCCTAATATGCATCCAAAGATAGAGATCCCTTCTTACTTTTTCTACCATAACTTCACCTTCTTATTGAAACCTAACCCTAAAAATCATACACACTCATCACCACCTTTGATAACACTTGGAATACTTGACATTTAAGAATATTGGGTTACTAAACATCATTAAATAAAAGGCCATTTAATTCAGTAAAATGTTTAATGAAGGAAAATGACAATAATATATTTAAAACAATATCCACTTGGCAAAACCCCCTAACTCAGGTGCCAGTAATGTAAGTGATGGAAGAAAATGATGCCAACTAGTGGAAAAAATATTGGATAAGATTTACTTAAAGTCATTTACATCTGTTTTAAAACATTTGGTCAAAAAGATGATGATTAGGTTGTTTTGTTTGAAGCCTTAAGTTCTTCCATTCATCTATATTTATACTTAAAAGCGACCGTTTATTAAACATTTACTCAGTAAGTGCTTATTAGATTAATTTATGTTATTAAATAAATATGATAAGAATTGAGAATCTTACCTGGTAAGAGCGATAACAACAAATGAGGGTTTTAACCGATAAGTGAGAGTGACGACTCTTACTCGATAAATGTTTAGCAGATAGTAATGTTCCATACGACATCGTTTTAATGTACTAAAAGTTAACCTGATAAGATATGAAAGTGTTTACTCTTATGGGTAAGCGTTTGATAAACGACTCCTGGGTTTAAAAACATAGAGTTAACTACAAAATTGGTCCCTGTGCTTTGTAAAAAATGAACACATTTTGTCTCTACAGTTTTGAAATTATAAGATGACCATCGTGGTTTGCAAAGACGTCCGAATTTGGTCTCTCCCTTTAATGGCTATTAAAATAATTATGTTAAATGAGAATCATATATGTCATTTTATCGATTTTTTTTTGTGTTTTACACAATCAAAATCAATTTTATTCCCTGTGTTTTTTATTAAGTGAAAGGAAAAAAATTCGATAAAAGGACAAAATATCCATTTAATTGAAATTTTAAAGACCTTTAGAGGGGGGATAGGGAGGAGGGGGGATCAAATCCAAACGTTTTTACAAACGACCATGACCATCTTGACATTTTAAAACTGAAAAAACGGAAAAGATAGACCACAGAGACCAAATCTGTAGTTTACTCAAAAACATATTATTGAACCTTATGTATCACTTATTGATATGTCATGATTTTATATATACACCTTTTAAAAAAAAAATATTAACTCTATAAAATCAATTAATAAACACGTTTAAATATGGGCAAACATTGAATCCTACAAAGATAATATGATGCTCCATAAAACTTGGATTTTCTTTTTAAATAATAAATTACGTGTATACAAGTATATAACTAGTTATCTTATAAAACATTTAGATGTAACTATTCAATTTCAAAATTTACAATATCTATGAAAGCTTAATTAATACAAACCACTATTACATTCAGAGTTATTGGTTCTGAACTGTTTTTTTAAAATAAAAGCATGTTTTATATAGGTGGAGTAACAAAAGATGGGGTAGAATTAATACCTAAAAATGATTTCAATCATTTGATTTTAGATACTAAGGCCTTGTTTGTTTTTTTTCATTTTAAACTCTTAATCACTATTTATGTCTGATTCATTTAGACGTTCATAATCATTTTAGAACTAAAATCAGACTTTAGACTTCAACGTCTCTTAAAAAAAGGTCACTTAAGTCATATATATTTGAAGTATTTGATTATTTTCTTCTTGTTCTCTTATTATAAAATAAAAACAATTGTCAATTAAATACTTGGAGAGTACGACTGTATGATTATTAATTAAAATTGACTTGAAAGACTCGTCTATGTGATTATGATAATCAACTTTGATCGTTATGTACTAGTATCACGATCAAGTCCTAGAGAAACAAGCCTCATTTTAACGATGGGGACAGTAACAATGAAAATTTTGTTACCTTAACCACAAGGAGGGGATACCAAAGATAAAGACTAATGATTGGAGTGAAGTTGTAACAAGGTAGCCGTACCGAAAAGTGTGGCTAGATCACCAACCTTTTAGCGAAAGCTAAAAGCATCTCTAATTGGTTCTCTATAATTTTTCTAAAATATAGAACCAAAAACTAAAATTTCTAAAAGGAATTACATTCAACTCCAACAGATTTTATATTTCAGAGATTTTTAACACAAATTATATTAATATAATATTCTCTAATTTATCATCCCCATATATTTTGAAAAAAAGTTAATATAAAATGATAAAAATTTAATCTTATTGGTAAGATTAAGTAAAATAATCATTTCTATCTCCCATCATCGAGTTTTAGAAAATTCTCTGAACTTCAGAAATTTTCAAGTTTTCTTTATTATAGCAAACAAAATAGCAAAACTGTTGGAGAAACTTAAAGAACAAAAACTCATTTTTTTCTATTTTAAAAAATAGTTTAAAAAAGGTGTTGGAGATGTCTAAATGCTTCTTAGAAATTTTGGTTTAACACATGTTCACACCAAATAAGAAGGGAGCCACTCTATGGATGGACCAATTTCTTTATTTCACAAGATCAGGGAAAAAAAAAATTCAAATTAATCCATCAGAATAACCTTTTAGATTTCAATAAAAACTACAAAAAATCCAACAAGAAAATCAAGAACAACCCTTTCACTAGATAAATAGAAATCTAAGAATATTTACACAAATTATTCGTTACTTCTCTAGATCCAACATCGTGTTGGATCGATACTAGGAAAACTAAAGTGTATTTACAAACACAGCTTCGGAAAAAAAAACCCATGTCTAGAAATTTGCTTCGATTGGGGGTGTCCATTTCCGCCTGCTAAAATGGCCAAATCTAGAACAATGTATAATTCCATTGTATGAGATACAAGTCGTTAGATCATCATTCACTACAACAAAAAACTCGTTTATAAGACACCAAAAATGCCTAAATGTCATAATAAACTGCTTTATAGTACTTAAGTTTATAGTATCAAACATATGTAATATGACGTTTTTGGACGTCTTAACAAGTTTTTTAGGACAATTTTGAAATAAACTGTCTTATATTATAACATTACCTTATAAAAAAACAAGTTTCCTATTCCTATAAAAAAAACTAATACTATTTTACAGAAGTCCTAAAAAACTTGTTGAGACGTCCAAAAGTCTCTTATAAAACACAATTGTTTGGTCAAACTAGTGTATAAAGACAATTGGACACTTTTGACATCCTGTAAACCCAATTTTGTTACAGTGATTCCTCTAGAATTAATTTAACCATCTGGCATTCGATCAAGGAACCAACCACCAGATCTAGAAAAAGGGTGTTTAACGGTATACCTTCAGGAATAAGATCTAACAAGGCCAAAGTTGCAAAAAGATTTGGACTTAAAAAGGCCACCAAATAGAAACCTAGTGGGAGATTCTTGAGGATTTTGGTTTGAATCTTGAGAGTTCCCTTTCACTTTAAGTATCGTTTTTCCGATTTCTTTCCTGATAGATTCAATAATCTTGAGGTCAACAGGGTACCCAGAAGCATCACGAACGTAAAACGTATTTACCGCCTTATTGCCACGTGTTGCCACCTCAGCTCTTGTCACCGTGAGGCTGTTTTCACGGAAAATACGGGTGACATTTGATAGTAGCCCGACCCTATCTGTGGTGCATAGTTCTAGCTTCAATCCCTAAATGATGAATATTTTTTGGCATCATGTTTTTTTAATAAAAATAAAATAAAATAAATAAAGTAACAAAGAAATCAGAATACTGTAGTTTGCTCTGAAACATGCTATAAACTATTAATTGAATCTGTATCATAATCAAAGATTCAAGCTTCCAGCAATAAAACAAGAGGGTGTCAGAAAACATAATCAGACAAGTTACAAAAGTTAATTTGACCGATTCTTTATCGGGTTAGCATTGTTTATTTCTCGTGTTTTGGTCATATTTCTATTAAGTTATTATCGGATGCGAATAAAACTCGAAAAACCACAAAGACCTAATGCACCATGGTTACCCTTCAAGAAATCTTGAATTTATTGCAGCCACCATTAAACAAACAAGTTTCAGATCTTTAAAATGTCATATTATATCTATGGTTATCATAATTCAATATCGATTTCTGTTCTAGAAACTAGTTGTGTATCCGTGCAACGCAACAGGGTGTAAAATATTATTGTAAATCAAGGATGAAAATTAAACAAAAATGGATTTTTAATATAGTTTAGGTAAAATTTCAAGAAAATGGCCCAAGATTTACCTCAGATACTCTTCTTTCTATGGCTGCTTCAAGACATTGGATCACTCTTTCCCTTTCTGCATCTGATTTCATAGGAGATCCATCTATATGTCTGATACAGTATTCCTACAACACCAAAAAACATTAAAATTCATCAAAAAATAAAAAACCCAAAAAAAGATTGAAATTTATTCTATTAAAGCAACCATCTTTTTAAAAGTTTTTTTTTCAAGATTTTACAAACCTGATGAGCTTCTGGTCCTTCAGCATCAACATTCCCATGAAAAACCTCATACTCCATATCGGTCAAAGTGCAAATCGTATCAAACAAAAGTTTAGGTCGATCTTTACAACGAATAGTGACCACTGAACAATCTTTATCGTACCAATCAACAACATTAATAACGGGCCTTTTTTGTTTTTCATCCAAACCTTCATCATCAGCACCCTTCTTCTCATAATCTCTAACGGAAAACATCATCTGGTGAAGCCGTCTTTCGGTGTGCGTAATACCATGGCCAACAACGGTTTTGGCTTCACGAGCTTCATTGCTCCCTTTAAGCACATTTGATAACATTTGTTTAATGTTGGCTAGTCTTTCTGGATCAGAAATGGCTGAACCGGATTCCTCATCGGTTACTTGCATTACAGATGCAGCTCGTGTGTTGTGAGTCCATAACTCAGCGTTCAAAACGTTACACTTTAAGTGTGTGAGAACTGCACATAGCTCAGAGAGTAATCCGGGTCTATCACTTCCGATTAACTCGATTATGGTGTGGTCATCTGAAGGTGTCATCCCGATAGATTTCACAGTTGTCATTAAGCTACTTTCTGACCCAAAAGCCTTACGAACGTAATCCAAAACTTCTTCATCTGTAATTTTGTTTCCTTCTTGGTCAGTGACATTAAAGACATCCATGAACCACCCGCCATCGGAACTTATGTAAGCTTTTGTTATTACAAAATTCAAATCTGTGAGGATTTGTACAACTTCCAAAAGTATTCCATGTTTGTTGGCACTGTCCACCTGTTTGATATATATATATATATATATAATCAATTTTAATAGAAAATGGATAACATCCCAGATGAAATGAGCTTATAAAATAGAAAGAAGAATTGCAAACCTGAATGATGGTGGCATTTTGACAAGAATCGTTGTCGATTACAACTCGGGGTGGATTCATTCGTTGAATAAATTTCTGATATTCTTCTTCCATATTTGGCGAATAGCTCATGTTACATGTCTCTGAGGAATTTCATCAAACAGGTTAGATGCACTTTGAAGAAAAAGCACAAGTAAGCTAGAAAGTGAGATATATACAGTGATTCACCATTATCAATCACAAAATAGTAATAAAGAAGATACTAACAAAGAGTATAAAGTAAGTAAAAAAGAACATGTGGGCAGAAAGTAACGATTGATGATGAAGATTTGAAAGACGAATAAAAACACCAGATGCCAACAAGGCCAATAGACAAGCGCAAATCCATGAAAGAAAAGGTGTTCAAGTATCTCTATCCATGTGGGTATGGTGGGGTTCCTCTTAACCTCCCAGTGGGAGCCATTTTCACATACCAAAAGATAAAAATAAAAAATAAAAATAAAAAGCTGCACGAAATCAGAAGACCAAATTTCAACTAATTAAATCAGAAACTCAAAAAAACCTGAAATTTTTACAGATGAACACGATTCAATTCAGATGAAATGATGCAAAAACAACAAAACGTATCGGGAAAACAAAAGAAATTTATGAATTGAAGTCTTGAAACAACCAAATACTGTGAGAAAATGAGAAACTAATTAGAAGAAGAGTAAAAAGGAAGACATACCCATTATACTTCTTGATGAGAAATGATCTGCGTTTCTAGTATTCTATTGATTCTTCAAGCAAATTAAACCGCCAAACTAAGAAAATCCCCAATCTCACTAGCGAAACCTATGGATTTTGTTTTACTATATAGAAAACAAGAAAATTAAAAACCAGATTCTGTCTTCTTCTACCAACACACACACACACACACACATATATATATATATATATATATTATAAAATATCTTGTTCTTCACTCTCGAAATTTGTGTAAAGAGTGTATGAATTTTTTTCCTTCTTCAAGAGTTGTAAATACAGTTTGGTTCTTCAGATTCAGGGCGCTTAAAATGGAAGTTCCCAAAAGCCGGTAAGTTTCTAAATAATGGCGGTGGGTTGTGTTGGCGCATTTTAGCAATTATATACGGATGGTGTACTTTAGCTGCTGCAGTGGAAATCAGTTCAAAGGAAATGAACCGTAAAAATCTCCGTGGTTTGTGGTAGGGACAGATGAAAAGACCACCAACCCCACACCGTAGAAAGTAGAAACGTTAAAAATTAAAATAAAAAAATATGATAAAACATTAAATTAATACATATAATTTAGAGTAAACTACGATTTTCGTCCCTATGGTTTTTCATTCATAACGATTTTGGTCCTTGTGGTTTAAAAACTGCTTTTTTGGTCCCTGTGGTTTCATTTTGCTTCCATTTCAGTCCTTATATCTAACAGAGTTAAACGGAGCTGTTAAAAAAGTTTTAAAAATTTACATATTCAATCCTTGTGTTATATAAATTTTAAATATTTAATCCTAAATTTCATTTATTATATTACCAACTATAATTTGACACTCATATATATTATATCATTTTTGTTTTTCTTTCTTTAATGTATTTTAAAACAATGTATATGTTATTTTTTATATATATTTTGATACTTTTTTTATATACTTATAATTACTAAAAATAAATAACTTTTTTAATATTTTAATTAATAAATATTTTTATTATTTAATCAAATGTTTTTTTTAAACAGAGATTTATCTTTGTTTCAATGTTTTATTATTTATTTAAAAACGGTTGATTTTTTTATTAATTTAAAAAAAACTGATTGGTTTAAAATGAGAAAAAATTACGAATCATTAAAATTATTGAAAAATAAGTGATATTTTTTTTTCAAAATTTTATATTTATTTTAAATTATCATTTGAAAAGGTTTGAAATAGAATTCGAGAGAAAAATAGTTTTATTTATACTCAATCGATTGTTTTTATTAAATTCACTTTTTCAGATGATAATTTAAAATAAATTTAAAACTTTAAAAAAATATCATTTATTTATTAATATTTTTAATTATTCGTAATTTTTTTCTCATTTTAAACCAATATGTTTTTAAAAGAAATTTAATAATACCAACCGGTTTTAAATAAATAAATAAAGTTTCGATTAAATAATAAAAAGAGTTATTAATTCAAATGATAATTTAAAATATATATAAAATTTTGAAAAAAAAATCACTCATTTGTCAATAATTTTAGTGATTTGTAATTTTTTCTCATTTTAAACCAATCAGTTTTTAAAAAAACAATTAATAAAAAAATCAACTACTTTTAAATAAATAATAAAACTTTGATTAAATAATAAAAAGAATTATTAATTAAAATATTAAAAAAGCTATTTATTTTTAATAATTATAAGTATATAAAAAAGTATCAAAATATATATAAAAAATAACATATATATTGTTTTAAAATATATTAAATAAGGAAAAACAAAAATGATATAATATATACACACACACACATATATATAAGTGTCAAATTATACTTCGTAATATAATAAATGAAATTTAGGATTAAATATTTAAAATTTATATAACACAAGGACTAAATATGTATATTTTTTAAAACTTTTTTAACAGCTTCGTTAACCCTGTTAGATGTAAAGACTAAAATGGAAGCAAAATGAAACCACAGGGACCAAAAAAGCAGTTTTTAAATCACAGGGACCAAAATCGTTATAAATGGTATACCATAGGGACCAAAATCATAGTTTACTCTATCATTTATATGTAAAATAAATAAAAAAACATATTATTTTTTAGTAGTAAAATTACTACTTACTAAGATTTTTATGAACATTAATAAAGAAAAAATTGTAGGGCGCCTTTACCTAAATATTTATCTGGTAAGTGCTTATTAGTAGAATTTAACACTATAAGTTATTTTATAAAGTAAGATTATAGTACATCAAAACGATATCGTATGTAACAATTACCCTATAAGCGCTTATCTAGATAAGAGTCATCACAATCACTTACCGGGTAAGACTTACCATTCTTATCATCGCTTTTAACAGTTAAGATTCTCGGCCCTTGCCATGTTCATCCGGTGAGGGAAATAACCCGATAAGCCCTTACCGGGTAAGCATTTAATAAATGATGCCTTAGTAAAATATTAGAGTTGATGTCTGAAAAGTTTGTACTAAACCAAACCAACCAATATGTATATCGACCATATTAGTTAAGTTGGTATCATTTATAGTTGGCTTGTAGTGTTGTATCAAGTATATAAATTTAGTTGGTACACGGTATTGAAAGTTGTGTACAAGTTTTATCTCTTGGTTTTAAAAACATTTAAATATCACATATGTTACCTGGAAACTTAAAATGCACTTAAAATTTGAATAAAATGACAAAATTTCATATATGTAACTTGAAATTGATACAAAACCAGTACTAACCGAAAAAAGTTAGTATCAATTAAGTTAGTAACAGATACTGTTAGTTGGTATATAGTATAAGATTTTATGTATCAATTATAATTCATATGGAAACACGGTTTTGAAAATAAAAGTTAGTAACATACCAAGTCCACTCTAATTATTTCATTTATTTCTAAAATAAACGTAACATATGGAAACACGGTTTTGAAAATAAAAGTTAGTAACATACCAAGTCCACTCTAATTATTTCATTTAGTTCTAAAATTGACTGAAATTATTTTTTTCCATCGAAAAAACTGTTATGTGATAAAGCATATTATTTCTAATGAGGAGCTAAATATAAGAAATAATGGTCTACTCCGGTGTTTTAAAATCCGGTTTAACCCGGCCGGTCGAACCGGGACTCGTGGGAGTGACCGGGTAAACTACGACCGGGTTTATGGCTATAATCGGCCCGTTGCAACCCGGTCGTGTTTCATAAAAAGCCGGTTGAACCGGTGTTGAAACCCGTAAAAAACCCGACCGAAATAATAAAATTCAAAAAAATTAAAACAAAAATACTGAATTGATCACTCCTCTCTTAGCCCTAACTTCAGCCGACTCCCATCTGCTCCTCTCATATGTTCGACTGTTCCTCTATATCTCCATTCTCCCATCGATCGCTAAAATCTCAACAATAATTTAGAAAATATGTTTGACGAGCAAGAGCACGAACCGGCTTCTCAAGCGCAAGTAGACTCAACTAACCATCTTGTTGATGAGGATGAAGTTGATAATGAGTTTCAATTGCTAAGCGATCGTGAGCTTGATGCATTTAACACTCCAGTGTCTCAAAATCTATGATTTGGTTCGATCGTAATTTGGTTTGATGGTTATGTTTCTTTTTGATGTATTTGGATTGATAAAAAAAACTTATGGTTATGTGTTGTTTTTAATGTAATTGGATTGATGTAAAACTTGTTGTTTGTGTATTTTTAATGTTGGAATTTGTGGACATCAAATTATTGGTTTTATATATATGTATGTATGCAGAAAAATGAAAAAAAATACAAGAGAATTATTGAAACCGATTAACCCGGTGGTTGAACCAGTTAACCAGGGACCCGGTCACCACACTGGCTCAACGAAATGAAATTCATAGGATATATGAATAATTCAATTGATCACCCTTTTAAATAATTTTTTCAATAAAATAAAAAGGATACTCAAGCGTTTCATATTCAAATCAGCAATAACTGTAAATGCGCCAGAGCAATTAGGTAATATTCAAGTAAAAACCCGGATTTTAAAACATTGGTCTACTCTCAAAAGAAAATTATTTAGAGTAAACTTTAAAATTGATTCATGTGGTTTGTTGTTTGTAACTTTTTTGGTACCTAGAGTTTCAAGATTACAAATTAGCCCATTGTGGTATGTAAAAACGACTGGATTTGATCATCCAACGACGGTCAGAATAACCCGTTAAGTAAAGGGTATTTTAGTCTTTTTTCAATTTTTTGTCATTTCTCTTTAAATATATATAGTATACAGTATTAGAGTCCCATATCGGCTAGACTTGGACCATTTCTCCTTTATATATGTTGGAACTTCCCCTTTCTCCTCAAGGGCTATTTTGGAGATTCATCTAGGGGTTCCACATATCCTAATATGATATCAGAGCCAAGATCTACCACTCTAAGGAGTTGACACTTCTAGATAACCCCCTCTGGACAATTCAGTGTCCATCTAGCCTCGTTGGAGGGGGCGTGTTAGAGACTTGGACCATTTCTTCTCTATATATGTTGGAATCTCTCCTTTTCTCCTCAAGGGATCTTTTGGAGATTCATCTAGGGGTTCCACATATCCTAATATATATAATGAAAACATAAACTCAAATCAATCGGCAACAACTCCGATAACCTCCTTACGTTGCCATATATATTTGAACCACCATCATCCACCCCCTTGTCCCCATCACTCAATCCAAAAAAAAAGTATACACATCTAAAAATATAGATCAAACACAAATCCAAACATGTTCAATATCCCAAGAACATCAACAAATTTATTATACAAGTTCATATAATTCAGAACTTATCGTGGCATAAAAATGATACAAAAAAAACCCAGAAAACTCATCCCCCAAAATCAAAACCCAGAAAACTCATGATACATATTCAATATAAACAATACGAATCATTTACGGAAACACATACTTCTGACGTGAACCCAGTAAATTTACTTGAACTCACATTTTCTAGATTAAGACGAATCTAGTCTCTGAATGATCCTTTCAACCGGTTTGACACCTAAGCAACCCATTTGGTTTCTCTTTTAAAACACCTCCAAAGTTTAAAAAAACAATTCCTCTTATTAACCCTCAAAACTAGGCCTGTAAACGAACCGAACGAATTGTTCGTGTTCGTTCGTTTATCTTAACCGAACAAACGAACGAACACAAACAATAAACAAACAAAAAATTTGATGTTCGTGTTCGTTCATTTAACAAAAAGGCATGTCCGTGTTCGCTCATTTAAGTGCTTAACGAACATAATCGAACATAAACGAACATTTTTAACCAAACGTAAACGAACGTAAACAAACGTGGTAAACCCGCTTTAAACCCGCTTTAAAGGGGTTACTCCATCAACCCTTTGCATGGGTTCAAGCCACTTGCTTAAGGAGAAATATACCATTTGTGAGAAGGAACGGATAGCAATGGCCAATAGGCGAGATATATATATATATATATATATATATATATATATATATATAAAGAGAGGAAGTTCAAATGAGAACTTTGCATTTTTAAAGGAACAAAAGGACAATTGTGGATCACATATGATGTGGGTCCCACATAATATTAAATCATAAATGATTTAATATTATGTGGGACCCACATCATATGTGGTCCCAAATGAGTTCCTTTGTTCTTTTAAATTGGTAGTGTTCTCGTATGATCCATCCCCTATATATATATATATAGGAAAGTTCAAATGTGAACTCATTTTTGGTTGTGAACGTGAGGACGAATCTCAGCCACTTATCCGGTCAATAAAGGCGAACTTTGGCACTGGATTCCCTCCTTTAATAATCTCCACCCTCCCATGAATCGCGTCAATCCTCCGTGATCGCGTCCACCATAACCGAAGATGTGTGGCTGAGATTCGTCCTCACGTTCACAGCCAAAATTGAGTTCACATTTGAACCTAACCCTATATATATATATACACATATATATAGGTGAGTAAGGCTTCTCTTTTGTAAACACTAGAAGGATACTTGCGCAATACAGCGAGATACATCTGGATTTTAAGTTTCATTTTAATTTTAATTTTTATCTCTATCGATGTTCTAATGGTTTTATGTGGTTTTAAGAAAACGATTTTAATGTTTCATTTAAAAATTCCATTTTTTATGTAATTTCTTTAATTCACTTTTTTTATACTTTATTTTGGGTTTAATAACGAAATAATATATTTTTGTGTTGATAATATAGCTTTTTATAAAGATAATAATTAAACTTAATAATTATCTTATTTATATTTTAAATTTTTTAGATTTAAAATTAGATGTTTATCCTGTATTTGATCATAATTATCTGCAGTTAGTTACACGAATTCAAAAATAAAGATTTAATAAGTTATACTTACGCATAATCTACTTGTAATCTTGAAAATTAAGTAATTAGCATTAAATAGCAGTACATAACGCTTAAAAAGTTGTTTTTAAGAGTTTTTGGCCAAATGTTTTACAATATAGTATAGATTGATATGGTACATTAAGCATAGAAATTGAAATTTCCAAACTGTAAAATAAAATTACTTATATGCTTATATATTTCACTTTAAAAATGACTACTACAACTTCAAACAACATAAACAAATTCATAATCATACATCCAATTTTCTTACCATCGACTATTAGGTGTCTCATGATCACTTTCAAAATGTAAATCCAAATTAAAAGCTCACTTAAAACCTGAACTAATCAATGGATGAAATTATTATATAGGGACAGGTTCATACGAGAATACTAACTATTTACAAGAATACGAGAAACTTTTTTCATGTACAAAATCATATGTGAGTTTTGTAATAACTGGAGCGGGTGACTTTTGGGACGACTTAAGTCGCATAGGAAAAGTCGCCCAGATCACATGATTTTGTACAAAATCACTAATCGCATAATTTTGTATATGAAAAAAGTTTCTTGTATTCTCGTAAAAAGTTAACATTCTCGTTTGAACCTTTCTCTTATTATATATTGCATTTAAAATTTCAATCCCGAACCACGAAACTTGTGTTCGGTGATCTTATCTAGTCGTTCCACCATCTCGGCCGTTAAATAATTCTTCCAATCCCCATTTTCACCTCGACGAAAATACGCCTGATTCGACATACCCGTAGTCGTCAAACTTCCTTTTTTGTTCACCTCTAGATTACTCAAATTTTCAAAGCTACACAAACCTAAAATAGCATCCACAATCCCTTCTTTCTCTTCTTCTGGCTTAATCGGACAGCCATAAAACTCAGCTAGTTTCCTCACCTGATCACCCGGCTGATCTTTCATCTCCTCATACTTCAAAAACAACACTTCTTTAGGCCTTTCTAAACTCTCATTCCAATACCCTAAAACTTGATCCCAATAAGGACCATATAAAAATACTCCTTTACAAAACAAATCAAACATTTCTTCGATCGAATTAAACCCCATATGTTCCATCCTCAACTTGTTCGTAAAATGAAAAGCCGAAACAAACAAGTCTTTTGGATTCCTGCACATAAAAACGATCTTACATTTCGAAATACGCACGGATTCGGGCAGCGAAACGTGCGAGATATGAGTCGAAAAGAGTCTAGGAGACGTTGAAGAAAAATCGGGAGTCGGGTTATCGGCATAAATTTGTTCCACAAAAGGGACAATTTCATGGGAATTGTTTTGGAGCAAAGGGTGGTCATTTTCTGAAGAGATTATGGGATAAGTGGTTCTGTTTAGTATGGCAAAAGAGATGGATTTTAGCCAGGTGGTTCCTGATTTAGGAGCTGTAACCAGAAAGATGTCTGAATCTTGTGCTTGAAAATGTTTTTGAAATGAAAGGACTCCTTGTAGGTGCCAAGTGTTATGCCAAAAACCTTGGTAATTGTACATGATTGGTAAAACCCACCCTCTATCTTTGGGTAAGGTGGACATAAGGTCTTTGCATTCTTTTGATACTTGTGGATCTTGTAGATATTTGGGAAGAGAAGGCTGGGATGTCTTCATGGATTAAGATGGTTTCAAGATGAAAATATCAAGTTCATAGAAAGGAGTTATATATAGAGAGAGTGTGAGGGGAAAGTTCTTTTACAGATTTATTTTTTATTGCGAACTTGAGGATAAAGAAGAGCGCAACACAGGTTCTCGACGTTTAAATTCAGTAAGGATAACGAAAGTGAACTACATAAGCTATTTGTAATTAATGATACAATATTTAGTATGTAAAACACATAATTCAATATAAATAATACATGATCATGATCCATTTATGATAAATAACCCGTAGGGACGGATCCACCTTATTATAGGTGGGGGGAAAGACCCCCACTCAAATATAATTTTTTTACAATTTTGTAAGTAAACTTTTGTTATTTTTTTTACTCTTATATATGTGCTTAGTTTCCCCCAATCATTTTTTACGGTTCTGCCAGTAACCTGGTCCATTTTAACGAAACCCTCCAATATTGTGCTTGACAATCGTTCTCCCGGTATATTGTTACCACCATTTCTGGTAATCATGTTACAATAATAAACGGTGGTTGACGATTTGTTAAATATATCACAATTTCTTGTTGTTTTAGTTTTATATATGTTCAAACAAATTCATTTAAAAGGAAATTAAATAATAGTATACTTTGCTATTCGGTTAACCGATATGATAAAAAAAATTGAAATTGAAATTTACCTATCTGGTTAAACGAACCTTTCAACCCGCAAAAAAAATAACCCGAAACCATTTTAGTTTGAGTGAGTTATTCGGTTTCAGATATTTTTATACCTTGGATACCAGTTACCTAAGTTTTTGGATCTGCCACTGAACGCAAGGGACATGTGTCGTGCTCTCCTTTGTTCTCACGTTCACAATCAAAACCCGGTTTTCATTTGAACCTGCCGATATATATATATATAACATAACCTACATGACTTGGGATCATGTGAGACCAAACTGTTTTCTTGAGACCCATGAGACTACTTTTTACATTTAAAAACTTCAACAAGACACTGTGAATGTAAACTACACAGTGTTTTTGCTGTAAAGGTTCGGATGTTTTTATCTTCACAGTGTTTTGCTGTAAAGTTTCAAATGTAAAAATGTGTTCTGACGGGTCTCATAAAAACAGACCGGTCTCAATTGAACCAATCCTATATAATATAACTACAGCCTTCAATCCTTTGGAAAACACAATGATTAGTTTAATATCTAATTTCATATTAGTTTTTCTTAAGAAATAAGTACCTAATTATATTAATTTTAATAAGACAAAATAGTATAAACACATGTAAATCTCTTGTTAATATTTTATAATTGTTGTCAAGGGTGCAAATCTTGCGAAAGATTTGGTGGAAAAGAAAGTTAACACTTTTTCAGGTGATTCTGAATAAAAAACAATATTCTTACTTTAAATAAAAATATAAAATACCAAAAAAAGGGAAATCAAGACTATGACTCTTGTACACCATTAAACGACCTATTTCACATCTTTGGTTGGCCAATACAAAAACTACGACCCAAGAGATTAGAGATCCCTTATTTGATTAGGGGTATTAACTATTAACTCTTTGGAAACCAATAGAGCATAAATCTTGTTAAACCGAATATATTTGTGGTTTATAGAACGTATCCACTCATCTCACGGACTTTGTCTTTGTTTTTATAGGATTATGCTTCTCCAAACGTATCTACTTGCGGCTTGTTGGTTCGAGATCTTTCATAATCATCACCGTTAATGATATGGGTAAATCAGATTGCGGTAGATGATGAAAGAAATTAACATCAAATAAACAAAGACATTTCGCCTTTTAAAATAGAAATAATTCTTTTTGGACTTTGTTACCAACATTATAAGTTGATATGTTTTTCATTCCTATAGTCTAAAATTTACAAAATATATATTTTCTATGGTTTCAATTTGCTTTGGAATTGGTACGTGATCTTAATTAATTAATGACCATTAACTAGTTGCTTTAAGTGTCTTTCATTTATTGTGTACAACCCTGTAAGATTGTAGAATTGCGTATGTTTCATTAAGGTATTAAATCCAATATATATATAAGTAAAGAGACAAGGGCTAACCCTAGAAGCGTAAAGGGCCAACACTACTAGAAAATTGAGTATTTTTAACGGAAAATGTCGTTGAAAATTTTCTACGAATTTTAGAGGATTATTGACAGAACATAAATTTTTTACGAATTTTCAACGAATTTCCGTTGAAAATCTCTCACAAACATATATGCATTTTCAACCAAAAAATTTTCAACGGAATGTCTCGTCAAATTTTTTTTGGTTGAAAATGCATTTTGTGAGAGATTTTCAAGGGAAATTTGTTGAGAATTCGTAGAAAATTTATGTTTTGTCAATAATCCCTTTAAAATTCATTGAAAATTTTCAATGACATTTTCTGTTGAAAATTTTCGTTGAAAATACTCAATTTTCTAGTAGTGCAAGCCCGTATACAAAGTAAATACAACGAGAGCCTTAGTCTATTACTCCCCCGCAGTTTGATCGGGAGGTTTCCGAACGTTTAAACTGTCACAGAACCATGTAGATAAATGGCGCGGGAGACCTTTGGTGAAGATGTCGGCATACTGATATTCGACGGGTACGTGAAGAACTCGAATATCACCAACCCGGACCTTGTCTCGAACAAAAGGAACATCAATCTCAACTATTTTTGTGCGTTGATGTTTCATCGGATTGCCAGATAAATAAACTGCCGAAATGTTGTCGCAATAGACCAAGGTTGCACGACGAATTGGAGCACGTAGCTCTAAGAGAAGGTTGCTAATCCAACATGACTCGGCAACCGCGTTAGCCACTTCCCGGTACTCGGCTTCGGCGCTTGAACGCGAGACGGTGGCTTGGCGTTTGGCAGACCATGAGACAAGGTTATCACCAAGAAAAATGCAGTATCCCGAAGTTGAACGACGCGAGTCTGGGCACCCGGCCCAGTCGGCGTCAGAATACGCCACAAGATTATGGTTGGAGGTCCGACCAAGATGAAGACCATGATGAATCGTCTCCTTAATGTAGCGGAGAATTCGCTTAAGAAAGTTAAAATGAGAATCTCGTGGTGCATGAATAAATAGACCTGTTGAACGACATAAGCAATATCGGGTCTAGTAAAAGTGAGGCACTGAAGCGCTCCATCTAGACTTCGATATAGGGTTGGATCACTCACGAGTGGTCCTTCATTGGCACTGAGCTTAGGAGCAGTATCGACAGGCGTGGTAGTGGCCTTGCAGAGCGACATGTTTGCACGGGAAATAATTTTCTTGGCATATTGATGTTGCGATAAGAATAAGCCGGAGGCATCTCGAGTGGCCTTGATGCCCAAAAAGTGGTGCAATGCACCAAGATCGGTCATCGCAAATTCCCGTGAGAAAGTGGCAATGATGTCATTCAAGAAACCTGTACTAGAAGCAGTCAGAATAATATCATCAACATATAGCAGTAAATAAGCCATTTTTCCTGCTTGATGATAAATGAACAACGATGTATCACAAACACTAGTGCGAAAGCCTTGTGAGATAATAAAATTGGCAAAACGTTTATACTAGGCCTAGGGTGCCTATTTGAGGCCGTATAAGGATTTGCGCAAGCGACAAACATGGCTCAGTTTGGTGTTGTCAAAAAACCCGGCTGGATGATGCATGTACACAGTTTCGGCCAGATCACCATGAAGAAATGCATTTTTCACATCTAAATGATGTATTGGCCAGGATAGAGAAATGGCGAGACTTAGAACTGTGCGAATGGTCGTTGGCTTCACAACCGGTCTGAAAGTATCATCATAGTCAATTCCGTCCTGTTGTGTTTTCCCGTTCACGACAAGGCGTGCCTTGTAGCGTTGAAGAGACCCGTCCGAGTGAAATTTGTGGCGAAACAACCACATGCACCTGATGATATTAACATCCTGAGGAGATGGTACCAACTGCCACGTCTCGTTAGCCTATAACGCTCCAAATTCATCGTGCATGGCGGAATTCCAGTTCGGATCACAGAGGGCAACATGTGGGGACTTAGGTAGGGGGAAATGGTAGCTGAGGCAGAGGTGTGGAGGTTGAGGTGGTTTGGAAATCCCATGTTGAGATCGGGTGGTCATTGGGTGATTTCGGGCAGGCGGTGCAGGGGCGGTGGAAATAATTTCCTTGGCATATTGATGTTGCGATAAGAATAAGCCGGAGGCATCTCGAGTGGCCTTGATGCCCAAGAAGTGATGCAATGCACCAAGATTGGTCAACGCAAATTTCCGTGACAAAGTGGCAATGATGTCATTCAAGAAACCTGTACTAGAAGCAGTCAGAATAATATCATCAACATATAGCAATAAATAAGCCGTTTTGCCTGCTTGATGATAAATGAACAACGATGTATCACAAACACTAGTGCGAAAGCCTTGTGAGATAATAAAATAGGCAAAACGTTAATACTAGGCCCAGGGTGCCTATTTGAGGCCGCATAAGGATTTGCGCAAGGGACAAACATCGCTCGGTTTGGTGTTGTCGAAAAACCCGGCTGGTTGATGCATGTACACAGTTTCAGCCAGATCACCGTGAAGAAATGCCTTCTTCACATCTAACTGATGTATTGGCCAGGATCGAGAAATGGCGAGACTTAGAACTGTGCGGATGGTTGTTGGCTTCACAACCGGGCTGAAAGTATCATCATAGTCAATTCCGTCCTGTTGTGTTTTCCCGTTCACGACAAGGCGTGCCTTGTAGCGTTGAAGAGACCCCTCCGAGTGAAATTTGTGGCGAAACAACCACATGCACCTGATGATATTAACATCCTGAGGACGTGGTACCAACTCCCACGTCTCATTAGCCTATAACGCTCTAAATTCATCGTGCATGGCGGAATTCCAGTTCGGATCACAGAGGGCAACATGTGGGGACCTAGGTAGGGGGAAATGGTAGCTGAGGCAGAGGTGTGGAGGTTGAGGATATCACGTGGTTTGGAAATCCCATGTTGAGATCGGGTGGTCATTGGTTGATTTCGGGCAGGCGGTCCAGGGGCGGTCGGGGAGACGTGGTTGTCGGTAGGCTTGATGTCGAGTTGGGGGGGGGGGTAGAGTGGGTGATGGTTGGATCTGACGATGGTTGGCCAGCCATGGTGGGGAGGTTGTAATGGTGTGGGGGAGACCGAGTCAAAAACAAGAGGGGAAGGTGAATCATTATCAAGGCACGAGTAGGTGATGGTTGGATCTGACGATGGTTGGCCAGCCATGGTGGGGAGGTTGTGATGGTGTGGGGGAGACCGAGTCAAAAACAAGAGGGGAAGGTGAATCATTATCAAGGCACGAGTAGGATGGGTTCGGGTTGAGGCTAGAAAAGGGGAAATTAGTCTCATCAAATGTGACATGGCGGGAAAGGAGGACTCATCCCGTGGCTAAGTCGAGATAACGGTAGCCACGGTAGTTAGCCGGGTAGCCGAGAAAGACACAATGGGTGGATCGAGGGTCAAGTTTATGTGATCGAGTGGCTGAAGTGTTTGGGTAGCATGCACAGACAAAATCTCGAAGGTGATCATATGATGGTTTCTTGATAAAAAGTGCGGAAGGATATTGTGAAGGTAGGCTGAGGTGTATAAGGCTTCTACCCAAAATGGATGTGGTAAGAACGCATGGGAAAGGAGAGGGAGCATGATTTCATTTAGGCGTCGAATCATGCGCTCGATCTTTCCGTTTTGTGAGGACGTTTGGGGGCATGAAAACTGGAATTGGAAACCGGTAGTGTTGGCAAAGTTTTTGAAATGAGAGTTGTCGAATTCGCCACCCATGTCATATTGAAAGCATTTAATCCGTCTTTGAAATTGGGTTTGAACATATGAGTGAAAGTGGGTGAATTTGGTGTATGCTTCTGATTTTAAAGAGTATACCCATACATAGTGAGTGAAATTTTCAATTATCACCATATAGTATTTATAACCAGTTTTGCTCAAAATTAGTGATGTCCATAAATCACAATGTAACAAATCAAAAGGAGCTATAGTAACTGAATGAGAATCAAAGAACGACAAATGTTTGTGTTTTTGCAATTTGACAAGAATGACATAAATTGGTAGACAGACCTTTATTACATGAAATAAATGAATTTGAACGAAGAAAATCTAGGATAGACGAGCCCGGATGACCAAGACGATTGTGCCAAACATCGAACGACTTCAAGGTGAGAGATGCCGACGGGGATGCGATGTTTGTGGAAATGGGATAGAGATCACCATCACTATTGTTGCGGGAAATAAGGGCCCCAGTCTTGAGCTCCTTTACAGAAAAACCGAAAGGGTCAAATTCGATAGAGACAATATTGTCTTTGGTGAATTGTCTAACAGACACAAGGTTTTTGACAATATTTGGGGTGTAAAGGACACAATTTAAGGCAAGGTTATGGTTCGGGGTGGGGATGTAGGTCGTGCGCGATCCGTGAACCGGTATAGAATTACCATTTCCGACAAAAATAGAACGAATATGACTAGTATTAAAGGGTGCCGTGAGTGTACCCGAGTCTGATGTAAGGTGGGTGGTTGCACCGGTGTCCATATACCAATGCCTGTCCGGTGGTTGGCGTAGTGTCATGGCCTGAAAAGCCGCTCCAATATCGGACAGCTCAAGTGCATTGTAGTCGGTGACATGGGCTTGACCATGGTTGGAGCGAGTGGGAGGCGAAGCTTGATTTGGACGTGGGTGGCGTGGCTGTGAAGTAGCCCAAGGTGCGACCCAACCCGGTTGAGTTGGGTATGGGCAAGGTGGAACAACCAACCAGCCGGGCCATGGTCCCCATTGTGTGGGCTGGGAAGGTGGTAATGAGTTGCTGCTCGGCTGTGAGCGGCGGTCGCAACAACCACGGCTGTCGTCGTTTCGATTTTGGTCACGTTCACTCCGGTGACGATCTCCATCTCGGTTTTGGTCATTAGAAGTAGCGATAAGGACCGGATTCGAGGTTTGGCCATCCCTAGCTTGCTGACGATGATACTCGAGTTGAAGCATGCTTCTAGCAGTGTCAAACGAGGGAAGGGATTGATTAATATAGACGGCGGTGGTGTCAAACTCACTAGGCAGCCTGTGCACAGGGCCGGCCCAAAGGGTGGGCGGGCCAGGCGGCGGCCCAGGGCAGCAAAGCCCAATGGGGCATTATTTTGGGTTCAATGCTATTATTACTAATAAATAAAAAAGATGAAGACTATAAGATTTGAACCCTTAACCTCTAGGATACTTAAATGTTTCCTTACCACTAGGCTATGAATACCACTTGGTACTTATTTTTTCGTATTATATTTTTATTAATGTTATTTCTGATTCGTTTTTTTTCTTTTTCTGAAGTTTTAGCTTATTTTCATAACAACATTTGTTTAACTGGAATAAAATAAAATAAACCTATATAACAATTATTATTTTGTATGTGTTTTTGTTTTGAAAAACCATGTGATAATATTTGTAGTTTATTATTATTTTCGCCAAACATATTTTGTAGAGAATTGTTGGAACAAACTTTACATGAAACATTTATATTACTAGATAATTTGAACTTGAAACCCCAAACATCTTTTGTTATGTTTTCTAAAATCAAACCACGTATGAACTAATTTAGATTACTTTAAAAAAAAATTCCACATGCATAAATACGTTTTTCAAAAATTATTATTCATTTTGTTTTATGTTTTTCATTTGATGTTGAATCCCATCAATCCAATTTTGTTATAACTAATAGTGTGCTTTATTGTCTTAGACTATATACGGTTGTTTATATTATATATCACTCGTTACACAAAAATATTTACATTTAAAAACCATGTATTTGTGTGTTATTTGTTTATTACATTAAGGCATTTTTTTGACTCTCCGCCCAGGGCATCCAAAACCATTGGACCGGCCCTGCCTGTGCACGAGTTAGAGAACAAGTCTTTAATCATTGACCGTGTTCCCTACATCATTAAGTTGATCTGCAAGATCCTTCAATCGTTGACAATAAGCGTCGAGCGATGGCATAGAACGAAGAGTGAGATTTGTTAAACTCTTATTTCAATGCCACAGCCCGAGATCCCTTGTTGTTAAGGAACAAGTTGTGAAGGCAAATCCAAGCCTCATAGGTCGTGGAATCAGTTTCTAGAATACGAAGAAAGAGATCGTCGCTCATAGTACCGTATATCCATTGAAGGATGATGGCATCGATCTTTTTCCACGATGTATAGTCTGGGTCGGTTTCAGCGGGGGCTGTTGTGCCGTCAATGTGGTGAAGGACTTCGAACCCCAAGGCATGGAGTTTGAAAAGCTTTACCCAAGAGGAGTAGGTGACCTTGACACCGCCCAACACACGAACTTTGTGTTGGATATTTGAAACAGTGTAGACGGGGTGAAGAGGCTTTGGGTTAGGCGGTGGCTGTGGTGGTGGTATAGGATCTCCAGCCATAGCAGCGGTGGGTTTGTGTGGCCGTGGGCCCGTGGCAGTACACAAGGAAACTAGGGTTTTGAATATAGCTCTGATACCATATAAGATTGTAGAATTGCGTATCTTTCATTAAGGGATTAAATCCAATATATATATATATACAAGTAAAGACACAAGGGCTAACCCTAGAAGCGTAAAAGGCCAAGCCCGTATACAAAGTAAATACAACGAGGGCCTTAGTCTATTACATTTTGCTTCATCAATCTCTTCAAGAACACTTACACGTTCAACCCTATCTGTAACATCTTCAAACTTAAATTCAAAAAGTTTCAAACACCAAAAAACATTCAAACACCAAATTTTGTTTTTTTGTTATAGTTGAGTAGTGTGCGTTCCGCACAACACATGGTAGTAATAACTTTTTTAAGGAGTACTTAATCGAATTAAAATAAAACACAAATTCTCGGTAAATAGTTAATGAGATACAATCTAAAACAACGAATGAATTTAAGTGGTTAATTAATTTTCATATATTGATAATCATTTATTCACTACAAAACAGGGGGCTTTTTAATTAGACAGAAATTTATGTCGAAAATCATTCGAAAATGTTATTTTTCGACGACGAAAACTCTCGTTGTTGACGTACTAACATATTTGTCGAAAATGTGTGTTTTGAGAGAATTTCGACGGAATAAATCCTTCAAAAACCCCGAAGATTCCAATTTTTGACAACACTTTCGTAGGACATCTTCAACTGATTTTCGACGGACTGCAATATTTTAGGGATTTTCGACGAATAGATTTTCATGGGTTTTTCCTCGGAACTCTTTTCATGGGATTTCCGACGGAATTTATTTAATGGGATTTTTTACGGAAGTTGTGCCTGGGATTTTTTATGGAACTTGACCACCTTATTTGGCATTTTGCAATGAATTGGCAAACCAAACTATGTTAAAGACTTTATAACCACGTGATGACCCATTAAGTTAAAGACTTTATAATCAAATGGACCTTAACGGGTCATAACGTGGTTATAAAGTCTTTAACATAGTTGGGTTGTCAGTTGTTGCAAATTCGTCGCAAAATGCCAAATAAGGAGATCAAGTTTTGTCGAAAATCCCATGCAAAACTTCCGTTGAAAATCCTAGAAAAACATTCCGTCGAAAATCCCATGAACCTATCCGTCGAAAATCCCTCAAATGTAGTCCGTAGAAAATCGGTCGATGATATCCCTCGAAAGTGTTGTGGAAAATTTCGTCAAAAATCTCTCGAAAAAACACATTTTCGACCAATATTTCACCGACGAGATTTTCCGTTGAAAAATAACATTTGCGACGAAAATTTCCATCTATAAAGCCTCTGTTTTGTTGTATAATATACATACACATATTATATTATATATGATTCAGTGGGTTAGTTTTGTTTGGTTTACTCTTTTTCTTAATATATATATTCTATGTTTTGTATATGATTCAGTGGGTTAGTTTTGTTTGATTTACTCTTTTTCTTAATAAATATATAAAACGCATTACAGATTGATATTATTGGACTTCATGATACCAAACACGTTTAGCAAAAAAAAATTAAGAAGTCCATGATGAATTATTACATTCAGATAATAATAATAATAATAATAATAATAATAATAATAATAATAATTGAAGTTATTTTATTATTCTCGTCAATAATTGAATTTAAAATTACACAAATTGCATTAATCTAAGATAAAAGCTGCACTGGAGTGGAAGAATGATATATATCTTGTTTTTAAAATAAAATAAAAACTCTTAATAGCCTCGTACATAATGAGGTAGAATCATTTTAGACTCTTTGTTTTTTTCTGATTTTTTAAAAATATTTATGTTTTATTGTCTTCTTATCTGGTAAGAGGTAAATCAACCTCTTATTGTTTCGAGCTGCTCAACAACGACGTTTCTCAATCGATTGACCTTAATCAATCTTTCTCAATCGATTCAACACTATAACTTTATAATGGGTAAAATAGACAATTTAAACAAATTCAGACATTTATTAGTTTACAAAAACAAACAGTCTTATTGACTCAGACTTCAGACTTCAACATCACCTCTTAAAAAATAAATGTTGCCTTAGTCTTCCAAAAATGTATAATGGTTTTCTATTATTTATTTCCGAAGTATAAGTAATGTGGCTCGTATACATTTTCGACAGTTAATTTTTCCTTGATGGTGTTGTATCGTGACTCTATTTCTCATTTGCCTATTATTATTAAAAGCAATAATTAATTGATAATTAATAGGACAACAATAAATGAGTAACTGTAGGACAGTTACAAAAGAGAAGAAAAAGAAAGGTGCGGTTTTTTCTGAGGAAGAGAGCAGATTGCAGTGTGTACGTGAGTGTGTGAACCAGTTGTAATCTCCACAATTTGATAGTGAATTTGTCCCTGCTGCTCTGTGGATCTAGGCTAAGGCCGAACCACATAAATCTTCGTGTTCATTCTAATTTTTGTTTTCTGATTTGTATCACAACACCAGTTTTGTGTTGCTGTGAATTTGCACGTTAACCAGATCGGTTATCGTTGTGTGCTCTGTTTATCAGAGATATTTTGTGTTTGGTAATCTTTGATTTACGATAACTGGAATCAGAGCCAGGTTGGTAAATGGTAGATGATCAGGAGGATGACACTAATCTGTTCAGTAAACGGGAATCTCATGTTGCAAAGACTGCCGTTCAGAATATCAAGTTTGAAGTTGAAAAATTCGATGGGACAAACAATTTTGGGATGTTGCAATGTGAAGTAAGAGGTGTGTTGGCTCAGCAAGAGTTGGATTTGGCTCTCGAAGACAAGCCGGAAGAGATGTTTGTTGCAGATTGGAATAGGATAAACAAGATGTCATGTTCGACGATCCTTTTGTGTCTTGCTAAGCAACAGAAGTTCAATCTGATGCGGGAAACATCAGGAAAAGAGTTATGGCAGAAGTTGGAAACAAATATATGACTAAAAGTGCTAAGAATCGTCTTTATAAGAAGAGGAGAATGTTCAACTTCAAGTATAGAAGGTACGAAAATGATTGCTCACCTTGATGCATTTAATCAATTAGTTGCTGATTTATTGAACTTAGATGAAGAAATCAAAGATGAAGACAAAGCTTTGATTTTGTTTAATTCTCTACCCGATTCTTATGCTCATTTGACAACTACTTTGTTAGATGGCAAAGTAACTATTGGTTTTGAAGAAGTTTCAAATGCTTTGATAGATTATGATTAGACATGCAGACAAGCAAATGAATTCTTCTATATTAGATGATTTGGTTGATCGTGGTAGTGAGAAAAGATCACGGTAATAGGAAAAAGTTTCATTCTCATAGTAGAGGAAGCTCTAAACCAAGAAGAAGTTAGGGGAAAATTGAGTGTGCTTTTGTCATAAAATGGGGCATTGGAAAATGGATTGTCCAAAACTGAAAAACAAGAATAAAGGCACTCAGGCTAATGTTATGCATGGAGAAGATGAATCCAGGTCAGAATTTGTCATTCAGACTGTTGATTCAGATAAAAAAGTAAACAACATCATCAATTTATCCAGACAGACGAATTTATCCATAAATGACTTAATGAAAAATTTGATAAACAACCCCTTACATGATTTAGATTCATATACACGCTCGAAGTCCTTATCCAATCATCTTTGTATATTTTAACAATTTCATAAGGAAAAAAAAAACTCTCAGAACTCCAAGAACTTTTACCTCGTTAAGTGGAAAAATCGTGACAGCCCAAAAATAGGGAAAATAAATGTTTATTATAATAAAAGAAAATGGGTGGATTTTTCTTGAGCCAAAAATGAAACATTAGAAATTATAAGAGAAATTGTTGTCAAGTATTGAAAGAGTGAAATCAGAGGTTGAAATGTACGTGGCTGAAGTTACAAGGGCCTATTTTGCCAATTTGGCAAACCTTTGAGTTTTAATAAGAAAAAAAAAGCGTCATATTAACTGAGGCTTTAACCAGCCATCAATTATGTTCCATTTTGTAAGAATTATGATTCATTAGGACCGATTCTAAGTTAGAAACAAATTCCTTTCTGGAATTTGGAGAAATCATGGAGAAAGGAGTCAAAAATCGACCGTAGAATGGATTATGGTTTCTTCAAGCGAAAATCGACATTGAAGGTACAGTTCTTAACCACATTCGATATTTTTTATATGGTTGGATTCATTTTTGGATTACCCTTAGAATGATACAAGTTTTGAGGGCTAATGATGGATGTATGCCTCGTATTTCGAGCAAAATGCTGTTTTGACGACTGTCTTGATGGCGGGGTTGAGTTAAACTCGAAATTCGAGTTATTTATTTAGTTTATAAGGGCTGGAAATGATGTTATAAATTAATTGTAATTTTAGCATCGTGATTTTATGTAAAATAGATGATGGAAAACGATGTTAAATTTAGTTATTTTGGCCGGTTAATTTTAGTCTCTAGAACGCTCATCAAAAACGAGTCTTTAAACTCGAAATTGGGAGACTATAATTCATGATTCTTGTTTCCTAGAGTTGAAGAATATTTTGTTGGTGTTATTTTGTAGAAAGAATCGATGAAAAAGGTTAAGAATTGAGGAAGATATGAAGAAAACCGTAAAATAATATACATATATACGTGCAACGATTTTCCGTTGACCGGATTGGCGACCGGCGACGGGCGGCCGGTGACGGCGGCAAACTTGCGGCAGTAGGTGTCAGACCAGATCCATGGACTTATTTTATATTGGGTCTATTTATTTGATCTCTAATTTGTGATTTTAATTGTTGGGTTTATATAATTAACAAACCTTTAGAATTCAAGTATGCTAATTGGGTATTTATGTTTGATTGGGGGTTTTTGTTAATTAAGGATTAAATTAATTGTTAATCAGGTTATGATTAATTAACTGATTTATTGTTTCTAATTTAATTGATGTATTAATTTAAATTCTTATTTAGTCAATATATTAATTTATTTTAGATGATTAAATTTATTTACTTAATTATTTCCAATAGAAGGGATTATCAAATGATTTAATAATCATTTATAGTGACGGACAACTACAAAACCAGGTATTAACAACGACAAAATTTGTCGTAAATCCGTTAGTAATGGTTGGATCCGTCAGTGAATGACCGCCGAAAAGTGGATCTTGGGAAAAGGTTTCACCGATGGATTTCCAACGGACCATGTTTTCGAGCTTTCCAACGGATTTCCGACGGATCACCTTACCAATGGATTATGACGGACTACATTACCAACGGATCACTTTACCGACAGATTTCCGACGGACTACGTTACCAACGGATTTCCGACGGCATTTAATAAAAAAAGAAAAAAATTATTTTATGTTATCGACGAAGTTTCCGTCAGTGATGTGATTTTTTTTTCAAAAAAATATATTTAAAAAGACTAATTTCATGTACAACAATGGGCGTTGATGGACATTAACAACTCTTAACTAACAACAATGAGTTTTGATGGACTTTAACGACTCTTAATGAACATTAATACACATATACGTACAAACAGACATATACATACATATGTATATATACGTATATAGTATAACATACATATGTATACATATACTACTTGCAACATATATTACATATACGACACTCACATGGATACACAGGGGCGGAGCCAGGATTTGATACGAGGGGGTGGATAGATAATCAAGTAATTTAAAAATAAAAAAAAGTAGATATTAGTTTTTGAAAATAAAAGAAACAACATGTGGGTATTATATTGACAAACCACGACCTATATAAGATTCAATTGTGATTTACACGAGTTTTTTTCGTTTTCTGAAATTATCTATAAATTTCATCACGAATATTAGGAATGTAATCCAAAACTCTAACTAGAAACAACTATTAACATTGTAATTATTATTTGATGTAGATGACTAATCATTGGTTTTTTATAAATATTTTTATAAGATTATTAAATGTTAAATTAATCATCCAGTTACACACATGATGAATTTTTTTTAAAGAAAATTAAAAATAAATTTATATAACTGCAAATATAAAAGTATTTCCACAAATCTATGTGATTATTATACAATTGGAAAGAAATTCACAATTAGGATTTCAAATTTAAGTAATAATGTTACAATGGAATTAGGGAGTCCAGGTTCCTTGCGGAGAGAAAATCCACTTACTAATAAACATATTTGGATTTTTAGCTTGCATATGATATATCTACTAAATTTTTTGAAGTTTTGAAGGGGAGCATGTGTTCTCTCTCGTTCTCATGTGGCTCTGCCCATGTGGATACATATACATATATACGACACATGGATGGATACATATATAGACATAGTATAACATACATATATGTATGTACATACACTACTTGCAACATATATACATATACAACACACACATGGATATATATATATATACACATATACACATAACAAATTATACAAAATAAATCAGACTAAAGTTTATATAAATAAGAAAAACTTAGAAAAAAAATAATAATCCGTCGGAAATTCGTCGTTAATTACCGAGGGATTTAAGATTAAAAAAATAAAAAAATAAATAGGCCTCGGAAATCCGTCGGTAACTACCGACAGAAATCGGTCCGTAATTAGCAGCGGACTGAACTCTGTCGGTTATTATCGACGGGGTTTTAATTTTTATGCTTTTTTTAATTTTTATTTAAATCTGTTGGGAGAACCCTCGGTAATCCGATGGTAATTACCGACGAATTTTGTCCATCAGTAATATCTGTCGGTAATGCCCAACAGACTCAATCGGGTATGGGATTTGGGTCAATATGTCAAAAGGAAGGCACATCATAGGGATGGTTGATCGGACAAGGGAGAGCCGTATAACCCGGGGAATGCCAATAACTGTATGACCTTTACTCGATCTGACAGTTTATGATATTTTGAAATTATTTCAAAAAGGTTTTTGAAAACAGATATGCATATTATTTGGGTATTTGTTTGTTGTTTGGAGTATGGGATATATGCCTGATTTGTGCACGAAAATTATGAACTCACCGAGCTTTATAAAGCTAACTATTAGTATGCCTCTTAGGAGAACGAAGTTTAATGGTAGACAAGGGCAAGGGTCATGCCTAGTAAGTTATATTTCTATTGAGTAAGTATTAGATTTTGGGGTTGGTTAAACTTAATATTTGAACAAATTTTGTAACATTACCCGGTATCGAACGTGTTAGCGTTTGGTTATTAGTTACATTTATATTTTACAAGACTTCTGCTGTAATAGGGCTTTATTAACCGTTATTTTCGGGTTGTTTATTACTGTTCAATGAGAATGATGTGGCACAACTCATGGTGAAAAATGAGGGTGTTACAAATACATTTTCTGATTGGTCCTTTAAAGCATGATTCAAAGTGTTCATCTTATCCCTCTTAGTGATTTGATGATGACCTCTTATAAATAGTGATAGTTTACTTTGTGAAGTTCTAACTGAAAACTACGAGTGACTGAGTCTGTTTAGTGCTTGCTGAGTACTACTATCATTTAAAACTTAAGATTTTTCTATACTAGATTCACATCAAAGAAACTTCAACGATGTCAAAGAAGTTGATGAAGATAAAGATAGTTGGATTTGAAGTGGTGCTCAACGATACAACCGGTTTTGAAGAAACGTGAAATTTTACTCAAAAGTTCAACTATCACTCAAGATGTCTTAAGTGTTCCTCCCCTTGCTGAATCAGAATCTTGTGTATCAAGTTCTTATCTTATCCTCACTTGTAGAAGTCAAAACTCCATACTGATATGTGACAAAAGGTACAATACATATCTGCTATGTTGTTCCCTTGCTTATCCATCCACTACCTTGGAGCATTGTTTATAAGCGGCCAAAGTCTGCTTGACTTTTGGACGAGAAGTACCAGTACTCTCTCCATGACAGGCAGATTATACCTGTAAAGTTAATGCACATGGTATAAATAATTGAGAAAACTCTCTCTATCTCTCTCTCTCTCTCTCTCTCTCTCTCTCTCTCCCTCCCTCCCTCTTACTATCGTTGCTTTCTTCATCTTCTTTGATCTCATATTATCTTGAAGTGTTCTTTGTGCAATAAACTTCATGCCTTCCATACTTTGTTTTTAAAGACTCTTAGTGCTCTTTAGTTTCAAAGTAATATTGTCTAGATTAGGCTTTATATCATTTCTTATTTGGCCGACAGTCTGTAAATTCAAGTGTATTGATTCTTTTTCTAAATCAATAAAAGAATCAAAAAGTGAAATAGTTGTGTTTGTATTCAACCCACTTCTACAAACCTTAATATCATGTTATCACTCTTAGGACCAACAAGTGATATTAGAACAGTGTTATTCTACTTTTCTTTGTTCCCAAAATTATCCTATAGTGGCTACAAACAACTATCATTATGGTTCTCTTATCAAGCCTCCCAGATTAGCAGAGACAACTTCCCTCTCTTGAAATATAGAACGTTTCTTTTCCTGATAGGTGTGGACGCTCAGATCCCACACTATATAAAAGATGGTCTCTTCGTTCCATTTGTGGCTATTGTTGTTCTTGCTACCAGAACACACCCTGGAACTCCTGAGCGTATTGTTGCCAAACAGGTGCATCAATGGCGAGATGTAAATATCAAGAAAGTTGTCATTGACACCAAAGCAAGGACTATTATTGATATGGATCTTCCTTATGAAGTCTAGCATTCCATCTTGAATTTGAAGACTTCAAAGGAGATGTGGGACACCCTTTGTATCCGGTACGAAGAAGTCCAAGAGACAAGAAAGATGAATCTTATAAGACAATATGAGATGTTCATTTGTAGTAAAAATGAATCTTTGTTTGAGGTATATCAACATTTTGCTTATTTCTTATAGATTTAAAGATTGTTGGTAGGGAATATTCCAATTCTAAAACTTTTGACAAAGTTTTTGTAATGTCATCCTGAGTCATGGGACAATTGTTCAATGTGTCTCAAGACCTCAAAAGATCTGAAAACTAGGACTCTTAGTGTTTCTTGACACCTTGGTGAACCATGAGCAATCTCTATTTAATTCCAACAATTATTTTCATTTAATGAAGAGTTATTTTTGGCATTAATATAGGAATGCTTATGATTATCTAGTTTTGAAAATGAACGATTTCTAACAAAATCAAGACAAATTTTTTTGAGATGATCTTTGAATGAATTTCGTGATACACAAACAAATTAGAGTCGAAATAAGCAAGATCTCATAGATGCCAAGTTATTATCCAAAGTTATATATGTACTATATTTTCTCACAAATCCCACAATTCTCCAAATAAAGACCCATAACTCTGATCATAATGCAACTTGTATATAATCTAATACCAATGTATTTTTCTAGTCCTCCAAACCTTACTTTGTTATATTATTAGAAAAATGTCTAGTTTTGAAAATGAATGATTTCTAACAAAATCAAGACAATTTTTTTTGAGATGATGTTTGAATGAACTTCGTGATACACAAACAAATTAGAGTCGAAATAAGCAAGATCTCACAGGATGCCAAGTTATTATCCAAAGTTCTATATTTACTATATTTTCTCACAAATCCCACAATTCTCCAAATAAAGACCCATAACTCGATCATAATGCAACTTGGATATAATCTAATACCAATATATTTTTCTAGTCCTCCAAACCTTACTGTGTTATATTATTAGAAAAATGTCTAGTTTTGGAAATGAACGATTTCTAACAAAATCAAGACAATTTTTTTGAGATGATTTTTGAATGAATTTCGTGATACACAAACAAATTAGAGTCGAAATAAGCAAGATCTCACAGGATGCCAAGTTATTATCCAAAGTTCTATATTTACTATATTTTCTCACAAATCCCACAATTCTCCAAATAAAGACCCATAACTCGATCATAATGCAACTTGGATATAATCTAATACCAATATATTTTTCTAGTCCTCCAAACCTTAATGTGTTATATTATTAGAAAAATGTCTAGTTTTAAAAATGAACGATTTCTAACAAAATCAAGATAATTTTTTTGAGATGATCTTTGAATGAATTTCGTGATACACAAACAAATTAGAGTCGAAATAAGCAAGATCTCACAGGATGCCAAGTTATTATCCAAAGTTCTATATTTACTATATTTTCTCACAAATCCCACAATTCTCCAAATAAAGACCCATAACTCGATCATAATGCAACTTGTATATAGTCTAATGGGTAAAATGCAAGAAATAGCAACCTACTTTCATAATTTTTTTTATTATAGCATTGTACTTTCAGTTTTACTTATTACAACAATGTACTTTCAAATTATTTTTTATTAGAGAATTGTACTTTGAAAAATTTATCCATTATAGCATTGGGTAACCTTTTATTTTAAATTTACCCACTATACTAGGTTTCAATGCCACCTCATTGTCCATGTAGGTTGTCCACATGTAATATATTGTTGATGTGGCATTTCTTATTATAGAATTGTACTTTACATATTATTTAATAAATATATTAGACTAATTAAACTAAACTAAATTATTCATAAATATAAGAATATTAAGAAAATTTATAGGTGATAATTTATTTCTCTAATATTAAAAAATGTTTTAAAAAATATTTTTTTAACAAAGAAAATAATTGTTACGTTTTTTTACAAATAAAATATTTATATGGAAAAGAATATATCTATTTGACTTAAAAAATTGAATTGACATATCATTCAATAAATGTATTAAATTAATTAGATTATTTCTAAAATATTTATTAAAATGTAACAATATTAAGAAGATTTCTAAAACACAATTTATATCCTTAAATTTTTTAAAAAAAAGTACACAATAAGTATTTTTTGAACTAGAAAAATTATATCACAAGTTTTACGTTTTTTATAAATAAAATATTTATATTCAAGAAAAATATCATATTTGTTAAAAAAAATGTAACTATAAAATATTTAATTTGCATACAATTTAGTAAGAGTGATTTTTTAAAAAAAGGTGATGAAGTGAAGAAATTACTAAAAACTTGAGATAATTAAGAATAATATAAACTGGGTGAGATATGAATAATCAGAAGAGAAAGTGGGATTATTTTTAAAAAAAATTACAAGAGATTTTTTTATTAATGCCATGTAATCATGATGACATGTTATCCATGTCATCTCATTTAAGCCATGTAAGCAAAAAAAAGGTGGGGGTTAACTTGTTTAAAAGGTAACAAGTTACCCATTGCTATAATGAGTAAATTTTTCAAAGTACAATGCTTTAATAAAAAATAATTTGAAAGTACATTGCTGTAATAAGTAAAACTGAAAGTACAATGCTATAATAAAGAAATTTATGAAAGTAGGTTGCTATTTCTTGCATTTTGCCCATAGTCTAATACCAATATATTTTTCTAGTCCTCTAAACCGTACTTTGTTATATTATTATTATATTATTAGAAAAATCATCAGTCCTTAAATATGGTGATTATTCAAGATTTCTAAATAACTACAGTAAGTTAACATACCATCCTTAATTATTTTAGTTGAAGATAATACATCATAGCGACCGAATCAAAAAGGGATAAAACTGATACATCACTGTAATCACCTTTAATTTTCTGACATCAACGATATCATCTCTTTATTATTCAAATGATAGTGTTTTTTATTTGAAAAGGTATTCAAATGATAGTTAAATAACACATGTTTCATTTTCACGTAATTTATTATTCTAAACTTAAACCGACAAAATATATTTATCAATAATCTATTAATCTTGTATCGATAAACCATTGTAATAATTATTACTACTTCGTAATTATATCATCATCATAAATACATCGTTTACGCAATGTTACATTTATTGGATGCTTACTTATTTTAATTATTCAAGTAGATAACAATGATTATAGCTTTCTTACAAACACAATTTCATGTAAGCTAAAATTTTAATCCCGATCCTTTGAACTTTTCTTCGCAGATCTTATCAAGACGATCAACCATTTCCGTAGTCAGATGGTTTTTCCAATCTCCAACTTCGCCTTTTCGGAAAAATGCACTGTAATTCTCCCCAGATGGAAGCTTCCCTTCCTTGTTAACTTTCAAATTACTCAAGTTATCAAAGCTACAAATTTCCAAAATACCCTCCACCATTCTTTCTTCATCTTCCTTTGATGAAAATGAACACCCTAAAAAGTCAGCAAGTTTCTTTAAATGAACCTCTGGTTGCTCTTTCATCTCCTCATATTTCAAAAAGAACACTTTTTTAGGATTCTTTAAGCTTTCCTCCCAGTAATCCAGCACATGATCCCAAAAAGGACCATATATGCTCACTCCTCTACAAAACTTCTCAAAAACATCCTCAAGTGAACTTGTCCCCATTTCTTGTAGCCTCAACTTGTTTGTGAAAAACCACAGAGAAACCAAAGCATCTTTAGGGTTTCGACACAGATAAACGAGCTTAGTTTGCGAATCTTGGACAGATTTTGGTAGCGATACATACGGCATGTGAGTGGAAAAGAGTCTTGGAGATGTGAAGGATGAGAGATTCGGGTTCTCGTTCTCGAGATAGAGTTTGATTTCCAAGAAAGGCACAAGAACATGAGGATTGTTTGAGAGTAATGGGTGGGTGTGATCTTGAGGTTTCAAGAAATGGGTAGGGTTCATTAGGGCAAACAAGATGGCTTTTAACCAAGTGGTGCCTGATTTAGGAGTGGTAACAAGAAGGATGTCAGTGTCTTGAGCTTGAAAGTGTTTTTGACATGAAAGAATACCTTGTAAATGTCTGCAAGGATGCCAAAAACCTTGATATTTGTACAGCGTAGATGCAACCCACCCTTTTTCAGTTGGAAGGGAAGAAAGTAGGTTGTTGCATTCCTGAGTTAGCTCATCTTGTTTCAGATATTTTGGCACAGATGAAAGTTGGGATGTCGGCATGGATCAGAGCTAATGTATGATCTATGTCGACTTCAAAGAATGTAAAGGGGGTGATATATAGGGCAACGATGAAATGCAAACCATCATGCGTTGATTTCATTATTTAATTTAATAAAATTGTTTCTGATGAAGTTGTTTCATATAATATATTTTTGTTAGTGAAATTGTTTTATATATGGTTGTTGTTATGTTTTAGTGAAATTGTTTCATATATTTCTTTAAAATTAATATAATGAAGATGATAATATCCATAATTAATTAACACCTTCCACAATAAAAATGATTAATCAACTTCTCATAATTACAAAAAATAAAATAAAATAATGATTAATTGAATGAGGTTTGTACGGGTTTGCAAATAACGTGGTTTGCAAAGTATAAACTTCCCCTATATATATAATATATAGGGTTGATTTCCGTTACAAACCATGTCAATTCGTACAAACCGTACAAACCACATGCAACCAATATTTTTTTTAAATTTTTTCACTTTTTCTTAATTATTAGGATTGATTAGTCAATAATATATGAAAAAATTTCATCAAGAATACATGAAAGTTGGTGAATCAAGAATATGTGAAACAAGATTCATCAAATTGAGAGTTTCATGAATCAATTCATTTTCATGTAGAAAAAAAAATAATTTCATGAAGAAAAAAATTATATGAAACAAATTCATGATATTAAACACTTTCATTAAAAAAAAATTATTCAAAAAAACAATGAAACACACGGTTTATACGGTTTGTACAAATTGACGTGGTTTGTATTTGAAATCTCCCATATATATATATACTAGAAGTGTACCCGCTGCAATGCAGCTAAATGAATTGTTTTTAGTTCAGATTGAGATCATTTGTGTGTTGTGTGTGTTTAGTATGGAAATGGGGGGAATTTTAATAAGTAGTTCACTAAAAATCGCTGATATTTTTATTGTATACTAAGAACAAACCATTAATCCAATAAAGAAAATCCAAAAAACATGTTTCAACAAAAAATTAGATTCATCGATAATAATACATATATAATGACTTACTATATAAGTAATTGATAAGATATGAATATAAAGCTATATAAATAACATATAAAGTATTAGACGGGAAAAGTCCAAAAAAATGATGGACGGTATGGACATTGCATACAGCGGTATGCATTTGCAGCATGCTCATTTATTAAAAAGAAAAATTTGATAAAATATACATTTTTATTGCAAATGTCAATCAGTAACCCACATGTTTACTATTGTTTTGTTGTAGGTCTTTTTTTCACTCTAAAACCCAAATGAAGTAATTGATTAGTATTGAAACAATATAATATGTACCACTAGTTATCTTGAAGGCAAAACCTTAGAGCCCAATTTTTTTCAACCTTTTTTTCTTCTTCTTCTTCGGGCATAAAGTCATTTTCCTCCAATCAAGTTCTTCATATTTAGCAAGTTATCAACCACACCCAGGGCCACCAACAAAGCAAACATGACTGCCACACTTCTTCCATGACCTGAATTCATGTAATACAATTATTGGATAATGAATAGAAGTCTGGATACATGCTACTACAAGATGATGTATACGTTCACAATGAAATTATAACTGTAGTGATTCATCTCAAATGATTTGGTAATTTTAGTGAAAAGCATAAATGAAGAAAGAAAGAAGAAATAATGAGATAAGTAGATACATTGAAAGAAATGTAGCAAAGAAAGTGAATCGGTTAAAATAAGACACGCCTAAAAATGAAGACATGCATGTTGCATAGAAAAATGAACCTTTTTTTTATAGATATTGGTCTTTCTTTGGGGAAAACACGCACAATTTTCTTCAGGCCACACCGGTTTCTCCTCAATCAAGCTCCTGAAAAAAAAACCTTCAAAAGTTCCAAAAACGAAATAAAGAACAATAATTCCATCATTTGTATTGTAATAACGTAAAGAAAACACATTCACGACCCTTGAAATAGTATATATAGATAGATATACGTAGATAGGGGTGTAAAAGTAAAATAAAAAATCAAAAGTTAAGGTATTAATAGAAAAGATTAAAAAATAAGTTAATACATATTCATCATTTTTTATAAGATTTATAAATCGTAAAATACTTGATATTAGGCTCATTTTGAACGTATCAAGGAGACGATTATAATGGTATAATTTACCACAAAATATAATATGTTTTTATATAAGTTTTATTGATATAAAATTTTATATGTTAAAATGAAAATGGTGTGAAATAAAAATTATAAAAGGAAGGGATATAAAGTCAATTAAATAACAAAATCTAAGGGTCTAAAATGTAACTTAAAAGTTAAAATTAATCTAATTCTAATTTCTAAACGGAGGCATGCATGAGATGGTTGTACATAATACAATAAAGGTTGTAAGTCTTAAAATTTCTAAACAATAACTAACTAACCGTTTAAGACTCTTTATATAATAGTATAGATAAATGCCAATGTTTTCATCAAAACCCAAAAGGTTTGAACCCCTAACGTACTAGTAAATGGAAGACTTTTGTCTACTTACTTTTTTCTGGGAAATCTGTTACTAAAAGGTGATTGATTTGTTACAAAACCGTCACAAAAGTTGATGGGTCAAACCAGTGACAGATTATCCAGTATTCTCTGGATGATCCGTTGGTATTTTCTCGAAAAACATTGGATTAATTTTACCAAATCATTAGTATTTTCTAGGTGAACGATAGGTAATCACCTACAAAAATGTTCCTGAATGATTTTTATAGATAAAATTATTTGTTTTATAGTAATGTAAACGTCCACCAAACACATATCAGACATGATATAATATTATTTCAACATTTCTACAATTGAGGTTAGTAGATGTACCTAGTACTACATTTCATACACATGTATTCCAAACATTTATTTGGTATACAGGTACAAGAAAGTGTATTTACTTAAATATCTAACATATGTACATGATGTAGCAACATGATTAAATATTTCATCTAAGAAAACCATATATAAAGGTAGAGAGACGTAGCTAGAATTCTCATTTAGGGAGGCTTGAAGCTCTTGAATTTAACTTGTTGGTCGAAATTATTTTAATTACAAGAGGTTAATATAAAATGCACGATTAATGTTGGTTATTTAAGTTTAATGAGACTTTGACATAAATTTGATTTACAATGTGTACAGATAGAAAAACAAAAAACTGGACAAATTTTGTGACTTTTGTTTGTGAACTGTTTGATGAGACATAAATATCTTATATTAGCCAAAAAAAATATTTTTGTATCATTAAGTGATCCATAACTTACACTAATTTATCAATATATCATGAATAAATGATGTTAATATAAAAAATTAGAATCCATAACTCCAGTGACAAAAAATAATATTATAGAAATCTATGGTCCAAAATGTAGTTTTATAAACTTTGATTTATATATTTTTTGAAATTTATACAATGATATCAATATTAAAATATAGTTTATTTTGAATTTTAATGTAATAATTTTTAATAAAATTATAATAAGTGAAAAACAGTAAGTATTTTAAAAATTAAAAAAAAGTTAATTAATGAAAATTACATGATATAGATATAAGTATTTTAAAAATTAAAAAAAAGTTAATTAATGAAAACCAAAAACAAAAAAAATGAGAGTTGAATAAAATTTTAAAGGAAAAAAAATTCAACTGCAAGGAAAAAAATTAACTTTGAGAAAAAACCGATATTTGTACCTAAATTGTTTTATCTGAAGAAGAAAATAACTTTGAGAAAAAACAAGCTAGGAGATTCGAATTTGGGTTTTCTTATTACAAAAAAGTATCAAACCACTGGGCCATAAAGCGTACGTGTTATATTTTCGGGAATTTAATTATTTTGGACATTTTTTAAAATTGGTTTATCAAAATAACCAATTTCTTTTTGGTTTTACCAAAATGACCAAAATCTCTACGAAATACATATCGATACACACCTCAGATCGAGTGGACTTCAAAAACACCCAAAATGACGTCGTTTTGGCCAAAATTGCTCCGCCAAATACCGAATACCTCCACCACATGGCGGAGGGGCCCAAAACGACGTCGTTTTGGACCGTTTTTCGCGTATCCCTGACCGTATATAAGGCTTTTAGGGTTCGGTGGATTAGGGTTTCCAGGCAAAAAAAGGGCCCAAAACGACGTCGTTTTGGGTCCCCTCCGCCATGTGGCGGAGATATTTATATGGCGTGGCGGAGGAAATGGTATACGGTCAAGGGATACGCGAAAAACGGCCCAAAACGACGCCGTTTTGGGCCCCTCCGCCATGTGGCGGAGGTATTCGGTATTTGGCGGAGCAATTTTGGCCAAAACGACGTCGTTTTGGGTGTTTTTGAAGTCCACTCGATCTGAGGTGTGTATCGATATGTATTTCGTAGAGATTTTGGTCATTTTGGTAAAACCAAAAAGAAATTGGTCATTTTGGTAAACACATTTTATAAAATGCCTAAAATAATTAAATTTCCTATATTTCCTATATTAGGCTTTTAATTAAACGGTTAGGGGGGTCTCAGCACCAGCTTGTCTTCCTGCTGTCTTCATCACTGTATAAAGATCGAGTTAAAGTGTCATACGCTAAGATACATATAAAAAAAATTAGATCGTGCTCAACATATAACAAGTTCAAAATGCTTGTTGATCTTTGCTGTGTTCATTTCATAAATATATCAATATATATTGATGGTAATTAAATTAATGATTTGATATTATATTTTTTCCATGAGAATCATGAGATTCATTCACCAAGAATCTATCACTGAGCGCTGACAGTACAAACTTTATATAAATCACTAACATATAGTTGGGGCCACAAAACAAGAATAATTAATAACTTAACGCAGAAGGGAGTGTGGGAAAACACAATATAGCTTTGCCATTCAGACAGAGGTGTCAAAGGACCACCAGATACATAAAATTTGAACACCTCAAGCACGTGCATTATCTTAATGTTACAGATCCACTCACGCACTTGTGTAATTATTGTTGTTTGACAGTTGCTGAATGGTTTGACGTGATCATGAATTATTAAGAGACTCTTATTGATACTGAGAGGTCTCAAGTCTATTTTCTTCAATCTTTGGAAAAGGAGAAAACGAGTCCAAAAGAAGTTCGTAAACCTGCATTGTAAACTGAAAAATAGTCCCCTGTGTAACTTGGGTTCCGTGCCAGGTCACCGACACGTCCTAACGAGTCCCGAAAGGATTGCGTTTATTTGTTTGTTTGATTATTTTATTTCGTAATAGTTTAGGACAATTATCTAGTTTTAGTTATTATTTATTTGTTTTCTAATTAGATTAGGATTATTATCATTAGTTTCCTTATTATAAGTATCTTTTTATTAATTAGTTTTATAGTTGGTTTAGGTTTAGGTTTAGGTTTAGTATTGATTTAGCTTCCATAGTTATCTTAATTAGTTTAACTATAAATATGATCTAAGGTTTTAAGCTTTAATCACATTATTATTCAATACAATTCTTCTCTTTTGAGATTTTTAAGAGTTCTCTTACTTTTTCGAGTTTTATACATTGTAATTGTTAACCCCAAAGGTTTAGACGTTTGTCGATCATTCTGCAAATCTTCGTTGCGTCACTTATGATATAGTGTATGTCTGTATGAGGATAATTATTGGTTCAGTGGTGTATAATCTTTAAGGGGGCCAACCGTAGACCAACTTCTCTTCGAAACAAAATCAAATATCACTACAAAAATAAGAGCTATCAGCGACGGAAGATTCCATCGCTAATCCGCCGTTGAAGGCCAATTCCGTCGATGATCCATCGTTGATAACCCGTCGCTGATTTGAGGGTAGTTGATGTTACCAACGATGGAATTCAGCAACGAATTAGCGACGGATCTTTCAGCGACGGATTAACAACGGAATTCACTACCAGCGACGATAGCATCAGCGACAGACCCTTTAGTGACAGATTAGCGACGGACCTTTTCTGTCGCTGATTTTCGTCGCTGAAAGCCAGTTTTCTAGTAGTGACAATTTCATCTTCAAATCAAACGATGCAGTGACATTATTGATTCGATTGTTTTCTACATATGTTTATTAGAATTTATTAGGTATGGTTTTTAAAGTTTGTTAACAAGAAAACTAGGTATGTTTTTGTTAAACATTGTTTTCATGAAAATTTAATCATCATTAAAAAACGTATGGTTATTTATGAAGAGTTGTGCTACAAATTTTATCTATATATTCTACTTAATTGTTAATTTATTAATATTTTATTGGATTTGTAATTTGATCAGTATGCTTACTAAGCAACATCAACACATCTTTTTTTTAATCACATATCAAAATTATCGGTTTCAACTAGAAATGTACTTGGTTTTGTCGTAAAATCATTTTAAGACATTAAGTTGAACGGATATTATAATGGATTTGTAAAGTATAAATGAATAATAATATTCCATGTTTGTTAATTATGGTGTAATTCTTTAATCTCAATTTTCTTTTTATGTACAATCCATGGAGTATTTTTACTTTTATATATATTTGTTTTGGGGGTGTTTATTTAGGACATAATGTGCTTAGCAGGGGTTCATTCCTACTGTTAACATATGTTTGGGTATGGCCCCCTTTTTCGTTTATTTGGGCTTTTAGTCTTTTAGTTATTTTCCTAATTGTTTTACTATATATAGGTTTTTTCTTTTCATTGTATCGTAAGCTTTCATCATAATAAAACCCTAGCAATCCTTCGGCTCTCTTTCCACACGTACAACCAAAAAAATGTATTTACTTAGAGCTTATTGGGACAACATGAGGCTTATTCACTCAGATGGAATTCTAATCTTGTCCCAGTTAAGCCACAAAAGAAAACGCTCCTACCCTCTTATTCAATAAACATGCCCTCTGGTTCGCTCCAGATTTGATGATCATAGAAGGCGTTGTAGCAGGCTTCGATTTCAGGGACCGAAATTTATAGAAAAGTTAGGCTGCACTTTTCGGGCATGCTCAGCCGTGCCGTTTCGTCTGTTCCCGGAGTTTGAACCGTCGGATCGTCGTGATTTTTGGTCAGTATCTTCATGACATCTGCTCGACATATAGCAGTTTGTTTGTTTGTTTTTTTTTGGGTTTTTCGTTCGGTGTTCGTTTCTTCGTCTCGTGTTTGTTGCCGTTTGGATACTTTGATTTTCGTGTTTGTTGCATACGATTGTTTGGCTAGTTTGATTTTATTGATAACATGGCTCGAAAAGATGATTCCCTTCAATCTATTAGCACTCAATTGGATGGTAAAAATTATCTGTATTGGAGTTATGTAATGAAGAATTTTCTATGTGGAAAGCATGTGTGAGGTTATGTTTCTTGTACAAAATGTAAACCTACGGATGAGAAGGATGCCAATTATGCCTTATTACTGAATACATGGGAAACTAATAACTCTAAGATTATTACTTGGATTAACAACTCCGTGATACAATCAATTGGGACTCAATTGGCTAAGTATGATACGGCTAAAGAAGTTTGGGACCATTTGGATAGGCTGTACACTCAATCAAACTTTGCCAAACAGTACCAGTTAGAAACAGATATTCGTGCCTTTCGACAGAATGAGTTGAGTGTTCAAGATTTCTACTGTGCAATGTCTGATTTATGGGATCAGTTGACTCTTACAGAGTCTGCTGAGTTGAAAGCATTCAGACCCTACATCTCTAGAAGGGAAGAGCAACGTTTGGTTCAATTCTTGATGGCACTACGGTCTGATTTTGAAGGATTACGTGGAACAATCCTTCATCGCACTCCTCTTCCCACAGTTGACTCGGTTGTTCATGAATTGATTGCAGAAGAAACTCGTCTAAAAGGCTCTAAACTATCAGCTACTCCTGCTGTCTTTGTTGTTCCATAACGGTCTCATAATGTAAACCAGTCCAGACCAAAAGTGGCTATTGATGAATGTGCTTTTTGCAAATAGAAGAATCATTGGAAATCTCAGTGTCCCTTATTACTAAACAAGGGAAACCAGCAGCAACGACCTTTCGGCTCTACTCCATGGGCACCTAAGCAACAAAATAAAGCTTCTGCATTGTTTCAGTTACCATTTCAGCCTCGTCCTTCCGATTGGACCCTATGGGCGCCTCGACCACCACAATTTACTGTTGTTGTCGCTGCTCCTTATTCAATAGTGCATGATCTTCAGGACACCACCCCACCACCGTCTGCTTTGGATCCTCAGGTTTTTGAGCAATTCAGACAATTCCTTGCCTCTAATCCTACTGTTATGTCTGCCTCTATGTCTCATTCAGGTTTGTCTTTATCCAGTACTTCATGTTTACCTTCCAACTTATGGATTTTTGATTCTGGTGCATCTCACCATATGTCACCTCATTTGACATCATTTTCATCCCTGTCCCCGGGTTCACCCGTTTCTGTTATGTCCGCTAGTTCTACGCCCATACCAGTAGAAGGTGTTGGTTATGTTGTTACTCCTCACATATCTCTCTTTGATGTCTATTACATACCCACACTTGCTTTGAACCTTGTTTCGATTAGTCAATTGTGTAAAACTGGTTATTAGGTTTTCTTTTCTGATTCTCTATGTTGTGTACAGGACCCGCAGTCTCAGAAGGTGATTGGGATAGGCCGTAAGCTACGGGATCTTTATGTCGTGGATGAACTAAAAATCTCTGATGTTGCTGCTTCCAATGTTGATTTGTCTTCCTTTCATCTAAATCACGCTTCTTCTGATTTTTATCTTTGGCATTCTCGTTTAGGACATGTCTCCGCGTCACGTTTACAGTTTTTAGCATCTACAGGCGTTTTGGGTCATTTGAAAAGTTTTGATTTCTGACCGTAGTGGTTGTAAACTGGCAAAATTTTCTGCTTTACCATTTAATAAAAGTATGTCTTGTTCTTTTGCTCCTTTTGATCTTGTTCATTCTGATGTATGGGGACCTTCTCCTGTGTCTTCAAAGGGAGGTTCCAAGTACTATGTGTCGTTTAGTGATGATTACAATCGTTATAACCCAAGGGTTTTTCTCATGAAACATAGGTCTGGTTTCTTCTCAGTATACAGTAACTTTAGAGCTGTTATAAAAACACAACATTATGCTCTCATAAAATGTTTCAGGTGTGATTTAGGGGGAAAATATACCTCTAATGATTTCACTCAATTACTTGCATCTTATGGTACCATACATCAATCATCGTGTACGATACTCCTCAGCAAAATGGTGTTGCAGAAAGAAAACATCGACATCTTGTTGAAACTGCTCGTTCTTTGCTACTTTCTTCTGAAATTCCTAGTGTTTTCTGGGGGGAATCACTTCTTACCTTTACCTATGTAATAATCGAATTCAAACAGCTCATAACTCTGGTTTATCTCCTTTTGAAAAACTATATGGCGAGTCTCCTGATTACTCATCATTACGTGTCTTCGGTTGTACTTGCTTTGTCCTACGTCCCCATGTTGAGAGGAACAAGTTGTCTCCTCGGTCTACCTTATGTGTTTTTCTGGGGTATGGTATTGGTCAGAAATGATATGTTGCTTTGATCCGGTAAGTCAAAAACTTTACGTCTCACGTCATGTCACTTTTTTGGAGCATATTCCTTTCTTCTCTATTCCAGCTCAATCTCATGATGTAACACAGTCAGATCTTCGGTCTATTGATCCTTTTGATGTGGATATTGATGATACTTCTCTTGATGTACCCATCCATGAGACATCGACGACTTTTGATTCCCCTACGCCTATGACCGCTCCCTCACCTGATGAGACCACGGATGCCCCCCTACGTAAGTCCACTCGTACTCGTAAGTCTACCAAACTTCCTGATTTTGCTTACTCATCTTATTCTGCTTCGTTTGCTTCTTTTATTACCAATATACATTTTTTGACTGAACCTGAGTCCTATCGAGAAGCTCTCTCTGATCCCCTTTGGCAGGATGCTATGGCTGAGGAACTGACTGCTCTTTACTAGACTCACACGTGGGATCTAGTTCCACTTCCACCTGGAAAGCATGCGATTAGTTGTCGTTCGGTATACAAGATTAAAACAAAATCTGATGGGTCTGTTGAACGGTATAAGGCCAGACTTGTTGCTAAAGGATACTCACAACAGTATGGTATGGATTATGAGGAGACTTTTGCACCAGTTGCAAAAATGACGACTGTCCGAACCCTTATTGCAATTTCCTCTATTCGTCAGTGGAAAATTTGCCAAATGGATGTCAAGAATGCATTCTTGAACGGTGATCTTCATGAAGAGGTATATATGAGTCCTCCCCTAGGTATTGCTCATAAATCGGGTGAAGTATGTCGACTTCGAAAAGCTCTTTATGATCTCAAACAAGCCCCTCGTGCTTGGTTTGAGAAATTCTCTACGGTTATTACTTCTCTTGGTTTTATTCCTAGTAACCATGATTCAACATCGTTTGTTAGATGCACGAATGCAGGTCGGATTCTCTTATCCTTATATGTAGATGACATGATTATTACCGAGGATGACTATGATGGTATTGAGTCTCTAAGACGGGAATTGGCTCATCGTTTTGCTATGAAAGATTTAGGGATGTTGCGTTACTTCTTAGGTATTGAGGTTGCTCAATCTAAGAAAGGCTATCTTCTTTCTCAAACAAAGTATATATCAGATTTATTTGAGCGTGCACGACTTTCTGACAACAAAACTGTTGATACGCCTCTTGAGACTAGTGCCCAATATACTCCGAAGGATGGTGTTCCTTTATCAAATCCGAGCTTGTACCTTACCATTGTGGGCAGTTTGGTTTACCTTACAGTCCCTCGTCCAGATATTGCTCATGCAGTTCATGTGGTTAGTCAGTTTATTACTGCTCCTACTACTGTTCACTGGGGAGCAGTTCTTCGCATTTTGAGATATCTTCGTGGCACTCAGTTTCAGAGTCTCTTATTCCCTTCAACGTCCTCTCTAAAGTTGAGTGCCTATAGTGATGCTAGTTGGAATAGTGATCTTACTGACCGCAAGTCTACTACTGGTTTTTGTATTTTTCTTGGAGATTCTCTTATCTCATGGAAGAACAAGAAACAAGATGCTGTCCCTCGTTCTTCTACTGAGGCTCAGTACGGTGCTATGGCAGTGACAACTTGTGAGATTGTTTGGTTACGTTGGCTTCTTGTAGATATGGGTGTTGATGTTTCCCAGCCCACTCCATTGCATTGTGATAACAAAAGTGCGATGCAAATTGCAAAGAAGACTGTCTTCCATGAAAGGACGAAACATATTGAGATTGACTGTCACTTCACTCGTCATCATCTTCAGCTCGGAACTACCTCGCTGCCTTATGTTCCTTCAGCTCTGCAGATTGCTGATATTTTCACCAAGGCTCAGTCGGCTACACGTTTTTGTTTTCTGTCTGACAAACTTTTAATGCTTATTATTGTTGCATTGTGAGTTTGAGGGGGGATGTTAACATATTTTTGGGTTTGGGCCCCTTTTTCCTTTATTTGGGCTTTTAGCCTTTTAGGTTATTTTCCTAATTGTTTTGCTATATATATAGATTTTCCCTTTTCATTGTATTGTAAGCTTTCATCGTAATATAACCCTAGCAATCCTTCGGCTCTCTTTCCACACGTACAACCAAAAAAAATGTATTTACTTAGAGCTTATTGGGACAACATGAGGCTTATTCACTTAGATGGAATTCTAATGTTGTCCTAGTTAAGCCACAAAAGAAAACGCTCCTACCCTCTTATTCAATAAACATGCCCTCTGGTTCGCTCCAGATTTCACGGTAAAAAACCTACTAGCCGCTCTACAACAACTGTGTGTGATTTCACCCTTCGATTTCACTCTCCAAAGGTAATGCTTCTTCAACCTGGTTTGATTTCAACCTTCGATTGCATTTAGACATGCTTCTCGTTTTCCTTTTCTCTCGATTTTATTATTGGTTCTTGATTTCATTATTGGTTCTCTAGTTCTCGATTTCATTAATTGTTCTCTTTTTTGTCTGTGTTTTTTGGGACCATGGGCCCATGAACTTTCTCTGTGGTCTCATTTCCAGCTTTGATTTCATTGTGAAATTATTGGAACCATGGAAAGTGTGTTATGTTACATACCAAATTTGATTTCTTTAAGTTTCTTCTCTGTTTTTTGAGAACCATAAGACCATTAAATTTATGGAACTATGGAAAGTGTATTAAATTACATACCAAATTTGTTTTCTTTTAAGTTTCTTCTATGTTTTTATGGAACCATGGTACCATTAAATTACTAGAACAATGGAATGTGTGTTAAATTAAAAACAAAATTTGATTTCTTTTAAGTTTCTTCTTTGTTTTTTGGAACCATAGAACCGTTAAATTACTGGAACCATGGAACCATACTTGATGTCCCACATGACGTTCCATACTTGATGGTTCAATTTTAGTTGTTCCATATTTGATGTTCCACATAATTATGTTCCATACTTGATGGTTCGATTTCAGTAGTTTACTTTACTTGTTTGGTCGGTAGTTTACTTGTTTGCTGATATTGTTATACCCAAAATTTACGCCGTTAATTCCGTTAAGCTTCGTTAAAATTCTGCCGTTAACTCCGTCAGAAAAAGTTATAACTTGACTAACGAGGTACTAACCGCACGACCTAGCGTCGTTAATGATATATCCGTTATACCGTTATCTCTGTATTTATATCATTTTCAGTTACAAGTTAAAGGTTTATGAAGACATTATGGCGACATTGAAGACAAACCATGAAGACTCGTCCGTTATAATCGTTTGGCCGTTACCAAGACCATCACCCAGGTTCAAGTATAAAAAGAGAGCTCAAACCAACGGGAAGCACACGTTGAAACACAGCGAAATACTGAGAAAAACTCCGAGTACACTTTGACGAACTTACGACACCACAGTCCAAACTCACGACAACAGCGCCGCAAGTGACGACAACAGTCGTAGACTCACGACCAATCCTTCATACTGTTTTTGTAACCTATTTATTGTTCTTAAGGTCGGCGTCCCTGTTTGACGTCCTTTTTCCTTAGTGCATCGACGATACCTTTATGGTTGTCCGCGGTTTTTTCTCTCGAAAGGGAGTTTTCTGCGTCAACAATTATTTGTGTCGTTTACATTCTGTTTGTTCGTTTTTCGAATTGGTTTTCTTTTTTTAGTTGATAAAGGTCTGAATCGTTAGTCTACCGTTAAGTAATTTTTTGGCATTAACAGTTTGGCGCCATCCGTGGGACCCAACTAGAGAAAAAATCTCTTTGAAAAACTTCCTTTACTACTAACTTGTTTAAGAACTTTCTTTGAAACAGGAATGGTGAGGATAGAAGATAACCAAAGCAGAAACACACGAAATCAAACGCCAAACGAATTGGAAGCGTTGCGACAACGAGTGAACTTTTGGAAGAACAAAATCGCAAAGCTAACCAGGAGATCCATGCTCTAAGGAACCCAAATGTCGGCTCGTCCTCTATCTCAGTCCCGCTCTTTGGATCTCAGGGTATGCTGCCACCGCCTCCGCCACGCAGTGCCGTGCCTACATCGTTTCCAGTAAGACTGCCACCACCTCCACCACGAAGTTCTGTGCCCGCATCGATTCCAGGTGCATCACCAAGCAATTCCGTTCTGGAGCAAACACACATGACAACATCAATTCCACAAAATACTACAACGTTTCCACTAAACAGCTCCGCCATGGATTCGACGTACATATCTATACCATTTTCTCAGCCACCAAATAATTCCGGTATTGGGCAAACATACGTATCCGTGCCCTTCCCAACCACCGCGGTATATAAATACGTTAATTCACCATACACAACCACTAATGGCGAAAGTCATGATTTAACCTATTGGAGCATACCGTTTACGACCAATCATACGTCGATCCCTATGATGAATACAAACCATCCATTCAGCACTTACGAAACCCCCTACGATGACCCAGTCGCTCGGAAATTCAAGCAACTTGAAGAATAGAATGAGAAAATGTTGTCATTACTTGCAAAACTACCTGGAGCAGCAGTGCCCGTCGACGTAGAGCCTCCCATGGGTTTTCAAGCTTCATCTTTCGCTGATTCGATCGCTCTGATAGACGTTCCCAAGAAGTACAACATTCCTACGTTCAACCGAAGTATTTCGGTATCACGGATCCCAATGAGCATGTCGCGCAATATAAGCAACTCATGTGGACGGCATCGATACCATAATTTTCAAGAAGTCTGCATGTGCAAAAGTTTTGGAGCATCCCTCACGGGTGCAACACTACAGTGGTTGATCAACCTCAAACCCAAATCAATCAATTCGTTCGCCGACCTCGTCAACCAGTTTTTCTAGCAGTTCGCCAGCAGTCGCAAGATGGAGAAACAAACTAGTGACCTTTACTACATAATTCATAAGGAAGGAGAAACCGTCAGAAGTTACTTAAACCGCTTCAACATGAAGATGATCGGGATACGTAATTGTGACATCAAAACGGCGATCGAAGCTTACAAACGAGGGCTAGACAGTAGCTCGGGTCTATACCTAGATCTTACCATATATCCGGCCGATACATTTGAAGACGTGAGAGCACTGACCTTGGCTCATATGAGAGTCGAAGATGACGCTGCCTTTCGACAACAAAGATCTTTCGATAAACGGGTGCTTGGAGTCAAAAAACCTGAATTCAAAAGTCCAAAAGTGATTTCTAACGTTAGACATGAAAAAAGAAAAGTGGAACCCAAGGTAAACCCCAAGTTCACCCAAGCCACAGTACGATGGCCCAAGAAAAGTGATCGTCCAAACTACCAAAAGGATACGACGAAATGGTGCGATTTCCATAACGATCATGGACACGACACGGACGATTGTCAAGTCCTCGGGAAGGAAGTCGCATGGCTATCACAAAAGGGCTATCTCAACGATTTCGTCTCGACGCAGGCCACAGGTAACACCCATAGACCCACATCTCCTACGCATACTAAAGTCGTGAATTGTGTGACAGGAGGATCCGATGTGTGTGGATTAACATACTCGGCCGCTAAAAGACACGCGGGGTAAAAGTTTAACGAGTCCAGTATCCCCGTTGATTATCAAAAAAGAGACGGCAGAAAATTCAACTCCATGAAAGTAATGTTCAGCGACGAGGATCTAGGCGACACCAGACACAGATATCATGATGGCCTAGTTGTCCAACTCACCATCGGTAATTTTCTGATCAAAAGAATTCTCGTCGACGGAGGAAACTCAGCCAATATCATATTTCTCAATACACTCAAAGCTATGGGAATAAGCGAGAAAGAAGTCGTACGACGATCAACAGTCTTGGTCGGCTTCAATGGCGACGCATCCACGACATTGGGCGAAATTACGCTACTCATCTTCGCAAAAGGAGTCAATAAATCAACTCGCTTTAACGTGGTCAAGTGTTCCTCAGCTTACAACGTCATCCTTGGAAGACCATGGATAAACGATATGAAGGCAGTCCCCTCGACGTACCATCAGACAATAAAATTTCCTACTCCCTGGGGGGTACATGAAATAAGAAGTGAACGAAAAGACGCAAGAGAATGCTACAAAGTCGCAATGAGACCTCGAAAGCAGAGCATCTAGCAATTACAGAACCAGGCGGATGACAAGTCCCTTGACGACTACGGACTCCAGGAAATTGCCTTGGATCCAGCCAGACCTGAACGCACAATATTCCTGGGGGCATCCTTGGACGAAGAAATAAAAAAAGTGAAGGAAGTTTGCACCTAAAAAGAACAAGATTATCAATGAAGAGGTCTATAACTTGCTGAAATCTGGAAAGATTAGAGAGGTCAAGTATCCAGACTGGCTGGCCAACGTTGTCGTAGTTAAGAAAAAGAATGGAAAGTGGCGAGTTTGTATTGATTTCACTGACTTGAACAAGGCATGTCCCATCCCAAAGATCCTTTTCCTCTTTCACACATCGATGCCATGGTCGACGCCACAGCTGGACATGAACTCTTGACATTCATGGACACATATTCCGGATACAATCAAATATTCATGCATCCGGACGATCAGGAAAAGACAGCCTTCATGACAGACAAAGACATCTACTGTTACAAAGTAATGTCGTTCGGTCTAAAGAACGCCGGATCAACGTACCAACGACTCGACAACCTTATGTTTAAAGATTTTCTGGGCAAGACAATGGAAGTATACATCGACGATATGCTCGTAAAGTCAAAATGCAAGATCGATCATATTGAGCATCTCAAAGGATCTTTTGAAATCTTAAGAAAGTACGATATGAAGCTGAATCCGACTAAATGCTCCTTTGGAGATCGCGCGGGAAGATTCTTGGGACACATGGTGACGCGTCGATGCATTGAAGGTAGTCCAGAACAGATCAAAGCAATCCTCGACTTACGATCACCAAGGAACCTGAAAGAAGTACAATGCTTGACTGGGAGAGTCGCAGCTTTAAATCGTTTTATTTCAAAATCGTCGGATAGATGTCATTTATTCTACAACTTCCTTAGGAAAAGTAAAGGTTTCAACTTGACCGATAGTCACGAAAGAGCGTTGGGTGAGCTTAAAGAATACATGATGTCTCAAACTCTTTTGTCGAAACCAAAAGATCACGAGATCATGTACCTATACCTATCGGTAAGCAACACTTTCATAAGTTCGATACTGGTTCAAGAAGATGAAAACCAGCAAAGACCGATATATTACGTGTGCAAATCCCTCGTCGATACAGAAACAAGATATTCGTCGATGGAAAAGTTACTCCTGTCATTAGTAACTTCTGTAAAGAAGTTACGACATTACTTTGAAACTCATCCAGTTACTGTCGTCACCAACTACCTGTTCACGTCCGTCTTAAAGAAGCCGGAATTAACTGGCAGACTCGTGATGTGAAGTATTTATCTAAGTGGTTACGACATCTCCTTTATTCCAGGAACAGCAATAAAGTCGCAAGCAATTGCCTATTTTATCGCAGATTTTTACACCCGACCTAGAGAAGGAAGCCATCGCAGAGATTTCATCTGTGGTGAATTTAGACGACAACCAATGGACGATCTACGTTGACGGATCGTCGAACATACGTGGAACCGGCTTGGGACTCGTCCTAAAATCACCACAGGGGGGTATAATGGTATATTCGATATCTTGCGACTTCAAAGCAACGAACAACGAAGCAGAATATGAAGTATTGATCGCAGGACTAGGAAAGGCCCACGAGGTGGGGGCAAAACATCTCTTGGTTAAAAGCGATTCCTTGCTGATCGCCAATCAGCTGAACGGGGAATTCGCGACTAAAGACGCACGCATGACAAACTATTTTGAGGTCGCAAAATAAAAAATGAAAAACTTCGAATCTTGTACAATACAGTAAGTACCAAGAGATCAGAACATGCAGGCAGACACGTTTGCTAACTTGGGGTCCGCCCTCAGTAAATCTAAATTTAACAATATACCAATAATTCATTTGGAACCTCCATCGATCGAGAAGCATGATGTCGCAGTCATAACCAGTAACAACGAGGACGACTGGTTCAAAGAAGTAAAAGACTACCTCAGAGATGGTCAATTACCAGAAGACAAGCTGAAAGCCAGGAAATATAATTTAAATCTTCCAAGTATGTTATAATGCACGATCATCTTTACAGAAGGTCTTCTACTGGGCTAAATCTACGATGTGTGAATAAAGGTCAAGTAGAAGAGATTCTCCGAGAAATGCACGAGGGCGAGTGTGGGAATCATTCTGGAGGTCGAAGTCTGGCGAATCGAATCTCACGACAAGGATATTACTGCCGACGTTGTGGCAAGACGCGTTCAAGTACGTACAAAATTGTGATTCATGTCAAAGACACGTAAGCACGACGCATAAGCCTTCGGAGAATTTAAATTCAACACTGACTCCATGGCCGTTCATGCGTTGGGGAATGGATATAGTCGGGAAATTATCACCAGCCCCTAGACAAAAAGTGTTTTTCCTAGGGCTTATAGACTATTTTTCTAAATGGATTGAAGCCGCTGCTTTTTCCCAAGTATGGGATAAAGAAGTTATTGCCTTTATCCAAAATAATATAATCTGTAGGTTCGGGATCCAGTTAGAAATCATATGCGACAACGGATCTCAGTTTATAAGTGAGAAAACAAAAAAGTTCTGTGAAGATCGCCACATTAAACTCATAACCTCGACGCCTAGATACCCACAGTCGAATGGGTTAGCTGAATCAAGCAACAAGACTATTATCAACACTATCAAGCGACGCCTTAGCTCTGCGAAAGAAAAATGGTAGAGCAACTCCCGACGGTTTTATGGGCTAATCGAACAACACCCCGATCCGCCACCGGACATACACCATTCTCTCTAGTTTATGGGTGCGAAACAGTGCTACCTATCGAAATCAGATTACTTGTTACTAGACATACAACAGTCGAACAAAATTTGATCGACCTCAATTACGACGTTGATGGATTGGAAGAACTAAGGGAAGCTGCACTCATTCGAATGGCTACCCAACAGCAGGCTGTCGCCAGACATTTTAATAAGAATGTGAAGGTCAAAACTTTCCAAGAGGGAGATTATGTTTTACGACGTGTCTTCCAAAATACCCAAGAGCTTAATCCCCAAATGGGAAGGACCTTAAGAATTACCCAAGTCATGGGAAAATGGGCTTATCGCCTGCAAAATATGAGTGGTCGGGATATCCCACGGAGATGGAACATCACTTATCTCAGAAAGTATTTCTTTTAAAATTCGCAAGTTCTTGTCGCATGTTTATTCCCTTTATTTTTTTTCTTTTTCTATATACGATTACTAACTTAAGCGTCGGAGGGAAGTTGGTCAAACCAACGACCACCTCTAACGTTTTCTTTCGATCGCAGGTACGCCGAAAGTCGCAAGAACCCATGAAGCGATAAAAAAAATACATATATAACTAAAAACCTAAGTCATGGCAAAAGGTAAATATATTAAAATTCCTTACAAAAAATGACCCGACCCAAAATGTCGTCCATAGCAAAAGTACAAAAAGAAAAAGAAAAATCAAGGGGCAGGAGGGGTGAACATCGCCAGTTGACCATTAAGGTCGTCGATCTTTGCCTGGGTCTAGTTCAGTTGAGACCTGAGGTCACTGACCTCGGTAACCTTCCCGATAAGGGTCGTCTCCAACTCGGCCTCCAAAACCCCTATTCTCTCCAGTGCGACCTCCAACCGTCGTCGGAGACCAGAACTAACGCTCTATTCTCGAACAAGGTCTTCTTGAACCTCCTCGAAACGAGAAAAGATCTCCTCGACTTTAGCTGATGCATCTTCTTCCATCGTTTACAAAGCCTTCTCCCGATTACGAACTCTTGTCTCCAGGTTGGAAGCCATGGTCACAACATGAACTAGGCTGCTGACATGCACGACACACGACCGCTGACATGCACAACGCATGACACATGATTATTAAAACCATACAACGCATAAAAATCATAAACTGCCTAAAAAGAAGAGAAGGGGAACTCGACGTCATCGCCAAAGTGGACGGGCTCCCCTCCATAGGTTTCTTCCCTTTATCCCTCGACGGGGCAGAAGAACCAGTTACGTGCGATGGCCTAGCAACCATCGATGTCTTCGCCTTCTTGGAACTAGAAGTTCCAAAAGACGGTTCTCTCAGGATCGACCTGGAAGCGCCTCGTCGACCCATGCCCCTACGGGCAGGCAAAATCCTTCGACCGTGGGGAAACTCCCTCGATTTTCCTGAAACGTTGAGGGAAAAAAATGAGGAGACCAAAAACTTCGTCAGGACAAAAAGAAAGATAAGTTCAATACCTATTCCTTCTTCCTCCGGTTTTGGAGTTGGATGAGACGCTCTGATGCTCATCCTCTTCATCCGCAGTATCCTCACCCTCATCCTTCTCATCCATAGGAACTACGCCCTCTTTGGGATCGTAGACCTGAAACTCCCGGTGAGGAATCTACCGGAAGAGCGCGAGCTTGGCCGACGAATCGGGCAGGGGTGCAAGTTCGCACGTCACGCCTGAAAACCAAGATAGGAAAAAAGTTAAATAGGAAGCTGATTCCTACCAAAAAATAAAGAGAACGTCGTTTACCTTGCGTGGGCCACCCGTAGACGATCCAGTTCTCGACAGGGGCATAAGACGTCAAACTGCAGAACACGTAGCGACTCTTCCAGCCACGATCGTTCACTGCAGTACCAGGTATCAGCGCCTGGTCCTGTCGATCCTTGGAATAGAGACTGAATCGACGATTAGCGTCAGCTTTGACCGTATAGGCCAAAAGTAGCTCATGGACGGTGAAAGGGGAAACCCAATTAGCCATCAATCGCTCTATAGTCAGAACGATTCTCCAGAATTGGGGCATTAACTGCCCCGGCGATATCTCGAATCGACCGAGAAAATCCCTCACCAGAAGAAAGAATCCCCACGTAAACCCAATTTTAAACGGGTACTCTTAAAGGCCGAAACGATCAGCGGGACATTCCTCCGACCCAAGATTACCAGGACTTTCTAACTGAACATAGTCAAGGAGCCATGCTAAGTCCTCGAAAGCAAGAAGGTCGTCTGGTGATGATATCGTACTCAACAAACTCGGCATTCTTGGCAAAAGAAAAAAGTTTACTCTGGTACGAAAAATTGCAGGTTCTATAAAAATCGAAGAAGAAGACCTGGATTTAGGAAGCCAAATCGTTTCCTTTTATACGAAAATAAGAGACGATTTGATTCCTCCCCAGATCGACAACTGTTGATCCAAAGTCTCGCATGCAACCACCAGATCCTCGATACCTGTCCCTCGCCTATGTCATCCGTGTATCATGCGGATGACATCATCATCGTCATCCCAAATCAAACCGGGATTAAACGGATTACTATTCCAAACCGAATCGATTGACGCTTCAATCAACATAGTTGCCAAAAAATCGCTCGCATGACAGAATAAATTCTTGAAATAATTTCCCGCAAAAAATTTCAAAAATTTAGGGGCAAACTGTTATACCCAAAATTTATGCCGTTAACTCCGTTAAGTTTCGTTAGAATTCTGCCGTTAACTCCGTTAGAAAAAGTTCTAACTTGACTAACAAGGTACTAACCGCACGACCTAGCGTCGTTAATGATATATCCGTTATATCGTTATCTCTGTATTTATATCATTTCCCGTTACATGTCAAAGGCTTTATAAAGACATTATGGCGACATTGAAGACAAATCATGAAGACTCGTCCGTTATGACCGTTTGGCCGTTACCAAGACCATCACCCAGGTTCAAGTATAAAAAGAGAGCTCAAACCAACGGGAAGCACACGTTGAAACACAGCAAAATACTGAGAAAAGCTTCGAGTACACTTTGACGAACTTACGACACCACAGTCCAAACTCATGGCAACAGCGCCACAAGTCACGACAACAGTCGTAGACTCACGACCAATCCTTCATACTGTTTTTGTAACCTTGTTTATTGTTCTTAAGGCCGACGTCCCTGTTTGACGTCCTTTTTCCTTAATGCATCGACGATCCCCTTACGGTCGTTCGCGGTTTTTTCTCTCGGAAGGGAGTTTTCCGCGTCAACAATTCTTTGTGTCGTTTACATTCTGTTTGTTTGTTTTTCGAATTGGTTTTCTTTCTTTAGTTGATAAAGGTCCGAATCGTTAGTCTACCGTTAAGTCATTTTTTGGCATTAACAGATATGTTGATAGAATGTTATCAGTTGTTCTATACTTGTTGATTCATACTTGTTTCATACTTGCTCATTGTTCCATACTTGTTGTTTATTCTCAATTTCCTCCCCTGCTGGATCGATTTCATTCATCAACCATTGAGCCTTTAGTGATCATTCACAAAGAGACCAATATATATGACTACTTTGTGTGATGGAATTGGAAAGAATTTGGTTCCAAATGTAATTTTAAGAGTTGTGTTTGAACATGGACTTTTAAGCATTTTAATAATTGTGTTTGAACTTAAATTTCATATCAAAGAAATTATGATATTATGTTTTGATGATTAAATAGTTTTTGTGTTTCATATCTCAGACTTTGGGCCTGGGCCTTAGGGGTCAGGTTCGGGGTCGGTACAGGAGGATTCAGTCTATAGGATCCACTTCCCTGCCGGTCGGGTTCAGCCATAGGTTGGGTCGGGTCGCATCGGATTAGTGGGTTGGCCCGTAATGGAGACCCGATACCACTGGAGCGTGTGTGTTATAGATGCCGTTAAAAAAAATAGTTTTTGTGTTTTAGAAATATCATCCAGCTTAAAAAATGAACAACAATTTATCAAATATGGCTTAATTCAAGGATAGAGCGATTATTTATATCATTGAGATTGTTCATTCAAAAAAGAAAGAAAAACATAAATTTATATAACCAGAAGATAATAAAAAAATGATATATAAAGTTACAAACCCCTTCAAAGTGATGTTGCTATCAATTAGGTCATGATCACTCTTTGGCTCAAAAGTTTTGACCACTTTATAATATCTCCATTATTAATCTCCGCCATTAATTAGGAAAAACAGCTACCAACAACATAGATATTAAAGGGGAAATTGTAAACGTGAAACATATTTGTTATGGTTCTTATTTATTTTAGAGCAAAATATAAAATTTGGTTCCATGTGGCTTGATCGTTGTAATACGTTTTGGCCTACAATTTTGGAAATAATACGATATGGCTATTGAAGTTTATAAAAGCGCTTGATTTTGGTTCCTTTTTATACCTTAAAATAATCCGTTAATTATTAGGAATTCTACACTTTTACCATTTTCCTTTCATTTAAAATAAAATATATGTATTAAATTACAATTCATCTATAATCTCTAATATATTAATTATAAAGTATTTGTATTAGACTCTTAAAAATATTTTTTAATACATCAAGTACTATATAACAATGCATATTACTTAAAATTTAAGTTTACAAGTAATGATCCATAAATACAACTTTATAAACTATATTTTTTAATATATATATATAGGGGTGGATTCAAATGTGAACCTATCTTTGATTGTGAACATGAGAACGAATCACAACCATCCATTTTAAATCAGATCAAAATAAAAGGGAGAAAATTCGCGGTGGCATTTTTGTAAATAAGTGGAAAACTCAGGTCATGGCTTAAATCCTAAATATAACCTGACAATTTAAATAAGAACCAGACATCATCTTCTTCTCCAAATTTCTTCATAATCTTCCTCAAATTTCTTCATCATCTTCACCAAATTTCTTCATCATCTTCCCCAAAATTTCTTCATCATCTTCCCAAAATTTCTTCATCATCTTCCCCAAAAGAAATTTTACTTCCGCCCCAAATTTCTTCATCATTTTCCCCAAAATAAATTTTCGCACAAGTTTGTTTTTGTTTTGTGTTCCTCCTTTGAATCACAAGTCTTTTCATTTTCAGATCCAGATTCTTTTTCTTGATAAAGTGTAAGAATGTTATTCAAATGTTTTTTCCCTTTTAATATGATTGTTCATCATTTTATCACAGGAAGTTTCTGAATATAAGCATAAAATGTTATGCTTATATTCAAACTGAATATAAGCTACAATTATGGGTTTATATAATTGTAGCTTATATTCAGTTTGAGTATAAACTAAAATTATGTGTGTGAATAATTGTAGCTTATATTCAGTCTGAATATAAGCTAAAATATGTGTTTGTATAATTGTAGCTTATATTCAGTCTGAATATAAGCATAAAATGTTATGCTTATATTCAGACTGAATATAAGCTAAAATTATGTGTTTGAATAATTGTAGTTTATATTCAGTCTGAATATAAGCATAAAATGTTATGCTTATATTCAGACTGAATATAAGCTAAAATTATGTGTTTGAATAATTTTAGTTTATATTCAGTCTGAATATAAGCATGACATTTTATGTTTATATTCAGAATGAATATAAGCTACAATTATGAGTTTGTGTAATTGTAGCTTATATTCAGTCTGAATATAAGCTAAAATTATGTGTTTGTATAATTGTAGTTTATATTCAGTCTGAATATAAGCATAAAATGTTATGTTTATATTCAGACTGAATATAAGCTAAAATTTGAAGTTTAATAATCGTAGCTTATATTCAGTCTGAATATAAGCTACAACTAGTTGTTTGTATAATTGTAGCTTATATTCAGTCTGAATATAAAGACTCTTAGTGCTTATATTCGGTCTGAATATAAGCTACGATTTTACAAACTTCAAAATTTAGCTTATATTCAGTCTAAATATAAGCTACGATTATACAAACTTCAATTTTTAACTTATATTCAAACTGAATATATACTACAATCTGGTGTTTTTATAATTTATGTTTATAGATCCAGTCTGAATATAAGATATAGATCGACGCATCTTCAACATTGAAACCAAATTCTAGGTCTGTATTTTCGAAACATGTAACATAATCGCAATCAATAAAAAAAGTAGAATTTTCAACTGGATCACAATCGATTTAATTTCAGAAATCGCAAATCCAATTAATAAAGTTCTTCACAGCAATGAATCTGATTAATAGAGAAGAAGACGATTAACAGAGAAGAAGACGATTAACAGAGAAGGAAGAAATAAGCGGGAGTGATATCAAAGAGCAGCTTGATTTTTTTTTCCAGAATTACCCCTCAAGCCACATTTAAAGAGGAGCTTGAATATGGCTTAGATCAAGGGCTGAGATCTGTCCTCATGTTCACAATCAAAGATAGGTTCACATTTGAACTTTCCTCTCTATATATATATATATATATATATATATATATATAGAGAGAGAGAGAGAGAGAGGGAGGATCTTCTATACCCCACTTAAAAGTTACACTCCGTGTCTCAAATCTCAGTCATCCATTTCTTAATCTAACAGTTTCTTAAAGGGCGGTGACATTTATGTAATTAAATGGAATTCTGGGGATATGATGGGTATGCCATGAAAGTAATAAGGGCATAGATGAAATTATGTAAATACTAATTTTTTTATGGAAGTTATAGTTTTACTGTTTTAATTATGTTACTGTTTTTAGTGGAGGTTTTAATTATGGTAGTTATGATTCCAATTATCTTTTTTTTTTGGAACCGGCCATATTATTAAAACCACAGGGCGTCGAAAAAAGCAGCCCAGGAAAGCAAAACAGAAACTATATGTACAAGAAAGGGTCGGTACACCACTCGTGCCACTTTAAGAGGTTGACCGAACTCCTATATTTAAGCCAAAGGAACACCGAATGTTTTATGAAGTCCACCACCTTTGTCTCGTGAGTCCTTTCAGATCTGAACCAGAGATTACATCGCGTCTTCCAGATACACCACAAGGTCCCATAACAGATGCAAGTGAAAATCCTTTTCTTCTTCGCGCAAACACTCCAGTCGTTTATGAACTCTCGTAAAGCATCAAAACTTTCGACATTGGTCATCGAGACTTTGCACCACCTGTTCATCCAAAGCCAGACTCCTTTTGCAAACGTACACCCAAAAAATAAATGACTACAGTCTTCAACCTCCTGCTGACATAAGACACAGGTTACCGAAGGAATCAGAATGCCTCTATTAACGAGAGCACTGGCTGTCGGTATGCGAGAAAGGGAGGTTTTCCAGATGAAGCAACCCACGTTTTTCGGGACTTCGTGTAACCATTCCATCTTATTTTCTTCTGGGGGATGCATGTCAGTATCAATCTTACACCTTAGAGCGTCCACCGAGAATGAACCATCATCATTTAAGAGGCAGGTCCAGACATCCTTACCCGACACCGGTTGGAATTGAGCCAGCAGCGAAACCAGAAGCTGTAATTGTGGCCCAAGAGAGGATATAGTATTTGCAGATTTCCAAACCCAATGGAAGGAGCCATTCTTTACTCTGTTCTCAACCCTACAACCTTTCACCTTTTCCATAGCATATAGTTCCGGAAATTTTTCTTTAAGCGTAACATTACCGATCCAAAGGTCCAACCAGAATTTCGTTTTATCACCGGATCTGATTTTTTTAAAGAAAATCTGGTCCATTTCTATCCCCATTTTCGAGAGCCTGTCTTTTATCCCGGCCACGTTATTCCACACCCCTGAAATGGCTTTCGAATCAATCACACTATATGGCTTAGAATCTAGATTATGTATACTGCGTATCACCTTTGCCCAAATACTCTCATTAGAAGCTCTTAATCTCCACCACCATTTGACGATTAAGGAGGTATTTATCGCTTTTAGAGACCCGAGCCCGAGACCCCCTGCTTTTTTGGAGGCCGTAACCTTATTCCATGACACCCAACTTATCTTGTTTTTTACATCACTTCCACCCCATAAGAACCGTCTCCGAATCTTTTCTAGGCTATCTATCACCCCTTCCGGGGCGACGAACATTGAAAAATAATAAATAGGGAGACTTCCCAACACCGCTTTAACGAGTGTAAGTCTTCCCCCAAACGAAAGGCTTCTCATTTTCCAGCTGGACAACTTGGATTTAAATTTATCGACTACCGGCTTCCAGTTTTTAGTGAGGTTCATGTTTGCCCCCACCGGGATACCAAGATAGTTGAATGGCAGAAAAGCCGGTTCACAACCAAGGGGGGAAGCCATTCTATTAACCTCATCCACCAGGGCTCCAATACCAAAAACACGGGATTTTTGGAACTTACTTTTAAACCTGAGATAATATAAAAGCATCTTAAGATTCGGGCAAGGTTCTGAAAAGCACATCATCTACATAGAAGAGATGAGAAAGTGTAGTGCCGACCTTAGGTAGAGCAATGCCTTTAAACACCCCTTTAGCACAAGCGTCTTTCATAATAACGTTCAACCCCTCCATAACCATAATGAAGAGAAACGGTGAGAGCGGGTCGCCTTGCCTCACGCCTTTGTTTAAAGAAAATTCAGTCGTGGGGGAACCATTAACAAGAACCGAAGCCTTTGCAGAAGAGAGGCAATATGGGGGTGCGGGGGTGAACCATTAACAAGAACCGAAGCCTCTGGTTTTATGGTCGTCTCTCGTGTTTTCTGAATTCTTCCTTGTTGTTTCCCCATGGATGATGGTTTCATATATGACTTGCTTCATAAAGATGATTATAAAGGCGAAGTGTTTTCAGAGGTTGATTCAATGGATAATACGAACCAAGATATGGACGATGTTGATTCTTTTTCTGTTGTCGCGGTTGTCGGCAGTGGTAGTCGGCAAAGGTGGAGAATGCATATTCCTTCCAAACACAGTTTTTTCATATGTTTTTCTAGGTTCACAATTGCATACTTTTCTGGGTTCATACATGAATTCATATTTAATTTCAGGTTTTCATATGTTTTTCAACGTTTTTCATACCTGAGCTTATATGTTTTTCAACGGGTTTTCAACGATATTATCATTCGGTTCAGATACCCAGGTTTTTCATATGTTTTCAAAGGTTTTTCATAGGTTTTTCATCTTCATCATAGGGTTTTGCAGATTGTCTCATAGTTTTTCCATACATTTTTCATATGTTTCTAAGTTCATCTTCATCATTCTGGGTTCATGTTCATCATTCTGGGTTCATCTTCATCAATTCTGGGTTTTGCAGATTTTTCATATGTTTTTCATACGTTTTCATATGTTTTTAATACGTTTTTCATATGTTTTGCAGTTTTTGGATGATATTTGCAGATATGAGCGGGTTCGAAGATGGTTGCAGTTTTTGATATAGATTAGCATTTAAATTACCAATTATACAGTTACCATCATTATTCATATTTTGATATGGATTAGCATTCAAAATTTGAATTTTTAATAAATCCCATAATTAGTGGGATAACTAACTACTTTATAGAAACCTTCCACATTTAGATAAATAATATATATTTTGCATTTAAATTGTTTTTATTATTATGAAATTGGAAAAGAAGAATATACCCTTATATTTAAAAAAAATATTAATTAATTGAATTATGAATGGATGGCTGAGATTGGGAGACACGGGGTGTAATTTTTAAGTGAGGTGTAGAAGATCCAGCCTATATATATATATATATATATATATATATTCAAGTTTAAACGAGAACGTTAACTTTTTTCATGTACAAAATCACATGCGATTTTGTACTAGCACCAAAAAATCACATGTGATTTTGTACTAACATCAAAATCACTTATGATTCTGTACGTGAATCAAAATCACATATAATTTTGTACGCTAATTATATATGATTTTGTACGTGAAAAAAGTTTTTTGTTTTCTAATAAAAAGTTAGCGTTCGCGTATGAACATGTCTCTATATTTGAATTCATATAACGAACTTACAAATAATTAAAGACAGGATAAACATCACATTTTAAATATAAATGATCTAAAATATAATTAGGGTAAAGTCTAACATAATACTTAAATATCACTACAAAACAAATGACTTTCACCCACAAAAATTACCCAGAGAAATTTTCGTCAATAATTACCCACATATCACCCAGAAAATACTAGTGGTTCGGTAAAATCCGATATTTTTCAAGAAAATAGCAACGGATCACCCAGAGAATCCCTGGGTAATCTCTCACTAATTTGAATTACCCACCAGCAATTTATCTACAAAATTTTGTGAAGGTTTTGTGAGGAATCACCCTTTAGCAACGGATATCCCAGGAAAATGTCCATAGGCAAAAGTTTTTCGTTTAGTAGTGTATTATCTTTGTAAAAAAAATTATACTATTAAAGCTATGATAAATTAACTTGTTATTAAACCTAATTTAAATTACGATAAATAGATCTTGAACTAAAAATTATCTTTATAAAAAAACATTATATTTTACTGAACCTTAATTAAGTTACTAGCTATACCTAAATTAAACTATATTAAAAATTGAACAAAAAAACCTACACAAAACGAGAACTTTTAAACGGTTAATTTGATATTAATATCCATAAAAAAATTATGGGTATTCAAATTTATATTTTATTCAAATATAAAAACATTATCATTTTCTAAAAACCATACAAAACCGTATCATAAAATCGACATAAATAAATACTGAAACGAAATATTAAAATCGAGATATATTTCGATGTATATTGACGAGTACACCTCTAATATATCATTAATTAAGCATTTAATCAAGGTGAACTCGTAAAAAACAACTTTTTATTTATCAACTACCGGTTATTAATGCATATTACATAAAGTTCAAGATTACAAGTTAATTAAGCATAAGTACAATCGATCTTGGAAGACTTTCGTCCCGTATGACTTTGGACAATATGGGAATCGATCTAGATTCCACTTTGTGTCCAAGATGCAATGCGGAAGTGGAGTTTATTAAACGTGCATTAATCTCGTGTGTAGAGGTAAAAAAGTTGTGCAACCAAGTGGGAAGGGGGGGGGGGGAGGGTTAATTTGGTATGGAAAATTTCATATATGCCCTTTAAAACTTTCTATATTACGTATATATCTTTGTAAAGTTTGATTTTACGTATATATCCTTCTAAACTTCTAAAACTCATGTATAAGTCATTCTCCTTAATTGCTAGGTCTGATTCAACAAGATCAAAGAGGAATCATATGCAAATCATTGAGTCCAATGTTTTATTATTGAAAGCTTTAAAGAACTACAAACGTGAATGTAATTAAACGGCTCTAATTGACGAATTATCTACCCTAGACTCCTTTATATAGAGGTGTCTATTACAATGTACGACCAAACCCATAAGATCTAAAACACAATATATAATATTACATTAAATTCTTTCCTTCTTTATGAAACTTTCTAAACTTTAGGACTTATGGTCCTAACATTAATTTAATTATTATTAAAACATTTAAAAAAATACAAATTTACTTAACTACCCTTATGAACTATTCTAATTTAATTATTTTCTAATGGTAGTTCACAATGGTGGTTAAGTAAATTTGTATTTTTTAAATGTTTTAATAATAATTAAATTAGGGAGAAAGGTATATATGTGAGTTTTAGAGGTTTAGAAGGATACATACGTAAAATCAAACTTTACAAGGATATATACGTAATATAGGAAGTTTTAAATGACATATATGAAATTTTCCCAATTTGGAATGTTGTAATTCGGTTGTTGACTTAATTGAAGTCGGATGTCATCAAGTAAACCGGGAAAAAAAAGAGAAGAAGATGGAAGGCGATAGTATGGAGTGTGTTATATATAATATGGGCCAACCGCAACAAATGTGTGTTTGAAAACGGTAATCGGTCGATCGTGGACAAGTTGTTCGAATTTCAGATGAAGTATACGAGTGGGTGAATCAAAGAGCAAAAGAATTGATGATGGAATGGGCGATGTGGATGTCGGATCCACTCGGTGATTGAGGTTGATAGTCGTAAGGAAAGCAGAGACGAAAAAAAGTGTTCGAGGACTGTTTGGAAGGAAGCAGCAACTCAGGAGTTGCTGTGCATATAGCAGATGTGAACAGGTGATCAAGATCGAGAGAAGCCGGAAAAAAAATCAGCGGGGCAAGACGCTCATGTGGTCTTAGTCGTCTAGCAAGGAAGTTTATGTAGCAGGTTAGTGGTTTGATTTTGAAGTCTTTCTGTGTTTGCCCCTCTCGAACATTTTCTGTTTTGGGTCCTCTGTGGTTTAGTGCTTTGTAAATCCTCGTGTATTTTTGCTTTAACTTGGTAATAAAAGCTTCCGTCGTTTCAAAAAAAATTAAGCATTAGTACAACTTATTAATTAAAGCTCCATGTTTAAATCGTATAATTAACCGCAGATAAACATAATAAATACATATAAACACTACGAGATAAACACTAGAGATGGTGATTTTTTCCGCCATGTTGAGGAACCGTGTTCACCCACCCCGTTCGAGGACGAGGATTCCCCATAAAAACTGGCAGCGGGGCCGGGTAAAGTATTCCCCAGCCTACCTCGTCCTCGTATGTATAAATTAACTATATATATATACACACGATATATATATATATATACATATGGGATTAATCTTTTGAGAGCATATTTTTTGTGAGAACCGTGAGGTCCATTGTGGACCACATATATTAACTAATTAATTTACATTTGAATTAAATATTATAAGGGTTGTTTAGTAATTTTGTAAATTTATAGATAATTATGGAATCTTAATTATTATTAATCATATCCAAAATTAAGCATTTCTTTTAATTATTCACCTTGATTGTAGAATTTGGTTATCGTTTGATTAGAGGAAACGCAGGAGTATGACACCAAATACTGGAAAGTGTGCACAACGTGATCACAAAGTGTGCGCACCACTGATGAATTCAGATCTCGTGAACAACTGGTATTCTTGTGAATCCACATGTTGTGCACATTGTGCTCATTGTCATCACACAACATAGTGTTTACAAATTTTATAACTAAGGTTGTACAAAAATTAATTCACACTATGCAGTATGCACAATGTGTTGTGCATACTATGTTCACAATTTTTATAACCATGAGGGTGTATAGAAGAAACATTGTGCACACAATTTTCACAAAAGTTTAGCTCGATGTGTTTGAACGAGTTGAGAACGTAGGAGACAAGAGAGGGAGAAGAAAGAGGACAGGGAAGATTTATAAATACCCATAATGCCCTTTATTTGGTTTTTTAATTTAAAATTATCAAAATTAATAACTACCTAATTTAATATTAACTAGTGGCTTAGAATGGACCTCAAGTTCCCACAAAAATTACGGTTCTCAAAAGTTGGCCCCTATATATATATATATAGCCAATTTTTATCGTTTTTAAACTATTTATTGTTTGACCGAGGATAAGCACACGACAAAAACCGAGGATGTGATTGGATTCTCTGTACCCGCTATGGACAAGGGACGGGGATGAGATAGTGAAACTGGGGTCGGGATTGCATTCTCCGTCCCATCCCCACCCCGTTGTCATGTCTAATAAACACTTGATTTTGTTTTCTACTAAAATGTAGTATTCATTTATTTTTAAGTATAGTTAACATTTAAATTTAACGATCTCTTGCCCTAACAAAATACTCTAAAATTATTTTTATAAAAATATTCATCACTGTCTATATAAAAAGTATTCATAATTAAAATTAAAAATAAAATAATTTTTTTAACACTTATAAATAAACTTTAAATTAAATTGGAAAATGAGAATTTTATATTTTTTTAGTTTGAAATGATATCGATTTATATTTTAGAATAAAATGTATATTATTTAAAATTTAAGATTATAAGTTAATGATGCATGAATAAAATTTATTAAAACTTTATGTTCATATTTGTATAACTAACATAGAAAAATAATCAAATAAATAATAAACACTTTATTTTAAATCTAAAATATCTATAATTTTAAAACTCAATATTTAAATTCATGTAACTAACCGATAAACTACGATTTCGTCCTTATGGTTTGATGTTTATAACGATTTTCGTTCCTATGGTTTCCAATTCCTTCCGTTCTTCATCCTTCAAATTAACTTTGTTAAAAAAAACAAGTTAATTGAAGGGCATATTTGTCTTTTTATGTTTGTTTTTTTCCCTGACACTTTTATCATATATATATATATATATATAATAATATATAGAGAGAGAATGTAAATGTATGTGTATATATTGATTACCCTCCCCTAAGAACACCCCACTTCTCCCTGAAAAACACCCCACTTTTTCTCTTAACAGCTTACTAGATGATCGACAACAACTTGTTTTAGGAAGGGAACTTTTCTATTTGCCCATGGTTAATCTTACCTTTTTTTAAACCCACCCACATTAATGCCCCCTTCATTTATTCTTCCTAAACCACTACCACCCTCCTCCTTCGGTCACTGTTCTCCATCCTCGATCGTGACTGGTTTTCTGGGTTTTTTTTAATTCCTGGCTCTACCGAAGGTATGAAAAGAACAAGCCAATGAGGTGTATCCGTGTGATCTTAGGGTGCCGGAGCAGCAATCAAGAGAGAAAAAACCGACTACAACTTGGCAATGGTTAAAGAAAAAACCGATTACAACTTCCCTAGCTGCAACCGGTGTGTCAGTGTGTTCTCAATTCCCGTCCATTAGACTGGAGACTGGAAATGGCACCCCTGGTGTGAGTTCACCTGACCGGTCCTTTATATGTGTATTTATATAAGCCTCCTCACTCCGATTTCTTAGTAACATCCCTCCTTCCTTCTTCTATTTGTCTCTCACACACAACTACTCTCACTTGCAGACTTTCAGACCCTCTCAAATCCCAACTACTCTCCCTGTTTTCATATAAAATACCCGTTTGATTGAGTGATTAATTCAATTGTTTTTGTGTGGATCTTGGGTCAGATTGTTTTGTGATTTTGGTTGGTTTGGTTTGATTGGGTAGCTACGTTTGTATATCGGATCAAAGTGATTTCGTGTGTTGCCCGATCTTTTTATTGATTGACGAGTACAATGGTCAAAATTGTATTTGGTGTATATATGTGTGTATTGCTAGTTTTAAAAAAATGTTGCAGGTTATCAGTGACAGGGACGAATTATGTGGGTGTGTGTGTACTATTTGTCGGTGTGTGGGTGTGTTTGTGTGGTGGTGAAAGTTGAAATAGTGGCGGTGGGAAAAGGGGAAAGTAGAGCCGGTTTGGGATGATGATGGGTCTGGTTTTAAGTCTGATGGGGGAGAGTCAACATTGGTGAGGAAGTGATATGGCAAGTTAGGTTAGGTTGGGACGATGACAGATTTAATAAATGATTTATTAGTTGTACACGTGTAGAATACTTTAATAAATAATTGAAAAAATAAATAAACCATAAATGACCAAAAAGTTCCTGAGTTAATCTACCTTTTTTAACAGAGTTAGCTGAGGGACTAAAAAAGAAATAAATTGAAAACTATAGGGACGAAAAAAAAGTTTTTAAAGACTAAGGACGAAAATTGTTATAAACATCACACTACAGGGACGAAAATCGTAGTTTACTCTAAATATAATTATCATTTAAATTTAAGGATTATTGACCCCTAGCCAAATGCTTTACCATAATTTTTATTAAAAAAAATCATAAACTAAAATAAATCGCATTTTGTAATCTAAATTTAATTAACTTATAACTAGTTGTGTACCCGTGCAATGCGGCGGGAGTTATGAATGTTTACGATTTTAAAGTTCTTGTGGTTTTGTTCGAGGTGATTTTAAAACACTAAGAAGATAGGATTTTTACTTCGGGGTCGTTTATTAAACGATTACTCGATAAACTCTTACACCAACTCATTTATCTTAACGTAGCAATATTCAACAATCCTTGTTGTGAACATATAAACAAAATGCATATAAGAATCATATAAGCAAAAACAAATTGTAGAAAACTTTGACATATTGTTGGTCATTCAAAAGTAGGAGCAACTTTCTTATTGAAGGTTGAAGGTTAAAACACAAACTTTGAAGCAGGTTCTACTCTAATATGATGCAAGATTAAGATGCAAATTATTAAGGAACAAACGTAATACAGATTATATTCAAACTTTCAATTCAAAGCCTTTTCAAAATTTAACATCAAATTATATGATTAAAAACTAATCTGTAGTATGAATATATTGCAATATATGATGGTCAAGATGGTCAGATTAGAGGCACCGAAGTTAATTTGGATCAAGATGGTCAGATTAGAGGCGTCGAAGTTAATTTGATGTTTGATTTCTTTTGTCAAATAAAAAATATTTACAGAGCAAATATACTATATACTATGTATTACAGAAAAGTAAAAGAGAATGCTAATTGGAGAAAATCCCATTTTTGGAATTTTCCCACTTCAAAGGTTCAACAAACCATATTTTCTATGCGGCCTTTTACGGAACAATTACCCGATAATCATTAAGTGCTTACTTGTAAAATTCAACACTATTACTTACTTACCGGGTAAGATTTTAGTCCACCAAAACAACATTGTATGCAACAATTTACAAAGTAAACGCTTAACGTGACATGAGTCACGCTTAACGTGGTAAGAGTCATCGCCACTCACTTACCGGGTAAGACCATTAATACTTGTCTCGCTCTTACCTGGTAAGATTCCTGGTCCTTAACCTATTCACCCGTCAAGAAAATATGACTTGGTAATCACTTACCCCCTTTAAATGTTTGGTAAACGGCGCCTAAAACTAATATTTATCCAATTTTTGGGTAGAAGATTCACATATTTAAAGGCAAAACCAAGAAAATACTCCAAAAAAGATAAACACTATCAACTAAAGATTCACATATCTACCTAATCTCAGCTTAGACCATAAACACCATCAAGTGAAGTCTAGATAAAAAATCATAATAAAAGGCAGACATATTATTTGTTAATGCATTTTTTGATCAACTTTACAGAGCAATCAAGCACATATAAATTTGTACCAAAGGGTAAGTTGCAAAACAAAAATAAAAAACAAACATAGCAGAAATATTAAAAAAGTGGGAAGTAGTCAAACTTTTTTCTTTTTTGCACAGTAGAAAGATGATTTTATTAATAAAACCGAATCACCAAGTCAGTACAACTACCAACAAAACCTTTTACCAAACCTATTACAATTGAACTACAAAAACAGAAAGGTAGGAGCCAACTAAAACAGTGGAGTATTGCAAGCCTCACTATCTCAGCTACTGATATGAAGCAGAACACTGCAGCACCTGTTACACATTCGCATTCTGAATCCATTAAAGGATTAGAGATCTTGTTTACGCACAGTAAACCCGACCCTTTCCTGTAATTGATCAGCTGCGAAAACGACCCTCTTTTCAATCCCCGAACGGATCCACGAACCAAGATGAATTATTAAGCTGCAGTTATTAAGCTGTAGTCAATAAGCTGCTTTTCACACCTGTTGTATTCTGAAGTAATATAGTAGCTTAATCATTAAGCTGCACCAGGTTTTCTCAGCCGAGTTTTGCGGCTGAGAAGTACATCGCCAACCGCAAAAGACGCAGGACTGTCGAGGTCTATCGGATCTGCAGAGAATCGTGATTTACAGCCTTCAAAACCCAAACAACAACTAACTATCAACCAATCTTCGACCCTAGCGTAAACGTAGCGACGAAATCGCCTGCCCCTACCAAAACTCAGCTCCGAATATAATCCCCTAGTTGTGGTTTTTGCATCGAACTCCACCCTTAACAGCAAGCCTCTACGATCCTTTTTTATACCGTGTTCATACCTGATTTGATCACCTGCACATGTCTCCTGCTCCTCATGTCTCAAGTCTCAAAACCATTCTCCAAATTTGATCACCTGCACATTTGATTGGGGGGAACAAAAAGTTTAAAAAAAGAAATGGAAATCAACACACATATTCATGGTTAACCATAAATCAATACAAACACAGTAAAAAGAGAAATGGAAATCAACACACAGAGACACGACTTAATGGCTCAACCACCTCCGGTTGTGCCTGCCTAAGAGCCAATCCGCGAGGAACATCTTGGGAGGATCAAACTACTATGTGACCTTCATTGATGATTCAACACGCAAGGTATGGGTTTATTTTCTTAAAAATAACTTTGATGTTTTCAATATTTTTAAGAAATGGAAAACTGCTGTTCAATTGGAAACTAACCTGAAGGTAAAGTGCTTGAAGTCGGATAATGGTGGAGAATACATTAGCACAGAGTTCACTAACTATTGTGCTGAACATGGCATTCGGATGATAAAGACAGTTCCAGGCACTCCTCAGCAGAACGGAGTGGCAGAAAGGATGAACAGAACTGTGAATGAAAGGGCCAGAAGTATGAGACTTAATGTCGGGCTTCCAAAGACGTTCTGGTCTGATGCAGTTAACACGGCAGCTTATCTTATCAACCGAGGAATATCAGCACCATTGGACTTCAAGATACCAGAGGAAGAATGGAAAGGTGAAGCAGTCAAGTATGAGCATCTGAAAGTTTTCGGATGCAGTGCCTATGATCTAATGAAAGATGGTGACAAGTTGGATGCAAAAGACAAGAAATACACCTTCATTGGATACGGATCAGATAGTATGGGCTACAGGATTTGGGACTTTGAAAGCAGAAAGGTAGTCAGAAGCAAACATGCAACATTCAACGAGGCTGAGCTTTATAAAGACAGAGGCATTCCAAACTCAAATGATCAAAAATAACAAGTTCAGTTTGAAAGTGATGACATCAGAATCAGAGGGTCAGAAGATACTCAGGATAGTGGGAGTACCGGGTCTGATTATGAGAATAATGATGAGTCTCAAGATGGTGAAGAAGACACCGTCAATAGGGAAAGCTCAAAGGATGAAGAAGAACCGTCTTCTCGGGTACAGCCTCAGTCAGTTGAATCACACTGGGTCAGGAGATCCACCAGAGTTTCTAAGCCTCTGGAAAAATACAATCCATCAGTCAATTATCTTCTTTTGACTGAGAATGGTGAACCAGAAAGTTACTCTGAAGCAATTAAGCTGAAAGATTCGTTGCAGTGGGAGCATGCAATGAAAGAAGAAATGGGATCTCTAAACAAGAATACAACTTGGGTTTTAACCAAGCTTCCGACTGACAAAAGAGCACTACAGAACAAATGGGTCTTCAGAATCAAGGAAGAGCATGATGGGTCTAAACGGTACAAAGCTCGTTTAGTGGTCAAGGGTTTTCAACAGAAAAAGGGGATTGATTACAATGAAATATTTTCTCCAGTAGTGAAAATGACCACCATCAGAGTGATCTTGAGCAATGTAGCTGCAGAGGGCTTACATCTAGAGCAGCTAGATGTCAAGACAACATTTCTATATGGTGACCTTCATGAGGATATTTACATGGCACAACCTGAGGGGTTTCAGGTTGCTGGTAAAGAAGGTTGGGTCTGCAAGCTGAAAAGGAGCTTGTATGGTCTAAAACAAGCACCTAGACAGTGATACCTGAAGTTTGATAACTTCATGGAAAGAACTGGATACAGAAAATGTGAGATGGACCATTGTTGTTATATGAAGAAATTCAAGGGCTCCTATATCATCTTACTTCTCTATGTAGATGATATGTTGATTGCAGGTGCGGATATGAAAGAGATCATCAAGTTAAAGAAGCAAATTTCTGAGGAATTCGAGATGAAAGACTTGGGTCCAGCCAAACAGATACTCGGTATGAGCATTGTTAGAAACAAGAAAGATGGATCTTTGACACTATCCCAGGAGAAATACATCGGGAAAGTGTTAGAAAGATTCAAGATTAATGAGGAGAAGACTAAACCTAGAAACACGCCTTTGGGAAGTCATTTCAAGCTTACCAAAGATCAGTCTCCTAGTTCAGAAGACGAGAGAGCAGATATGGCTAAAGTACCTTATGCATCTGCTATTGGTAGTCTCATGTATGCCATGGTTTGCACGAGACCAGACATAGCCCATGCCGTTGGGGTTGTTAGTCGCTTTATGTCAGATCCGGGGAGAGAGCATTGAGAAGCAGTCAAATGGTTACTTAGATATTTGAAGGATACTTCAAAGGTTGGATTATGTTTCAAGGGTAAAGACTCGGTTCCCAGAGGATATATTGATGCTGATTTGGGTGGATGCAAAGAGACGTTTAAAAGCACATCGGGGTACATTTTTATAGTGGGAGGAACAGTAGTTAGCTGGATGTCCAAACTTCAGAAAAGCGTGGCCTTATCGACAACAGAAGCTGAATACATGACAGTTGCAGAAGCCAGTAAAGAGCTAGTTTGGTTAAAGGATTTTCTTGAAGAGATTCGCAAAGAGCAAGCTGATTACTCATTATACTGTGACAATGAGAGTGCAGTGAAACTTGCAAAAAATCCAGTCTATCATGGGAAGACAAAGCACATTGGGAGGAGGCATCACTTTATCAGAGGATTGATCAGCGATGGTATGATAAACTTGAAGAATATCTCAGGTGCAAAGAATCCAGTAGACATGTACACTAAACCTATGACGCTGGATAAGCTGAAGTTCTGTATGACTTCAGCTGGCCTTCAGAATTAATGTTGAGAAGGCAGGTGGCAGCTAGGGGGGAGCTCAAGCTCAGTTAAGTGTTTACAGAAGTACGGAGGAGTGCAGGTGAAAATGATTCGAAGCCTCCAAGTGGGAGATTGTTATAATGTAGGCTTCGGCCCATCAGAAAGGGGGAGGCGCAGAAAAAGGGGCCGGCCCAAGCCCTCTTCCCTAGTTTCCTTAATTAGGAGATTCCTTAATTAGGAGATTCCTTAATTAGGAGGTTACCATAATTATGATAGTTACCATAATTATGACAGTTACCATATTTATGATAGTCTATATATATATATATATATATATATATTAATCTCTTGTACTTGTAAACATATCATCACTGAAATAAAATACAGAAACCCTAGTTACCCCCGTGGATTAGCACGATCACCCCGGTCGTGTGAACCACGTAAATTCTCGTGTTCTCTTTTGCTTTTCAGTTTGTGTGACGTGACTTAACACCTTTATCGGATTAGAGGAGCGATAGAGAATCGGATCTGGAGAAGAAGGTAAAAATTGAATCAGGAGAAAGAACGTGAAAAATACAATCAAAATTGTGTGTAAATTGCAATTGTTAACTCGAGAGTGAGAATGAAAGGTCTTCTGATGATGGCTTGCAAATGAAGAGTTTAACACGGTATGATTAGTAGTTGAATCATGAATAGCCGTCTTGGGAAGATTAAGGGATGATTCTTGGGCAGATGAACTCGTGAGAGAGTTTTGGTATTTGAAATCAAAAGTCTGAGTTTGGCAACAATAGCTTGTACATCAAGCTTATATGGTTGTATTTAAGAGATTGTGCTTAAAAATGTTGTATTTAAGGCTTTATTAATTGTTTTTAAGAAAAAAGCAAATTTGCTTTATTAAGTAGTATAGATAAACTTAAATTAAATAAACTAAACTAGAAAATTATAATTTCATAATCCTTGGTATGGAACCCATATTGATGCATACTTTTAAGATAATATAATAACCAATTGATAACTCTTATTTTTAAGAGTTATTTATTCATTTCTTCCTTATTTTTGATCATTTATTCTATTTTTTTAAGTGCCTTTTTGCCTTTATTTTTCAACAAATTATTTTTAAAGAGTTGATAACATACCAAAGGATTAAAATCATTTTATACTACTTCTTTTGTCAAAAGTGTCCACAAACTTTCCACTATGGGAAGTTCGTCCAGTTTAATGATTAAACCACAGCTGTCTGGTGAATATCTTGATATTTTTCGGCTGTTTGAATATAAAGATTAAGGTTTTTACCTAGTTATAAAAGATGGTGGCTTTACTCTTTACCCATGGGACTTTGGCATGCTTATTTCTCTTTTGTGGATGCATCTGCTTATTTTTGGCCTACTATATAGAGCCTTTGAGATTTCATTTGAAGACCATCCAATTGGGAGCTTAATCTTGTAGTTTATTTTTGCTTCCTAGTATTTAAGTCTTGTAATTTAATTTTCTTGCAATTTAATTTCCTAGTTGTAATTTATTTCACTTATGTATTCTTGAACTCTTATATTTTATTAATGAAAGTTATGTTTGATATTTATTTCATTGTCGTTATTATGCTTTCCGTAATTATTATGAGCTAAAATATTGTTATGGGTGTGGGTGTGAGTTTAACTTAATACTTTATATAATATGTGGGTGTTCTCATTTTTAGTATTTTAAATGTTTGGCCACTTAAATTGGGACTTAAGCTCAACGCGGATAAGCCGATCACTTTGAAGTGTTAATATTAGATTCTAGACCCAGAGATGGGCGGATCCGAAATATGATTTAAGTGATACACAAATATTTGAGGGAGTATTTGAATAGTCACGTAGAGATACAGACTTTGTATGTATTTAGCTACGGTTTATTTGGTTGTCAAACTTTATATCACAAAGAGATTTGGATATATTCCGTTTGCCCAATGTAATCTGAACCTAAATCAACAAACTTTAAAGTACTACAAAGGGGAACTTTATGGAAATTTATAAGCCGTCTCTAAAACTTCACTTTTGAGAGATCAGGAGTTCTTTAGATTTCTTATGAATTTTTAACCATATTATTATTGTATTTATCTTAAGGGACACTTGCACCCATACCCATCTTTTTATTATCAATTTATCTTGTGATTTACAACTTTTCGCCAAATCTACAAATCATTTTAAAACGAACCCGAAACTTAATCAAGAAGTTCACGAACGTCTCTGATTTTCAGTAGCTCCAATCCCTGTAGAAATGATACTGGTACTTTACCACTTTATTACTTGGCAGCGATCATAGTGTCGGCATGCATTTGCACCGCCACTGTGGGGACTTTGTGCCCACTGTGTGAACACGAACGATTTACGCTATCACCAATCAATCTTTAACCTTCTCAAAACAAGGGGTGTTTGTGGTCCGGTTTAGGCGCCCAAACCATGGCGGTTTAGAAAATTTTCATTGGCGGCAAGTGAATAAACCGGTGAAACCATACCACAAAAAAAACGGTCTGGTCTGGCCGGTTTAGGCGGTTTGACCCTCTTATAAGCTTTAAACAATAAACATAACAACAATATTCGAAATAAAACTTGTACCAATATAACATTATTAAAAAAAATTCTATATCGAATTTTTAAAGAAAATGTCTATCTCAAAAAAAGATTGATGAAACTGAAGAAAAAAAAAAGTTAAATAACTCCACCAACAATAGTCAGAGTTTTAAGACAAACAATGAGTAAGTCGAAGGACGATTTGAAATTTTGGATTTGATTTTTGAAGGATTTCAAAACTTTGTCAATTTAGAGAACACAGTCAATTGAAAAATGAAAAATAAAAACAAAATATCTTGGATGAACTTTCTTTTGATTGGCTTATAAACGTAAGCCTACAATATGAAAAATAAATATGATTAATACATATGTATTTTGGTGGTCGGTTCGGTCCAGATCGCTCAAAAAAGCTTTCAAACCGCTGACCAGACCAGACCAGACCGGACCACCAGACCGCTCAAATGGCCAAAAACGGTCCGATTTGACTTGGTTTGACCGGTTTGAGTTGTCCAACAGTTTTTTTTAATCATGATTGAGGATTCAATCTAGATTTCAAAAGTACATTTCTATTATTTATATTTTACATATATATATATATATATTTGGAATGTATGTATACACATTACACATAAACCAAACACCATGCAAACAGAAGGAGTCAGGGACCACCAATCTCGTCAGCCTGCATAGATCCCATCACTCAGAAGCATCGATCCTCCCCATATACCTATCAAATCCATTTCGTTCCATCTCTTTTAGCCATTGATTTCCAGGTCCACCTTATCCGCTTACCACCTCCTCAATCCACCTCCTATGCTGTGATGTAAGATGACCTCTCCATTCTTCCCTCCTTTCATCTCCGACCCAAAAGCATCCCTCTTCTCTTCTCTCTTGCTCGTAACTCCCTAGTATTAGGACATGAAATCTGATTCACCAAGTTAGGAGATTTTGCTCATTGGGGTTTTTATTCATCATAATGGAGAAGCCCATTAGAGATCACATACTATAGAAAGAAAGAGGTATTTGGCGTTGGTGGTTCAATGGGGAATTTGAGTGTAGAAAAAGGGATGTGTAGGTTATTAGAACTCGAAATCGAAACCCTATGTAGTCGGAGCTTGAAATGGAAACACTGGTCACCGGTTTTTATTGTGATCCATCTCTCCTATTGGTTTTGAACTGGTTTTGGTCTTAAATAGGGACATTGCACCTAGTCGTCCCTACTAATCTCCACCTTCATCACCGGTAAATTGAAATCCCAGGAGATGATATTGTAACTCCCTCGTTCGTCTTCACCTTCATCTTTGGTAACTCGAAACCCCAAGAGGCGTCGACGCTTGTAAATACGGAAATCCCCTTCTTCTCTTGGTATAAATTAGGGGTGTTCGTAGTATGGTTTAGAACCAAACTACAAACCGCACCGCATAAACCTCAGCGGTGTGGTGTAATGCGATTCATGTAGTTTGTACCTATTATATTTTATGCCTACATACCAATAACTATAGTTTTGAAAAATACAATTATAATATCAACAAAAACGTAATAGTAGTCCAAAAAACTAAAGAGTTTCAATACATCTTGTAACACCCTAAAAATAGAAGACAATTTAAACCGAACAATCTACGGAGTAAAACTTATTTGAATAAAGATCATCTAATAAGGTGGTAGGGGGGGGATTAGCATAAGAGTTTACATCAAATATTTAGGTACTAAACAAAAATTTAATAATATACACTAGATCGAAATATAAATTACATTAGGGTGTTGTTAATATCCTGAACAGAATAACATCTAGTAACTCTAAAATTACACTTAACGGTGTAACCCAAAAATGCCTCAACCGACAATTACGCTCCGCTCAAACCTTGGGAGCCCCGCCGCTAAGAGATCCTATACATGACATTTGAGAAAAAGTGTCAGCCTGAAAGTCTAGTGAGAACAAATAGTTATACGAATAAAGCTATAGGGAAAATTTCAAATACAAACCACGTCAATTGGTACAAACCGTACAAACTGCATCCCGACAGTACCCGTTTGGGGAACGTCTAGTGCCAAAGTCACTGAATGGGTAAGTCGCCAATCCCTAAAACGGACTAGGATTCGAGTCAAATCAACCTTCCCTCTCATCTTAGGGTGAGGCATGGCGGGCATTCTTTCCAGCCTGACTCAAATAGGAGGTGGGTTCTGTGAATCCCTTCTCTTTTTCTATTCCAGTAGTCCTTCACTGCACACTTTAGATATATGTGATTCATCGTTTAAAATAAAAAAAATTTCATGAAATTGTTTAATATGATGAAACTATTTCATATAAATTTTTTCTTCATGAAATTATTGTGTTTCAACATGAAAATGAAATTGTTTCATAAAATTCTCATTTTGATGAAACGTGTTTCACATATTCATGATTAATCAACCCCCATGTATTTTTGATGAAATTTTTTCACATATTCATGATTAATCAATCCCCATGTATTTTTGATGAAATTTTTTCACATATTATTGACTAATGAGCCCTCATGATTAAAAAAAATGAAAAGTAATTAAAAAAATGATTGGTTGAATGCGGTTTGTACGAATTGACGTGATTTGTAACGAAAATCAACCCTAAAGCTATAAAACTTTTAAAATGGAAACATAGCTTTAAACGAGGTATTTAAAACATTTGAACTCACACTTACCCTTGGAAGGGACAAAATATCCAAAGATAACAGGGGAGACCCGTGTTACCAATAATAGTGATAGGACATGTGTGTGAGTCACGTCTCAATGTTATATAAGCGTCACCTTTGGATAACTTAAAATATAGCAAGATCAACTCCTCGAGTCTATCGCTCGTAGAGTCACCAAGTTCAACTCCTCGAGTCTGTACCTTGATATCTCCGTAATCCAGGTTAGGCTAATTCATTTAGAAATTACACTATATGATAATTGGCCAGTGCCTGACTGCAAGAGCCCACACTTTAACGCCTATTTAGGACCTGACGCCTATTTCAAGTTACAAGATAGGGATTATTACCCCAAATGTGTTAAATGAAAATTGATTTCTATGCTTATGGGTTGATTACATACTGGTCTTTCATATAGGACCAAGCATTGCCCAATACTAAATATTAAACACAAAATCCCATCAGGTGATAAATCCAACTTTTGCTACTGAGATAACAAAATATAAGGGTATAAACATTTTGTCTTCCAAGTCCATAAATATTTTGAAATAATCATTTCTCAAGTATCTAAAATCATTATTTATACTCATTTTGTCAAGATATGCAAAACCCTCAATTTACCCAAATTTGACCTCATATGCCAAAATCATATAAATGTGGAAGTACTTGAAATATAAACACAGAAGAAGTAAAATACATCATTTTGACATGTATATAGTTTTGTAAAAGTATAGGATGAACTCACAATACTAGGTTTTTGAAGAAAATCTTAGAAACTTCAAGAAAAGCTTGGTGGAGAAGATAAACACTTGAAACTTCGACCGTAAGATTGATATTTGACCTTGAGGAAGTGTAAACTCCCTTAGATGGTTGGAAATATGGAATAAATGTTCTAAAATTGGACCTAGGGTTTTCCAAATATAGTAAATACGAGAAGAGAATGGTTGGGATTTTTATCCAAAGGTCAATTCAAAATTGAAAACTTGGATTATGAAATTTCTAAACAAAATTTTTAAATTGGATCAATACTTCCAATTGAATGAGTATGAATAAAGAATCCATGGATGAAGATAGAAAAGTAGATTTCTAAATTCTAATCGTAACTAAATCTTCAATTTTTGTTTTGATTTGTAGTGAAAAAAAAATGAGATCTAAGCTTAAAATCCCGACTTAAAACCCTTGACAGCAAACTGCGGCCCTGCCATGCGACCTTAGGGTCGCAATTCAAGGGTCGCCCGCTACCCCAACTCACTTACGTATGGTACACGAATTGCAATGATGGCTCAAGGTGCAAGGGTTGCAACGACTAGTGTCGCACATCCCCAGGGTCGCAATCCACCAACGTCGCACTTCACTCCAGACTTGAGATAATCACACAATGCCCAACATATGAACTCTAGAAATATCGATAAGATTTCGTATAAAACTGACGTACAACCCAAGGTACGCGTAATCCCTTAACTAAGGCTTAATCCTTAATCCTTCATTTGCATAATTAAAAAAAATACTTATTGCATAATTAAAAATAATGTAAAAATAAATAAAAATAAACTTCAAACTAAATCGGACGTATGAGTTGTGATGTATCCAACTGTCTACACTTTTCTTTCATTTCAATCCTTAATATATATATATATACATAATAAGATTATAAAATCTGCAGTAGGGTATTTTTTGAAGTGTGGTTTAATAACTCAAACTGCAGTGCGGTTTTGTAATATTAAAAACCACAAACAGCACCGTTGATTTGGATTTTTTATACTGGTGGTGCGATGTAGGCGGTTTGTGCGGTTTAGATGAACACCCCTATTATAAATTAAAATCCTAATAGATGGGTCTGCAACGGCCAGTGGTTCATCACATATGTCGATCTCCACCTTCTCATTGATTTAGTTTTGATTTGGGGTCTGAGTTTGTATCTTGAGGGTTCTTGATGCTCTTTTCAATATCTGGAAAATGATTGGTTTCATCCAGTGTCTCTATATTATGTTCATTTGGAGAATTCTTGTTCAAATTTTTGAGGATTTATTGTATTTTGTGCAATGTATGTATTGTATTTTGACGGAAATTTGAGGAGCTACTAGACAAACATAGGTGGGAAGTGTCTATGGGAGGGGTGGAGGGAGTGTTGGAGGAGGTCCAACTATCAATCCGATTGTTGGAACCGTGTAGGCAAACAAGGGTAAGTCGATCACCGGATTATATTGAGAATCGTGTGAGACACTTTCCGAATTGATATTTCGACCCTATGCCTGGGTTTCACGAAATTCAATCTAGGATAAGACTCAAAACACTTTCGTTCTTAGGCACAAAAACGAGAGCAATTTTCTGGAATCCAAATCCCTCCAAATCCCGCGAACCAAACGTGCTCTTAAAAAAATTCCAGATTAGCCGATTTCGATTCCCTCCGATTGAAACCTTTTGCCAAGTGAAAGTGGTGGGACCTAATTCTTTCTCTTGAGAAAATTGAGGTTGCTCGGAAGATTCAGGAAGCCTATGATTGCAACTTTCCCCTTTGAAGAATTTGCTTGTGCCAATTATTGGCAAATCGGCGCCTTAAGCTCTGAAACTATCTTAGTTCTTCAGATTTAAAAGAGTACATTTTTCTATTTCTTTTAGTATTTCTCTATGAACAAGTTTGTCAATCAGCCAAATTGTATAGGATCAGGTTTTACCTTTCTAGCTTCTAAAACAAATCTGTAATTTTTTTGTTATTATAAAACATGCGTAATTAAAAAGTGAAAATGTGTTGTGTTTATATTCAACCCCTTTCTACAAACATTTAGGTAGCGTTTGATACATAGACATAATTGGACAGGATAGTACGGGACAAAACTGGACATGACTGGACAGGACAAGAGGGTGGCACTGGACAAGACATTACTGGACAGAACAAGTGTATGTCTGGTGTTGCTACAACTAGAACTGGACAAGACAGAACTAGACAAGTTTCCTCCATAAGTTATTTAACGATTTTGTATATTAAATAATAGTTATAATTAACAAAAAAAAACAAAAAATTAAATAATTTAGTTTATAAATAGTTTTACTCAACTTTCATATATATATATATATATATATAAAGGGAGATTCAAGGGAAAACGCTAAAAAAAGAGAAAACCGAATAACACCCTGTGAGGCTTCCATGTGGACGGTATGCACTAATGCATACCGATAATTTGTAACATGCATTAGTGAATATTCATCAATGCATCTCTAATGATAGATGCATTGATGCATAGGAACAAAAATTACCGGTATGCATCAGTCCATATCGTCCACATGGAAGCCTCCCAGGGTGTTCTTCAGTTTTCTCTTTTTTAGCGTTTTCCCTTGAACCTCCCTCTATATATATATATATACACACACACACACATATACATATACAGGGGCATAATTAAATGAGCACCAAGTTCTTTGTGATAACTATGAGATCCAACCTCAACCAATCATTTTAATAATTAATGTTGTTTACTAAAATAACATAAAAAGGTAAATTGGTAAAATTGACGAATGAGAAAACCCTAAAATAACATATGCCTGCTCCTTCTTAATAGTTATCATCCTGCTCCTTCTTAATAGTTACCTAGCCTTAAGAAACCTCCGACCTCCTCTAAGCTCCACTGTATCACCTCCGACCTCCATCGTATCACCTCCTTCATCCATCGTATCACCTCCGACCTCCATCGTATCACCTCCTTCATCCACCGTATCACCTCCGACCTCCATTGTATCCCCTCCTTCATCCAGCGTATCACCTCCAACCTCCATCGTATCACCTCCTTTAACCACCGTATCTCATCAACCGTTGTCGCTACCACTACCACCACCACCACTGTATCACCGCATTCATCCTAATTCCACGGGAAACAATGTCTCCATCGTCGTCGAGAGAAGTAACAATAGGCCTGGTAAGATGTAATCGGTCCCTGCCACCGATAAGACCAACAATACTGGTGGGGATAAGTGGCTGATGTTGGTGTTGGTAGTGGAGTGAAGAGGATTCAAGTGAAGCGAAACACCGGTGAGGCGGTGGTGGCTGTGGGTTCCCAGACTGCATCTCCACGTTCTAGATCTTCAGCGAGGGAAAACCTTAGGGTCTTGAACGAGAATCAGAAACCAGCAGCCATTGACACTGAGCCAAAGCGAGTCGAAGCAATTCTAGAAAGGCTGAACATTCTCCTTACAAAAGGAATCCACGGGCTGAGATCGACACCGATGCAGACGTATCTCATCCACCTCCATATCTCATGATCAAGTCCTACAGATTTTAGATCGGTGTCGTAAACAAGATCCTTCCGTTTGTTCGAGTTTTCTTCACAGATCTGGAAGAAATTAAATTCTTTTTCTTTCTTTTTCGGAAACCGATTAAGAACCTAGATCGATTTGCTTTATAGTTTATACACAGATCGATTAAGAGCCCATATCGGTTTGTTTTGGGTTCTACATGGTGATATCACAATGTTTTGTGTATATTTTGGGTATCACAGTGGGTATCAAAGGGGTTTCACATTGGATTTCATACAGTATCACAATGTATCTTGTATATACTTTTGGGTATCACAGTAAGTTTGTGTTTTATTGTTTTGAAGTTATTGGTATCATAATGGTATCATCACAGTAAGTTTATTTATGCTCGCCGGAATAAGGTTCACCGGAAGCTGTTGACTGATGGACGGTAGGAGGAGAGAGAAAAAAGTTTTAAAATACCTAACATGCCCTTCATTAAAATCTTAATTCAAAATAACCAAAATTATAAATTTCCTAATTTATCATTGATATGTGGTTAAGATTGGATCTCACAGTTATCACAAACTAACCAGTTCTCCATTCTATAGCCCCTATACATACATACATACATATATAATAGTATAAAATTTGAACGAAAATTTTGTTATAATTGATGATAGTTTGAAAAAACTCGATTCACACAAATGAGAAAATATGCTTTATTCGGTTTGATGGAGGCACCATGAAGATTGTTGCGACAACAATGGTTGTGAAAGCAGAGGCATTGGTGATTGGTGGATGGTGGTGGTTGTGGATAATGTGAAGATGGGGGATAGTGATGGTGGTGGTGGTGGTAGTGGTGGTGGTCGACAATGGTGAAGGAGATGGTAGTAGCTGATGGTACTATTGGTGGCGGCGATGGGCGGTGGTAATCAGTGGCCAACGTTGACTATAGATGACGTTAAGATGTTAGTGGTGATCGATGGTGGTGTTGGTAATTATGGCGGAGGTGATGTGGCGCACAGTGGTGGTGGTGGTGGTGGAGATGGACGATGGTGGTCGGTGGCCAACGATGGTTGTGGAGGTGGAAGAAGTTGGTGTAGTAGAGGAGGAGATGGAGGTGGCCAAGGGTGGTAGTGGTGGTTGCGATGGATGGTGGTTGTGAAGACGGTGAAGATGTTAGATAGCAGTGGCGATGGTGGTCGACAATGGTGGAGATAAGGTGGTCACGGTGGTGGTGGCGGTGGTGGTGGTGGCGGTGGTGGTGGTGGCGATGAACGGTGGTGGTTGGTGGCCAACGGTGGTTGTAGACGTGGTGGAGGAGGTTGTTGTTCTAGAAAGAGGGTGGAGGTAGCCAACGATGGTGGTGGTGGCGGCAATGGATGATGGTGGTTGGTGGTCGATTGTGGCTAGCGGGAGCCTTAGGCATTGATTATTGGGCGCTCAACAAGGTAACCTAACCATCAAGAACAAGCATCCACATCAAATTCACCACCAGATAACAGGAAACTAACCGTTGCCTTTCCCCCGAAAATAAGATTTACGCAGAACGGCAACGAACTCTTTTTGCTCAATAGCTAAATAAAGATATAATTTAACTGATATTTATTTAGCACACTTCCGGAAAAATTAAAAATCATTTGTACTCATAACTCAATTTGAATAATTCTCAAATATCTTAAAGATTTTTCTTTATGATTTTTTTTATTGAGACCGGTGGTCGCCGGCGGTACCGGCGGTCGTGACTAGTTGTGGTGACCATTAAAATAAGTATCATATTAAGGTTATATATCAAATGAGGGTGGATTAATTAGTGATATTTGAGTTCATTTCTCATTCTTGTCCCATCTTGTTCCACCTATTTTGGTGGAACAAGAAAAAGCCTTTTTTGTCCCACTTTGTCCCACCTTGTCCCAGTTCCTGTCTCTGTCCCATGTCGCGCCAAACGTGGGACAGTGAATTCCTGTTATATCCCATGTTGCACCAAACGTGGGACAGTGAGTTATGTCCCGTTCTGTCCTGTTCTATCCCATGTACCAACCGCACCCTTATAGTATAATTCATTAACCCATTTAAGACCAACACATCGTAATAGGTCGTAATGAGTTTTAATGGGTCTTGATGATTCATATTTATTCTAAATGGGTCATAATTGGTCTTAGTGGACTTTAAGATGCCATATTTGGTCTAAGTGAGTCATGATCGGTAATTATAGGCTTTAATGGATCATATTTAGTCTGATTTGAAAATCTGTCTTATTGGATGTGAATGTGTCATATTTGTGCTAGATTGGTCATAATAGGTCATATTTGGTATAAGTATATCAATAATCGGTTTTAGGCTTTAAGGAGTCATACAATATACTTGACATATAAGTGAATGGAGGAAAGTTTAAATGCGAACTCAAATTTAGTTGTGAACGTAAGTACAAATGAGAGCACGACACGTGTCTGAATGTAGATTATTCAGACTGAATAATCAAAGGAATATTCAGACTGAATATAATATTTATTCAGAAAGCATTATTAATACTGAATAAATATTATATTCAGTCTGAATATGACATGTGTCATGCTCTCTCTCATTTGTCTTCATATTCACAATAAAATTTGAGTTTTTATTTGAACCCGCCCCTAAGTAAATGTATCTACATATACATTACACGAACACTATATTTACATATACATAAATTACTTAAACCAGCTATATATGCATACACATGTGTATTAAATTGGACATGTATACACGTATAAATATATCTATATACATACATATGTAAATTTGTAATGCATGTATTCTTCTTGTATTATAAAAAAAAAAAAGACAAAGCTGCCTTTTATTGGAATACTCATCATTAATTAATTTGTAATTGGACATGTACACATGTATAAATATATATGTACATACATATGTCAATTTGTAATGCATGTATATATTCTTATGGTAAAATTAAAAAAATGTTAAATTAAAATTTGGTCCATGTGGTTTACAAATATTAACGGATAAGGTGCTTCAAAGATTTTTCTTAACGATCAACGTCTCTGTGGTTTTCATTTTATAACAGATAGGTCCCCCATCCAACTTTTTCGTAATATATTACCTTTATAACATATTTTCTTTATTTTGCCATTTTTTCAAACTACATGGACAAAATATATAATTTACTCTAAACTATATATATATATATATATATATAGAGAGAGAGAGAGAGGAAGGTTCAAATGAGAACTTTGCATTTTCAAAGGGACAATTGTGGACCACATATAATGTGGGTCCCACATAATATTAAATTATTTATGATTTAATATGATTTAATATTAAATCAGAAATGATTTAATATTAAATCAGAAATGATTTAATATTATATGGAACCCACATCATATGTGGTCCACAAATTGTTCCTTTGTTCATTTAAAGAGGGGTGGTTCTCGTATGATCCCTCCCTTATATATATATATATATATATATATATATATATATATATGTGTGTGTGTGTGTGTATATATATATATATGCTGGTTCATTTAGATACTAGACGAATGGTATAAACTATATAAAAATGGTTCAAATCAATATAAAAAATATTTTTCATTATTTTTTTCATTAAATACTATGATTTAAGATATTATTGCACATATGTTTGTTTCATAATATAAAAGTTTCACGTGTATTTGTTTTTCATAAGTTGAAAGTTTCTCATATATTTTTTATAAAAAAGTTTCACATGTGATATTTTTCACAAGGTGAAACAAACATATGGACAATAATATCTTAAATCATAGCATTTGATGAAAAAAAATCATTAAAAAATTACTTTTTTATATTGATTTGAATCAGTTTCTATATTTTCTACCCTTCATCCAGTTTCTAAATGAACCAGCCTCTTTATATATATATATATATATATAGGCGCGGGTTCAAATGAGAACTCAAATTTGGTTGTGAACATGAGGACAAATGAGAGTGCGACACGTGTCTGAATGTAGATTATTCAGACTAAATAATCAAAAGAAATATTAAGATTGAATATAGTATTTATTCAGTGAATAAATACTATATTCAGTTTTATTCAGTTTGAATATTTCATTGATTATTTAATCTGAATAATCTACATTCAGACACGTGTCGCGCTCTCATTTGTCCTCACGTTCACAACCAAATTTGAGTTTGCATTTGAACTTTCGTCTATATATATATATATATATAGGGGCGGGTTTATATGAGTGCTCAAATTTGGTTGTGAACATGAGAACAAATGAAAACGTTCAGACTGAATAATAAAAGAAATATTCTGACTGAATATAGTATATATTCAGTTTGAATAATCTGCATTGTCACGTTCTCATTTGTCATCACGTTCACAACCAAATATGAGTTCGCATTTGAACTTTCCCCTCTCTCTCTCTAAATATATATATATATATATATATTATGTATTATATAAATATATTTGTATTTTATTAATTATATAATTTTTATATTTTATAAATTATATTACATAGTTATATTATCTTATATTTTTATTTAAAAAAATATTTATTTTATATATTTATATGATATATTATTTTTATCTTTTATAAAATATATTTTGTATTTATATTCATATTTATACATAAAATATAAATAAATTTATAAAATATATGGAAGGTTCAATTTATATAAAATATATGAAAGATTCAAATACATAAAATATATAAAAATACAAAATAAATTTTATAAAACATAAATATTTTATAATCTTAAATATACAAAGAATTAATAATTTGTATATATACATATATACGGTTTAGAAGAAAATGGGGTGTTCATCTAAACTGCCAAACGGCACAAACCGTCCGTACCGCACCACACGGCACGTAAAACACGGTGTAGAACATTCGCGGTGCAGTTTACGGTTTCCATTTTCATCAAAAGGCATTTTGCGTGCGGTTTGCGGTTTTCAGTCACTAAACCGTGGTTTAAACCGCACCCCACCGCATATTTTTTATACATTTTTTAATATATATATATATATATGTATGCATATAATCATTTATCAAATGAATTAATCAATACATTATTGATTATTTATTAATTTTTCAGTCTTCCTTTTAAGTTTTACGTCACAAATTACTTGCTTGAGTTATTTTCGTTTGTCTTTTGTTAAAAATTGTGATCGAAATTATTTATAAGTTAACGTTTATAAAATATATATATATATATATATATATTTGGATTAATTACGAATTATCTCCATTGTATTACACATTTTTGAGTTACACATTTAGTAAGTATCAAAAGTTTTTATTTTATGTAATATAGGAGCATTATCGTCGAGTTTATTATGAATTGTGATTGCATAATTATAGATTGAAATGCGTTACGCTCAAACCGCACCGCAAAATTTTTACGGTTTGAGGCGTATGCGATACGGTTTGCGGTTTGGGAAATTTTCAAACCGCATATGCGGTTTGACCCTAAACTGTACCGCGAACACCCCTAATGCACAATATTCGTAGAAAACCGATACTTATTGTATTATCCCATATGCGACCTAAAGCTTTGTGTTTCGCACAATTCCACATGCAAAACAAATAGATGACCCAAGAAGGCGTCAGTCCAATGTACACATGAAACAAATTCGAGATACGAAAGATAACTCCCAAGGGATTTGCAGTATCTCAAGGTACATTACTGCTAGTGTGCATATCCAATAAACCAAGTTTATCATCGTATATAAACCATTTAGATAATCAATTTTCATATGATCCATTTGAACATAAAACATAGCATACTTTCAAGATAGAAATACCATAATCAGCGTAATTTAGAAATCCGATGACAAAAGTATAGTTTGATGGCAAGGGAACTCATATGTGATTCGACACACCACTTTAACGCTAAAACAACTACTTAGGAGCTGTTTACTAGCTGCTGACCGGTCTGACTCGGTCAGATTTGTCAGAGCGTTTACCAAACAATAAATCTGACCGAGATGCTAACCGAAATCTGACCCAACAAGTGTCAAAATCATGCTTACCCGGGTCAGATCATTTCTTTCCATATTTGCCCACCCATTTTTGCTAAAGAGGAAAACTTGATCTTAAACCCTTCAAGGGTTTTTGGTGCTCAGGAAGGAGAAAAAAAACACATTCCAATACTTTTTAAGAAATCGAGGCTATTAAAAGAAAACAATTACAATTTTTTTTTGAGAAAATAAATCAATTATATTATATTTTACATATAATTATAAATAGGGTTATGATGGTCATTTTGTTGTTGGTAAGTACTTACCAAAAATATTTGGTAAAGACAACACTTATCAGGGACAAAACTTACCCTAGTCAACACACTTACCCGGGACAGAACTTACCCGGTTAGAGTTGGTAAACGGCCCCTTAGTCACAAACCGAACACGTGAATTGGACGGCATAGAAATGGTGTTATACCACATAAAACATCCTAAAAGTTAACCCTTAAGACCCTTAAGACAAACTCCTAAACCATGTCTCGCATCAAATTTCTTAACAGAAACGGACCAAACCGAACAACTCACATATCAATGAGTTGCACGACTTATGCCACTATCTCAGACCACGGGGCTTCCCGTGCAAGTCCCTATTTGGACGTTAGTTTGCTCCTTTTTCTTGCACAGCTCCAAAAAATGCTCAAAAATCCAATCCCAAGGTCCAAACCAAGAATCTAAATGTCTAGAAACCAACCAAACTAATTACCAATACATTAAAACTTATCCAAACCAATACTAACATCAAAAACATAACCAAAATGTTTAATCTAACATCAATTTCCCAATCAAGAATGGATTAACCCATCACAATCAAACCAAGAAAACCCAAAATGATGAACTATTACTTAGAACCCTTGAATACCAAATGAATCACTATGAATGGAGGGTTTGTAGATAGAACTCATTGATTGAATCCATTAAATACGTTTCTTAACCAAAACCCAAACATTCCTTCCATTCTAAGATACACATTAGAAAACCCAACTCCAAAACCCAACCAAAAACTCCATTAATGGGTTATACAAGCTATTGAGAAGAGAAGTTATCTCTAAAAGATTCCTCAAACTTTCCTCCAATCTCTTCCCAAAACTTGCTGAAAACCCTTTTCTTCCTCTTCTTCTCCAAGTTGCTATCCTCTCTAAGCCCCTCTCCAAAAACCGTTCCAATGCCAAAATGAGGAGAACAACAAGGGTTTACTCCTTTTAATCATCTATTTACACAATTAGTCCCTATCAGAAGAAGGGAGTTTAACCCCAACACCCCAACTTATAAATTTTATTAAATAAACCAGATAATGGTTATTACATATATAATATTATATTTCATAAAGCTGATAGTCAATTAAAGACTTATTTTTTCAAAACAACACAAAACTGTAAAAACAAATTAAATGCCAAACATTAGAAGTATTAAACATGATTGACGATTCAAAATCAGAATTAAGATTGAAGATGTTACATAATACATGGTAACATAGATACACTTTATATTAATAATATTATGTGATTACAAGTTACACGATAAAAATCAATATTATGTCTATAAAACAGAGATCATAATTAAAAATTAAAAATATATTATCTTTTAACAAATAAATAAATAATAAAATTAGATAAGTAAACATGCCTCCAAAGCTAAGAGACAGCTAAATGCTGAATGCGGAGCTATTTTTGCAATTTATCGTCTCCCTCTCGCTATTCATTCAGCAGATTCACCTTCCTCTCTCTCTCTCTCTCTCTCTCTCTCTCTCTCTTTCTCTCTCTCTCTCTCTCTCTCTCTCTCTCTCTTTCTCTCTCTCTCTCTCCACATATATATTATATATATATATATATATTGTGTTTTTCCGGCAGCTCTTCTTTCTTCTCTCCGGCGAACGAAATTATTTTCTGATTTGCTGTCTTCGTGTTCGACGCAATAGGAAAAAGGTTAGCATTTCTGTCAAGGGCTTACTGCCGATCACATGTACATGCACGGAACCGAAGTATTTTGCAGGATAATAATGATGATTGTGATTCAAATGATTTAAAAGCCACAATTGACGACGATCGTGAGATATTAAACATCACCGGCCGGCAGTGACGGCCTGAATAGATATCGAACGTTTTCAGGTGAGCCGCTATTTTTTTTAATTATTGGAGATTCAAAAATTTGATGGAATAGGGGACACGATTAACTCTATTTCTGTTTGTTTATTTTATATTTAAATTTTTGTTTTCTCTGTATAGTATAATTAACTTTAAGCTTCCTTAGTGGTCGAGCTCTTCATATATTATATGTTGCGTATGTGTATATAAATATATAATTAATGTAACATACATTAATATCATTGAATATAGATAAAAACGTATAAACATATTTATTTTCAATAAAAATAGATGGTTTGAAATGATTAGGTTTTAGAGTTGACCTTTCATAAGTGGGTAGAGTTGAACGTTTTCCCCTCTTTTGCTCGCACACACGTACAAACACGTATATATATATATATATATATATATATATATATATATGAAATCAACAAAACTAAGTCAATCCATCATTAGTCAAGTATTTTTTAGGCCGAATCCTTAAGCATTATATATGTATGGATTAATTTCGGAAAAAAATAGATTTTAAAAGCAAACCTTACGCAGAAATCCTAAACCCTAAACCCCTATCTACGTAAGAATTCAAAATTCCATTTAAGGATTCAAATTTCTGCGGTTTCTTCTTTATTGTTTTTCAGAAATCAAATTTCTGCGTAAACTTTGGCTATTTTTAAATGATGTTATAAAAAGTGGGTAAAAATGAATTTGATTGATGGGAGTGGCTATTTTGGTGTATACACACAAAGCGAATACGAATCATGGTTTACCGATGGCTTTTCTTTTCCATTTTGATCCTTTTTTTAAAGGAAATTAAAATAGAGAAAATAAGAGTTTGAGAGGTAATCCAAGGGTCATTTACCTTTACCGGAATGTCAAGATGAAGCTCTAAATTGCTGTTTTGTGTGTGGTTGTAAACCTTGTATGACAATTTCTTTTTTCAAACTTGTATATCAGTGAGCTACTTGAGAAAGGGCCTGTTTTTGCCGTTTAAGGGTGAGATTGCAGATGATCTTAATTAAGAGTTGCTATGGGAGTGTTGTGAGGGTAACATTAATACTCAAGGGAAAATTCAATAGGGTAGCCCAAAAACCAACTATGTGTGGCGGAACCATGTTAGATAGGATTCAGGACGAAGTTTTCCGATTGGAACTAGAGATTGTGCCTTATCGCAGATAAGTTAAGAGGGGTTAGATTGAGGTGGTTTTGGGCATGTTCGTAGGAGACAGTTTACTAGAAAACAAATGACTTTTATCTACAAAAATCCCCTGATAAATTTCCGTCACCGGCGAATTATCAAAAAATATGAATGGTTTCAGTAGAATCCGATGTTTTTTCAAGCAAATACGAACGAATCACCCAAAAAAAATACTTGGGTAATCTGTCACTGATTTGATTACCCACCAACTTTTATGATGGTTTTGTGATGAATTACCCCTTTAGCGACGTATTTCTCGAGGAAAAACCAATAGGTAAAAGTCCTCCATTTCGTAGTGGTTGTATCCACCTGTAAGGAGAGTGGAGAGTGTGACGGTGGAGGAGGGGTAGGCCTATATAGGATAACGTGGGATAACTCACCGAGTATGGACATGGCAATTTTAGGTATTTTCAAAGACATGACCACTACTAAACAAAAGACTTTTGCCTACGGACCTTTCCCTGGAAAATCTGTCGTTAAAGAGTGATTCCTCATAAAACCGTTACAAAAGTTGGTGGGTAATTGTTGGTGGGTAATTCAAATTAGTAATAGATTACCTAGGGATTCCCTGGATGATCCGTTGGTATTTTCTTGCAAAACATGAGATTTTACCGAATCATTAGTATTTTTTGGATGATCCGTGGGTAATCACCGACGGAAATTTACCTGGATAATTTTTGTAGGTGAAAGTCATTTGTTTTGTAGTGAACATCTGATAGGAGCTCTTAGAGGCACAGAACTAGAACAACTGATTTTTTAGTAAGATCTAGTAGAGGCTGATTTTTTAGTATTCTACCTTATTACAATGTCTACTTGCACACCATTATTTAACCATCTTTTTCACTACTTGAACACATATTTGCCTCATGCACAAACAGGGGTCTTCATAGAAATAACCTCTTGATCATCCTAGTGGTTGACATGATGCATTAATATCAAAACTTATTTTTTTAATTTTCAATGCATTAATTGACCTGGTTTGATATAACTAAGAATACATATGAGTATAACAACACCTTATTGTATTTACCCTTGAAATACGACTCAAAACTATATATCTCTTTGCAGATGATGATGCATGACAGAGAAAGATTATTAACATTTTTGTCATTGATATCTCTTTGCACACGAAATTAGCTTGTATTAATATATAGCATCAGTAACTGTTGATTTGATTCTATGATAATGTTATATACGTTTGCTTATTCATTTTAGTGTATATATATATATATATTGTCTCTATAGGTGGCATCTTGGATTCCTACGTAGCGAATAATGTCTGCCTCACAGCTCTTGCGAATTCTGAAAACCCTTCCAGCAGATGCCGATGATGAAATCTGGTAAACTTGTTTTGCTTCAATTTCTTGCGTTCGTAGACATTGCATTTTATGCGTGTTTTTAATTTCCTTTAAGGTGCACACTAAAACAAAATTGGTTTTATAGAACAAGATATTCGTCTTTTTATATTACATTATCTATATAAAAAAAATCTTATAAAAGCAGGTGTCTTATAAAAGAATTTGTTTATTGGACACTTCTAAAAAATGTTATATTTCAAAAGTGTCCAAAGAAAATTTGTTAGGATGTCCAAATTAATCATAATATCTCATTATAACACATTTATACAGGATATACAATTAATTGATTTTATAAATCATATATAAAACAGCCTTATTGTAGTGGCATCAAGGATTTTTTTGCATATAACACTTTGGTATCATTCATATTTGATTCTTTCGTTTTCTTTTCGCCGGAAAAAGTGCCCTGTTTTGTAACGACAATCATCGAAGTTCTTCTTATACCCATATAAGATATATGACCTGTACTGTATTAATCATTCAGTAGTAGTCTATATGCATTATTCTAAATCAGGTTTCATTTAAATCCAACAGTAATACTTTCGACATAGATGAACCGGAGGCAAACATGAATACGAGCTCCCGATACACAAATCCTTTTTTATCCAACGAAGAAAACGATCAAGGCAACATTAACATCTGGAACAATCCGGAACTCGAATGTTCAATTTTCGGTAACGATTTTACCAATAATCATCAAGACGAGAAGTTCAGAAAGTCATTAGCAGCCGCATGTAACGTTCCTAATACACATTTGTTTGGGAAAACCACTGGATTTTACATCAATAAAAATTCAGTTGAATGCGAGCTACCAGAATTGATGGTGTGTTATAAAGAGAGCGATTTTCCTGTTAAAAACATTTGCATCGATGAGGGAATACGTGATAACGAAACTATTTTGATTAACGAGAATAACTATGAGTTTGTGTGCGATTCCGTGGCTGCGAATGACGATGATATTGACATGATTGAAGCCAATCTTGATAGCGAGTCCTCTAACGATTGTGGTGATGATGTCGATCAACAGCCTATTCAGGTGTGTATTTCTTAATTTTTGGTACTATATTTACTAAGCCCGAAGACAGTAAAAGTGTTCTGGTAGACTAGACTAAACAACTGTGTATCATATGTAAAAAAAATGTTGCAATAAGTTTATACGATGTTTTTGGACATCTAAACAAGCTATTTAGGACACTCGTAATAAAGCGACCTATTAATTTTTTTGAGGGAGGTTCAAGGAAAAACATAAAAAAAAACTGAAGAATACTCGAAAGCTCTCCATTTGGACGGTATGTACAAATATATACAAGGGATAGAAGCTGTTTTTTTTTCTATGCACAAATGCATGTTACAAATTACCGGTATGCATTTGTACATACCGTCTAGATGGAGGGCTCCCAAGTGTTCTTCAGTTTTTTTTTTTTTTTTTTTTTTTTTTTTTTAGGTTTTCCCCTGAACCTACCTGACCCTAATTTTTTTATGTTATTACTTGAAAAGCAGTCTTATTAAAACAAGTGTCCTATAAAAAAAATGTGTTTATAGGACACTTCCTAGCTAAAATTGTAATGAAAAAAAGTTAATACGACATTTATTTCGAAAGTGTCTTAAAAACTTGTTTTTTTAATAAAAAATTACTTTGGTCATGTCTTAAAAACTTGTTAAAACGCTCAAAAACGTAATATCAACTTATTATAACACTAGAATGCAAATTGTTTCGTGATATAAACTTAAGACGTATAAATTAGTTTAACTGGACAGTCAGAGATTTTAAACGTCTTATAAACCCAATTTTGTTATAATGAGAACCAAACCAAATAAATATATGCCACCCGAAGGTAGGATCTCGAAGGTAAGACGTTATAAGGAGACTCACCTTTAATGAGTGTGGTGTTATAAACTACTATAATCTTTTGAATTACAGGGTTTTGTAAAACAGTTCCCGAAAGGGGCTATTCTACGATCCGAAGCTACCGATATATTAAACAAAAACGAGATGGATGGAAGTGTCGCTTTTAATTTCGACACACGAAAACCAGCAAGGGGTAATGATTCCTCTAGAGTCATGAATGCTGGATTATCCATTAAGCACCAGGATTCAGTGGTAAATCAGATGCATTATGGTCAAGGAGAGGCAAGTTTCTCCATGGCAGGTGTTATTTCAGAAATTATCACTTGCGCCAGGCCTATAACGTTTTCCGGTAACATCTCTGCTCAATCAGATAGCCGCGCGACTAGTGCCAGATCCTTCACCTTCCCCACGTAATAAGACGTCTTTTTTCATCTTTTAGTAGCATTACAGTATAGATGAAGGATCGTGTGAGAATAAGAGTTAAAATGAGGAGCATAAGAAATGAACCGGACACTTTTAATCTCTCACCCCCCCCCCCCCTTGCGTCATTTAGGTAAATGACCTTAAATGAGTTTGTAGTTAAATTCATGAATTGACTTCGTGTCCTATATAAGGGAAAATGGGTTTATACTCATGATAAAGTCATAGATTTAATTAAAATCTCATTTAAGATTATATACCTAAAAATCTGTCATTTTTTAGGAAAATGACCTTAAATGAGTTTTTAGTTAAATTATTGACTTCCTCACCTTATTAATGAAAAAAAAAGATTTATACTCGTGAGAAGGTCGTGAATTTAATTAAAATCTCATTTAAGGTTATATACATAAACTTATCCCCTTTTTTTACAGTATATAATACAGTATCGTTTAGGTATATAACCTTAAATGAGATTTTAATTAAATTATAATCTCCTAACTTATTAAAAGAAAAATGGCTTCATACTCATCAAAAGATTATCGATTTAATCAAAATCTCATTTAAAGTTGTATACCTAAATATCTTCATTATTTTGCAAGTCGTGCATTTAAGGAAAAATATATATCGAGAAGTTTATTCTCCTAAATAAGCTTAAATCTACCAATTGTAACTAATAATGTTTCCTTATTTTGCAGACTGCAAACCGAAGGGAATAGCAGCCCTGTAAGAATGGGAAAAGCAGAGAGGAGACGATTACGAAACTATAGAGGATGGAGGCAGGGCCTTCTTTGCTGTCGATTCTAAGTTGTTGCGCTTCTTCTTAACAATTTTCCATTCAGTGAATCAGAATCGAAATTTTACAGTAATGTTAGTTAAATACACACACAAACTCGTACTATTTACGATCTTGATTAAGGGTTCGGATCCATTCTTATACTTCTTAGGGTTAAATGCATGAAATAGCAACCTACTTTCATAAATTTCTTTATTATAGCATTGTACTTTTAGTTTTATTTATTAAAGCAATGTACTTTTAAATTATTTTTTATTAAAGCATTGTACTTTGAAAAATTTACCCAAAATAACAATGGATAACTTGTTACCTTTTAAACAAGTTAACTCCTACTTTTTTTTTGCTTACATGGCTTAAATGAGATGACATGGATGACATGTCATTTTGATTACATGGCATTAACAAAAAAAAATTCTTGCAAAAAAAAAATTAAAACATTTTACCCGGTTTATTTTTTTTCTTAATTTTCTCAAATTTTATAGTAATTTCCTTACATCGTCACTCTTTTAATTTTTTTTATTAAATTGTACAAATTAAATATTTTAGAATTGCATTTTTAACAAATATTATATTTTTCTTCAAGATAGATATTTTGTTTATAAGAAAACATAACATTTGTTATTTAATTTTTCTAATTCAGAAAATACTTATTTTGTACTTTTAAAAAAATTTAAAAAATTAACGATATAAAATGTGTTTTACAATTTTTTTTAGTATTATTATATTTTAATGAATATTTTTTAAATAATCTAATTAATTTAATACATTTATTGAATGATATATCGATTCAATTTTTTTAAGAGATATATTCTTTTCAATATAAATATTTTATTTGTAAAAAAACGTAACAATTGTTAGTTAAAAAGAATATTTTTTAAACATTTTTTTGAATGTAGGGAAATAAATTGTGATCTACAAATTTTCTTAATATTGTTATATATGAATAATTCAGTTTCGTTAAATTAATCTAGTATATTTATTAAATAATATGTAAAATTAATGTTTTAAAGATACAACGCTATAATAAGAAATGTCACATTAGCAATATATTACATGTGGACAACCTACATGGACAATGAGGTGGCATGTAAACCTACTATAGTGGGTATATTTAAAAGAAAATGTTACCCAATGCTATAATGGGTAAATTTTTTAAAGTACAATGATTAATAAAAAATAATTTGAAAGTATATTGTTGTAATAAGAAAAACTGAAAGTACAATGCTATAATAAGAAAATTTATGAAATTAAATTGCTATTTCTTACATTTTGTCCTACTTCTTACTTTTATTCTCACACGAACCTTTCTATATATATATTATATACATACATACATACATACATACATACATACATACAAACAAGGCCATCATGGTTATTTTTTAGGGTACTTGGAACCCTATTCTCTTTTAAAAAAAGCATGGGGAATTCTACAAATACTAAGGTAGAGATGCACACAAAAAAGTTGAAAAAAGTCAAAAAATTTATGAAAGTTATACCAAACTCAAGGGCTACTCTATTTTAGCAATTTCAACATTAATTATATTAATAAAGTATTCAATTTCTTTAACAAAATATCATTTCTCTTTCCTACATATTTTATCTTAACATTCAAATGAATTGGTTGAATATAATTAAAATATTAATTTCTCTCTCTTCTAATAAGTTTTAGAGATTTGTTTAAATTTAGAGATTTTTTCAATCTTTCACATCTTTTTCCTATTTTAGCATAAAAGATAACATAACTGTTGGAACAACAAAAATATTAAAATCTCATTTTTACTCTATTTTAACATAGTTGTTGAAGATGCTCCTAAAAATTGAATAAGGCAGAACAATAGTTCTATGTAAATAGATAACAGGAAACCAATGATGGACACTTGTATTAAAATAAATGGATTACTGTTGGTATTTGTATAAATATATCTTTTGAAAGAATAGTAATAATAATAACAAAATTCTATGATTCTAAAAAATATGTTGAGATTGTTTTGTTTGATGTAATGTTTTTTTTTTAAGATTTTGATTTTATAGAAGAGTTTAAAATTGAAATAATTTGGATTATGAATTTTTGGTGTGTTTAATTTGTAGAATTTGAAATTAATTAAATTGAATTTCATTTCTTTATAAATAATTTTAAAACAAATTATAAAAATAACTAAATTACTTTTTTATTAATTAATTATTACAAAACAAATTTTTTTGATATATTTTAAAATATTATCATTACATATGAATCCTACAAAATCTCGTAAATAACTAACCATTTCCAGAAGATTTCAAAATCATATGTTTTTGTGGGATTTGAATGTAATCCTAGGATTTCAAATCCAAAGCGGATCAAATCCCTCCAAATTAAATACAATCATGTAATAACAAACAAACTTTCCAAATTTCTTTTATGCAACATGTGTTCCACCAACTTTCGATCCTAACGTTGCACTTATGTTTATTAATAACTGTAAGAACGATATTTTGTAACTTATAGATCGTTTAATGTATACTCATGAACTTAACTAAAGTTAAAGGTAGGATTATAAACAAACCTAACGTTCAACAAACTGTTCGACAGAAATTTGTTTATGTTTACTTATTTAATAAATAAATGACTATGAACATATTTTTTTGTCTGTTTACTTGTTCGTTCATTTACGTATGTTTCTTTATGTTCGATTACACTTGTTTATGTATATAAATATATTTATACATTATAAATTAATATGTAAAATCATTAACTAAATTAAATTTATAAAATTCATTTTTATTTATTTTTGCAAAACGAAATGATGGGTAATGGTGGTTGTCATTTTGTTCATTTATGTTTGCTCATTTTTGTCCTTTTATCGTCTTAACAAATAAACATAAACAAGCACATTTTCTTAATAAACGAACATGAACACACACAAAAATCATTCCTTTAGCGTCCGTCTTCGTTCAGTTCGTTACCACCCTAATTGAAGGTGACAAAATGGAGCAAAAAACAAACTCTGATTCACTAAAATGATTGCCAAATACACCAGCTTGTATCTGAATTTCTTGTCTTCTAGAGATTAATCTGCCACTTTCAAAGAACCTAGTTATAAAAGGCACACACACACACAATATATATATATATGTATATATAGAGAGAGAGAGAGGGAGGTTCAAATGAGAACTTTGTGGTTTTAAAGGAACACGAGAACTGATCGGTCAAGTAGGAAATCATATATGATTTTTGTACTAAGGAGCCGGGCGACTTTTCAAGCCACGTAAGTGGGGCCCCAAAAGTCATCTGTTACCCATAGTGCAAACTCATATATGATTTTGTTGGTTCCTTTGTTCCTTTAAATATGTATGGTTATCATATGAACCAGCCCCTATATATATATATAGAGAGAGAGAGAGAGAGAGAGTAAAGTTCAAATGCAAACTCAAATTTAGTTGTGAACGTGAGGACAAATGAGAACGCGACACGTGTCTAAATGTAGATTATTCAGACCGAATAATCAAAGAAATATTCAGACTGAATATAGTGTTTATTCAGTCTGAATAATTTTTATCGGGTCTCAGTAGGCATTATTCAGACTGAATAGACACTATATTCAGTTTTATTCGGTCTGAATATTTCTTTGATTATTGACACGTGTCGCGCTCTCATTTGTCCTCACGTTCACAACCAAATTTGAGTTCTCATTTGAATCTCCCCCTATATATATATAGGGGTGGTATCCGTTGCAAACTATTCAATATTTGCAAACTTACAAACTCACTATTATCCAATAGAAATAAGCCATTGGATAATATCGTTTTAATATTTTATCATTTTTTTAATAGTTTATTAATTCATTATGAGTATCATCGTCATTTTATAATTTAACCAATTTTAATTAATATATATAAATTAATTTCCTGCCATGAACACACTTTCTGACGACTTCGTCTTATTCGACGAGTTTTCCGGCAAGTTTCATCATTCATGAATACACTTTTGTCATTCGTGAATACACTTTCACCATTCGTGAACACTTTTAACATTCATGAATATCCAGTTGGTGCTTTATCATTGTGTTCACTACGAGTTTGCACAGTTTGCAAAAATCGATTAGTTTGCAACGGATACTACCCCTATATATATATTAGTTATAGCCACACTAGTCGATCAATCATTACTTACGATTAGTCTCAACAAAACCAATATATATTAGTTCGATCACAATACAAAGTTTTTAATAATACAAACCCAATTGCAATTTGCAAATCTAAATAACGGAAAGAAAGATGTATGTTGAAAAACACCGAAAAATTGATTTAATCTTCTACACCTGAACCTTTTGCTGCAACTTCACGTTCAAAATGATCAGTAGCTTCTTCAATGGACAAAAGTTGTTGCATAAGTGTGGCCAATTTCGACACATTTTCTTCTTTTACATGGGCCGGAACCTTCTCTTCATACCCTTTAGCACTCATTGTCTTATTTAAATTCTCTCTTTGCCTGTATAATATACACATTAAAATCAAAAATAGCGTAATTTGGCAAGTTTTAAGACAACATGAACTTAATACCAACAGAAAAAAAGAAAGTTTTAACTGATAGTTCTTACTTTTGTAATTCGGTCAACTTTGTTTTGAGTTTTTCGCGTTCTTTTTCAACATCAATAGCTCCTTGAAGCTTTAGATAAACTGAAAGGGATTCATTTACAACGGATACTGCACATCCAGCTGGATTAGCATCGTTCTCAGTAAGAACCTGTGAAATGATTGTTACATTTGTAATTAGAAAGATGAGAAAAAAAATTGATTGTTACATAAAAGAAGCCTAAATGAGCATGCTATTAAATTTATTATTGCACAAACACATCATCAGATTACAGATAATATTTATAACATAGATGGTGAGAGCATTATTTACCTTAGAAAGTAAAAGTAAAAAAAAAATAACTGAAAAAACAACTTCCAGTGATGTTTGTATAATGAAGTCCAACATAATTTTATGAGACAAAATATGCATACCGTTAATGATGATAGGTTGGCTAAGGTTGTGACTTCCTTCTCATGGCGTCTGAGAAGGTCCACAATCTGATCAGTTCGAGAAACTGCAAAACCTGCTCGCCTGAAAACAGAATCATACTTTTTTATGATCAAATACTGTACTGTTACTGAAATAATCTCATAATCCTAACCACAACCCGATGAGTAAAAAGTTAAACTTTAGAAATTACAAGATGAACCGATCACATAAGTAAATTTTGGAATGTAATATAGTCAAAAATTGAAATATAAAGCTTGAAAATTGTGCAACATATAGTTTGGCCAATTACCTTTCATTTCTTTCTTTTGCAGGTAGGGTCGCTTTGATTGATCTGAGTGATTTCACTGCAGACTCAACCATACCCATCTCATATTCTACCTTTTCATTTGTCCAGCCCTATAAGTGTCAATAAACAGTAGTATCAGATACATTTTCCCATCATTTAATCTAAGAATTGTCGAATAATACTGGTAGTTAATCATCGGATGCAGATAAAAAATGTAATTTCACTCTATTATACACATATATATACCTTTTATTATGTCATGTAATTTACTCTTAAGAATTTTATTATTTCCAATGTCACTCATAGAGTGAAATTACATTTTTGGTCCCTCGTTTTTTTTAATTTTTAATTAAAATATAAAAAGAGTAAAATGACTATAATGCCCCTCTAGTTAACTTATTTAACAGAGTTTTCTTAACAGAGTTAGGATCAGGGAGCAAAGGAGTGTGAAAAAGTGTAAACCACAGGGACCAAATCCATAATTATTTCAAAATAGGGATGCACAGCACAGTGTTATTAAGTGTAAACCACAGGGACCAATCATGTAATTTACTCTAAAAAATTAGGGTTTGGTATCTAACCTCCACAATTGACGGGTATTCGCATATCATGATAGACTTTTCCCTTTTATAGTGTTGTGGTGCAGGAAGTCGCTGCCATAATTCTTCAGTAACAAATGGCATAAATGGATGAAGCAATCTTAATCCATTATCCAGGCACACCCACAATGTATCTTGTGCATAACGTTTTGCAGATGCCATTGATGGATCATCACTACTAGAAAAGTAAGGTTTAATTACTTCAATGAAAATATCACACAGCTGAAACTGCCACCAAGAGTATACAGCACTGGATGCGTCTGAAAACTCATAAGAATCCAAAGATGATATAGTTTTTGATATAGATTTGTTTAATACGGAAAGTATCCACTGGCAACTAAATGGCATGCTCTCTGGAACTATCTTTGTTGGAGGGGTGTAGTCGTCTCCGAGTTTGGTCATTGCAAATCGCACAGCATTCCATAGTTTATTACACCACTGTCGATATCCAACAACACGTTGTATATCCAGATTTATTTTATCTGACTGGAATGATAATTAGATAAAATTAGTATAGTGAGATGCAGGGTAAAACACTTTAAAAGTAAAACCAGCAATTATATAGCTGCAAGATAAATGGATACTAAAAGAAGTCTGTGGCAATAAAAAATGAAGAATACTGGGATGCATTCGCGTATGGACATACCTACATGCATGCATAGAAATCTAAATCCAATAAGATAAAATAATAAAGTGTCTTCATGATGAAATACATTAAGCCGCGACTTGCCCACGGGAAAAGTCGCGCGTGTCCTTTTTGATGCTCACAAAGTGTGATTTTGTACATGAATCATATGTGATTTTGTACATGAAAAGTTTCATGTACAAAATGATTGGTTGAGGATTGTCCTCGCATTCTCGTAAATTGTTATCGTCCTCGCATGAACCTCTTTCTATATATATATATATATATATATATATATATATATATATATATATATGTTATAGATGGTACCTGAGCAGTGTAAGAGACAAGGGCAAATCGTAGAGCATCTGCACCACATTCAGGAATGCCATTAGGAAAATCCTTTTTCTGTCCTTCTTTGGCAACCTTCAATTCAGTAGGATCCAAGTTACCCTCTTCCAGTCTCTTATGAAGACCTTCCAAAGGTATTCCACTTATGACTTCATTAGGATCAACCACATTGCCCAAAGATTTTGACATCTTACGGCCATGTGCATCACGAATCATAGGGTGTAAATAAACCTGCAGACAAATTCAAATAAATGTCCAAATTGTATTAACATTTTAATATTTAAGTTTCAACACAATACCCTTAAATTTTGAGGTAAAAATTGCGGTCATTTAAACTTTAACTAACCTTAGTGAAAGGTACATCACCTCCCAATTTCATTCCAAGCATCACCATACGGGCAACCCAAAAGAAGAGAATATCATGTCCAGTTTCGAGAATAGAAGTTGGGTAAAATGTCTTCAAATCTTCAGTGTTATCCGGCCACCCCAATACAGATAATGGAAAGAGACCAGAAGAAAACCAGGTGTCTAAAACATCAGGATCTTGAGTGAGCTGAAACTTTTTCCCGCCAAACAATCTGTTAGCCTCCTCCTTAGCCTCTTCTTCATTCCTAGCCACCACCCAATGGTCCATATATGCCCCAAGTTCCTTCAGTTTATCCTCCTCCAATGTAACATACCATGCAGGTACACGGTGACCCCACCAAAGTTGCCTTGATATACACCAATCACGAATGTTCTCAAGCCATCTGTGGAACCAAAACCCAATACAGCTTAGCTGAATATATATATATATATATATATATATATACAAGCAGGTGTGGGAAAAACCCATAAAGGGAGAAATGGTGAAAATTACCTTCTCCATTCAGCAGCATATTGTTTTGGAATTATATCAATTTTCTTGTTATTCTCATCCATGACAGCATCAAGAGCTTCCTTTGCCATACCATTGCAGTTGACATACCACTGAGGCTTTATCATAGGCTCAATTACATCATTGCTTCTTGAACAAAGACCTAGACGCATTTCATTCTTTTCTTCACCTTTATAGAGTCCCTGTAAAAAAGAAAAATGATCTCGAAGGACTCAAATATTTGTTCAAAATTTATATGAAAACATGTTGGGATGCAATGGAGAAAATATGCATGTAAATCCAACATAAAGACACCTAATTTCTTACAAGCAATAACCATTTTTAACTTCACAAAATTGTCAAATAATATATGGCAAAAAAAAAGCATTTAATATCCATAAACCACATACAATGTATAAAGTATTGATGAATTTGTAAAAGTACCTTAGACTTTAAAGCCTCTGTGATTGCTACACGAGCTTCAAACCGTGGCATACCTACAAACTCTGAACCACCATTACTATTTATCTTCCCATCATCAGTAAAGATGTTGATGAACTCCAAGTTATGACGCCTTCCAACCTCAAAATCATTTGGATCGTGGGCTGGGGTTATCTGCAACAAAATGAACGCAAAGACCCCTTTAAATCAAAACAATGAAACAAGAAAGTCAGTGAAATTTATTGACCAATTTTTCTAGACTACGGGGCTGTTTGGCAGTTGCTAAATGGTTTGGTGCAGAATGATTAAATAGTCGGAATGATTAAGAGACTTTTATGATACGGTGCAAAATGAAATATAATTGTTTGGCAATTGTTCAGGATGTAATTAAAGATCTTAATGGTTAAGGGAGGTCCAGGATACAACATGATTCAGAGGATTTTGGAACCATTAAGAGGCAGACTTATTTTTTGCCAAACAGGATTCACCTCTTATTGATTCAGAGACTGCCTCTTAATAGAACAGTTAAAAAGTAAACAAACAGCCACTACAACTAGTTATCGTCACACCTTAACAGCACCGGTTCCAAATTTTGGATCAACAAGTATTGGGTCACAAACTATAGGAAGTTTTCTTCCATTGAACGGATGGAGAGCGAACTTTCCATGAAGATGGGTGTATCTCGAGTCTTGAGGATGAACGGCAATAGCAGTATCTCCAAGCATAGTTTCAACTCTAGTTGTAGCCACAACAATCTCTCCAAGTCCTTCCTCCAGAGGGTATGCAAATGATGTCAAAACTCCAAATTCCACCATGTTCTTGTATCCAGGAACCTTCAGAGGTGTTTTCTCTTTGATATCAACATAATCCACCTGCAAGTAATCCCCGACGAAAAAGGCACACAGATTTAGGCATGTGAAATTATTATTAAGCGTGTAAATTAACTAAATGACAAATTTAGCCTTAACAACCAAGGAACTAATGGATTTCTCCATCGCATAATTAAGGGTGGAATTGGAAAGTAGACACCTAGTTTTAAAGTTGGACACTTATTTTGAGGCAAACTAAAATAGAAATGTGGACACTTATTTTGGGACGAAGGGAGTATCGAATTGTTGCAATGGAAGGTCAAGACTGAGTGCTGATCGCCTACCTCAATATCGGATATTGCCGTTCGCAAGACACAGTCCCAATTCACGAGCCGCAAATCTCTGATGTAAAGGGAATTATGTGGTTAATCATATTTAAGTTAAATCATAATGCAACTGTCAATAATATTGAACCTATGAAACAACATAAATGACCAGCAAAATGCTTAAATAATACATGTTAATGCAAGTAGAAATGATGAAAAAAGAATGAGCAAAACAAATATTCTTACAGTTGATACTTGGAATAAGAATAATCGAAAAACCAATTTGACAAATCACCAATGAAAGATTAAAAGGGTATTAAAGTAAATCTATATCAAGAGTACCTGTAAATAAGACCCTCCTTATAAAGCCTAACAAAAGCTTCTGATACAGCCAGCGACCTTTTCTCGTCCATAGTAAAGCACTAACATTACAAAAAAAAACTGAACTTAGAATTCACATGCAGAAAAAACTTAACTTAGAATTCACATCAAATAAAAAGTCTTACTATCTTCTATTACCTCACGTGACCAGTCCAAAGATGCACCCAAACGCCGGAGTTGTTTCAATATTGTTCCCCCATGCTCATTCTTCCACTTCCACACCTTCATCAAATACCAATTCATCAAAAATCACAATAATTTGAGAGCAAATAACTCAGATAAAAGAAAAACCATAATGAACTATAAAAGCAACAACAGCAAAGAAATATATAATATATGACGGTTAAACTCACTTCGGATACAAAATTCTCTCGGCCCACATCATGGCGTGTCATTTGCCTTTCCCTCATGATCTTTTTCTCCACAACCACCTACTAGTGAGAAAGTGTTAGATACATATTATAAAACTAATAACATTAAAACATATAATAGAAGATTGAACTAAACTGTGATAAACGAGTCACAGACTATATTACAGTAGACAATGTCTTGCATCTAAATAAATCTCAACTGTGAACTGTGAAGTAAGCCAAAAAACTGTACAGGTGTCCAATCCTACACTAACATACTGGCCAAAGATATATCTGCTTGGTGTCTAAAAGCCATTTACCAACAGTCCAACACAAACTCGTTAAGTACTGACCGGGTAAGAGTCGCCACACTTATCGGGTAAGATTCTCTTTCAGCAAAATAGCCCAATAAGATTATTGGTAAACACCATCATCTCTGACAGGGTAAGCACCTCTTACTAGGTAAGAGGCGGCAAGTGTTTAGTAAATATCCCCTAAATTACGTATTTAGTTTATGCTTAGACAAAGCATTATACAAATTTTTGCTTATAACATTTAATAGTAAGGGGTATTTACAAAATCTCCTCTTATAATGAATGATTATTGTAAGATAATAATGTTCATAAATTATACATAAAGGTTTTGAATTCAACCTGAGTAGCTATCCCAGCATGATCCATACCAGGCACCCACAAGGTATTGTATCCTGACATTCTCCGCCAGCGGATAATTGTATCCTACATGATATATATATATATAGCAATCAACAACAATCTTAAATGAGTCAAGTTACAAAGAGGAAAAAGAAAAACTGTGCTTAATCAATAAGCTCCTTGTAATCTGTGAAACCTGGATAGCAGCAGTTAGGGCATGCCCTATATGTAGAGCTCCGGTCACATTGGGAGGTGGCAGAACCTGCATTTACACAGGAAGAGAACTTGTATAGTGAAATATGAAAACTGATACTTCCATAACTTCATACATACCCTTTTACATGCAATCTTCATGTAAAAAAAAGAAAAGCTAACTAATTTATGAAGATCTAGAAGCTTCAATTGTCTATAAAGTTTTACTACATATGGAATTAAGCAAAAAATAATTAGAGGTATGGAGATAAAGCTCACAATCACAAACGGTGGTTTTGAGCTCTGGGAATCTGCCTCAAAGAAACGCGATTGCTCCCACCATGCATACCATCTACAGAAACAATTCCACATTAGTGATATAAATCTCCATAAACTACAACACATCAAACATGAATTTAACTGATAAAAACAGGAAGAAAAAAAAAACTAACGATTTCTCCACTGCAGCAGGAGAAAACTGCTTTGCCATTTGACGTGAGAGATTTTTTTTCTCCCCGGAAGACGTTTCTGGGTCAACATAATCTTCTGGATTTTCTTCTGCTGCATCTGCCTTTGTGATCTTCTTTTTACTAGCTTTTGTGGAAGAATTCCCTTGTTGCGCCTTGAGACAAATCAAATTAAGAAAAGTGACTGACAAATCACCATAATTTATCGAAATCACACAATGTAAGTGTCCTGGTTTCGATTTCAGTATCAGACCTATTACTCCCCAAATTTCAATTAATTTTGAACACTACCTTTTTTCAATTCTTGAAAGGTTTAATGCAGTGATCAATTCTCAATTAAAAGATCAAGTCGTATCAATTACTTGTGCAATGGTGGACGTATTATTTTCAAAATTAATATATATATATATACACACACATCCCGTCCACTATAATAAGATGGTAATCTCAGTTTAACTATACCTTCAGTTTCGCTGCTTCAGCTTTCTGTGCAGCCTTAAGTCTCTTCAATTCTTTCTCTTTTGCCTACCCACAAAACACCAGATAGTTGTTGATATTCGCAGTTTAGACGATTCGAGAGAATTATGCTCATTCTTTTAGAAGATAAAAAAAATACAAAAGGTAAAAAATTTCAAAATAATCGACATATAAACCACCTTCTCTTCTTTCTTCTTCTTCCTCTCAGGATCCTCTACGAGAGGTTGCTGATCCATATCAGTTGAGATGGAGCGACGGCGGTTTCTTCTAGACTGACGGCACAAGTCTTTCAGATTTTTTAGCCCTAAAAAACTCCCTTCGATTAGCTTAAACCCTAAAATCCCCCTAGTACATTTTGACTTTGCACATCATAGAATTTACTTTTCACCTTCAAGTTTGATTCCAAATTTACACTTCTTTATTAAAAAAATGCAAAGCAAATGAATAAACTAATGGTCAAACAACTCAAAATCATTTCCAGTACTTTATTACGTAATAAGCAAGCTTTTTCCTTTTGTAATACGAAAGCGTCTGATAATGTGGTTTCATTTCGCATCAACACAGCTAGATTTCAGCTCAATTTGACGAACGATTATCATAAATAAATGAATAAAAAGAAGAAGGAAAAACTACATACCAAGGGGAGATGGCGACGATGATTGACGAATGGAGTCGGAAGATGAAGATGTTGTAATGGCGATGGGCGGTGAATGTGATAGAAGAGCAAAGGGGTTTGGCGTTTGTGTTTGTGTTTCTGGTTTGGGCTGACTTGGCCTGGTTAAAACCCTATTTGTGATAACCCAAACTTTCAATTGTACTCTGAACATCTTTTGAACAGTTTTCCTTAAGAAACAAAAACTTAATTTCTTTTTTTTTTTTTAAACTTCATTTCTAGCATGTTAGGGATTATGAAATTGTGGATTCAGTTCTTCTGCTATATGGATGAGCATGGTTCGGTTCGGTTTTTGGTTAAAATCGAGCCGTTCGGTTTTTAAAAATCCAAACCGTTCGGTTTTCAGTTTTTTTGTCCGTTCGGTTTTTATTTGGTTCGGTTCAGTTTTATAACCGAATGGTTTTAAATGTTTCGGTGTTTAGTTTTTTGTTTTCGGTTTTTGGAAAAAATACAAACATTTCATGTATGTTTAAAATTAAAATTAGGTGTATATATATAATAAAAACATTTCATAGTATTATTTATATATATATAAAATAAAAATAAAAAATATTTTTTTTCCGTTCGGTTTCGGTTTTGGTTCGGTTTTTGGAGAAACCGAGGATGTTCGGTTCGGTTCGGTTTTTTCGGTCGGTATGGGAACCAAAATCAAAACCGAACCATTTGGATTTTCGGGTTTCGGTTCGGGTTTTCAGGGGGGTTTTCGATTTCGGTTCAGTTTTTGCTCACCCTAAAATTGTTTACGGATTAGGTTCATCACTCTAATGGCGATCACTAACCCGGTGAACCCGAGGGTAAAACGGTTTTTTCGTCATTTCATGCTTTTTTTATGACGGTGCTCTCGTACCACCTCTATATACAGAGAGAGATTTGGGATCATGTGAGACCAGGTTCTTTTCGTGATGCCCGTCAGATCACTTTTTTACACCTGAATGTTCACAGGGAAACACTGTGAAGTGAAGATAACATTCACAGTGTTTTTGCTGTGAAGGTTCGAATTTTTTTTACCTTCGCAGTTTCTGTGAAGTTTCAAGTGTAAAAATGTGGTCTGACGAAAACATTATATAGGGGATAATCAAATAAAAACCACAAAAATGTTACAAACTCATAAAAACTGATATAAAAAATATTTTTTTTTCACGATCTATTTCCATCAAATGTTAGGATTTAAGATATTATTTCACATATATTTGTTTCATAACATGTATTTGTTTCACCATATGAATATTTTTTAAGCATATTTTTGGATTCACTAGGTGAATCCGAATTTTGTTTTCACATCTAATTATTTCATAAGGTGAACCCAGACATATGTGAAACATCATCTTAAATTGTAGGTTTTGATGAAAAAAATCATGTAAAAAATTATTTTTATATCGGTTTTCACAAGTTTATAATTTTTTGTGGCTTTTATTTGATTATTGTTGTGTGTATATATATATATATATGTAGAGAGAGAGAGAGAGAGGAAAGTTCAAATGCGAACTCAAATTTGGTTGTGAACGTGAGAAAAAATGAGAGCGCGTCACGTGTCTGAATGTAGATTATTCAGACCGAATAATCAAAGAAATATTCAGACTGAATAAAACTGAATATAGTGTTTATTCAGTTTTATTCGGTCTGAATATTTCTATGATTATTCAGTCTGAATATTACTCGTGTCGCGCTCTCATTTGTCCTCACGTTCACAATCAAATTTGAGTTCTCATTTGAACCCGTCCTATATATATATATATATATATATATATATATATATATATATGACTCTTCATGGGAGATCTAGTTTAATCATGATAACTATGAGATCCCATCTCATCAATTGAATAATAGATCGATGGTCCTGATTAAGATGAATTAAACTTCTCTGATGTTACCTAAAATAAAGTAAACTAATTGAATTAAACAAAATAAAAAGGGTAACATAATCATTTGACATTCTATTTTAATCGTCATCTAAATTAGGCGGGTAGCTATAATCATGGAATGTTACCGGAACAAAAAAAATATTCTACCAAAATCAATTCAAACAAAAACTCGTTAGATTTTACAAATCATTTTACATGAATTAATAAAGATGTACCACACATACTCATAAAAATGTGTCATCCATACTCATAAAAAATGTACCATACACGAATCATTTTACACGGATTAGTAAAGATGTACCATACACGAATCATTTTACACGAATTAGTAAAGATGTACCATACATACTCATAAAGATGTGTCATACATACTCATAAAAAATGTATCATACATACTCATAAAAATTGTACCATACACGAATCATTTCACACGAATTAATAAAGATGTATCATATATACTCATAAAAATTGTACCACGTCTATTCATATATTTTTTACCTCCATAAAACAACTTCGCATAAACCCGACTCAAAATTAAAATTAGACTTTTATATCAAACATAAATAATTACCATTTATTTGCTGCTATAATCATTTGAAGGTTGAATGTTCATGGAAATCGTTGAAATGAATATCCGATTTGGTTTGATCCGGTTCTGTTAGAGACAATTTAGGAAAGAAATAATTTTAATATTTGAATCCAGGCGCAAACAAATTGTGACCACTAGGAAATTATCTCGGGGCTGCATGCTTTAACAACTTTAAAATTGTCAGGATTAGTTTAGACAAATGACTAGAATATCTTCCAAAAAAAAAGATAAGTGACATAAGGAGGATCTATAAAACCTTTGAAATCAAACAAAACAAATTAGCAATTAAGCTTAACTAAAAGGAGAGTTTTTAGAATTAACCCAACATGGAATCACTTGGATTCCTTGTATGCAGATTTCGACAGTGAGCGAGAGCAATATCACAGAAGAGTAGGGGTGAGCACGGTGCGGTTCGGTGCGATTTTGGTCAAAACTGAACCGAAAACCGAGCCATTCGGTTTCTGAAAAACCAAACTGTTCGGTTTTCGATTTTCGGTTCGGTCCGGTTTTAAAACCGAATGGTTTTCGGTTTTTGCTTCTATAATTCTTCCCTATTTCCAACTTGTAAGTTTCTTTTTAATTTGTTCAAAATCATGTTTACGAAACATATCAATATATCATAATATCATATTTCATAATGCAAATCTCATGTTAAAAATCATGTTTACGAAAACACATTATAATATAATAATCATGTTTAAAAATCATTATAATATCTCATTTGTTAAAAATCATGTTTACTAATATATATAGAATTAATTATAATATAATATATATATATATTAAAAATTAAAAATAATTACATTTATTTCGGCTCGGTTCGGTTTTTGGAGAAACCGATAGCTTTCGGTGCGGTTCGATTTTTTCGGTGCAGTTTGGAAACCGAAACCGAACCGTTTGGTTTTTCGGTTTCGATTTTTCGTTTTTTTCGGTTTCGGTTCGATTTTTGCTCACCCCTACAGAAGAGAGAACATAATTTCTTCACTTGACTAACTAACTATCTCTATAAAGAGCAAGATTTTTAGAGCTAAACCAAAACAAGAAATCACTTGGATTTCTTGGGAGCTAATCTCGGCAGTGAGCAAGAAAACAAAAGGAACAAAAGGCAGTCACCAACAATTAACAATCTTACTTAAATACCTTTCACATATATATATATATAGGGGAGGGATCATACGAGAACCACTCTTTTTTAAAGAAATACTTTGTGGACCACATATGATGTGGGTCTTTCATAATATTAAATCATTTATGATTTAATATTAAATTATATTAAATCAGAAATGATTTAATATTATATGGGACCCACATCATATGTGGTCCGCAAGGTGTTCCTTTAAATTTACAAAGTTCTCATTTAAACCTTTCCTTTTTTTATATATATATATATATATATATATATATATAAATAGAGAGAGAGAGAGAGAGCATAAGACTAAAACATCCACCTATCAATGGAGAACAACTTGCAGGTAAGTTGTTAACCAAAACGAAAGAGAAAGAACCTACTTCAAAGCCAAGTTAGAGATGAGATGAGAGGTGATGTTTTTCATCTATGCCCTCCATACCTATATAAACTAATATTGTTGGACAAGGCTTTATCCACAAAGCCCAATAAAAAATGTCTTAATAAGATTTTAAAGCCCAGTAGTTCATATATACTTGGGTACATGTTTAGCCGAGTATGCATAAATGGAGACCGGCCCAAAACGCAAAATAGAGGCCCATTCAGCAGTTGCGGCCCGATCAACGATCCGTCTCCATTCTTTGACGATTAACAAAACTTGCGGTTTTTATGATGACCGCTTTTCGCATACCCTTTAGTCTTGAAAATACAAGAGATGACACGTGAGATTTTGTATGTTAATGATGGCCCAAAAGTACATCTCTTTTAATTATATAAACTACGAACTTAATAGTTATATTAGTGACTTTTGACCGATAAATAATCAATTTATACTAAAAATGACTCAAAATGCGATATAAATATGGTTCATAAATTAACCTTATCACATTGGCTAATATAACTTTTCGAACTACCTCATTTGCCTCACCAAGGTATTCTAACCAACTTCATAATGTCCTTGATTCAAATACGTCTCTGACTCATCGTGACCACGAAATGATAAACCAAATTTAAGCAACGGTCTAAAAACATTTACTGACATATTCAATCGCATTCTATATTCAATTTTCTATTTTCTATTTTCCGGTTTGCTTGTGAAAGGCCATGACAATAGATTGTTTTTGTCTCACCAAAGCTTCATCGGAATCGGGCTTGTGAAGGAGAGGCAATAGCAGCCCTCTCTGAAACTTAAAGATCCTACTCACGTTCACTTTAAGAGGTGGTTTAAGGAGTTTATAGGTTTGCATCAAGGTATGTTATTTTGTGCTCGGTTGTGGAAAATATTAGCTTCACCAATGTGCAACGATAACCTTTCCTTTTTAGCCCATTTATTAAACCCTTCTGTGACAAATGTATCACTACCAAATTGCGTATTTTCGTCCCTAAACAAATAACAACACAAACAATAGGCTTTGTTCATTTTCACGTTATACTCTACCCAACGGAACTTATCAAACCACGTGAGAACAAACACATCTTAGTTTATATCCTACTTTTTAGTTGGGAAGACATGATCACGTGGTTGGCAAGGTCCTCTAAGCCAATATAGTCGTCTTATTTCATCCTTTGGTTATGGTCGTAAGTCAAGATTTTTGGTTGATCAGATGGATCCCAAGGAAGATTATCCACGTCTATTGTTCTTGGTGTATCATTTGTAGGTGAGGTAATTGTTGTGGTTGCATTTGAAGCATTGGTAGAAACAAATCTAGTAGGGGTTGGGGTACTTGCACCCGCTCTTGATGGACCTTTTCTTTTTTAAAATTTGTTCGTATCAACACCAATCAAAACAATAAATATACAAATTTTTAGTGCATGTCGATAACATGATAACAAATAAATCATGTAAATTTAGGTTAGGGTAAACAAATAAATCATGTAATTATGTAAATTTAGGAAAAACAATTAAACAAATTGAGAAATTGACTAATAAATAATAACTAATTAATAAACTATTGACTATAAACATGTAACATTTTAAATTTAGGGCAAAATTTTAATCTAAAGATAGGTTTTGGAAGAAGTTAAACCTTGAGAGATTGGAAGTCAGAGACAGAAGCTTAGCATGAGTGTGAGCCCAGATTAAATGCAATAAAGTCAACAATCAAACACTAATACAAACAAATATGAATGAATCAACGTAGTCGGCTTGATTGTACTCGAAATATTCAATATGCGATTACAGAGAGAAAAATCAATGTACGACTAGGTTTAAAACAAAATAACACTCTTAACTAAACCAAATAAAACTATTCTATTTATACCTTGTGGTATTTACATTTTAAGCCCCTGAACTTTAATACAACTGAAATATACCCTAACAATGAGGAACAACTCAACGGCCGTCGGTGTAGGGTGGTCGGAGCGGCACTATGACAACTGGTGGAGGCTAGAGGTGGAAGCAGTTAGCGGACAACTCACAGCCGAACAAGGGAGAGCCAAAGGGGTTTATGTTCTTAGGATTGTTTTTGTTTTTGTTTGAGTCGAATGAAACTTCTGAAAATTACATTTAGACGACAATTTTGACTTAAATGACATTTGACCATCTTTTTTTTTTAATAAAAAATTAGCCTGTTCCGTGTGTGAAATAGAGGACCTTTTCAAAAGTTTTATAAAGTGTACATTTTTAACCCCTTAAAAACTGAAATATCTCGAAGGACCCCTCAAAATTAAGGGAGTGCACCTTACGTACCCCATTTTTTTACTCTTATAAAACAAGGTTGAGCGGTAGCATGGGACCCACCTCTCCTCATGGCGGGTTCGCCCCTGGGTAGAAGTTCGGGAGACAAAGGCCTATGTGATAGTGTATAATTGATTTCGCTAATAAGTAATAGCAATCAACTCCACTATTCACTCTTGTTTCTAGTTTCATCTAAATAATTATTGACAAAGTGATGCATATTGGTTCACTTGAAAGAATTGGATTTAATTTGAATCCAATACAAATTTGTTGGCACGGTTCTGGATCACACCATTCATTTGCTTAAAAGTAAATGAGACCCTTAAATATATAAAAATTTGCTTGAGACCCTTAAACGATAATTAATTGAAAATTAGTTCTTCAAAATAGGAATTAGATTAAAGTTGGTTCATTTTGATGCAATTTTCTCTTTAATTAATTTCCCTATTTAACACTTGCACATGTAAGGATAAATTATACAACATGAATCAAATCGTTATTTGAATATTCAACGGTTTTAATGCATCTACTTGGTAAATATATCAAATATAAAATAAATGTGCAACTTTAACTTTTGTGATGTTGATACGGAGGTCGGTACAAAACCGTATCAACATGTACCAACTGAGAAAGGTTGGTACCATATAAAGTTGGTTAATACAGGATATAAAAGTTTGGACACCAATTATAATTGATTGGTATATAATATTGGTATAGAAGAACAAAATATGATATCATATCATGTTCACTTCATAATTATTTGAACCAATGAGGTTCATTGTTTTATAACTTCTTTTGAAAGTGGACTGAATGATGAATTTAAAAATATTTTTATGATATAATTATTGTTGAAATTACGAAAAAAAAATGTAATCGTTAAAGTTGAATATAAGTTTTTTTTTTATAGATTTTAATTTTATATAGTGTCTAAAAAAATTATAACATAACTTTTAAACATTCTTTAACCTAAAGTATACATGCTTTTCCATTCATTTGATATTACTCAGAAATTGATACACCATAATTAATTAGAGAATAAAAGATTTGATCGGCGGAGAAGTCACACGATCTTCCTTTATGGGCACATAGTATTACATACCAAATGTGAATTAAATAATCAAGAATCATTAAAGATTGAATATTAATCATGATTAGTAGCACCTAAAGATGTATTTTAAGGTCTAAATCACCGTCATCATGTGTGCATAAGATGATAGATAAGGATTTGTCCTAGGTTGCATTCAATTAATCATCTATATTAGGTGTGACAATTTTACACCAATCATATCAATTAAATCAGTAGCTATTTAATCAATATCAATTGTAATCGGTTGATAGTACCTTATCAAGTATGAAAATTGGTTAGTACACAATATTATTAGAAGTCTTGTACCATGGTAAATGGTACCATGTACCAACTTATTTAATTATTTATTAGTTTTTGTATTTTTTATGTATTGAAAATATAAAAAACTGTAACTTTAAATTTTTTTGTTTGAACGTTTGAATATTTGCAAGTTTTATTTTTTTTTCAATTAAAAAACCTTAATTAAACATAACATATTTAACCTGCAGACTGAAAATGCCACTCAGAGTTTGAACAAAATTATTTGAAAGTTTTCATATATGAATTTGATGTTGGTACATAACCAGTACCAACTGAAAAAAGATGTTATGAATTATTAAGTTGGTACCAAGTATGCTTGAATGATGCATGATATAAAATTTTGTGTACCAATTATAATTGATGGTACATGGTATTGGAAAAAAAAATTATCGTACCAAGTCTACCCTAATCTAAATCATAACCATCTATAAAAGTTCATATCCAAATATTTTCAAAACAGGAAAAAGTCAAAATCTCCGTAAAAATTTCATGATCCAATTCTAACAACTTTTTCATTTATTGATTTCAACATTAATTATATTACTAAAATATTCAATAAATTGTACACAAATTCAAATGGAGGTTTAATAAATTGTATTTACGTAAAATATACTTGTAATTTTGAATTTTAAGTAATATGTATCAATAAACAATATTTGATGGATTAAAAAATGGTTTTAAGAGACTTTTGTCAAATGCTTTATAATAATAGTATAAAGTTTTTGAAAATGTTTTTCTAAATTTGAAGAAAAGTCCACTCACTCACTCACTGACACTCTCTCCCTCCCTCCCTCCCTCCTACTTTTTTTCATTTTGGAAAAATTGTTGGAGCACAAAAGCTAAATGAAACTCCAAAAACTTAATTCTTTTTATTTTAGAAGAGCTATTTGAGATGCTCTAAGATAAGTATGGTTGATCCATTGGTATTTTCTCGAAAAACATCTAACTTTACTAAACAGTTGATATTTTCTGGATGGTCCGTAGGTAATCACTAATAGAAATTTCTCTAGATGATTTTTATGGATAAAAATCATTTATTTTATAGTATACAAGAAAATGAACATTTTTGGACATTCATTGATCCTTGGGCGTTGTAGCTAATAGAGTATAGTTTAACAGGATTTCATTGTTTATGGCACTAACACTACTATATATTGGGGGCCATGGCCTCCCCGCCTCTTTACTTAAATACCAAACATCAGCTAATAAGACATATGTAATAGCTAGCTCGGTTGGATAGCGCTTGGTGGCTCTCTACCTGCGGTCACGGGTTAGATTCCTTTTCTCCCTAATTTCTGTTTTTTATAATCTATTTTGTCATTTTTAACCCTGTACTTTTTTATTTTGTCATTTTTAACCCTGTACTTTTTTATTTTGTCATTTTTAACCCTGTACTTTTTTATTTTGTCATTTTTCTACCATTTCCTTGCACATTTCATTTTGTCATTTTTCTACCATTCCCTTGTACATCTCATTTTGTCATCTTTCTACCACTACATTTTAAATCATTAATTTCAATTATATATAAAGATTAGTTTTTAAATGACATAAAGAAACAATATTTAAGTTAATATATATTATTATAGTATTAATATAAAAGTTATTTTATTAGTTAATAATAGTACAAAAACATAACAAATCTATATTACTATTTCCGGTTAATAGTTAATTAAAAGTTCTGAGTTTTATGGGTCATTTATCCAAACATTTATCCGGTAAATGCTTACTAGTAAGTTGACAATCACTTATTTTGTCAGATAATATTTTTACTCCATCAAAATCTCATCATATGCAACAAGTTACCCATTAAGTTCTAACCAGATAAAAATGGTCACCTTTACTTATCGGGTAAGACTTTTGTCCTTGCCATCGCTCGCTCTTACCAGGCAAACGCTTACTAAGTAAGCATTTGGTAAACAACCCCTTATCTTACGCTAACAAATTTTTAAAAAAATTAATATTATATCGTAGAAAACGAACAAAAAAAAACTATGTGCGTATGATCATTTTGTTCTCTGAATTTTTGTAATATTATATTTCGGCCCCGGGGGTTATAACGGTCGTGTTCCGTCCCTGCTCGTATCCAACCCTTCTCACAAGCTTTATTCAATTAATTTTAAATTGAGTTAAAAACCGAAAAACAAAGAAGTATATTACCATATGAAATAAGTTTGTAACCTTTCATGCATAGATGGGGCTAAACCATCTTGTTTGGCTAAGAAAAAAAGAAGATACTTTTGAGTTATTTGGTCAAACAATTAACCTATTTTCTTTCTTTAAATCTATTTTAGATTTCAGCTTTAATTTGCAAAAGAGTTAATAATTGATAATATCAAATAATATAAGATGCTAACAAGTAACAAGAATAATGCATGTGTTGGCTGAATTAGCATCAAAAAGTGATAAAGATTTCTTGGCTGATTGATGATGGTCCTTTCTGCCATGTTCTCATTCCATCTACCTCTCACCTTCGGCCATTGGAGATCATGCAAGTATTTTTTGACGTGTAGCTTCCCTACTGCTTCATTTCACATTTTGGAAATGATTCTCATGTATTAATTAATTGCTTACTTTTGACCTGCATTTTTTTTTAATCCATCACATTCAGAATTCTTAAGTTTGTTCCATTGTTTTTCCTTTCTCACTTTTGGTGATATTTAGTATCTTAATTTGGGCAAATGTATTATTTTAATTGTTGTGACTAGTTTGATAAAGGAAAGGTAATTCCTTGAGCAAGTCAAAAATTAAGGATTCAACATACGAACATATGTTTATATATATATAGAGACGAAAGTTCAAATGCGAACTCAAATTTGGTTGTGAACGTGAGAACAAATGAGAGCGCGACACGTGTTTGAATGTAAATTATTCAGACTGAATAATCAAAGAAATATTTAGACTGAATAAAACTGAATATTCAGTTTTATTCGGTCTGAATATTTCTTTGATTATTCAGTCTGAATATATATGTGACACGTGTCGCGCTCTCATTTGTCCTCACGTTCATAACCAAATTTGAGTTCTCATTTGAACCCGCCCCTATATATATATAAATAAATAGATAGATAGATAGATACATATGAGTTGAATCAAATGAAGATAAGAAAAGCTTGAAAACCGTGAGGATCAATATAAGCCTCAATTTGTTTTGATACTATGGTTTTAATTGAAAGTTGTTTTTAATTAAAAAGAGCATAATCATCATTTTGGTAACAAGATTCAGCTGATGAAACATACATATTCATTCACCATATGAAACACATATTAATTCACAACATGAAATCCAAACATAGCTGAGCATTCTTTATGGAACACATACTAATTCAACAGATTCACCATATGAAACACAAAAACTCTTCTGGATGAATTAGGTGTAGGCAACGATAAGTTAAATAAGGTGGCACACACAGATTGACCATAAGAAACACATACTAATTCATCAGATGAAATCCAAACATAGTTGATCCTTCTTTATGAAACACGTATTAATTTACCAAATTCACCATATGAAACACGAAAACTCTTTTGGATGAATTAGGTATAGTCAACAATGAATTAGAAAAGTCAAATAAGGTGGTTGTAACAAAATCCCTATTATGACCTTCTCTTTTATTAATATTAGAAAAATGTCACAATGATTAATAACCTTTGATTAAAATTCTTTAATGATTGAGATTATTCCCCATGATCCTCAACCTTTTTACGGTTTTAATTTTGATTACCATTCTAGATATATATATATATATATATATATATATATATATATAGATCGATGGAAGATCATGTAAAAAGTCAACCAACTTACGAGAAGTGCGAGATTTAGGGTCAGATCACGTGTGATTTTAAAGTAAAATCACATGTGATACTACTTGTTCAAAAGGACGTGGGTGAGTTGGTCAATGTGACCAAGGGGACATGAAAAGTTGCCCGCACAACCGATCAACTTGATGTGTTTTTATGACGATATGTGATTTTACTCTCCAATCACATATAATCTAACACTTAATTCTTGCACTTATCACGACTCCTTACCATGGCAAGTCTTTGTGAAATAACTCCGATGAGAAGAAAAAGAAGGCGTTAAGAGACCCTCCTGGCCCAACCCTAGACACTCTAAGATCATTTTCCAAACCTGCTCCAATTTCGAGTCAAGATATAGATAAATAGACACGTCCAATTGCACTGATCGGGGGCGTTCATAGTGACTGAGGGGATCAAAGACCAAGAAGTTAGTAATATATACAAAGCATTCTTCTTAAGGATAGATCCAATCTCCTGGTCACTGCGGAAAGGAAAAAGAATTTCACGCTCTTTTAAGGGAGGATTAGGGAAATCCTATTGATTTCAGCTTTCTCCAGACCTCGAGGAAAAGCATGAAAAAGGGCTCGAATGGTATAAATAACTCATTTCCAGTCTTTTAGTTTGATTCATATTCTGATCAAAAACTTTATTTTATTAAAAAGGATTAAATCCTTAGCTTTCAATGTCACATTCAAGGAAAAATATAAATTTTCAGGATTTTTATCCAAAGGTCAATTCAAAATTGAAAACTTGAATTATGAAATTTCGAAATAAATTTTTTAATTGGATCAGTACTTCCAATTGAATGAGTATGAATAAAGAGTTCATGGATGAAGATAAAAAAGTAGATTTCTAATTTCTAATCGTAACTATATCTTCAATTTTTGTTTTGATTTGTAGCGAATAAATTGAAGTAAAATAGCTATTAAATAATGTCTTTAGTTTACTTGAGGCGTCGACCACTAATAAACAAAAGACTTTGCCTACGGATCTTTCCCTGGGAAATCTGTTGCTAAGGGTGATTCCTTACAAAACTTTTACAAAACTTGGTTGCTAAATTGTTGGTGGGTAATTCAAATTGGTGACAGATTACCTAGGGATTCTTTGGGTGATCCGTTGGTATTTTCTTGAAAAACATCGGATTTTACCAAACCACCGGTATTTTCTGGGTTATCCGTGGATAATCACCGACGGAAATTTCCCTAGGTAATTTTTGTGGGTGAAAGTCATTTGTTTTGTAGTGGACATATTATTTTAGTTCGGTAGAAATGGATTCCTTTTTCTTTGGACCCTCTCGAATAGAAATAGAGAACGAAGTAACTAGAAAGATTTTTAGAATCGCCTTCTTCTAGAGGGATCATCTAAAAAGCGCTTTCTTGTTTAATCCGCTCACACTCTCTCCATATATCTGTGTGATCTATCTATATACACATGTAATACATGTGAAAGTTATGATCAAGTTCACTTGTTTTCACAAGTGGCATAATAAAAAAAATTCTAACATACTTTTTAAATATAAAACAACCCCGGCTAGAAAACAATATATCATTGACCGAAAGAAGCTATTAGTATATAATCCATCACTGTTAGGGGCGGAGCCAGAAAAATCATTGAGCATGGCCCTTTTAAACAAGAGAAAAATACATTAAAATGAAACAAATTTTACTTTTGTTCCTATTTAGTGCAACGGATAATTTTTTTCTTAATCATTATAACAAAGTTCTCAATATTTATATTTCGTACCCATTTAGACCTGTAATTTACTAATCTTGACGTGGACACACATTTATGAAATATTTACAAAAGAAATAAGATGAAGTGAACAAAATTTTTGACATTCACATCCTCAAATGTTACATTTAAATATAAAATTTTGAACTTTGCTCCATTAATTGATCAAAAACTTTCATAAGACTTCGTCACTTTATATAGAAAATTTTGAAACTTTGTTGCGTATTTGAGAAAAATGTAGCACCCTCAAATTTGGAAAGAGCGACTAATTTAAAAATTTCAATATTATATCAATTGAAGGATAAATCACTTTCTATAAATTTATACTTGAATTTTCTCGAATAACAATTGTATATAAACCACGCAAGAGATAAACCAAGTCTTATACTAAGACATAATTACGACCGGGTGTTACTAAACCCAAAATAATCGCTATATCTGAATGCGAAAAACGTCGCCAAAAGTTAGATCTTTAACGTGCTACTCCCTAGCATTCAAGTCAACATGTGTCGCTAGTACCAACCCCGACGAGAACTTGATGCACATGCTGACAAAGGAAAAAAGTTAGGCTTAACGCTAGTGAGCTCAATAGTTTATAACATATTTATAATCGGTAGAAATCGAAAGATTGCTTGATTAGATAATAATTTCTCAAATAGGGTGACTCCATTATAAAAGCAACATCTTTCCCAAACTCATCATTTTCGTAACAAAAGTTTTAAATCAAAATACCGTAGTAATGAAAACTTTAGATAGAAGTACCTGTTCAAATACGACCTCCACACCCTTTACTCACTCAAAACAAGAATAAGTTTAAATGCTCCAAATACCAAAATGTGGTTAAGTCCCCATGATCCAATTTTATAAATTATGGACAATACTCCATAATCCAAATACGTCATTTAAAAATAATGGATAAGACTCTATACCCAAAACAACAGCTTTCGGTGACAGGGGAGACCAATCTCCGCCGACAGTGGCGTAACACAAAGTAAACCATATTTTCAACATTGTCGAGTAGCGCCTTAAAATCACGACATCGGCGTCTGACCCCTCATCGAGTATCCACCGTAATACCTAAGATCCCGGACCCCGATCCATACAGATTCATCTCCGAAACACCTCAACTCAGACCTACTTGAATACTATAGACTCACACTAAGAACCGATGGTAATGAGGCCCGGACCTAAATGGATTCATCCCGAAAATGTTGGTGTCAACTATAAGAGGCACATACTCCAACGAGTTACATCATCGTAATACCCAGGGTCCCAGAGGCATCATCCAAATGGATTCATCTATGTAATAACCACGGTCTCAGAGGCATTCCCACTTGGGTCCATCTCTGTAATACCGACTGCTAAAAGCCCAAACGACTCATGGCCTCAAGACGAGGGACTCGAAAGTCTTCCAATAGCCAAGTAACTGACTCACGTTCCTATAGATCCAAAGCAACTCAGTCTAATTTAAATGACTCCAAAATGAATGACCAACACACTCAAAGCATGTAGAACATTATATAATTACACCATAATTGTGTATAACCCCAAAAGCTCGATGTATATCAATTTAATTTGGACAAATGTCCTCAAAACTCATTTTAGTCAAAATTGGGTTAACACACAATAGCTCAACACGTAACTAGTTTATTCAAAACAAACATCGTTGGTTGAGACAAACCATTTTTTAAATAAGATTATTATCATACATTTCAAAATACATCGTAATGCAATGATATGTATTTTCCAATGGTTTATAAATCAAATACTTTTAAAAATGCATAATACCAAATAATCTTCATTTATAAAATAAAACATCTAAACAACTCATAATTTAAGTTTTATTTATCAAAATGTCAAAGAACCCAAACACAAATATTTTACATGATTTATAAAACCATTTATAACAAATAATATGTATATTATCAAAACACTCACACATTTAATAAATAGCAAGTAAGACAGGTTAATACTTCAAAATGCACATTTTTGGCATTTACACTATTTTCACAAAACAACTTGAATTCATCTTGTTAGATTTAAGCTAAATCTAGGTTTACCCCATAAGCTTCTTTTGAAAAAAGGTCCAGATTTGCAAGCCTTCATATTAGAAACCTCATCTAGTTAATAAACAACCTAAAATATACCAATAAATATTTCCAACAATCAAATCTATAAAAACCCTAGTCAAGAACCTCAAATCTCACAAAAATGGTCAAAACTCTAAAATATCAAAGATGCTTCAAGAATAAAGCTCTAGAGAACCAAGAATAAAGGTTTTGACAAGAAATAACGTCTAAAATGGTTGGAATAACTTATAAATGTGATTTGGAGAAAAACCCCAAAGTTTGGTCAACAATGGTGGAAGAGAGGATGAAGTAGATGAAAAATGAAGACTTAAATCTTGAGCCTTGATGGAGATCCAAATCTTTTCGATGGTTGGAAATGATAAACAAACCCTCTAAAAATCGGAGCATATGGAAGGTAAGGGAAGAAAAACGAGTGGAAAAAGAGTTAGGGTTGAGAAGTTATGGAAATTGGGGGCTGAAACGTGATTTAAGGTTTAGGCAACCCAATTTTGGGTCTTACACGACCTCGTGTGCGACCCCAGGTCGCAGAAGAAACCACGCGCGCGAGGGGGAGGAGACAAACAGTGTGATACGCCACGAGCCACGCGACCCCAAGTCGCGGGTCAGGTCGCGCCGATACAAATTTCGGCCAAGTAGGGTCCTTTTTTGAGTGCGGCCCTAGATTTTTCAAAAACCCCAAACCTAAAATGGTATTTAGGCCTCAAAACTCAACCTCTTTCCACCACACATTCCAAATCTATTTTTATTTTTCCAAAATTTTCGGGTGTCAAGAAAAAAAAAGTTGTTTATATAGTAAATATAAAGTAAAATAGACTTTGTTGGATTTTTAATATTTATAAATAGAAATATAATACTATATTAATAGAACCAAGATCATTGGTGGGCTTTTAAAACGTACAACTTAGAAGCAAATAGGCTGGACCAACAGAGCCAGAAAAAGGGGCATCGGAAAACACGATTTCTGGTGGATTGACCATTCCGGTGGATACCGACCGTCAGGAATCCGCCACTGATTTTTTTCCAGTTTTTCGTTTATCTAGACTTACTTAATTAATTTAGTAATTAAGATTAAATTATTGACGTATTTTCTGCCGATAATTTTCATTGATTTTTAATAAAAATCATTGTTAAATATTCAATTTTTCCTCAGTAAAAATTCCTCCGAAAATTTAATTATTTAAATTATTATTTTTCAGTGAATTATTTTTGAAAAAATGAAAAATATATATAAAACCCACTGGTAATTAAAAAAAAACATTTTTTTTATTTTGAAAATTTAAAAACAAAATAATTAATTAAAATTGCCGACATATTTTAAATTTTAAATTTAATTAACTAAAATACGTTAAGAATCCACCGATATTTTTTATTTATGAAAACTATTATTTTTAAAATAACTTTTTTTTTAAATTAATCCGCCGGAAAATTGGTTAGAATAATTTTTTTTCTTTTTCTAAAAGTATCTACCGACGGATTGGCAATGGATTTGTGGCGGGAGCCAACGGATTTCGACTTTTTTAATTTCAATCGATAATTTGTCGATTATTTTTTTGACAGAAAATTCCATCAAAAAAAGTCCTTTTCCTAGTAGTAGCTGTATATAAAAAAAGAGTGTTACCTTTTACACCTTAATCTATAATTCAGGGCCGAGCCGAGGGGTACCAATGTGGGACTTCGAACCGGACCCCTAAATTTTTTGGGGCCTCCAATTTTATTTGGGGCCCAATTATATATAGGTATCTTAGAGCATCTCTAACAACTATTGTAAAATAGAAAAATGAAGTTTTTTTTGCAATTTTAGGCTCCAACAGCTATGGTATACCATATGCTAAAATAGAGAAATGGTAAAAAGGAGATTTTTTTTTTCTAAGTTTAGAGAATATCTAAATAGAGACAGAAATAATTATTTTAATAGTTCCACCAATTGTTTGAAAGTTTGTCTAAAAAGTTGTTGGGATATTAAATATATATAATATTTTAATAATATAATTATGATAAGATTGTTAAAATAGAGTAGCTGTTGGAGTTGGATACAAATTATTTTAGAAATTTTGATTTTTGATATGCTATTTTAGAAAAAGTTTAGTCTAGTTGTTGGAGATGCTCTTAGTATATATCTTTTACTTTAGCCCAAATTTTCGGTCCATCTGAGATTTAAAAAAAGCTCAAATGAGAAATTAAAATCATTAATTGATTAAAGAGATAAAATCAATGGATTCTAGAACGACGATTTCAATAAGGTGGCATAATTTTGGATCTCGCTCTCATTCTCTCACTTTGACGATTGTCGATTGATCTCCCCTCGATTATTCCCGTTGATTTTGTTTTCCCAATGACTAATGTGATGATTGAAAATGGTGTATCAGAGAAAATAATGGTGAAGAATTCATTAAAGATTTTGTATCGAAAAATGTTAGAAGGATGGTTTTATTTAAATGAACTTTGTATGTTACATTGTCATTTTAGGACATTTTTGTGGTTTCTGTTGTAAAACTTTTAATATAATATGTGATATAATTTTTTTTATATTTTATCTTATCATAATTTGTTAGTCGATCTACACTTTTAATAAATCTGTAACAGGACCCCCAAAAAGTTTGGAACAACCCTGGTTTATATCATATCCATCAATAAGATTAGTTTGTTCATGTTTACTTTGACTTTTTTAGGTGTTACTATACACATGATAAATCAGAATGTACCATAAACTAGTGTGTAAAAGAAAAAACCCATAAAAAAAAGCTCATTCCTAATCAAGTGGAGCACCTGTACGTCAAAATGTTGTACAGTGGCCAAAAGTGGGATCAAGATAGGGTGGGGTGAGAACATGGCACAAAGGAATTTCATCCACCATTATTACGATAATCAAAGAGATAGAAAAGAAAGAAAGTTAAGAGTTGCATGTAGGGGTGAGCATAACCGGGTATCCGGTCATTTTCCATGGAACCGGACCTGGAACCGGAACCGGCGGTTCCTGAAAATCTGGAACCGGAACCGAAACCGATGGGAACCAGTTCCGGTACCGGGTACCCGGTTTCACTTCTTTTTTTAATATTTTTACATTGCATATGTTAAAAATATAATTATAAACTACAAAACACCGACTTAAAGTAAAAAATACAACAAATGGTCAAAAGTAATTCGATAAAAACTAATTATTACATAAACAAACTGAAAAGTTTGAGTTTTTATTTATTATTTATAAATATATAGAATATTTTTTATTTAAAAGTGGCGGGTAGCGGGTACCCAGCGGGTAACGGTTCCAGAAAAATTAGAACCGGAACCGGACCCAATCACATCGGTCCCGGTTCTGGAACCGGCAGTTCCGAAGCGGTTCCGGTTCCAAAAGCGGGTATGTGCGAGGAATTGCCCCTATTGAGTAATGGGAAGCGGCCGAAAATGCCAGTACCCAGTTCCAATGCTCACCCCTAGTTGCATGCATAAGGAGATGCTTTATAGTAGGGCACACACACATTAATTGGAGCATATTTATTATATCATTGTTGATTAATTTAGTTCTTATTGTAAGCATTCAACAAGTGATTGACCAATTCTAATAAAGTATAAAGAGCACCTATAATATGATCTAAATGATCGGATTAGCATGGAAATCGTTGCATCATAGTATGACTATGATGACATATATGAGTGATTATTAATTAAGGCTTAATTCTCTAGTAATTATGTTGTAATTTTTTTTTATAATAAAGTATGAAAGTCAAAATCTCTAAAAACTTTTATATTCAACTCCAACAATTACTTTATTTTAACAATTCTAACATTAACTATATTAATAAAATATTCAATACATATAATAAAATATTATTTCTCTCTTCTAAACATTTAACTTTAATAAGTTCAATTGGTTGAATATGTTTAAAATATTGTTTCTCTCTATTCGATAGAATCAGACTATGTTTGGCAAACTAGCTGATAAGCTAGCGGATGACTGATATCTTATTAGCTAGTTGGTAGCTGATAAGCTAGCTGATAAAAAATCATGTTTGACAAAGCGAGCGTATTAGAATGTAAAATGACCAAAAAAGACATAAAAAAATAAAAATAATAATTAATTGGAGCAAATTAATTATCAATTAATGTTAATGAGGGTTATAATTGGAAAAATGACAATAAGCTCCTAAAATACTATTTCAAGTAGCGTTTCAATAAATTAGCTTATAAGCTAGCTTATGTTTGTCAAACATATACACTGAAAATAAGCTACCTTATTTTTAATACCAAACATAGCCTTAAAGGTTTTAGATTTTTACAAAAAATTCTCTATTTTAGCATTGAAGATGGTATAGTTATTGGAGCAGGAAAAAAATATATATTCTAAAATCCCTTTTTTTTCATTTTAGGATAGTTATGTTCCTAAATAATGACCTTAATTATATCCGATAACTCCCATTCCCATATCTACTTTACAAGTCGGTGCTATGCGCTAGGGGTGAGCATTGGAACTGGGTACCCGCTTTTGGAACCGGAACCGCTTCGGAACTGCCGGTTCCAGAACCGGAACCGATGTGATTGGGTCCGGTTCCGGTTCTAATTTTTCTGGAACCGTTACCCGCTGGGTACCCGTTACCCGCCACTTTTAAATAAAAAATATTCTATATATTTATAAATAATAAATAAAAACTCAAACTTTTCAGTTTGTTTATGTAATAATTAGTTTTTATCGAATTACTTTTGACCATTTGTTGTATTTTTTACTTTAAGTCGGTGTTTTGTAGTTTATAATTATATTTTTAACATATGCAATGTAAAAATATTAAAAAAAGAAGTGAAACCAGGTACCCGGTACCGGAACCGGTTCCCATCGGTTCCGGTTCCAGATTTTCAGGAACCGCCGGTTCCGGTTTCGGGTCCGGTTCCATGGAAAATGACCGGATACCCGGTTATGCTCACCCCTACTATGCGCCCCCATAAAGAAGTTAATTAAAGAAGTCATGCCTCTGTCAAACCTATCAACTAAGCATCATTAATGGAAGAGTAAATTACAAACTTTGTCCCTATGTTGTCACCCTAGTCAAAAATGGTCCGTAGATCCTAAAATTCATGACTAGGGTCCTTAAGAATTTTTTTCGTTATGAATCAGATCTCTTACCTTAGCTCTGTTGAAATAATTCCATTAAATTAAGGGTCTAGTCATTTTGCTTATTTCTTTAATAAAATTTTCATTGTACAACTTTAGATACAATTTCTACAAGTGAATAAAGCACTTACTAATAATAATAATAAAAAAACACCTACAAACCCATAACCCATCTCCGACCACTTCCCTACTTTGGTCCTATCATCGTCTTACACCGATCACCTTCTCTAACAACCCCTTCCCCTCTTCTTTTTCTTCCCCCACTTCCCAAATCAAACACATACACAAAGGAACACTGAATGACAGAACCAAAAATTTGTACTACCGGAATGATAACCAAAACCTTTCCTCTTTGGCATCTATGGTTAGGGTGGCACTATAATCGTGGGGGGGTTTCGTTGATGGAAGTTGATGATCCATCGGTAAAGGTAAAAATCGTCAGTGACCCATCGGTGATTGGACAAACTTTCGTGGGTGATACCTTCACCGACTAAAATCATCGAAGGACATTATCACCAACGAATCATCGAGGGACAAATATCACTGAAGGATCATCGAGGGACATATATCATTGAAGGATCATCGAGGGGGACAAATATCGCTGACGGTTCAACGAGGGACATATAGAATCGCCAGATCAATGAAGGTCATATCACCGGCGGATTAATGATGGCACCTATCACCTACGGATTACCGATGACATATCATCAATGGATTACCAATGACATATCACCGACAGATTCTTGAAGACTCTATTGATGATTCATCAATAATTATTGTTAATTTAAAAAATAAATCAAAAAAATAATATTTTATGTATATTTATACAAAACTTTTTCATAATTATCAAAATACCATATATTTTTATAAAATTATCAAAAAAATATTGTTATTACAATTTTAAATGTATGTGATCTAACTAGAGGAGTTGGTCCACCAAACTGCTGCATTAAAGTAGTAAAATAGGCCGATAAAGAGACCATAATGAGCTCACTAGGCAAGGTAATAGGCTTGTCGTGCCTTTAAGAATGCTCTCATCTTTCGTTCAGTCACCGACTCGTCCCTGTACGCCTCTTTTCGCAGTTGTTGGTCCTCCTTTAATTAACTTTGCCAGTTTCTCTTGCAACTCAATTACCTGAAAACTTTCGACATTTGAAAAAAAAATCAGTAATTTGTTGGCAATCAAAAGTAATGACATCATACATATAGAAACATTCGCCAATGGAAGAACTAGTAGCGTATGATCTCCCGATGCTGCAATCATTGGTTATTACGTAATGGGAATTCTGGAAGGTCCCGAACCCAAATAGATGGTCCTTCTTTCGGTCTCCGACACTCTCCTCCCACAACCATGGGTCATCAGGAGGTATGGTATCAGGATCAGTGATGGCATGCGCTTCTTCCCTAAGTTGCGCATACCTCTTCCATACTTTACCAAAACAAAATCGTGTAAGCTAATATTTCTAGACATTTCAACAACATAATGACTATAATTGAATATATACATTACATGTTTTTAACAATTGTAATATTCTGATTACCAATTATAGTCATAATGCCAACAACCTATCTAATTAGTCTAATGTCTACCCAACAGTGGCAACCCAACTAATAGTATCATTACATTTATTAAAATGTATTATAAATTATCCACCGAACCTATAAAAGAAGTAATGATCGTGCATCCCTCAAGGGCCCGTCATGGCCCATGATTGTGCATCCATCATTTGGTCCTCTGTAGTACGAGCCCATGCATTATAAACCTCTGTATCGTGTGTCGGGTCCTAACTGAAACTTACCTTGCATAGACATGATAATTAATGAGTATTTTAGCCATAAAAAATAAGAATGTCAAATCTTGAATATACAAACACAAAGATATAACAATTGTAAAATAAACGTGCATAAGGCGATTTACTCGTCACAAGAATAATTAGATAAAATAAGTTCATTTTCGTTATTTGAATCATCATCTATGTCTTCGAATTTTGCTTCCTTGTCACTAGCTTAATTTGTTTCTAATTGTTTCAAGGACCCAAGCTTTCTAAATAAGTGATGATATTGATCAATAATATGTAGTTAAATATTTACCTAAAAGAAAGAAAATCTTTTAATAATTACTTAATAATTTTTTATTACCATTTATTTTGTGTCACATGTAATCCGCTGAGGGAATTTACGATTAACTAGAGTTGTCACTCATGTGGGAAGTGTTCAGTTCATGTATGAACAAGCGTTAATGGTTCATATGTACCCACGGTTCATGAACACGTGCCTAAATTCATTATATGGACAAGTTTTTATGAACATAAGAACACATTATGCAGATTCGATATTTATGAACAAGTTTTTACAAATACTGAATCTATTATGAACGATATTATAACCGCATTTCCATATATGTGAACACATACCATGCACACATGAGTTCTCCGTATTTTTGAACATATATTATGCACTTAGAGTTGATGATGCATTGGTAAACTGAGTTCACTCTGTACACCTGTACACATATTTCTCCATATTTGCAAACACGTATTTTATTGGGAAAGATGATGATGATTACCGTGAAGGTGAAGATGATCATCCATGTTTCTTCTTCTACGACAACAAATCTACAATAATCATATAAAAAATAAAACCATTAATTAACTAGAATCATGGATCTGTTTGTTTTGTAACAACCCAGTGACATTAGAATTTAGACAAAAGATAAAATTACAAATATACCCTTAAAAATTAATTTCATGGTGAGAAATGAGCATGTGTTAATAAAGGCTTATGATTGGTTTAAAGAGTTTGTATAGTTAATAAATTTTTCATGATTAACAAATGGTCATGGCGCTCTCTCTCTCTCTCTCTCTCTATATATATATATATATATAGAAAAGTTTAAATGAAAACTCATTTTTCATTACAAACGTGACTACAAAGGAGAGCGCGACACGTGTTCCATTCAGTATGAATAACGAAGGTGGAGTTCATATATTATTCATAATGGATGATATACATTCAGTATGAACAACACAACATTCAATATGAATAACACATGACCATTATCTATTCAGGATGAATAATCATTGGGCGCAGGGTACACGTGTTGCACTCTCCATTGTCCTTACATGCACAATGAAAAATGAGTTTTCATTTGAACCCGCCCCTATATATATTTATTACAAATTTCGTCCCAGAGGGTCTCAACTCGATTACAACAAAAGTCCCCAAACCCTATAATTCATGACTAGGGTTCTTGCGGTTTCATTTTTGTTATGGATCAATTCCCTAGCCCTAACTTTGGTTAAAAAGCTCACGTTAAATTAGTGGTATTTTTGTCATGTTAACATTTTATTTATAACTTATTTTATTGTAGTACAACTCTTAGGTTATGTTTGACAACTAGCTAAACTAGTTGTTAAGTAATACACTAGTTAATGGTTGATAAACCAACTGATAATCTAGGTGAATATGTAAAATGACTAAAAAGACATCTTAAAAATCTAGTTATAATATCTTAAAAATTTAGTCAATTATAAGATTTCATAACATAATTAAAACAAATATCTAAATATATAATATGTTAACTAACACAAAGAAGATAACAATTTTTTTTTGAATAATATCATATATCAATTAAAAAATTCAAATTAATATATATATATATATATATAGAGAGAGAGAGAGAGAGAGGGAGGGAGGTTCAAGGGAAAACACTAAAAAAAGAGAAAACTGAAGAACACCCTGGGACCCTTCCATCTGGACGGTATGCATTAATGCATACAAACGTTTTTTGTTCCTATGCACCAATACTTCTATCATTACATATGCATTGATGCATATTCACAAATGCATGTTACAAATTACCGGTATGCATTAGTGCATACCGTCCAGATGGAAGGCTTCCAGGGTGTTCTTCAGTTTTATCTTTTTTGTCATTTTTCCTTTGTTGAGATAATGCATTGAGTATTGTTTTTCGGAAACTTTTAGGGTTTCCTTATCAGACTAGGATTAGGAAACTTTTAGTTTCCTTATTAGACTAGGATTAGGAAACTCTTACTTACTTTATCGGATTAGGTTACAGGGATCTATAAATACCTCTTCAAAGAGGCTCTAGGTGATCATCCGACAAAAAGTCTGAACTAGTTCATCAGCATCTGAACCTATTGTAATCTGTTTCTGTTTCTCTATAATTAAAGCTTCTTCTCTTCTGTTATTTTCTTCTGTCTCACATTTTAATATTCAGTTTTTCTTCTCTTAATCGATCGAGCTAGGTTTCTGTTCTCGCACAACAAACTGGCATCAGAGCTGGTTCGGTCAATTACTCATCCGTGTGTGTAATCAGGTGAAACGATGTCACCAATGAGCATAACGATCGACAAGTTTACTGGAGGAAACAATTTTGGTCTATGGCAGATCAAGATGAGAGCGTTGCTTAAGTCGCAAGGGATGGGCACCGCTATCAAAAGAGAAGAAGAAAGCTACGTCATCTGAAAAGGAACCTGCAAACGTTGAAGACTGCCACGATCTTGAATCATTGGAAGAAAGGGCACACTCGACGATCCTACTATGCCTGTCCGGTGATGTTATTACCGAGGTAGCAGACAAAGAAACGGCATCAGGTCTTTGGTTGAAGTTGGAGAGTTTGTACATGACAAAGTCTCTAACTAACAAGTTGCTCCTCAAGCAACGTCTGTTCGACATCCGTATGCTGGAGGGTACACCTCTCAAAAAACATCTTGACAAACTAAATACTATATTACTGGATCTACGTAATATAGAAGTCAAGATAGATGACGAGGATGTTGCCCTTATATTGTTGGTTTCATTACCACCATCATATGAAAATTTTGTGCAATCTTTTGTTGTTGGAAAAGAAACCGTGACTCTAGAAGAAGTAAGGTCAACACTACATTCTAGAGAATTGCGTCATAAAGCATCTGGAGAAGCAGTAGAAAATCACGCTGCTGGTTTAACGGTCAGCAGTGAAAAGGGTCCGGGTTTGGAAAGAAGAATCAAGAAACAATTTAAACCCAAGGGATCAAAATCAAATGACATCTGCAATTATTGTAAAGAACCCGGCCATTGGAAAAACAATTGTTCGAAGACAAAGCATAAGGCTCCAATGGCTGCTGTTGCACTAGGTGAGATAGACAGTGATTCCGGAGAGGACCTGCTTCTCGTGGAAAATGCAATACCTCACCAAACTGATAAGTGGGTATTGGATTTTGGTTGTTCTTATCACATGTGCCCTAATAGGGAATGGTTCGACACCTACGAGGATTTTGACGGGGGTAACGTTGTTATGGGCAACGATACCGCTTGCAAAATCGTGGCTATCAGAACCATCCGAATTCAGACATTCCGATGGAAAAATCAGAACCCTAACGGAAGTTAGACATATCCCGAAACTAACAAAGAACTTAATATGGAGTCTTGGATGCTAAGGGTTGTAAGTTCTCAGGTGAAGGTGGAGTCTTGAACATAAGCAAGGGTTTATCGATTATATTGAAAGGACTCAAACAAAACACCTTGTACATCTTACAGGGCACTACATTAATTGGTTCAGCTGCTGTAGCTTCTTCATCAGGAACTTCCCAAAATATGACCAAGTTGTGGCATATGCGACTTGGTCACATGGGTGAAAAGGGGATGCAGATCTTATCCAAACGAAACCTTCTGTCAGGCCATAAAGTTACAAATCTGGAGTTCTGTGAACACTGTATTTTCGAAAAGAAGCACCGCCACAAGTTTGGTAAAGACATTTATAGAACAAAGGACAAACTTGATTATATCCACTCCGACTGTTGGGGCCCTGCTCGTGTTGAAGGTATGAGAGGCTATCATTATTTGGTCAAGTATAGAAGGAAAAATACCATACGAAATATGGTCCGAAAATACAGTTGTTTATTCAGATATGAGAATTTAGTTGTAATGCTTACTATCATGTAAGCGAAGGCAAACTTGAACCTAGAGCAAGAAAAGGATTTTTTATGGGTTACGGAGATGGCGTTAAAGGCTATCGAATATGGTCACCATCCGAAGCCAAAGTCATATTGAGAAAGAATGTGACATTTGATGAAATGCCCATGCTTGACACAACCAGAAAATCAAATATGTCAGACACAAATAACAACACCGGTGAAGAAGTGGAGCAAGAGGTATTTCTATTCCCAGAAAATCCAAGCACGGTACATGAAACTTTTGAAACTCCGGTAGAAAAGGATCATCCACAGGTTGGTGAGCAACCTGAAGCATGTACTCTCCCACCTAAGGAGAGAAGAGCTCCAAGAAGATTGATCGAAGAGATCGAGGGAAGGAAAATAAATTCTTCTGAAGAGATGGCGGGTTATGCACTTCATGTTGCCGAAGATGTCGAGTCTGCAGAGCCATCATCATATATTGAAGCTGTCAATTGTCATGAATCTGCACATTGGGTTGCTGCTATGAGTGAAGATATGGAGTCACTCCATAAAAACAAGACTTGGGAACTAGTACCACCACCCAAAGGGAGAAAAACCATTGGTTGAAAATGGGTTTTCAAGAAAAAGGAAGGAGCCAGTAATGCTGAAGACATCAGATATAAAACACGACTAGTAGCAAAAGGGTTCAGTCAAAAGGAAGGTATAGACTATGATGAGATTTTCTCTCTGGTAGTACGTCACATTTCTATCAGGATGCTACTTGCTATAGTAGCACATCAGGACTTAGAACTTGAGCAACTAGATGCGAAGACTGCCTTTTTACACGGGGAACTCGAAGAAAATATCATGACGAGTCAGCCTGAAGGGTTCCGAGAACCAGGAAAGGAAACACATGTATGCAGTCTTAAAAAGTCCCTGTATGGACTAAAGCAGTCTCCCCGACAGTGGTATAAGAAATTCGACAGTTTTATGATCAAGCATGAATTTAACAGGTTCCCGTATGACTGTTGTGTTTATCACAACAAAGTACAAGATGGTTCATATATATATATATATCTACTCCTCTATGTAGATGACATGTTAGTCGCAGCAAAGAGTATGTCAGACATCCAGAAACTGAAAAACCTTCTCAGTTCAGAATTTGACATGAAAGATTTAGGTAGAGCTCGAAAAATTCTGGGTATGGAGATTGTCAGAGATCGAACCCAGAAGAAATTGTTCTTGTCGCAAAAAAGCTACATTCTAAAGGTTCTAACCCGTTTTGGGATGAGCTCAGCTAAGTCTCTACCTACCCCGCCGCAGCAAATGCACGTCTTTTTCTTGCTTTTGCACCACAAACTGAAGCTAAAAAGGAAAAGATGTCTCACGTTCCGTATACCAACGCATTAGGAAGTCTGAAATACGTTATGGTCTGTATTAGACCAGATATAGCACATGCCGTAAGTGTTGTTAGCAGGTTTATGGCTCAACCCGGCAAGGAGCACTGGTTAGCTGTAAAACGAATACTCGGCTATCTGAAAGGAACCGCTGATATTGGTCTTATTTATGGTGGGAACGACTCACAATGCCTAGTAGTCGGCTATTTAGACTTAGACTATCCTGCTGATATCGATGGTAGAAGATCCATGACTGGTTAAGTTTACACTCTCGGTGGTTCTGTAGTAAGTTGGAAGGCAACTTTGCAACCTACAGTTACTCTGTCTACCATAGAGGCAGAGTACATGGCACTAACTGAAGCTGCAAAAGAAGGTATTTGGTTGAGAGGCCTAGCAAGTGATCTCGGCATCCATCACGATCAGGCAACACTTTACTGTGATAGCTTGAGTGCCATATGTTTGGCAAAGGATCAAGTGCATCATAAAAGAAAAAAACATATAGATGTACGATATCACTTCCTTCGTACCGAAAAGAGAGTTAAAGTGAAGAAAATCAGCACGCATGAAAACCCTGCCGATATGTTCACGAACCCAGTTTCGCTCAACAAGTTTAGTCACTGCTTAGACTTGCTAAATTTTGATAGCGGGAAGAAGCCCTGAGGGGCGCATCCGAGTCCCATGAAGGGGACAATCTGGGCTCTTTCGAAGAGCAAATCAGAATCTGTACTCTTTTACAAGAACATATCTGGTATTCCTAAAAGAGTAATATGAGTACCTCACGGTACATCTGTACAGAAGAGGAGATCTTTGGTCCGTCTAGAGAATTCAAGTCAAGGTGGAGAATTGTTGAGATAATGCCTTGAATATTGTTTTTTGGAAACTTTTGGGGTTTTCTTATCAGACTAGGATTAGGAAACTTTTAGTTTCCTTATTAGACTAGGATTAGGAAACTTTTAGTTACCTTATCAGATTAGGTTACATGGATCTATAAATACCTCTTCAAAGAGGCTCTAGGTGATCATCCGACAAAAAGTCTGAACTAGTTCATCAGCATCTAAAACTATTGTAATCTGTTTCTGTTTCTCTACAATTAAAGCTTCTTCTCTTCTGTTATTTTCTTCTGTCTCACATTTTAATATTCAATTTTTCTTCTCTTAATCGATCGAGGTTTCTGTTCTCGCACAACATCCTTGAACCTGAACCTCTATATATATATATATATTATAAAATTTGAATTTGTTAAAACAAATTTTAGAAAAAATTTACAAATTTTGAATTTGGTAAAGGGTCGTGTTAAGTTTGTCCATTTGCAGTAAATTTTTGTGTTCTTGCATCAAGAGGTTTGTTGTTCTAAAATTCAGGCTTCAGCTTTCAGTTTGAATCTACCCTTGGTTAAGGCATTTAACCAGCTTTGACTTTTTGCCTACAAATATATATGATCTATAACTTGTTGCAAAAGCATAAATCAGTAAGAGGTTAAATATATTACAAATATTTTGGATATCCATGAGATGCTCTTACAAGTTACATAAAAGCAAGAATTCGTTTCTCTAGAATGGAGGGTGAGATTAGAAAAATGAAAACGGAGAGCACCAACTATAATATAATATACATATACATATACATATACATATACATATACACTAATGATTATATCAAACTTGTGGTGTTGATCAATGGACCAGACTTTATGGGTTATTTTTATAGTATTAACAAATAATGGACCTTTTGAAAGGAGTTGAATTGAATTTTTCTACAATACTTGATAGAATCACAACTCAAATTGACTTCTTTATTGTAACCGTGATAACTAGCACCTTCTATCCAATAATTAAACTGCAGGGTCCTAACCTTTAACTTTACATCAATATATTCTCTAACATCACAAACCAAATAGATCATTATATATAGGGTTGGGTTCTGATGAGAAGTGTTATATATGATGAGAAGTGGTTAATTATTCACCATTAGATGAGAAATGGATACAGACTAGGATGAGATGCACCGAGATAAGATGCACTGGATCAATTCTCTTATAAAGCGCAATTCATGGGAGAGCATGGGATTATGGTTCAGATCCACTTCTCACCATTAACTCAACTTCTCACATGATCCTACGCTTATATATATATATATATATATATATAATTGTAAGAAGTATATACAGGTTGGGTTCACGTGAGACCAACATCTTTTTATAAGGCATGTGAGACCACAATTTTATACTTGAAACTTCACATAAAAATATTTGAAGGTAAAAAAAGTTGAACATTCACAGTAAAAACACTGTGAAGGTTACCTTCACAGTGTTTGTTGTGGAGTTTCAATTCAAAAAAATGGTCTCATGGTCTCACATGATCCCAGATTACCACTACTAGAAAATTGAGTATTTTCAACGGAAATTAATTTTCAACGGAAAATGTCGTTGAAAATTTCTACGAAATTTAGAGGATTATTGATAGAACATAAATTTTCTACGAATTTTCAACGAATTTCCGTTAAAAATCTCTCACAAACATATATGCATTTTCAATCAAAAAAATTTCAACGGAATGTCTCGTCAAAAAGTTTTTGGTTGAAAATGCATTTTGTGAGAGATTCTCAACGGAAATTCGTTGAAAATTCATAGAAAGTTTATGTTTTGTCAATAATCCCTTTAAAATTCATAGAAAATTTTCAACGACATTTTCCATTAAAATTTTTGTTGAAAATACTCAATTTTCTAGTAGTGTACCATATATATATATATATCACTGCTAAAATGGAAAACTTTCATCTATGACCATTTCCCTGGGAAATCCGTCGCTGAAGGGTGATTCGTCACAAAACCGTTACAAAAGTTGGTGGGTAAATCAAATCAGTAACAGATAATCCGTTTGTATTTTGTTGAAAACATCGGATTTTACCGGAACCATTAGTATTTCCTGGGTATCACCCAAGGAAATTTTCCTGGGTGAATTTTTGTGGGTGAAAATCATTTGTTTTGTAGTGTATAGAGGGAGGTTCAAATGAGATTTTGCATATTTAAAGGAACAAAGGAACACCCTTAGAACCACATCAAATGTAGTTCTAAGGGTGTTTCTTTGTTCATTTAAATAAGGATGGTTCACGTATCATCCCTCCTCTATATAGATATATATATATATATATATATATATTATTTATAAAACTTTAATGCTAGTCCTTGGTGTAACAATGGGAGATCAATCATATCATATCAATCAAAAAGATATGATGAAAAAGAAAATATAATCTAGTGATAATATACCGATTCTCGAAACGAAATGTGATATTAATTTGAGGATGGGGAAAAAGAAGAGATAGAGCCAAACTATTCTCAAGAGTCTCTCTCTTTCTATTCTATGTGTATATATATGAGGTTGACAAACCTCCACTTACTCACACATCAAATCGTACCAATAATGTAAGTTCCAGTGTGTACATGATATAGTCTAGTAATACTCACCTACCTTCAAATAAACTTGATGCTTAGCTTTCTACATTCTAGGGTTTCCATCTATGGCTGTTATATACATATATAGCAAGCAACAACAAATAACAATGTTCCTTGATGGGAAGACAAAGGGTAAGGTACAAAGGGTTATGGCGTAGTTGTTGACGTCCTGAGAGATGCGGTGGAATCTTATCTACCATCCAGGGTTATAATAATTGTGGCTAGTGAATTCATGAGGATTGATTTCTTGCAGTCCTAATTTGTTGCAGACAGTCATAATTATGATTAGTCTAGAGTCCAGACAGTCTGAGACACCCTTTCAAAAAAAGACAAAGGGTGGTGACAGAAGAGAGTGAGCACCCATGGCCTTTCTTGCATATTACCAGTTTCACATGCATGAAGCAATGTGTGCTCACCCTCTATCTGTCACGCCCTCTACTGTATTTGATGATCGAGAATCTCACCTGGTAAATAAGTCAGTGTAGTGACACTTACCGGTAAGCATTTGGTAAACATCATATGTTTCTTTACGTAGGAAAATATATTCTTGTACTTGTTTGTGCCTTCTAACCTTGTTTATCTAACTTCATTAGAAAGTGTAGATTTTTGTGTAGCGTAATATACAAGGGAGATCCCACAAAGAATATATGCCCCTTTTGTTACATATATATATATATATATATATATATATATATATATATATATATGGAGGCTAGGGTGCAAAGAAGCAATTAGCAAATCAAATAAAAATGTATGTTCTTGTTTGCTAGCTTCTTGCTAGGCCATAATAAAGTTTCGGTTGTTGTTTAACGAAAATAGAAATGTTGGGGTCTTGAATTTTCTACTCGCCTCCAATATTAACATTGTGGGTGGCTATAAACAATAACGCTCTATCGAAGGATAAATAAGAGATGACGTGTGTATTTCTCCGTCGTTTTAAATTATTTTATCTTTATTACGTATGACTATATGTCAATATTACTAGAAAGTTAGCGTATCATTGACAGATATTTCTATCTATAATTACCGATGGATTATTGAGGTAACACTGACAATATTGTACAGATTAGGACCAGTGGGTAATTCAGCGAGAAGCCAACATCATTCACCAAGTCGTCTCTAATGAGCGAGCAACAGTGTTCAAAAAAGCTCGCTGCAACAGCCGTCATGGTGCGTTGTTGCTTAACGCTAGCTTGTGTCTCACGCCACGTTATACATGTGGTACGCCATGACCTAATGCGTGGTTTTTGTAACTTAATATTTTATTTTTGTTACTTTTTTTGATGTTTTACTTGTTACTTTTCAATGTATAACCTAATTTAAATTATTTTATGTCACTTACTCATAGAGTAGTAGTAGAAAATATATGTTTATATGTTTAATAATTTATACGATATAATGATTTGCCGCCATAAAATCACGCCTTGAAATACGTCATGACATCACCGTGGCTCCTAAAGTTTGAGGCTTGACCTCGCCAGTGGCGGACCCAAGATTTTTCCCGAGCGGGTGCACCCTTAAATTGTATCAAATGTTCGCAAAGCTGTTTGATATATTTTTCGGTTGATTTCGAGGGATTTTTTAGCCGAATTCCCCGTTCGGGGACTTTTTTAAGTTTTTCGGTTGATTTCGAAGGATTTTTTAAGGTTTTTGGTTGATTTCGAAAGATTTTTAAGGTTTTTGGTTGATTTCGAGTGATTTTTTATGGTTTTTGGTTGATTTTGAGTGATTTTTTAAGGTTTTTTTTGTTGATTTCGAGTGATTTTTTAAAGTTGTGCTCCCTCCACAGAGCACCCATCAGAGTTTAGCGGGCGCACCTTACGTAAAACTTACGAATCACAACATTTTTTACCCTTACGACACAGAGTTGAACGGTACCACGTGATCCCCCTCCCTATAGGATGGGTCCGCCACTTTACGTCAGTAATTTGTCGGTAGTGTTAAAAGCTTCTACTTTTCATTTATATTTCTGATTTTTCAAATAGATAATCGACAATAATGTATATAATAATATATAGTCAATTTTCCATCGCGTTTATCGGTTACATATTAGTAATTTGAATAGGTTATTGATGAATTACCGATACCAGTATATTTAAATTTATCTTTTATGACATCATCGGTTATGATTAGTTATTACCTAGGGATAACTAACGTAATTTTATTTTTTTTCTTCTTTCTATAATATTTGAGGGGGAGGTAATCAGGTAATACATGGAAAGATTAACACATATAGGAGTTTACCGGCTGTTGTTTAACTCAAGTTCTCAAGAAACCTTAACTCGATTCGAGGGTCAAGTTCTCTCTTAACTCTCATCTTTTGTGCGTGTTTTCAAAGGGTTATAGTGCTCTGAACAATGACAATCAGTATCATGATAAAGTAGTCAGCGAAATTGCTGGTGAGGTTGTTCGTCGAACCAAAAAAAGAGAAACAGAGAACAAGAAATTGGAAGATTATTAAATATAGTCATGCTTGGATCTTCCATTATAGAATTAGTCATCGTGAGAACAAAAATAAATGAGACTAGTCGATAGGATATTTCAATTATCAAATTAGAGACTCAAGAAGAAGGGATTGAAGATTTGCAAACGTAAATCGAAAATTTACAAATATAGTAGAAGAAGGGACAAATCATGGCATTGGTCTAAATTCTAAAACTTTATAATCGCCCAAATGGGCTAATATAAGAGGTAGAAGGCCATAGGAATTAAGCTATAACAGGGCTAAAAATCAAAATACATATATTAATGGGTAAAGGCTAAAACATATGTAATTGGGCACCAAAAATGTTTGGGACTTCTGTTTAGAATCTCACATTGGTACATCTTTTGGCACGACCCTGCTCGTTATAAAAACAATACATGAATCTCATGTTTCTCATGCGATTATAGTACGATAGTGACATGATTTGACTTTATGTTGTTGAACCCTGTTATGATTAAAGTATACATTTTGATGCTAAATCTAATCATGTAGTAATAGAGTGACAAAATAATCAATCATTGGGATGTGTGATAATACTATGAGATGGGATTTGCACTATTAGAGAGAAAATTTGTTCCTCCTACATGGGGCGGACCTGTCTGGTGGCATACGGTGGCACGTGCCACCGTATTATTTCTCCGTTCAAGGTAAAACTTTTGGGTTTGTGAAGGGTGCAACCATATCGTTGTAGAAGTGTTACCGTATACTATTAAGAAGTTCAAGGAAGATGCAACCGTACCACGTAATCAACCAAAAAACAAAAAAGAACTCTTGAAATCAACAAAAAAAAACGAAAAAGTCCTTTGAAATCGATAAAAAAAACTATAAAATTTCTCGAAATCAAGCAAAAAACTTAAAAATCCCTCGAACCGGTGGGATTAGGCTAAAAACACATCGAGCGATATTGAACCCTAGTAAAAAGTAAAAAAAAACACGAAGACACGTCGATAAAAACCATGCATTTGATAAATATCTTTTATCTGTATTATATGGTGCCAGTGTATGAAAAAAAAAATTGGGTTTGTCCCTGCTCCTACCAGTATGAGCATTGCCTCTAGACTCTTGATGGAATGAGAGGATGCTAACCCCAACCCCTCTTTTGTCAATTGGAGATGATTAGTCTCCTTACTATGAACACTTTATATACATCACAATGTAATGAAGGGATTATTTGCCATTCAACCTTCATTTTTTGCCTTTGTCTTTGTGGTGGGTAAGTCCTCCCCTTCTCAGAAACGATTTTAGGGTTAGTTTTTATTTGTTGTCAACATTTATATGCACTTTGGTCAAATAATTAACCACGATTTAAATAGTAGCTGAATACATTGGCGATCTAGAGTTTCTGTCTAGTTGGGTCACCTTTAAGGTAGACTAAGGACGCGTAAAATCGTCAGCCGTGTTTTTAGCCTAATTACACCGTTTCAGAAGATTTGTAAAGTTTTTTTGTTTGATTTTGAGGGACATTTTTAGTGTTTTTGTCGATTTCGAAGAGTTTTTTGGGTTTTTTTGATTGATTTTAAGATGTTTTTTTCGGTTTTTTGATTGATTTTAAGATGTTTTTTCGGTTTTTTGGTTGATATCAAAAGACTTAATTGAAGTCGACAATTGTCAACTAAGGTTGTGGGGTCCTTTGCAAAAATTTAGGTTGTAGGGTCCTTTGCAAAAATATATTGAAAGAAACTAAGGCGCCGTTTACCAAATCTTACCCGGGTAAGTGCTTACCGGCTAAATTCAACACTATAACTTACTTACCGGGTAAGATTTTAGTCCACAAGAACAACATCGTATGCAACAATTTACGCAGTAAACGCTAACAGTGGTAAGATTTGTCGCAATCACTTACCCGGGTAAGACGCGTGGTAATTGTTTTCCTTGTCTTCGCTCCGGGTAAGATTTTTGGTACTTGTTATATTCCTCCGGTAATGTAATATGGTTTGGTAAGCACTTACTTGGGTAAGCATTTGGTAAACGGCCCCAAAGTAAGAACTTAAAAGATATACGTTTAATCCTTGTAAAAAAAGATTTTTTTTTTTTTTAACGAGGTCCCATCCCCATTCCCTCCCAAGTGAGTCTCAACCGGCTGAATTGCTAACTTATAATCGAGAGGCCTTTTGGTATAACTCCCCCTTTTGAGAAATCCACTCAAATTTCGAAACTACTCTATTCAAAGAAAAAAATCAAACATCAAGTGAGCAGTGTTAGAGAAATTGGTGTTTTTTCAAAAGATTCCCATTAATAATGTATTACAACAAATTTAGTCATTAAAATCCAGTTTCAATAGAAAAAGAAACAAAATATATTTTGATCAAAAGCAATGTTCGAAAGAAAGAAAAAATATACCAATTACCAAATAACATATTACCAACTCTTGTTAAGAAACCATGTCTCCTAACAAGATCCAAACAATCCACAAAAAAAAGACTTAGCCCTTGTTTGTTTTTTTAAGCTCTTAATCACCACTTATGTCTTATTCGTTTAGACGTTTCAGAACTGAAATCAGACTTCAGCACCTCTTAAAAAACAACCACTACCTTAAACTCATCTAAAGTAAATGAGAAAAAAAAAACATTACCAAAACTTGAGGGCAAAAAAACTAAATTGAAAATTTTCAATCAACATTCTTTAGCTTTTCCTACAAAGAAAATAAGCATGATCTGAATGTCTTTTAAGGCCAAATTTCAGATGAACCAAATAAAAAGTTCCATTTTAAAATGACAACAAAATTGAAACCACCAAATTACAAATTTTCTTAGGCCTCGGTTATCGGGTACTCAAAGACGACATCTTTGCCGCAAAGCTTCCTGTAAACCCCAGCATAAGTCTCCAGCTTGTATTCTGTGTCGTTTCTTGCCTTAGGGTCCAAGTAAATCTGCAATAAATACATACATAAAGTAGAAATGAGATATATATTGAAGACAAATAAAAATAAAAACTACACTTTCGACCTTTAAATTGTGATAGAAGGGTTAAAGAAAAAATGAATAGAAATTTACCTTCATGATTTTGGAGCCATCGATTCTGTATCTAATGCGCTTTCCTACAATCTCAGCAGGATGGACAATATCCTCAAGCATAGCATCATGCACAGCGGTTAGAGTACGAGATCGAGGTCTCTGAGCTGCTGAACCTTTCTTTGGTGGTGGCACCATCCTTCTGGTTGCAATCAGAACCACATCCTGCCACCAAAAAACCAAAATTCATAAGAAAGAAATGCAACTAGATAAAAAAACATAATTGAATACCAATAAGAAACAAAGATGTAATTGTGGGCCAAACAGCATGATATCAAACAGTGAATAAATGATGAAAATCTTTATCATTTCCAGTTTGATATCAAACTACATGCAAACCAAATATGTAAAATATATCAGTTAATAAAGTGAGCCTATAGATACAAACAGCACGACTACGTAAAAGCTCTTAAGCCTGCTTGTTTGACTATCTGAGCCAAGTCTTGTATAATATGGCTCAAGCTTGGCATGGCAAGCATAAGGGACTGTTTGGCAGTTGCTGAAAGGTTTGGTGCAGAATGATTAAGAGGCTTTTATGATATAGTGCAAAATAAAATATAATTGTTTGGTAATTGTTCAAGTAATTAGAGCTCTTAACTGTTAAGGGAGGTCCAGGATACAAAATGATTCAGAGGGTTTTGGAACCATTAGGAGGCCGACTTATGTTTTGCTAAACAAGATTCACCTCTTAGTGATTCAGAGGCTGTCTCTTAATGGCACTGTTAAGAGGTAAACAAACAGTTCCTAATTGAAATCCAGTGCACCAGTTCAATATGAGCTACAATGTAATTTACAATCTTGCTCATGTGAAACATCACTGGCCAACAGCAGAACATAACCATCTTCTTTTTCCACATTAATTACATATAGTAAACATATAACAGATATAAAACAGAAATCTTTAAAAAGAATCAACATCATAGCAATTTAAAAAACTTTTTAACATATACTTTAGTAGATTAAACTCAAGAGACAGAAAAGTTACCTTCCCGCTGAACTTCTTCTCGAGCTCTCTCACAAGCTTGAGATGAATCTTGCGAAAAGCTTTCCTCAATCTGTAAGGAACATGAATCACTACAGCCTTTCGGTTTCCAGAGACATCAATTTGGCTACAAAAAAAAACACAAAAAGATATCATCATCATCACAATCATGTGGTTAAACAACATGTTAATTAGAATGCATTTAAAAGCACCCTTACGTGGCACTATTGATGTAAAGATCCTTCAAGTCACTCTTAAGATCCTGGTTTGCATTCTCCAAGTCGAACAATGCCTAGATTAACAGGTTTTAAAAGTCAGAAAAAATCTTTGATAGCTCAATCAAGAAGATTATAGAACAGATTGTGTCAAAAGGATGAAGCACAAATTACCTGAGCAACAGACTCCTCAAACTCGGTGGGTTCAACATCCTTGTCCTTCTGGATCTTCTTCCTTGAAGTATACATTTTTGAGAGATCTAACTAATCAAGAAGGGTTAAACAAGTAAATTATAAGAGAACATAACATTAATGTAAACCATATGATTTCACCATAAAAAAAGAGGTGGAGACTAACTCTAGGGATAATGGCAGGCCAAGATTTGTAGAAAGCTATTTTTTACATGATTGACTAAAGATTACTTTTTGAAGCCCATAGGTAACTTCGTTTACTTGTCCGTAATAGCAGAATGTTAATTTTGGCCACATGATTGGTTATATATTTTAGAAGTTATAATGAAAGATCACTTTTGGTTGTTTACTACCCAAAGTTTTGGGTAGACAATTTTCCAGGGATTCATCCCCTTTATCCAAAAAAGCCAATGGAAATAGACTTAAATAAACAATATGTTTCTGTATGGCTTTCTAAGGGGTAAATTACTGTCCAGACACAAACACGTAAAGAAACATCATTACAGGGGCCAATCTCTAGACACTATGTAATAAATTTAACACAGGTGTGTGATGAATGATGCCTCAATCTCACCAAATTGCAACAATTCAATTTTGTCACACCATTTAGCTCGTCTAAAGAAGTTCCTTTTGCAGATATATAATTTCTAGAAACACAATTTGACCAAAGAATATCTAATACACACAACGTGAAGCACACAAACTTGTGATCGAAATACGGGATCGAGAAAGTGTATTATGTTAAAATCAACATACGATTTCACCATAAAAAAATCTTCAACCGGCATTACAAACGCAAGAAAATTAGGTCAAAATAAGCCATAAACAAAGGAAGATTTCCATTCAAAACAGAGAGAATCCAAATTCCTACAGCCAGCAAGCAATTCACAACAAATACAAATACAAATACAAATCCACATCAAGTATAACAAAATCAATGTATACAACTATAAAACACTGACAATTGCCGACCATAAATAACTCAAAATTTCTGTAGAACGATTACATTAAACACCAGGAAAAAAAACGAACTGTTATCACTACATCCAAAGTCAGCAGAAAAACATTTAATCCTTTGCAATAGAAGAAGAAAAGGTCTGCGATTTTGAGAAGACAAAGGGAGGAACACGTACCTACGATGAAAACTTCCGGTAGCTTGGATGTTTGCTCTGAAGCTAGAAGTCGGCTGAAGAGGAAATGAAAACCCTAACTCTGCTATGATGTTATTTCATCTTAGGTATAATTTGGGCTGGGCTTTAAAGAGCTTGTATTAGCCCAATCGACTTCGACTATTAGGATGGGACTCTGGGTTTTTATTTTTATAAGCCTATAATTTCTGGGTTGAACTGTTGAGCAGGGGTTGCTTACCAAATTTTTTATGTCTGAATTAGGGATGAGAGTAACGGACCAAAATCCTGAACCAAACTGGTACAGGTACCGAATGTCACTACCGGTTCGGGATTCGGTATTGGGTTTTCCCGTTTTCGGGGTTCGGTACCGGTACCGGTACTAGTCCCAGTAAATCCCGAACCGAACCGGGGAATTTAAAAGGTCTTTTTTTTAATTTGAATTGGTAACAAACCATTTTCTTTTCCCAACATGATATCTTCCATTTTTATAGAAAATCCACCTAAATATATTACAATTTTCGGTTCTTGTATTTTCCACTCAAATACCGATTTTTCTTGCAATTCTCCAAAATCGGTTCCGTAGTTTCTCTAAAACACGGTTCTTGAATAATCGGTTCCTCCAATCCGGTTTCCGCTTAAGTGATTTTGGTTTTTGTTATTGTATTTAATGATCAACGGTCAAAAACATTAGTCGTCCCAAAACATGGTACCAAACGGTTATAGTCCCGAAAATCCCGGTACCGAACCGGTACCGGTACAGAATTTCTCTTATCGGTTCGGTCTTCGGTATTGATTTTTTTCATTCCCGGTTTCGGTACTATCCGGTATCGCTAGTCTGAATAATTTTGTCTGTCTAGATAAAAATGTCATGTTGTTTACTTGTATTTCTAAATCAATAGTCTGAATGATTAAAATGATCAATTTACCCCTTAACATAAACTAATTGTTGTTTGATATATTGTTCTTTATTTTCTCAAGTTGGATGATGTTTATAAAACACAACAATTATTTTGAACATCAGGTAAGTGCTTACTAGCAAAATTCAAGACTATCATTTACTTGTCAGGTAAGATTTAAGTCTGCCAAAATGATACCATATTCAACAATTTACCTGGTAAGTGGTAACTGTGGCAAGAGCCATTGCTCTCACTTACAGGGTAAAACTCTTAGTCATTGCCTTAGCTTTTACCATTCCTACTAGGTAAGAGTTTTGGTCCTTGCCATATTCATCAGTTAAGCTAATATGATTCGCTAAGCGCTTACCCAGGTAAAAATTTGGTAAACGGCCGCTAAGATATTATTATGATACGATTTGCACTTAGTCTTTACAATTTATTTTTTCAATAAATAGCTTTTCAACAAGTAAAAAGCTATGGCTCCAATTGCAATAATCAATTAAAAATGGATTATTAGAAGATCAATTAAAAACTATACTTTATTATTATATACTAGTTATGTACCCGTGCAATGCGGCGGAGCAATGAATGTAAATGTTTTAGAGCTTTGGTGGTTTCTTAAGGAGAGTAAGGGGCCGTTTACCAAAACTTACTCAAGTAAGTGCTTACTGGCAAAATTCAAGACCATTATTTACTTGTCAGGTAAGATTTAAGTCTGCCAAAATGATACCATATGCAACAATTTACCTGGTAAGCGGTAACCGTGGCAAGAGCCATTGCTCTCACTTACAGGGTAAAACTCTCAGTCATTGCCTTAGCTTTTACCATTCCTACTTTCTCCTTAGTTGATAAAGATGACTTGGAGTCTCCCATCCAAGGTACCTCTTCTTCACCCCTAGAGCTCTCTCAGCTCCGTGTCCACACTCCACGTGAGAATGCACCACAACCAGGTGCATTTGATGGAGCAACCCTCTTTCTTGATTTTACGATGTCCGACACTACTCCTTGGATAGGTACGTCTCCCGTACATGACAAGGGTGTGGAGGAACCCATGCGAGGAATCCCCTCAAAGACACTCTCCTAAGAGTGTCTCCCCTCATCTCCTAAATCCCCCCAAGAAAATCTACGGGTTTGGTGGATTATTCTTCCGGTGATGATGATGATGCGATCAACCACCAAAGCCTCATCCCTCTGCTCCCATGTCTTCAAAGCAAGGGAATGACCTTCTACGAGGCTTTCACCACCTTTACCGGTGATACTATCGAAGGGTGGAGGTCTTAGAAGAACATGCAACTAAGGAAAAGGAAAGAATGGATTCCCTTTCCTCATCTCTCAGATCTAACATAGAGGAGTTGTCGGTGAGTCACCCAACTCTAATGACATGTTTAGATCTTCTACATTTGGATATCCTTGATCTTCAGCAAGGATTCTCTTCAAGCCAAGCTTCTATGCTTTCATCCATTCAGGATCTTCGAAGCACCTCTTCTAAGCAAGCCACCGATATTTCTACTCTTATTGCAAACCAACAGGCAATAATGGAGTCTCTCTCAAGTCTACACACCAAGATTGATAAAGTTCCAACCTCTTCTCAAACGGTTGAACGTGATATTGGTGATGCCTTCTTCCAAGATACTGACAGGTTTGTCCTTCAAAGGGTAGAAAAGAAACTTGGGGGTCTCTGCTCTGATATGGAAAGGATTAAGGAGTTTCTCTCTTCAGTGGGTTTCAAGGGTTCAACCACTGAGGGGGAGAAAAATGTGAAGACCTCCACAACAGCAGCCAAAGCCGCCGACACAGCAGCCAAAGCCGCCGACGTCAGCATGCCAGCCGCCGACGTCAGCCATCCAGCCACCGATGTGGCCTCTCAAAATCACCCAGCCACCGATGGTGGTGTGGTTGTGGTCCCTGTTCCTTTGGTACCCGAAGCGGCGGTGAGGGGAGAGTGTCGGTGCTCAACCCCGCAGGCGAAGAAGAGAAGAAAAGAAAAGAAAAAGCCAAAGGAAAGAAGCCTCTCTCTTTTGAAGAACGAGGAAGAAGAAAGAAAGAGAAAGAAAAGAATGAGAGATCCTCGTACGGACACTCTCGGACTTGACTGCCCCAAAGACTCACCGATCCTCTTGGGGTAATTCTCTCCGAGGCCGAAAGAGAGGAAGCTATAAGGGCTCGGCAGTATGATCGGACTAATGTACTCAAGCTAGCTCATGATGAAGTCGTTCATGCCAAAGTCACCGATGCAATTCAAGCTCAAAAAGATGAGCTTGAAAATATAAAGAAGAAATCTGAAGCTGCAAAATTGGTTGATGAGGCCAAGAAGGCAAAGGAAGTAGAGTGGTTCAAAAGGAGGTTGAAGAATAGAAAGGATGATTCAAAGATCATCGGTGCTACCATCCATCCCCCAACTAAGAATTCTCCCAAACTTCTTATCACTCTTAAAAGAGCCGATTCTCTTATGAAAGTTTGTGAGGTTGATTGGCTTGAAGCTCTTGGGATCTCTGAATGGATAGAGGTTGGAAATTGCATTGACAAGAGCAAAAGCAAACACAAGGAATTGATACTGAATACAATCAGAAAGCTCTTTGTCAAAATGGTGAAAATTCAAAAGGAGCATAATATTCTTGTCACCTTTCTTGAAGGTCAACAGATGTACCTTATCCAAAAGGGTCTCTCTGGAGAGTTGGTCAAACCTCCAAAGAACAAAAAGAAAGGACACTTTTCCATGCTTCATGAAAGGGGCATAAAGATTGACGCATCAGGTATTAATCTCTCTATTCCCACTCCTATTGCTTATCCTGAGCAAACCATGATCACCGAGCCTGAACTTGGAGTATTCTTTGAGGACATCTATGGCAACATAGGTTTCTTCAGAGCCTCTGACATTCCAAGGGCTCACAGCTCCTTCCTCTCTGCTATTCTTGGAGTGCCTCCCATTGAAGACCATGGCATCACAAGAATGATCCTGAATGAACTTAAAAGAAGAGAACCCTCCTCAGATCCTTGATCCTGCAGACGTATAGTGCAGTATGAACTTTATTAATCATGTACTCTGATCAATCCTATGTGTTGATTAATAAAAGTTCATACTTTTCTTCCATCCCATCTCTTGTTAATATTTTTACAAGCTTTGCACATATTTAAACTTATACTCATTCTTTTATTCAGTTTATACTCTATACTGTACATACTCAGTTAAAAAAAAAATCAAAAAAAAAAATCTGAGTCAAAAGAACCCAAAAGAAAAATAGAAAGGGTCAAAAAGAATTCTTTTCTAACCTACAGGTATCATCATCAAATAGGGGGAGATTGTTGGGTCACCGATGATTTGGTGATGAACCACCTTCCTTTATATGAATGAATTTTTACAGGTTCTTTTGAAGGTACGAAATATGCTTCAAGTATTGAAGAGTCAAAGACTATTCAATCAAGGGGTTGTACATCAAAAAGTGGAATTTTGGATGTATCAACCAACTTCAATATTCAGACCATCTTGCCAAGTCAAGATTGGGTCACCAATATAGTGGGTCACCGATGGTACACTCAAAAGTCATCAAAAGTACTAAGGACATCAAATAAGATGAGGTCATCAAGTTTGATGTCATGGTCACCGACACTATGATATTGGTCACCGAAATTGCGGTATATTTTCTAAGGTCGTGATATCAACTCACAAGGGTATACACTTTTGTCACTTAGTGAAAGAAGAAGTTATCAAGCAAAGTGTACACTTATCAACTCCAGCCTTATAAGGTATCCACCGATGTGATACATAGTGAGATGTATCACTTAGCAATTTCAAAGAGATAAGTTCTTGACTCACATCAATTGCAAGACACGTGAGCCAGCAAGAACTTGGGCACCAAGCCTTAATTAAAGACATTCTCTTTTATTCTTATAAAAGGAATATTTGTCTTTTAGCTAAAAGGCTTGATGGGACTTCACAGAGCATGAAGAAAAGAAGATAAAGTTATACGACATTACGTGCTACAAAGAATGGTTCATCCATTATTCTAGTACAAAGGAAGTGGTCTCTTCCTTTGTCCATCAGATAATCTACCAGCTAATGAAACCTTGACAGCTGTCCACTTGCATCCCATGCATGGACACTATAAAAGGAGATGAAGTCCTTCCCAGAAATCTCACGCTTTCAACAAATCTTCAGAGTGATTATTTGTTTGACTGTGGCAAAGCTGTGTGCTATAACAGTATTGTTTTAACTTGCTTAGTGTAATAGTTAATTACTGTTATCTGTGTGTTTAGTTTGATAGAATAGTCTGCCTGTTCTTTTCCGCATCAAACTATCTGTGTGTAAATTTTTAATATTTATATTAAAAAATTTAAAAAGAGTATATTCTGTGTGTTTTATATTCAACCCCCCCTTCTACAAAACCCTCTCTTAGTTAGCCATCTCTCTTTGGGGACTAACACAAGATATGCTGAAACCATGTTTCCCATCTGAGGTGAACGATAACATAGAACTGGTTTCCAGAAATACAGTATACAAACAGTTAATTTTAGTACACGGGCAATAATAAAAAATCAACAACGATTCGATAACAGAGAAACAACAACAGATGATTATATAAATGGATTGAATTCCGGTGAAAATGAGAGTTATGGTGAAAAGCATAAGAAGAGATCTTGCACATGGATGCACATTAGGATGGGATGCACCAGATAAATCCCAATATGAAGCGCGATTCATGAATGGGGTCCAGATCCCTCTTACGCGTCTCAACTTAACTCAACTTCTCACACGATCCTGCGCCTTATATAAATACCCTTATATTTACCATTAACATTGATCCCTTATAAAATGGATTGATAAGCTAGCAAATGTAAAACTGAAAACAAATAAGCTAAATATAAAACTCTTTACATTACATGTTGCTTAACAATTCATTCCACCCTGAGATGTTGATAGTATGCCTAACTCCAAACAACAAGTGTCTAGGAGTATTTTAAAACTTGGTTTGATTGCCTTCTTTGTTTAGTCTTTGCCCAAATCAGTTTCCAAGCTATAGACATTAAGAATGTAATTGAACTGCAATGGCAAAAAAAAGAGTATAATTGCATTATGGTGCATATCATTTGCTTGTAGACAGTAGCAAAATGCCAATCACTATAATGGTGCTTGCAAGTCTTTCCCCAATTAATAACCTCATTCAATGATTAGCATATGATATTAGGGGATGTTTGTTTTAGCTTATCAAAACAACTTATTGACTTATTCCGGTATGGCACCGGTAATAAGTTATTTTGAGTGTTTGGGTAAAACAACTTATCCGGTGCCAAATCGGTAATAAGTCATTTTTAAAGAAGTCAAAAATTTTAACTTATCAGATTTTCATAAGCACTTTTCCACACCGGTAATAAGTTATAAGTTAATAAGCTCATCCAAACACCCCCTTAGTCTATTATGTAGTCGAACAAAAATGCACAAACAAACAAGGCAACGACAGAACTTGGGAAAAAGTTTCATAACCTTCATTATTGATCAAAAGGAAATAAGAGTCGAAGATTAAAGATCAAAAATCAAACATTAGTAGGCAACAACTAAAGCTCAAATCAAGAACAATGCAAAATGGAACATATTAAATATCAAATCAAGAACCTGGAAATAGGCCTCAGTAGTCATTAATCAAGCCTGAGGGAATTCCTGGAAAACAATGTTAGTTCGTTTCTCTATAGATCACGAAGCACAGGAAAACAAATATTGTTGGTTCCAGATTCCTTTAAACCGATTGTTAATTGAGAGTATTGAATCTGAGTGAATTGCGGAAGCAGATCAATTAACAATTTAAATCAATAGAACAGTAAACAGAATGAAGAACAAAGATTATGAAATGAATTACGCACATATTCTTCAAAATGTAAATGTATTTATCGACTTTTTTTACAAACACAATACAATGCTATTTATACATATACAAAGACAGAAAGTCAAAATGCTAGCCAATTACAAAGTGCCATGTGTCATAAAGGGAGCGTCTAACAGCAATTAGTTATAACAAGAAGTGTGTGTTGACATTTGTAGACATCTCTTCTTTGACTCATACTTTAATATCTAACATTCTCCCCCTAAGTATGAAGTCAAAAAAAAAATTCTTCAGAGAGGATCAACAGCAGCGATGATACTTGAAATATTATTGATAAGCTCTCTGTTCTTCTGAAGTCCATCAAGTCTTTTCTCTATTTTCTTTGCAACTTCTGGATTTGTCGTGTCTAAGCCAGCAAAGCACTTGATGATGTAGACTACCTCAGAAGAGTATTTGTGAGCTTCTTTGATGCGAAAGAAGCTCTTTCCATTTGGTCTTTTGAAGATGATTCCCTCTTCTGGTTCAGTAAGAAGTCTACCCACTCTGAATTTGCTTATCCCTTCAAGTTCCTCATTTGGTGCAGAGATAGCCAGATTATCCATTTTGAAATTTAATCCAACTCGGAAGTCGACGCCTTTTGTATCTAATGTATGATTTCATACATAGAATAATTCTAGTGTAGGCAACTTTGGTCTTGTGGATCTTTGCGTTCGAAAACTGAGTCTTCATAAATTCTTCCGGAAAAATGAGATCGAATTTGGATGGATGGACAACAGAATCATTATCACATATGTAATAACTTTTGTTGTTTGATCCGACTATCTCGTAGATTGTGTACCAAATGGGTGTATCTTGAAAGCTGCTTATGTTTCATGGTCGTTATCTTTGTAATTGGAACGAGTAGTGAAAACTTGTCTTCTTCTGTCTTGTTTATGAGCCATGAAGTTATCTTTAACTTCATCGACATTGTATTGGTTGGCGAAGTTAGGCATCATGAGATAAATCTTACGATCCGTTGGAGCATACATGTGCCTTTTCTCAACTTCAATTGTTGGAAGTTCAATGTTTCCAACAATGTTTCCAACTTTATTTAATTTTTCTTCAAATTCTTCTCTTCGATCTCCTTACGCTTCACGAGCGGCCTCTCGCTCGACTCTTGCTCTTTCTTGACTTCAAAATTTTGTCTCTGTAGTTCTTCTTTAAGTCTAGCCTTTTCTCTTTCCAGGTTCTCTTTTTCTACTCTCTATCTCTATTTGTTCTTCAACTATTAGCCTCGGCGTGTTATCTCTTCGCTCTCTCTTTTTCGGCTACGAACACTTCCTCATCCTCCTCTCCGGCCCTTTTAGCTCTTTCCTTTGCGAGCTTTAGCTCGTTCTCGTTCTTCGTGAGCTCGACTACTTTAGCCCTTTCACCGAGAGCTCGGGATTCTCGCTTTTTCCCATAAGATCCGGAATAAACTTAGCTAGCTACGGATCTCCGGGTAGAGGACCGAATGCGTAGCCGGAGGTGTTGGAGTGAGTGGCACTTGTTTTGAAGAAGAGGGTTGCGTGATGGTGTTGGCGTTGAAGAGTCGGCGGTGGTCGTGTTTGTTTACGGTGGTGTTTGTTTGGCTTGCTTAGGCTCGAACCTTTCTCCCCCTTCTCCGAGAATCGGGATCCCGATCCTCGAACGTTTTCTTTTCGGTTAACGCCTTTCGCAAGCCCTTTCTTCCTTGGCTTTCTTCTTGGAAGTAAACGCCTCGGCAAGAGAAGAAACCGGAGGCACAAGTTGAGAGATAGTAGTTTCGAGAGCGACAAGTTTACGGTCGGTTGAAGATGTGGAGGGCTTGGAAGAGTACTTTGAAGCGATGGTCGACATTCGCTCAAGAATAATCTTACGGAAAGAGGCGAGGTCGATTTCTTGACAAGCGTAGACACGGAGGGATCATCGAAGTTATGATGGTCTTGACAATCTTACGTATATCGGCCACCGCAGAGCCGTAGTCTACGAGAGGCACGTAAAGATTCCGGAAGTTGAGATATTGCCTCCGTATTTGCTTGAAGACCATTATTCAAGAGCAAAAGTTGTTCGACAAGATAGGCCTTCGATCTTCTTGAGAGGTACTCATTTGGCGGCCGAAGATCCGCTTAAAAGAGAGTTCTTCCTTTCAATTTGAAATTGAAGGCTCGGAAGAATAGAATGATTAGTTGTGACGGATAATTTTAGATCTTCCACGGATCTACGAATTTGATCGGCAAATGCCAAGAACGCCGCATTAGTGACAAAATCGAAGATGTAACCGGTGCATCTCCAACACATGGAGCCCCTTTACCCTCGCGTTCGGAGGGGCCTTCTACACCGTTTTGACGTTGAGTGTAGAAGGACTTCCAACTTGTCCTTGAGGGCGTTATGCACGTGCTCCTCTTCGGTTGTTACATTGTTTCAACGGTATCCTCATCATCGAGAGGATGAGGTGCCGAAGACGATATGCTTACCTTGATGAAGTGTAAACACTCCGGTAAGGGGTGCATTCCTAGGCCGTAACCCCTGCGATGGGAATTCATCGGCATCTATCCTAGGAGAGGATGTGGACGCATCCTACGTGCTTATTGGTATGTCGATCACGGAGACATGAACATGTGGTGAAGGAAGTGGCGAGTTCTGGGGCGAATGAACTCTTATATTATCATCATCATCCTTTTGGGAGGATGATGAAGTGGAGGTGCTTTCCCCAGTTGAATTTGATTCAGAAGAAGAAGAAGTATCCTCTCGAATTTGGTTTCGGGTGGTTTGAACTGGGGTTGTTCTAAGTCGATGAGTGGAGACGTGGTGACGTCAACCTCGAAGTTGTGGTTGCCCTTTGGGGGTGGAGAGGAACACTCATATGTGTCTCTGTGGACATCTTACGTACCTTCATTTAATAGAAGGTCGGCATGGGTAGAAGCACTCGGATGTTCACTCCTAGTTTTCAAGCTCATGCTCACCAGACCCCTGACCACCTACACCTGGCTCTAAGTGCTCCGGGGTAGGAATTCTCTGTTCTGAGAAAACCATAGAGCTTCTATAGATTTGGAGATTAGAAGAGCTAGATGGGATTAGGTTTAGCATGTACCTGGATAGTTCTGCGGGTGCGCAGTAGCCGATGCCGTCAATGGTTGATCGATGGGAGCTCATTGATGCAATTTTGCGTAATGGCCGAATCGGGGAGCTTCGATTGCCCCAATTGCGGGATGAGTGATGAGGGATAGAAATCGTGGGAACATGAGTCGGTAGTGGCTTCCACGACTTTGATGGAGCACCTTAGTATGCACAACCGCTTTGATCTCTTGGAAGATGAGACTTGCATAGTCCAAGGGTCGATTGTAGAACATCCCATACATAATCGTCAGAATGTTTCGGCTAGCTTGATCCAAAGAACCTATTTTGCAGGTTAGGCTCTTGTTGAGTACGGAGACGAGTAGATTCCACATTGGGGGCAACTTCTTCCTTTTGAATTCGGACGACTGGTAAGAGGTTCATTGTAACCCGTAAGATTGATGAAGGCTAGGAGGGCTTCGTGGAAGGGTTTTCTTCTAGGGCGGTGATTGGGAATGGTTTGCCCGTCGACTTCGATCACCGATAGGGGAAGATGAAAATATTTGGCGAGTTTTCTTTTGGTGATTGGGATTTGAACGACAATTTCCACTTGTTCGGGATGGGTGACGAACCGGCGAGTGTTTCATCATTTTTGATGATCATTGTTTGCCACAGTTCTTGGACATAGATTTCAGGGATGTTTGGGGTGGTTAGGGTTAGGGCTCGATTCAATCGGTGCCGTTGTAGAAACTCGATCATGATGCGAAATTCCGTTGATAAGTGTTAGGGTTGAGCCGAGCAAGACTCGCACATTGTTCGCCTTCAATGGCGCTTTACAATAGGAGTACTATCAGCAGTGGAATCGATGATTCTGTCTTCATCATTGTTGGTAGGATGGGCACAGTTGGAAGCCATTTTGAAATTTTGAATGCTTGACAGTAGAACACTTTGTCTTTGCAATGAGAATAAACACTGATTTAGGGAATATTTGCGAGGAAGAAGATGAAGGTTGAAATTGGGGGTTTTATGTGAGAGAGAAACTGTAGAATGGGAAGGGGTTATGCAGTTTGGGGAGAAACAAAAAACGGTTCATTTGAGCTGAGGTAAGCACGCGGGTATACACATGCAGTGTTTCGATTGGAGACACGTGTACGACGAGACACATGTATGATGATGATTTAGTAGCAGATGCGATTTTTCTTAAAAGCAGAAATAAACAAAATTAATAAAAAAAAACTGTTTAATTAATCAATTAATTTTGAATTAATTGAATAAACACAGAATTTAGTCTTAATTTTATTTATTTAAGTGTAAAAATCAGTCAAGTGAGAACAAAAAATCACATGAGAGTTTAGTTTCTATAAAAGAATAATAAAGAAGAATTTGCATTAAACATATAGATTTAAACAACCTTGGAGGCAAGAGTTGATTGAATTTATATATTTAATGGAAATTATAAGAATTATCAATTTATAGAAAATTTAGTTGAAAAACATGTCGACTTGATTTATATTTAAAATTTTTTTGAAATGAATCAAAAGTCTAAGAGACCTTGGCGGCAAGAGAAACTCAGAGCAGATAGATTCAAATAAAATTTAAGTAAAATAGTAAATCAGAAGACAGCTAACCAGAGTTAGACTTAGACGAATATCTTCATCATTGTGAAACTCCCCCGTGAATGGTAAACTCCCCCTTGAATGGTAAACTCCCCCTTGAATGGTAAACTCCCCCTGTAGTAGCTTCTTTACCTCGTTTCTCAATCTGTACTTTATGATATGTCTTGAAAGAAGAATATTATTATGAAACAGAAAAGCAGAGTAATACAGAGGCTTCTGAAGTGTTCTGAAGAGTTCGGACAAACATCGAGACTTCGATGACTTCGAAGTATCGTCAGAATAGTTCAGAGGCTTCTGGATGCTTCTGAAGAAATCATTGTTACATATTAAGCATTCCCAACTTGCTAATTAAGAAGTTAAAACGACTCTCATCAAGAGCTTTTGTGAAAATATCGTAGTTGATAATCGGTAGAAACAAAATACATTTCGATTGTACCACTTCTCGACATGATCCTTGATGAAATGATACGACATCGATATGCTTTGTTTTGGAATGCTTTGAATCGGATTTTACGTAATGGCGATAGCACTTTTAGAATCACATAGGATGGGAATCTTATCGTATATCGACCATAATCTCTCGAGTTGGGTCTTCATCCAAATAACTTGTGAACAACAACTAGCAAGAAGCAACATATTCGGCCTTTCGTAGATGTGGATACGCAGCTTTGTTTCTTGGATGTCCAACTTATAAGTCGATTTCCCGAAGTTGACGGCTACACGATGTACTTTTTTCCGTCAAGCTTACAACCCGCATGATCGAATGCTGTATACGCCATTAAATCAAATCCAGAATTTTTAGGATACCAAAGGCCCAACGATGGTGAACCTTTTAAGTACCTAAAAATTCTTTTACGACAAATGAGACTCTTTAGGATTGGCTTGATAACGAGCACAAAGACAAGTGGCAAACATAATATCGTGTCTACTTGTCGTTAAATATAAAAGAGAACCAATCATTCCTCCGTAGCCGGTAATATCAACAGATTTACCGGAGGAGTCGAGTCCTAATTTCATACCGGGAGAGATGGGTGTTTTCATGGATGATGAGTTTTGAAGATGAAACTTTTTAAGCATGTCGAAACATATTTTGCACGATTTATAAAGATACCAGAGGTACTTTGTTTAACTTGAAGTCCTAGGAAGAAAGTTAATTCTCCCATCATACTCATTTCAAATTCAGTTTCCATCAACTTAGAAAACAAATCAACTTCTGTTTGGTGAGTAGAACCAAATATTATGTCATCCACGTAAATTTGAACTATAGTTAACATACCTTTGCCTCTTTTGATGAACAGAGTTGTATCGATTTTACCTTTTTCATATCCTTTGCTGATCAGAAACTTCGATAGTCGTTCATACCAGGCTCTTGGGGCTTACTTTAGACCATACAAAGCTTTGTCAAGAAGATAAACATATTCTGGATATTTTGCATCTTTGAAACCATCAGGTTGTGCGACATACACTTCTTCTTTTAGACATCCATTAAGAAATGCACATTTAACATCCATTTGGTAGACTTTGAAGTTTTTGTATGCAGAGAAAGCCAAGAATAATCTTATTGCTTCTAGTCTTGCAACAGGAGCAAAGGTTTCATCATAATCGATACCTTCCTCTTGACAGTAGCCTTTAGCCACCAAACGAGCTTTATTTCTGACAACAATTCCATCTTCATCCTTTTTGTTCCTAAATACCCATTTTGTGCCAATGGCAACTTTGCCTTTTGGTAAAGGAACAAGACGCCAAACTTTATTTCTTTCGAATTGAAGTAGTTCTTCCTGCATAGCATCCACCCAGCTTGGTTCAACTAAGGCTTCATGTACACGTTTAGGTTCGATCATACTAAGAAAATTAACAAAGAATGCTTCATTTGCAGTAGCAGATCGTGTTCTGACCCCCTCAGAAGGACGACCAATTATAAGATCTGGTGTGTGAGATTTAGTCCATTTCGTCATTCTGGGTTGAGAAATTGAATGGGTTGTTTCATTTGACGAAATGATTTCATCTGGAAACACAAAATCTTCTTTATTTTCTTCTATATGGTCTTCTGATATCTGTTTTGTCACCTGTCCTTGTGTCTCCCCCTCAGATGATGGAACAGAAGTAGCGTCTTGACTGGCAGATGTAGTAATGGGAACTTCTGGAAAAATAGACGTGTCAGAGGAAACAGAAGAAGCAGGACCAGAGAGAGTAATGCCTGAGGCTTGGAGAATATCTGGTATCGGCAAATGTGGAGGTGACATAGCTTCTGACACAACTTCGTCGCCCAGAAAATCATGAAAAATAGCATCAATCTCGGATTCTTTGGAACCCGAAAGATAGTCGAAGTAACAAGATTAAGCTTGAGTTACGAAGTAGAGTGTTCGAAGTCGGTTGAGTGTTATCATCGAAGTCAATGTTGATGCTTTCCATAACGCTTTTTGTTCGTAAGTTAAAAACTCGGAAAGCTCTTGAATTTAACGAGTAGCCTAAAAATTTAGCTTCATCGGACTTCGGATCGAATTTGCCAAGATTATCTGTCGTTTAAGATAAAACATCTGCAACCAAAGATATGAAAAATTTTTACAGATGGTTTTCTTTTATTAATCAGCTCATAAGAGGTTTTGAGATGCCTCTTGACAATAATTGAACGGTTTTGAGTGAAACAAGCAGTAGCAACAGCTTCGGCCCAGAAGTGAATTGGGAGACCGTAGGCGCGAGCATCGTTACGTCGCTTCAACCAAGGTTACGTTGCGACGTTCAACTACACCGTTTTGTTGTGGAGTGCGAACAGCAGAGAAGTTTTGAGTAATTCCTTGTTCAACAAGATACGATTCAAGCTTGGCGTTCTTGAATTCTGTACCATTATCACTTCGAAGTTGCTGAATCTTCTGATGTAGAAGAACCTGAATTCTGGTCATCATATTCTGTAGTACCACTGGGACTTCTGACTTTTGACGAACGAAAGCAAGCCAAGTATATCTGGAAAATTCATCAATTAGTACCAGAATATACTTTTTACCAGATAGACTCTGAATTGCAATTGGACCACAGAGATCCACATGTAATAATTGCAGAGGTCTAGTACAAGAATGATCACTTTTTGATTTATGAGATGCTCGTTTAATTTTGCCCATTTCACATGCAGGGCAGAGGTGATCTTTTTGAAAATGAATATCTGGAAGTCCAGATACCAGTTTGTTTTTAACAAGCATCTCAAGATTATTAAAATTTAAGTGAGACATTTTATGATGCTAGAGCCACGCAACTTCACTCTTTTTGGAGATGAGACATAAAGTTTCCTTACCATCCTTAGAGGTAAAATTCATCATATACAAGTTACCTTTCCTGTCTGCTCTCCAAAGTTCTTCACCTGCCTTAGAGAATAAATAACAATGTTTTTCATCAAATACTACTAGTATTTTAGAATCACAAAGTTGACTTACACTGAGAAGGTTATGTTTCAAGCCAGAAACATGAGCTACCTTTGATAAGGTGATATTACCTTCTTGTAGAGTACCGTAGCCTTTTATTTGACCCTTACCATTATCACCAAAAGTTACTACTCCACCTGATTTGTCCTTGAATTGGGATAGTAAATTTTGGGATCCGATCATGTGCCTCGAGCATCCGAGTCAAGATACCGGATATGCACACGCTCGTTTCGCAATCAAAAATCGAATTTCTTAGGTACCCATCGCATAATGGGTCCTTTTATGTTAGCTTTTGGAGTATGCTCGTTTTTTGATTTAACGAAGGTAAAGACTTTATTTTTGGTTTTTGGTGTTTTTGAGTTTTATTCTTTTTGTGATAAACATACTGTGAATTGGAATGATCAGAGGTTTGCGAGAAAAATTGTTTTAACTTTAAGAACAGTGAAAAACATTCAGAAGACTGAAACATAGAAGATTTAATTGAATTGTCATTGAGAGAATGGTAATTACAATTATTCTTTCTAAAGTCTTTTCTAGTATCAGTTGTTCTAGAGAACCTATCTAGACTAGACTTTTGTTTTAGTTCTGGCTTTTTCTTCTCTCGTGTTCTTCCTCCGATCTACTTTTGCGAAGCTCGTTATTTCTCGAAAAAGGAACATAAGTATTAGAGGATTTCCATTTGCCTTTTTGAATATTAGTAAACTTCGGAAGAGTAGAGTTTAAAATCTTTTGATTTTGCACTTTGTTTTTGAGTTCTGCCTCTTTCTCAAGTTCAAGACATGTTTTGGCTTTGAGACACATATCGAAGAAGTACGGATGTATAGATATGCGATTTTCTCGGTCGGAACGAAACGAAAGAATAGGTATACCACTTGAAAGTTTAGCACAATCTCTATCGAAGCTGCGATTTCTTGAGATTTATCAAGATACAAATAATCATCCTTTTTATCAATAATTTCGAATTATTTGTGATAACTTTTGATGATTTAAAAGAATTAATTTCTAAATTTGAAAGGTAATTTTCGAGTTATCAAAAAATTCTTCATCATTATTGTCATTTTCCCATGGATACGTAATCTCAAAGCAAAGCTTTCTTGTGTTTCGTAAAGATGTAAATCTTCAAATGAACAGGGAGTGATCTGGATGATTCTCACAAAGAGTTTCATTTCTAAAACACTTATCCAGAGTAGAGAATATCGTTTTCAAACATAAGTCGTAGATCTTCTTCTCGCCCGACTTGGAACAAAAATATCACCTACGGATTCAAAATTGTATGTTTATTTGAACCAAAATTGAAAATATCATCTTTCTTGAACTTTATTTAGATCAACATTTGTTTTACAACAATATTCAATATTTTCGAATTGAAGTTTGCTTGTTTTATGATGATTTTCATATCTAGATTTTTTAAAAATAGATTTTTCATACAAAATTGGAAACTTTGGCTTCGTATTTGTCCAACACAAAAAACGATTTCGGATCCGACCTTTTCTTACACGTGTAGGGATCTAGGTCCTCGAAACCAAGTCCAGATCTTCCTACTTGTGTGTTAATTTTGTCATGAACCTTACGTGCATCCGGATATGTTATAATCTGTAGCTTTTTCTCGTTGAAGTTCAATGTGTAAAAATTCTCTCTCTTTACGAAAATAGTTTTTAAGTGCTACGAGTTGAGTCTATCACTCTCTTTGTCTCTCGATTTCTTTCCTTTTTTCTTCCGTAAGTTTATTGAGATTCAAAATTTCCTTTTTAAGTTTTTCTTCGTAAAGTTTTAAACTCATGGAAATTGTTTCCTTTGCGATATTTAATTCGAGTTTTTCTTCTCGTAAGTAAATCCATTTCTCTTTTGAAAATATCTCTTTCCCTTTTGATTGTAGAAAGAGTTTTCTCGGTATTTTTTCGTAATTTCTTTTCGATTGTGAGTTTCAGCTTTTAGTTCCTCAAAATTGTTTGATAACATCACAATCGTTTGTTCAAGCTCGGATGATCCGGAGAAATTACTAACCGGTGACTCGGAGGGTTGATCCTCTCGATTCGTTTGTGTTTGCCATTCCACGAACATGGCTTCATCACCGCCGGATTCATCTTGCACCCAGCTTTTCTTTTTCGCAAAGTGTGCTCTTTCGGTGACATTGTACTTATATTTGTTTTTGTAATAAGTCTTATCCTTTTCCGCAGCTCCTTCCGCAATCTCTCGAGTAATGTCGGGTTTGCCACATCCGTAGCAGACATCTTTCTTCCTTTTTAATTCTTCTTCTTTCTTTTCTTCTTCTGTTTTCTCTACTCTCTCGTACTTCTTGTTTAGGAACATAGGGACGATCAAATCGTTTATTTCCTTTCAAAGACCTATTTCCAAAACGATTAGTAAATTGCTTGGTTATTAAAGCCGAGAGAGTCAAGAAACGCTTTAATTTCATCATCCGATTCGAGTCATCTTCTCGGAGCGCTTTCGATATGAAGGCCTTCGATTTCTTCTGTCATCACTTCGTCTTCTCGATTCCTTTTGTTTCGAGATCAAAGCCGAGGACCTCCGATGTTTGTTCTTTTCTGAACAACTTCTTTTTCATGAGCTTGCAGTGTACCGAATACATCATGCAGCGACCATTGTTCAAGATCCTGATTGGCTTGTAGTGACATGGATAGATTTGACCATTCAGGGTTTAACCTTTTGAGAAATAGAACATTGTTGTCTTCCTTTGATCTAACAATGTCACATCTCTTGCAGAGATTAATCAGATTGTTGAATCGATGAAATGTTTGTTCCAGAGATCATCAGTCAGTGCTTGAAAACTATTATATTCATTTAGAGCTTGGGCTCTTCTGTTCTTTTTCATTTTCGCACCACCTTCTAAGAGATTCTCCAGTTGATCCCATAAATCTTTTGCTGTGTCACATGAGTCCAGAGATTGAAAAATCTCATTTGGAATGGCCATTATCAACAGAGACTTAGCTTTCTTAGCTAATTCCACCTTAGCTTTTTCTTCATCACCCAGTTATTCCTTGACTTCGAACCGATCTTCTTTGGTACCTCATCCGAATTTGCGGTGGGAATTACGGGAATAGTAGTGGTGGGAACAAACGGACCGTTTTGAATAATTGGATATAACTCAGCATCCAATCCCTCATAGAAGTTAACCATTCGAATCTTCCATTGTGGGTATTCATCACGTACAAGAGTTGGAGGTTTAGTCAGGGACCCAGACGTATAAACAGCATTCAAGCTCGAATTTGTCATTTGAGTATGATAGAAGAGAAAATTTGAAGATTTGAAAGAAATTTAGAACAATTAAATCTTAAGAAGAACAGGTCGATAATATCACTGTTTCTTCAGATTACAAAATGAATGACTCAATTTAAGAGAAGATTGTTAACGTTTCAACAGAATTTCGTAAAACAGAGTGGATTGATAAACAAATTTTGAATCTGAGAAAATACTGTTCGATTGAAAGGAATTCTTTCAATGGAAGAGATCTAATAATCAATAGATTGATTAGAAGGCTCTGATACCAATTGTTGGTTCCAGATTCCTTTAAACCGATTGTTAATTGAGAGTATTGAATCTGAGTGAATTGCGGAAGCAGATCAATTAACAATTTAAATCAATAGAACAGTAAACAGAATGAAGAACAAAGATTATGAAATGAATTACGCACAGTATTCTTCAAAATGTAAATGTATTTATCGACTTTTTTTACAAACACAATACAATGCTATTTATATATATACAAAGACAGAAAGTCAAAATGCTAGCCAATTACAAAGTGCCATGTGTCATAAAGGGAGCGTCTAACAGCAATTAGTTATAACAAGAAGTGTGTGTTGACATTTGTAGACATCTCTTCTTTGACTCATACTTTAATATCTAACAAATATTGTCAACAAAATATTGAGCACGAGGTCCTATATATACTTACATACCAGATATGTAAAATGTAATAGAAAAACAAACAGTAGCTATTTATTTAAGAGCATTTTTCTACAAAAAATTCCCAATAAATATACCAACTAATTTAAATGATATGCCACCTTATATATACTAACTAACCCAATATCTAAATTCATGAAGAAAATCGATTCAAAATCACAAAGCAGGGTTGAATCAGAAAGGGAATAAACCCACAAGAACCCAATAACCTGATCAACAGTAGAGAATAGACAAACCATAAAGAATAGATACAGGCATGAGGGTCGAAATTGATACAGAAACCATAGCGAACGATGAAAACAATCAACACTATAAAGAAGAAACCATTGGGGTCGAAACCCATTGTTAGGGTTTAAAGAAATAAAATCAGAAGCAATAAGCCACAATCGGAAACATTCAGAAACAATAAAGAATCGATTAAAACAATAAACAAACCCTGTTGGGCTTCATTCTCGTCTCAGTGATCGATAACCTTTGTGTGTATATGCATTCCCATTGCTCAGGATTAGAAGACGATGTGGAGAGTGGTCTGCAAAATAGAGGAAGATGGAGATGAGAAGATTTGAATATAAAATTTAAAGTCTGTTGGATCGCCATCTAGGATTGTGAAAGAACATGGTACTTATACATATAGAATCGAGGGAAAAACAGAAAATGGTACTTACCTTGTCCTTGAAAAAACCATCAGAATTGAGGGAAAAAACCACCAGAATTGAGGGAAAAAACCACTGATTTGGGAGGGAAAAACCCACCTATTTGGGAGGGAAAAATCAAACAAAAACCATTAGGTTAAAACATCGTACAAAAACAATTAGGTCGAAACCCATAAAGAACTAAGAGGGAAATCGAAAACTTACCTCGAATGAACCATCGATTTGGGAGGGAAATCGAGAGCTTACCTTGAACGAACTAGGCGTCAAAACATCAGACAAAAACCCACCGAGAATCAAAACCATACAGAACCAGAAGGCATCGATACATATATGAAGAAAATCGAATGGTCTTTCTTGGGAAGTAAAAGGGAGAATCGAGAGCTTCTCGATAAATCAAGAGATAATCGAAAAGGCATCATGAGAGAATCAATGGAAAGGAATTAAGCATTGGGAGAATGAAGGGACTTTAGAGGAGAGAAACCATGATTGCACTCCATGTACAAATCAAGCGTCATTTTTAGTCCGGTGTTAGTGGGAGAATGAAGGGTCTTTTAAGAAATTAAGAGATTAAGAGATTATGCATATATGTGTTGTACAATATGCTTAAAAGGGTTGTTTTTAAGAAAAAATCAAATTTGTTTTATTAAGTATATAATAAGTTCAATGGTATCTCAGTCACATCTTCTCCAAATAATACTTTATCATTCGTGCTTCAGACCTCCTTTTCCCTTTCTTCTCCAACTTCTTTTCATTTTCTTCTTTTTGTCATCTTTTTTTTGTCTCCAGATTATTTTCTACATACCTTTATTTTCCTTTCTCCAGATTCTTTTCTTTTTTTCGTCCTCCTTTTTTTCATCATTTCATCAATGGGAGGTTTTTGAGTTTAAAGCTCTAGGATGAAGATTTAATTTGAGGTACAGATCTGAGTTAAAAGCTCCGTGAATGAAGATAGAGATCTAAGGTTTAGAACTAATTTTTATTTTTGAAAAGGTATCCTAAGCATTTGCCTAGACTAATCTCTAACGGTTTTAAAACTACTAAAACATGTAGCCCTGAGATAAATCCTCAGTGGCCACAAGTTGTTTGCGCCTAGATTCAAATATGGGGTAGATGGGTTACTAGTCTCATTCCCCAACAAGTTTACCAGTACGCCACAAGTCTTGTGGTTTAGCACTAAGTTTTTGATGGAGAAAGATGCCCAGGTTCAGATCTAAGGTTTCTATCACTAAGGGTAGGATATGTCATTTTTATGGCTGATGAATCTGGACAACATAACAATTCCACCTGTGCGAATAAGCCACCTATTTTTTCATTAAGTTGCAAGTAAACACTCCAAGATGTCTGTGAGAATAAGCTCATCCAGTCATTAAGCTTATAAAGTCAAAAGTAAACAACCCTTAAAATTTAAGAGGTGTATGGTTAAAGGTATTAGACATTAATTAATGAGAATGATATTAATTGTATTAGTTTGATTCAAAAAGGGAATAAAAATAAAATGATTGATGATGTTTGGTTGCAAGTACCATTCCACTCCAAATTGGGTGGAATGAACCAATTTAACCCATCACCACCTCCAGCCTTAGTAACTTATCACCTTCAGTTCAAGTACGTTAAAGAATTTGATCCTCTCACCATCTTTAGTTTAATACGTTGAAGACATCGACCGTATTCCTCATCATGTGGGTTTGTTTCTCATCTTCGATTTTCTTCGATGTGTTCTCTGTGAAACCCCTGACTGACCCTAAAGAAATCAATCGGTTTCTTTGTTTCTCATATTCGGTTTTCTTATGTTCGATACGTTGAAGAAATCGATCGTGTTCTTGGTCATGTGGGTTTGTTTCTCAAGTTCGATTTTGTTCAATTTGTTCTTTGTGAAATCTTGATAGAAATCGATTTTGGGTTTTAGGAAGGAAACGGGATTTGGGTTTGTTGATAATAGTCCACTTTTGCTTTCATGATAATCGATTTTCAATTTATAATTTTGCTCCCCATATCCCTTCTCACAATTAATAACCCTAGAAATTCCATCTTGTGGGTTCGGAGATGAGATGGGGAAGATGGTGATAGAGATGTCATTCGATCAGGTTTAGATGGATTTTTCATTGTCCCAACCTTCATCTATGTTCTTCATCATTGTTCCACCTTCACCAAGATTCTTCAAAAAAAAACTTGATGTTATGTTTCATGGCCATAGTTTGGATAAGAAAACAAGGAGAAAGAAATGGGGATATTGTCATTGTAGGATGAGTTTTTTTTTAAACCAAACATCAACAATGGAAAGCAATATAAAGCAATGTAATATAACACAATAGATATATTGATTCTTATTCACTAACATATTCATTCCTATTTTCATTCTGATTCCTTGAAACGAATCAAAAACCCCCTTAGTTTGATTAAGGGTCGTTTACTCGATACTTACCTGGTAAGCACTTATTGGTAAGAGTTAACTCTTTCATGTAACTTATCGGTTAAGATTTTAGTCAATTAAAACGACATCATATAGCATTTTTATCCGATAAGCGCTTACTAGGTAAGAGTTGTCACACTCACTTACCGGATAAGACTTTCCGTCTTTGTTATTGCTCTTTGCGGGAAAGAATCTCAATCATTTTCATGTAATTTGATAAGGTAAAGTGACCTGACAAGCACTTACAGGGTAAGTGTTTAGTAAACGACCCCTAAGTAACATGATTGTTCCTTGTGTTTTAGTATTTGTCTTGATAAATTACATAGATCGTTGCATTTTTGTTATGAATAAGGTTTCTCTCTCTAATATTGTCCCTCTTGGCTCTGTTAACTTGTAATAACCGGGTTTGTTATCAGTTAGAAGTTGGGGGTTAAATTTTATGTGTTGCATAAAATTGAGGGGGTGTTTTGGAATTTTGATTTAAAAATAATTTACCTCCACCGCCTTTGGATTGATGGATAAATATATATATATATATATATATATAGGGTTGATTTCCGTTACAAACCATGTCAATTCGTACAAACCGTACAAACCGCATGCAACCAATTTTTTTTTTAATTTTTTCACTTGTTCTTAATTATTAGGGTTGATTAGTCAATAATATATGAAAAAATTTCATCAAGAATACATGAAGGTTGATGAATCAAGAATATGTGAAACAAGATTCACCAAATTGAGAATTTCATGAATCAATTCGTTTTCATGTAGAAAAAAAAAATTTCATGAAGAAAATAATTATATGAAAAAAATTCATTATATTAAACACTTTCATGAAAAAAACTATTCAAAAAAACTATGGAACACGCGGTTTGTACGGTTTGTACGAATTGACGTGGTTTGTATTTGAAATCTCCCCTATATATATATATACGGGGTGTATCCATTGCAAACTCTGCATTTTGTGTAAACTTTGCGAACCAATCTCATCCACTCATTTCATAGATCTATGGCCTTAATTTAGCGGTGGCATTTTTTGTAATTTAGGGGACTTTTTTGATTTAATATTAAGGTTGTTATTTATCTGGAGGGTATTCTCGTCTTTTAATCATGAACAATTATTTATTAATTTATTTAAATTTTATAATCAGATTACAAATAAGATTTGAATCGATATTTTCCATAAACCGTTATAGAAACTGATAATTTAGTATTTCATAACAAAATCAAGGTTCAAATTTTTTGTTTCCTGCTTTCAATCGATCTATTTTCTAATTAGGGTTCTTGATTCGGTTCACCAGTTTTCTGATTTTGAACGAATGCATAAATCTTTTTCTGGTCAAATGAACACCGAAGATAATCCTTTCATTTTGGATCAAGACAATACAGATGAAGAAGTTGAAATCGTTTGTACACAAAGACCATTGCTGAAAGATCGTGTAAAGGGAAAGGGGAAAGAGATTGCATTTGAAAAAGGTATGACGATTTTATATTTAAGTGGTTGCATTGTAATTTTTTTGTGTTCATCATGATGCACAAACGAGATAATGAAGCAAAATTCAATAAAATTAAATTTTTAACTGAAACTATAGATATTTGCCCTTCTATATGGAAGTAATTTGGGGAAATTGGAACCTGTTGCTTTCTTCTGCTGTTATTGACGAAAATAACTTTGACTTGTTAAGTCAAAGTTCAAATTGATAAGTAGCATAATGAAGATTGTGTAGTTAGTGCTTTTGGTCTTGAGGGATGAAATTAACTACAGAATAGGATAACTCGCTTCTGTAATCCATAATGTTTCACTTAGTGTGTTGCATCAGTATTAAAAAAACACGAACTAAATACGTTGTTGTTCGTGTGCACATGAAGTAGTTCATGGGAACGGTCCTGAGTTATTGAAAACAACAACTGGTTTATGCACAAGTATGTTTGTTCTTGAAAAAGTACTTTAGTTGATGAACACAGTAAGTTGTACATGATCACCTCAGGTAGTTCACTCTCATATTAAGCAGTAAATGCACACTTACATCTAATTCATGAACAAAGAAAGTAGTTCCTGCACAGTTACCTAGATTCATGCACACTTCATTTGTTTGATAAACACTTCATCTGTTTGATGCACACTTGATTTGTTCATGCACACTTCAGTTGATTGATGCACACTTCATCTGTTCAAGCACACTTCATATGATTGATGCACACTTCATTTGTTCATGCACATTTCATGTGATTGATGCACACTTCATTTGTTCATGAACACCTCAGTTCAGTTAATTCATGAACACTTCACTTTCCTGATTAATGAAACATGTTACATCTCTATATGAACACAACCTAAAATATTCATGATCATTTGAATTTACCCAACGCTAAAATGCATAATTTTTATTTTTTACAACTCACTTGGATATTGAACCACTTGGTTAAAATGGCCATCAAGTTTGGATGAGTTATATAATTGTATTTATGGCTTTCATTTGTTGTAGCTAATACTAAATTTGTTGAATTGGTTGATAGTACCGAGAGTCATCAAACCAACTTATATCAGAAAAGAAGGATAATTCTATCAGGTCATGGAGAATCGTCGAAAGGTAACATCTAGTGTTCATACTAAAATAAAAGTGTTCATCAATAAATTTTTGTTTTAATACCTTAGTTATGTATTTCATGTTTAGGTGTGGAAATTCTCTTGCAAGATTTGACCATGGATGATAATGATGGTAAGTAATAAGCCAAATAATTTATTTAAGATTAGTTGTTTATGAATCGATTTAAAATCAACATGTTGTAATTTATTTTCTTGAAATGAAAACAACATAAAATGATGGTTGCTCACTTAAAAGCTGTTGGCCACGCTGCTGGTCATCGATTAGAAAAAGTTGGTCAAGAAAGACTATTAATGGATTGACAAACACACAAGAATGACAGTGGAGTTTTTGCAATGCGACAGATGGAGACGTATATGGGCAATCCATATCGGTGGAAAACTTCTTTGTCTGTTGAAGGGGATATATCGACAGAACTACCAAATTCAAAAACTTCGAAAGAAGTATGTGGTGAAGATAGTATTGCACGATGCTAAAATGTTGAAACATAAGATTGTCAAAGAAGTTGAACAATTCCAGTCGATTCCTCCGGACTTAAAGCTCATATGCATAAGACTGCTGCTGATTCTTTATGGGACAGGATCAATAACTTATTATGGTCCGGCCATTTTCATATCGTTTCATGAAACTAGTATTTGAATTTGGTTTTGGATGGATTTTTTGAATTGTTAGTCGTTGGTTTTTTTTATGTTAAATAAATTAGTACTTAGAACTTCTACTTGTTTCGATCAACTTATTTAATGTTTCAATTGGTTTATTCCTAATCATAGGAGTCATCTGTTTCGTCCGTTTCATAATCAGATTTGGTTTCATTGTATTCATCACTTAAATCATCCAAATGTTCCTCATCATCGTCATTGCCATCTGATTGTTGGTTGTTTGGTTCTTCATTGCTGTTGTTGTTTACTGCAGCCAATTCGTGGATGCTTGATTCTCCAAAAAAGTCATTCATGTTAATAACTGTATCAGTTTCTTGATTTTTGTAATGAATCTATTCACTTAAATCCCTCTGCCCTTCGAATTCACAACTTTCTTCATTCCGGTTGCTTCATTCCGATTGCTATTTTCTTCATTCGATTCGTGAATGTTTAATTCTCCAGAATCGTGGTTCATGTTAAACAGAGAAACAGGTTTTAGATTCTGGAATTGAAGCTTCTCACTAATCGGTTCTTTGCTTGAATCTGAAAAAATCTTGGTTCAAGTTAAACAAGGTAGCAGATTTTCGATAATTGGAAGGAATATTGTTTGATTTTGTTGCTATGGTTAATTGTGATTAAAGATAGGAAATTGTTTTGATATTCCACTGTCTACACCTAAAATATCTCATGCGATTCAATTAACAATCTGGTTATTATGATTTAGTAATTTTTTTTATTGATTTTAATTAATGTTAAATTACTAACATACCCTTGTTTGTTAATTAAATAATATTTATAAAATCATAAAAATGCTGAATTTCTATTGGATGAGATTGGTTTGCAAAGTACACATAAAATGGGGAGTTTGCAACGGATACACCCCCTATATATACATATATATATATATAGGGGAGGGATCATGCGAGAACCACATTTTTTAAAGAAATAAAGGAACACTTTGTGGACCACATATGATATGGGTCCCACATAATATTAAATGATTTCTGATTTAATATGTTTAATATTAAATCAGAAATGATTTAATATTATGTAGGACCTACATCATATGTGGTCCACAAGGTGTTCTTTTATTTCTTTAAATTTACAATGTTCTCATTTGAATCTTCCTTTATAAATATATATACATACATATATATATAGGGAGAGGTTCAAATGAGAACTTTACATTTTTAAAGGAACAAAGGAACATATTTAGGACCACATATGATGTGGGTTTCACACAATAATTTTTAAATGAGGAGTATTCTTGTATTATCCCTCCGCTATATATATATATATGTATATTTTTATCTTTCTTTTTGGTATGGATTTGGGTCCCTGGGTTTCCGAAGGCAGAAAAAAGAGAGAGAGAAGGAAAGAAGAAGAAAAGGTTGGCTTTTTCTTATATGTATGCATGTATATGTGTATATATATATACACACACACACACACACGTGTATATATATGTAGGGGCGGGTTTAAATGGGAACTCAATTTTGGTTGTGAACGTGAAGACAATGAGAGCGCGACACGTGTCACATTCAGGCTGAATAATCAAAAAAGTATTAAGACTGAATATAGTATTTATTCAGTCTGAATATTTGTTTGATTATTCAGTCTAGATAATCTATATTCAGACATGTGTTGCACTCTAATTTGTCCTCATGTTCACAACCAAATTTGGGTTCTTATTTGAACTTTCCTCTATATATGTATAATGACCGTGATCTTCTCCTTGATTATCCCCTCCTATTTTACCCCATTATTATAGGCTTAATCCTCTCCCTTTTTAACCTCCTTGTTTCCATAGATATCTGTTGTAAACTTCTATTTATATTGTGTCTTTCTTCCTGTATTGTATCAATCAATTGAATCAATTGAGTGAAAAGATATATTACAATCACCAATTTATTTTGGTATCAGAGCATAGTAAAAAAAAGACAGCCATGACCTACGATAAAGAAGATAAAAACGATGGAGGCAGCAGCGGAGGTGTCTCCGACCACAACTCACCTTATTACATTCATGCCTCGGATTACCCAAGGCAGATGCACATCAACGATGTGCTCACAGACGCAAACTACATCGATTGGTCACAAGAAATGTTGAATTTCTTGTTTGCCAAGAACAAGGTCTGCTTAATTGACAGGACGATCAAGAAACCAGCACCCGGATCGAGTGATTACATGAGCTGTATGAGGTGCGATGCAATGATCAAAAGGTGGTTAAACACCGCCATGGAGAAAGAAATCAGAACAAGCGTGAAATATGCGACAACGACTCGGGAAATATGGGAAGATTTGAAGGAACGTTTTGGAAAAGAAATACCCCTAGGGCATACGAACTGAAGCAATCACTAAGTGCCATCAAACAAGAAGGGATGTCTATTTCGACCTATTATACAAAATTGCATGGACTGTGGGATGAAATTCAGTCTGTGTTTCCAATACCCATGTGCGATTGCAACAGTTGTACTTACGGGATTGGAAAAAGTCTCGGAGAGCATATAGATAAAGAAAAACGCTATGAGTTTTTTTTAGGGTTAGACGCTGAGTTTGGGACCATAAGAACTCAAATTCTTGCGATGTAGCCAACACCGATGCTTGGGGCTTCTTATCATTTAGTGGAAGATGATGAACAACAAAGGGTCGTTTCCAACACCAAGAAAACAACGACTGAAGCTATTGTTTTTCAAGCCTTTGTTCCAGGAAAGAGGGACCAAAACCAGCCGACAAATAAGCTTGTGCGAAAGGATGGAAAGCGCAATGTTGGTGACTCGGTCGAACATTGTAATTTTTGTGGCAAAGATGGCCACAATAAGGATGGATGCTTCAAGTGAATCGGGTATCCCGATTGGTGGCCCGGAAAAGGGAAACAACCTATACCAAGGGTTGCGTGCGTTGAAGGGGAAGGAAGCCTTATCCCGGGGATGAGTGAAGAACAATTTTAACAGCTTGCAAAAAAATTCAAAGACAAAGCTGGAGCGACGAGAGAAGAGAAACATGTTGCCAACCTGGCATGTAACCTAGCCGAAGAAGGTAAGTGGGACTCGGGTGCCACCGATCACATCTCGTATAATGATGTTCTTCTCAAAAACAAAATCAAAGGAACTTGTTAGGCTCCGGTTACTATACCAAATGGTGTAACCATACCGGTTAGAGGACGTGGGGATTACACCCTACCTAATGGGATGACGATTAAAAACATTCTTTACATCCCAGATTTCAAGTGCAATTTACTATCAGTTAGTAGATTATCAAATGACTTACAATGTGCCGTAACTTTTTTCCCAAATTTTTGTGTCATGCAGAGCTTACGTTCGAGGGAATTGATTAGAGCGCGTAAATGTGTGGAAGCTCTATACAAGATGGGGATGATGGAAGCCGAAAGACAAGTAATGATGACAAACGCTAGTTCATGGCATAAGCGATTTGGTCATACGTCTATTTCCAAACATTATTTGTTTTGATCTTATACATTGTGATGTGTGGGGAAAATACCGAACACCCTCTTTCACACGTGCAAATTATTTCCTTACAATAGTTTGATGATTTTAGCCGTGATGTGTGGGTTTTTCTTTTCAAATATAAACACGAGGCTAGCGTTACTTAGTTAATTTTCATAAAATGGTGCAAGTCTAATTCGAAAAAGCATAAAAAGAATACGATGTGATAACGGGGGAGAATTTACTTCGAATGACATACTTGATTTTTATGCTAGAGAAGGAATAATGTTTGAGACAACATGTCCACACACGCCACAACAAAACATTATGGTGGAAAGAAAACACCGACACCTTTTGGAAACGGCAAGGGCACTAAAATTCGAAGAAAATTTACCTACAAAGTTTTGGGGAGAATGTGTGTTAACGGCAACTCACATCATAAACCGTCTATCGAAGAGTGTTTGGATGCGTTGCGTACTATCGAAGCACAAAAACCAAGGGAGACAAGTTCGAACAAAGGAGAAGACCGGGGGTTTTTTTGGGTTACGCCCGAGGCACAAAAGAGTTCAAGATATATGACCTGGAGCACAAAAAGATCATAATTTCAAGGGATGTGAAATTTGTGAAAAATATTTTTCCTTTCACAAGATCAAAGGTGACAGAAGACGAAGAAGAAATTTTTGTTTCACCTAAATGTTGGGAAAATGAGCCCATGGCGAAAGACGAGCACATTTTGGATGAAACAGATGTGACCGATGTCGAACAAAATGAAGAATACACTGATCACTCAGATGGGCCGATACAAAATAACGACTTGGAGCAAGAAGCTCAATAAAATGTGGGATCCTCAGTCGAGAATTTAGGTTGGCCTGGGCGTCAAGATCCAACAGTCGAAGACAAAAATGGGCCTGAAGTGCACGAGAGGCCAAAGAGAAATAAGTCCAAACCTGCATGTCTTAAAGAGTATCACGTAAAGTTACCCCCATCTGTATACCATGAACATTCATCCTCCCTCCTCGATCATGAGCCCTCTACGGTACATCCCTTTACATTTGTTTCTTATAATAATTTTACTAACTCACATAAAGCCTTTTTGGCGGCCGTTACACAAAATAATGATCCAAAGCATTTTGCTGAAGTTGTACAAGATCCAAGGTGGGTGGAAGCTATGAAGGCCGAAGTTAAAGCTTTGGAAGAAAATTGGACTTGGACTCTCCAAGATCTCCCAAAGGGAAAACGGACCATCGACTCGAAGTGGGTGCACAAGATAAATTACAAAACCGAACGGAGAAATCGAACGATTCAAGGCACGCCTTGTTGCTAAGGGATTCACACAAATGGAAGGCATCGACTACCATGACAGCTTCGCACCGGTGGCAAAACTTGTCACCATTCGAAGCCTTCTTATCGTTGCTGTGAAGAAAGAATGGCATGTTCATCAACTAGATGTTAACAACGCCTTCCTACATGGAGACCTAGATGAAGATGTCTATATGAAGGTTCCCCAAGGATTTGGAAAGCAGGATGACAAACGAGTTTGCAAGCTAAAAAGGTTGCTTTATGAACTCAAACAAGCTTCGAGAAACTGGTACAAAAAGTTCACCAGTTTCTTGAAGAAGCTCGGTTTCAAACAATCGGTAGCAGACCACTGGCTTTTCTTGTTCAAGAAAAAAGGAATGTTCATCGTTGCTCTCATTTATGTCGATGATGTCATCATTGTAGGTGATAACAGAAAGAAGATACAAGAGATCAAAGAATCGCTTGACAAGGAGTTTAGCATTAAAGATCTTGGACCGATAAATTTTTTTCTCGGCATCGAAGTTTCACGAACTAAACAAGGGATGGTGTTGAGCCAACGTAAATATACGTTGGACATATTAGAAGACATGGGTATGATGGGTTGTCGTCCAAGCTCGTTCCCTATGGAACAAAACTTAAAGCTGGACAAACGAGAAAATGAAGCACAGGTAGATGAAAACCAATATAGAAGACTTGTCAAGAGACTGTTGTATTTACAGGAAACAAGACCTGACATCGTTTATGCAGTAAACATCCTAAGTCAATTTGTTGGTGACCCTAGGGTGATCCATCTTGAAGCTGCTAATCGAGTGTTACGATACCTTAAGGCGACACCCCTGGCAAGGCATACTCCTTACAAAGAACGGTGGTATAAATCTCACAGCCTACTGTGACTCTTACTGGCTTGGGTGTCCCATCACCAGAAGGTCGAGAACGGGTTACTTGTTACTTTTGGGAGGAGCACTGTTGTTAGAATACCGCTACCCTTAAAAATCAATACATAAAATATACCTCAGCGCAAGTATACACCTCGGAATACTGTCGTATCGTAACAAGTAATAATGGTACAAAGTACCGGATATCGTTCCCACAGAGATGGTAGTTAAAGCTTGAAGGTATGAAAAAACCCGGTTTTTAACGGTTTGATTTCAGAGGGTGGATAAAAGAGGTTGTTGTTGATTAACTAAAATTGTTTTGTTGGTTGGTGACTGAGATAAATACGTTTATAAAGAACGAGCTTAGGGTGTAAGGATAAATTGAGACGGAGTTAAATAATTAGATAAAAATATATTTTATAACAATAATTATTGTCTTAGAAAAATAATACATTTTATAACCTCATTAAGGTTAAGCCGCTTAAATATCAATAGTTAGTTATCAATTAACTTTAAAGATATTTTTAGGAAGTGTTAAAACTCTAAACGTGACAAGTCTTCAAACTATCGTTATAAAGTCAATACATCTTTTTAGTCTTATTACTCATTTCCTTCATCTCAATTTATTACCTTACACTACAAACTAAAGTTTTTAGCCTTCCATTAGTAATGGGTTTTTATAAAGTATTTTGACGAGAAAAGATAAACGTAAACTAACGAGAATAATTGAACTAAGAAATATTAAGTTAAACGTAAATAATAAAGCTAAATATAAATGACAATGAATTATAAAACAAGGACAAGTTTAACATTGGTAATCTTGAGTTTAAACGTAAATGAAATAATACAAAAGCATGTAACAAAAGTTAGTAACGTAAATGTAAAATAAGGACAAGTTCACCATTGGTGATCTTGAGGAATTATAAAACAAGGACAAGTTTACCATTGGTAATCTTGAGTTAATATGCATGGAAAAGTTTGCCATTGCCACTCTTGAGATACATAAAATAAATAAAGCATAAATTAAAAGGAATGGAAAGCTTTTTTATATAAAAAGTGAGATCACTTAATGATTAAGACCTCCATTAAGTGTTGAATAGTCTCTTAATGGATATCTTAATGAAAAATAAAAGAAGGGAATGGAGATTTAGATGTAGGCTGCTGAATTGAGAGGAAAACCAAAGAAAGTCAAACACAACAATTTCTTCATATATGGATGTTGACTAACCAATGGAAACAAGCCAACAAAAGAGGATTTTGTAAATGTGTTTCCACACTTGCATTTCCTGATCGAAAGTGATGGAAAGTGGATGGGGTGGGACTCCTTCTGCTACACAAGTACCATATTTATACTTGTTTTGTTGGATAAGGCTTTTAGAAAGCCTTCATTGTTCATCCAAAAGATCCATTGGAAAGCCCAATTACTTAACCTAAAAGATATATAAGATTTAGCCTACAAATAAGGTCTAAAATTGTAACCCAACGCAAATCCAAAGTTTGGCCAAAAAATATAAAATACAAAATGTAGCTTTTCCCACACAAGGGTGGGCCTTCGGCCCATAGTCACATCTTCGGCCCCGTTTGGTTAACTTTTTCGTCCGATCATTTGGCGTCATTCCGCGGGTTACGTCTACATAATACTGAGAAAAGATCGTAAATGAAAAACATGAGAAATGACACTTATTATGACAAATTAAGGTAATAACTCAAGTATTTCTTATTTACTAGACAATATATTAAAAAGTTAACAATTAACGTTATCAACTTAACACAAGACTAAAATATAAATAAAAAGGACTCAAAATATTACTAAGAAAGGTGTAAATACGGTTAATAAATCAACCGTATCACATCTCCAAACTTGAATATTACTAAGAAGGGTGTAAATACGTTTAATAAATCAACCGTATCACATCGCAAATAGCAGACATATTTACAAAGCCTTTGGGAACGCAAAATTTTCATGCACTACTCGACAAGTTGGGCATCGTTAATCTCCATGCACCAACTTGACGGGGAGTAATGACCAGGATCTTCTCCTTGATTATCTCCTCCTATTTTACCCCATTATTATAGGCTTAATTCTCTCCCTTTTTAGCCTCCTTGTTTCCATAGATATTTTTTATATTTTTCTATTTATATCGTGCCTTTCTTCCTGTATTGTATCAATCAATTGAGTGAAAAGATATATTACAATCACCAATTTATTAATGTATATGTATATGTTTATGTATATATATATATATATATGATATACGATACGGTTTGGAGAAAGAGATGGGGTTTAATTATTTGGACTGTGACCCATATTTATATGGTTCAGATTACGTGTTTCATGTTCGAGTTTGTTACCCGTTAGAAGTTTGCCGTCTAATTGGGATTGGGGTGAGTTTTATTATAAACCATTTTCGAACTAAAATGCACATGTTATTAAATGTTTTATTTCGATAATATGTCGAATTGGTATAATTAGATTATTATCTTTATATGGGTTATGAAGTTCGATTATGGGTTGTTGGAAAAAATATTACATATAGGTTTTATTTGAGAAATTGTTATCAAATGATTCCCTTGTAAAAGAATGTGTTATTTGATGGGGTATATGGGTGTTTTACAAAGCTTTTGTATAATACATGTTATTACGGTACACGGGCGTTTAATTGGATACATGAAATTACGTGACATTATTTGTTATTATTTTATATGTACCCGGACCTAATTTGTCAAGAGTGAACGTCTGAATTTTTAATTGGCCGCGAGAGTTGTACCAGAACTTATTGAGTTGCGTGAATAGAAATGCAAAGCGGCGTGAATCCGCATTAGATATGCAGCGGCGTGAATCCGCGATAGAATAGAAACACAATGGCGTGAATCCGCGATAGATACGCAGAGGCGTTAATCCGCGATAAAAACACAGCAGCGTGAATCCGCGATAGAATAGAAACGCAGCACCGTGGATCCGCGATAGAAACACAACGGCTTGAGGATAGAATAGAAACACAACAGCGTGAATCCACGATATAATTGAGGTTGAGAGAATGGTTGTGAGAAACTAACATTTTTTGTGTAAGAGTATGTTTATGCGAGTCTGGCTAGGTGAACCTCGTACAGTATTGTGCGAGCCTCGATTTTATGTTATGCGAAGGGTGTTAACCCTCGCACCTTTATTAAGCGATTGATGTATACCTGCGCATCCTTGTTATGCGAAGACAAGAAACCCTCGCATCCATGATGTGCGAAGGTGGAGTTTTATAAAAGATGTCAACTCTCGCACATGCTTTGTGCGAATCTAGGCGAGCCTCACACCCATGTTGTGCGAAGGCTTAGAGCACATGTATTGTGTGAAGCCTTACGAGCCTCGCATACCCTTGTTCGAAGGCTGAGGGACTTGGAGTTATTTATATATTGAAAGATGTTATGACATAGTTTATTAAAGGAAGTTTTCAACTGGTACAGTTTTGAGTAATTTCATCAGTTGCCAATTTATAACTGTTTACCAAATCATGGTTTATCATAGAGATAAAATATCTCATTATGTTTTATCAGAAATGGGTTTTTACATGGAAACGTGTAAGTCGTATGGGTCGGAACGTGAGATAAGAAATATTTAACATGTTCCGATTTGAGAAAATACTATTTTAAATGGTATGAGGTATCAGATGGCTTTTAAATCTATTTTGAAGATTTTAGTCAAGATTTGCTATCAAATATTCACTCACTAGACCGTATGGTCTGATCCTCATTTTGTTTTAATAAATGTGCATTTCAAGGTATTAGCTGACAGTATTATTTGCGGGTTAAAGAGATGAATTATGTCAAGCATGCTATGAAGTTTAATTTTAATCTTCATTTTATCAGATTATTTATATGAAGATTATAGCGAAAATTGTTGTCGCTTTTTGACAAATTATATAGAAGGAGACACAAATTGTAGCCCCAATATGGCGTCAAAATTGTATAATTTGCAGTATTTGTTATATGAGAATGATGGTTGTTACATAACTGGTCTACGTACTTCTCATATAAAGGTTAATTTAATCATTTTACACTTTTCTCTAACTTTTTAATTGTTGTTTTCCCTTTTTCTTTTTCTTTCGTATCACATGAAGAGTAAAAAGGAAAATCATGGACATCAAGAACAACTTTAAAAACTTTCAAGGACATCGGTGATCATCAACGACATGAACTTATTTATGCAAATTCGTTAAAAGAATTATAATACAGAACTCATATAGACCAAAAACCTAAAGCTAAGTCACATGCAAACAACTAAAACCCAACCTCTACCTTCTCCAACAAAAGTAGCGACGTTCACCAAAGCTTTTGTAACAATGATTTTTTTTCTTTCTTTCAATCATGTAACAAATACTCAATTTTTTACGTATTGTATTTATTCTACTTGATAGACAAGGCTTTAGGCTATCTGTCATCAGTTGATTTTGATGCGGAATTTTTCAAGTAATCAATAATTATAATATACTTTTAAAATTTGGCAGTAACATCATTAATAATTACAAGATCTATTAGTTAGTGATCAAAATGAGTAAAAAAATATATAGGATTGGAAAAAAAAAATCCATTCTTGCAGTAAATGGAAGCAAATGTAAACTTTTACTACTAGAAAATTGAGTATTTTCAATAGAATTTTTTCAACGGATGTCGTTGAAATTTTTCTACGAATTTTAGAGGGATTATTGACAGAACATAAATTTTTCTACGAATTTTCAACGATTTTCCATTGAAAATCTCTCACAAACATGCATTTTCAACCAAAAAAATTTCAACGGAATGTCTCGTCAAAAAAAATTTGGTTGAAAATGCATGTTTGTGAGAGATTTTCAATGAAAATTCGTAGAAAATTTATGTTCTGTCAATAATCTCTCTAAAATTCGTAGAAAATTTTCAACGATATTTTCCGTTGAAAATACTCAATTTTCTAGTAGTGTTTTTGTTGTATTTTGATCAAAACAATTAATATTACTCATCTTTCTCTTTTTTGAATAAAGATTTAGGAATTTTTGCGTAACCAACTTTTATATAAAAAGGTTTTCAAAACTTTATATTCTATATTGTGAAGAATCTATTGAAGATACAACAAATACTTGAATGGTTCATCCTAAACTGAAAGCAACTTAACTTATTTGAAAGGAGATATACATATCTTAATCAAATCAAACCATCATATATTATTATTATTATTATTATTAACAAATAAATAATTTTTAGCATGTAGTCTTATGGCTAGTTGGTTTTGACAATCCAACCCAAATCTAGTATTCTTACCGTAAATTGGCAAACTTTAACCAACTTAATAAAAAAATTAATCAACTGCCTTAATAAGTTAAACAGTCAAAATTGACGGAGTTTCATCCAAAACTAAAAATGAATTTTTTTATAAAAATGTCAACAACTTCATCATTTTAAAGATTACTATTAAGGGGGTGTTTGGATGAGCTTATTGACTTATAACTTATTACCGGTGTGAAAAAACACCTATGAAAAGTTGATGAGTTAAAACTTTTTACTTCTTAAAAAATGACTTATTACCGGTTTGGCACCAGATAAGTTGTTTTACCCAAACACTAAAAACGACTTATTACCGGTGCCACACCGGAATAAGTCAATAAGTTGTTTTTATAAGCCCATCCAAACACCCCCTAAATTTGTTACAACTTAAAGCTTTCACTGAAACTGCTTTGGTAGCCAATTAAAAGCCTTTAATGACTCAGATTGGGTAGGGTGTCCTGCTACGCACATGTAATATGTCTTAAGTTTTTGTTTATTTTTTGGAGAATCCTTGATTTTTAGGAAATCAAAGAAACGGCTCATTGTTTCACGGTCTTCAACTGAAGCGGAGTATCAAGCCATTGGTACCCTAACCAGTGAGGTTGTTTGGTTACTACATTTATTGCATGATTTTGGAGTTTGTAGCAATGATCCTTCTTAGGGGTGGCAATCGTGTCGTGTTCGAGTTGGAGGATCATGGGTTGGCAGGTCAGGAAGGCTCAACCCGGACACGACCTGTTTAACTAATCGTGTCAAAATGTTCATTCAACCCTAATCCTTACACGTTCAGGTTGGCGGATCATAAGCGGGTTGGTGGGTCAGTTGATGGCCATAAACGGGTTGGCGGGTCACATAATAATACAACTAAGTTCAAATGTCCAAATTCAAATACCAGTACTACAAGCAAGTTCAAATACTAATACAAATATTATTTTAGAAAACTTAGAATAATAATTATTTTAATTTTTTTTTTAATTTAAACGGGTTGGCGGGTCAACCCACGATCCGTATGTATCAATCCGAACACGACCCGTTTAATAAACGGGTTGGCGGGTCAGAAAGTTCAAACAAAACCCGTTTATTTTCGTCTCGTATCGAGAATTGCCACCCCTAATCCTACTTTGGTGTTATTTGACAATAGGTATGTCATTCAGTGGGCTTCTAATCCAACGTTTAATGAGAGAACCAAGCATATAGAAATTGATTGCCATTTTTTGCCTGACAAAGCTATTGATTGAACTATTAAGCTAATGCCAATTCAAATTCAACTTCAACTTCAACTTGCAGAATTCTTCACTAAGTCGATCGAGAGTGAAGGAAAGGAGTTCTCGAACGTATGGTTGTTGAGAAACAGAGTCCAATGCAGAAGTTCCGCCATTGTTGTTGAGGTCTCATCGGCTTTTTGATTTTTGGTGTCCATGTTGGTTGATTTTTGGATCCTTCTCTTGTCTTCCGATCTTCCGATTTGAACAAGGAAGATAAAGTCTTGTGTTTTTCACTTTGGCCTATTTACTATACACATGCATATTGTCCCTCAAGTTTTTGTTATTCCTTACCAATCTGTTTATCCATCTTTTTGTTGTATTCTTTGTCGGAAAGCAAGTCACCGATTAATAAGTCCCAAAGTCGGGAGGAAAACTTATGAGGTGTTTTAGATGTGTGTTTGTAAGCGATTAGAAGTGTACCCGTATGATGTAACAGAATGTGAAATTTAATTGTAAACTGAATTTTTATTTTAGATTTATTATATATTTTTTTATGATTTTTTGTTTTTGGAAAAAGGATTAATAATGAGATGAGGTTTTCAAAAATCTTAAATATTATTTTATTTATTTTACTGATTACATTATATTTGAAAAGGGAAATGAACAGAACTTTGTTTTCGACATTAAAGAATGACAAAATAGTAATAGTCTAGACCACTATGAATAATTAATTTGGCGTATCTCTGAATTCTTATTTGTGAGGCAAAATGCGAACATTTGGTGGGTAATGAGTTATGGCACCATTCTCCACGTACTAGACATTGTCTTGAGGTTGGAAGTTTGAGGAGAGTGGAGCCTAACCATTCATCAAATTAGCAGATTAAGAGTTAGAGGATGAGTGAAACGACTATTGATGAGAAGATTGAAATATGATGTCATATGGATGATAAAACTTAGGCAGTATGTCCACCTTTGTTGCAAATTTGATAGGATAAGCATAGTTTGATCTTCTTCCTCCTCTTCTGTCTCCTCCTCTATGAGGTGAGAAAGAATGACCACCATTTGTGACATGAGAAGAAGTGTGTACATAACAACATTGATGATTGATGTTGGAAACTCTAGAAATGTTCAAAGACCTCTTAAACTGAGTGGTAAAATTTCCATTGGGAACGCTAAGGAAATATTTTGGTTTAGTTACTCAAACCTCATTTATTGACTTTCAAGCATGTATTGCATTTCCTACAAGGTGAGTTGATCATGTCTAGAAGTAAGGTTGACAAAAATCGAGTTATATTCGTGGTCCAATCCTCCCCAAACATATAGGGCAAGATCGTTGTCTTGAACTAGTTGACCAACAACATAAAGATTTTCAACAATACCTTCCGTTTTGAGAACGTAATGAACGTAATCATGAGATATCACCCTACTGAGAATCCGAAGTTGAAAATGCAACTAAAGTGTACGAGCTTTGGAGATTGTGGTAAACAAAAAGTTTAAGGTGTTCCAAAGGTGTAGAGAGAAGTGACCGTTCACTACATGTGCAAACATGTTCAGAAATGGAATTAAGAAGCAACTAAGAATACTTTGATCTTTTCGAATCCGGGTTTGGTACTTTCTGTTAACTTGAGAAGGTTCAATAGAGGTCAATGGGATATAGGACTAGCTTTAGCACCAATGATGTATCCTTTAAGATCTTGAGCCCTAAGGGGGCTTTGGTTCGTATAATGGAATTTGGTGGAACTTGAATACATCAAAGGAGTTGACTTTGAAGGAATCGGAATGGAATTTGAAGGATTTTGACCATGCATTTGGTTGGTAAGAATTAGAATGAAATCTCTTAAAAGAATTGGAACTCCAAAGAATGATGAATTCATTAATTTGTGTGATTCAATGGAGTTTAAAGGATTCTCTCCTTTTCAATATGTGAACCAAACAAAGGAATTAGAATTTGGTCAAAATAATTGATCATTCCAATTCCCTTGAAATCCTTTGAGTTTCGTGCACCAGACAACCCCTAAGAACTTGGGATTTCTGAGAAATATAATTAGAGCGATCAAGTTTGATGGATATTGGTAGTGGGAACGATGATGTTGAGACGTTTGGGAAATCTGCCACAGTAAATAAGAAAGGAGGAATAAGAGTATGAAAAGGAGGGGTAGAAGGAATAAGAGTATGAGAAAGGAGGAGTAAGAGTAAGAGTAAGAACAAGGGCTGCCAAAGAGGCTAGTATTTGAAGCATCTAGAGAAGAGGTCAGCATGACTGCTCTGATACCAAGATAAAATAAAAGTATAACCAAATGATGATCAAGAGAATTTTTATCAGTTCATTTTTGGTTCTCTGATAAATGTTTCTTGATTCAATAAATTGCAGACCAACTCCTATCTTATATGAAGAGAAGAGGACAAATGCATGTCAGGTAGGCTGTGTTTGGTACATGGGATAAAATCATTGAACAATAAGCATCTTCCAAACCGAATAAAACATAGTTTTTCTTTTGTACGAATCATGTTGTTACAAACTACCATCAATTATATCAAATTCTTCATTCAAATTTGGTACTATTATATATGTATGTATTTGTGTAAATGAAAACGTGTAATGTTATAACTTAAATTATTTAAATAGTACTTGATTTCTGTCATTTAAAACTATTATACAATATATAAAATCATCAAACAATTTTTAGGACAACTTGTCTAGTCCTGTCATATCCCACCTTAGTCGTACCAAACATTAGACAAACAGTTTGTCCAGTCCTATTGCTACCCTCTTGTCATGTCTTATCCAGTCCAGTCTAATCATGTCTGTGTATCAAACGTTATCGAAAAAAAGTTAGCAGAGAAGATAAAACAACAATATTCTTGTACATATTTACAATATTGCAACGTACTAAAATCTGTTGGTTAGGTAAACTGTTTTTGTTGTTCTAGATTCCACCTACGACAACATTTATTGTTTTATCAATAGGATGCCTATTAGATTGTTTTATAAAACTTAACCTTATAGGAGAAAACTAAAATTAATGTTACACACACACACACACACATATATATATATAGAGAGAGAGAGAGGGGTGGTTTATTATACAACGTATCTCATTTGTACAACCATTGCAATACAATCTCAACCGTCAATCTAGTATAACGAATATCTGGTTTCATAAATATATCGATTGTTCTCGAATATTAAGCGTTGATCATAACTAATGAACTTTAATCTTCTTACATAAATATTCGAACCATAACAAATGAATCATCACCATTTCCATGAATAGCTCAATTGATTGGATTGTATTGTTTCTACAAATGGAATATACTGTATTTAAAACGACATCTCTTAGATTTCTCTCTCTCTCTCTCTCTCTCTCTCTCTATATATATATATATATATATATAGGGAAGGGTTCAAATGAGAACACCCCCAATTTAAAGGAACAAAGGGACTCATATATTGTCCAAAATGAGTCTCTTTGTTCCTTTAAATTTACAAAGTTCTCATTTGAACCTCTTCCTATATATAGGGTGATATCAAATAAAAACCATTAAAAGGTTAAAGACCGTGAAGACTAATCTTAATCATTCAAGAGTTTTAATCAATAGTTATTTTAAAAATATGACATTTTTGTAATATTAGTAGAAGACATGTCCCAATCTCATGTCTAATTTGGAAAATTGAGGAAGAACTTGTAATTTAGGCACTTTCTCCAAAGTCCAACCTACATCTCCATCAACATCTGTGCCACCATCACCAAAACAATAACCATCTTCTAAATCAAATATCCCTAAGAAACCTAATACTACAGCCATCGACGTTCATTATGTTTGTTGTTTATAGCTCCGAACGTCAACGATATCTTCAATGGTGGCTTACGACGACGACCAAGTTTGTCTAAAGTTTGTTCCCAAAATATTGTTGTTTCTGAGATCCGAATGCTTCAAAGAGAACAGATCCGCCAGCGATCTTGGAATTCGACCATTCATTTTGTTATCAACAACGTCGAGAACCATCAGGTGACTAAGTATGCCGATATAGTTAGGAATTTCGTCAGAGATTTGATTGCCGATGAGATAGAGCAAGCGGAGGAACAACAAGGAGAAGATGCAGAGAGGTATAATGCCATAAATCCCGTTCCAATCTGCTATAATTACACTTGATTACAGTTTCTTTTGCAGATAACCAGAGAAATAGATTTGGTCATGTAACCAATTCGGCGAGCCTTCTGGAATATCGGATCTTGACTCTCCTTGGATAAATTGTTTAACACGATAAATTGTTTTATATAAGTTTTGGTTAACTAGAAACTTGATGTTTAAATTTATTTAAAGGATTAGTTATGGATAGGGTTTGGATAATTAGGGAAGAAAAGGGAGAATCGAAGGAACGATTATAACAATTATGAAAATTGTGGTTTATTACATGGGATGAAATAAGGTTAGAATATGTTTTATATGGTGAATTTGTGTGTTTCATAGCTTATACGCACAATGGCAGCAGTTTGGTTTTCACAATCTCATTCTAACATATATGTAGATCTAATGTCACATTTGATGCATAATATATATATATTTATATATATATATATAGAGAGAGAAAGTTCAAATGCGAACTCAAATTAGATTGTGAACATGAGGACAAATGAGAGCGTGACACGTGTTATCTTCAGACCGAATAATGAAGGAAAATATCCAGACTGAATGTAATATTATTCAATGTGAACGTAGTATTATTCAGACTTAATAACACTACATCCAGTCTGAATATTTTCCTTCATTATTCAGTCTGAATATGACACGTGTCGTGCTCTCATTTGTCCTCGTGTTCACAACCAAATTTGAGTTCTCATTTGAACCCGTCCCTAACACACACACATACACACACACACACACATATATATATATATATATAGAGGACCGATGCAACCTCATCTATAACCGTCCATTTTTTTGTTTTTTGTTTTTTTTAATTAAGGGTAGTTTTCAACTGATCAAATAGTAACCGTTGATGAAAATAATGGATGGTTAAGATGTGGGTTGCAAGGGTTGCAACAACCTTTTCATGGATTGCAAAATAACACTCCTATATATAGGGGCAGGTTCATACGAGAACGCTATCAGGGGCATTGCCCTCGGACCCCCGTGGTTTAGGGGCTTCACCCCTAACAACAATTTACTTTAAATCAGAATAAACTTAAACAAGTGTGTAATCCGCACCACCCTTGTTTAATATTTATCAAGATTACATTGATCAAACAAGTTCATGGTATTACACTTAAATAATTTTGGTGATGCAAATCACCAACATAGAGTTCAATTTATTCCGGCTAAGAACGAAAGATGGAGTTAAGTGGACATACTAATATATAACGGATACAAGATTAGAACGTGAGCCCATATTGTTATACATTTTGATCAAATCAGTCCAAAATTATCCCTATTTTGTTATCGGCATGACTTGTTTAATCAAAAGTTTGTCTTTGGTTAAGTTTGAATATTTTTCTTCTTCATAACTAAGTACTTAATATACAACAAAAATACATTCAAAATTTTAAAAGAAACGGATGACACAGAGACATGAGGAAACAGGAACAAAAACTCGAAGGAACAGAATGAGCTGGTTACCATTTGTTAATGCAAAACTTCTAAAGTGTTAGGCCAATTAATTAATTAGTAATTAATGGATTATATGAAGTCTTAAAAAACAACTTCTAAGAATTTGGTATGCGATGGAGATGTATGTGTTTAAATAAATGTGATTATATATAAAAATATGTAACCAGCCAGCAGCCCTCCCAACAAATATGGGGACAAAGTGGCCCAAATGCCCACAATTTTGATCTGAATTGAAGCCTCCTCTTCCATAAATATGGATTTTATGCACTACTTTCGTTTTGAAACTCTCCACCTTGTGCTTTGTGTATCTCTCTCTCTCTCTCTCTCTCTCTCTCTCTCTCTCTTTCATCCACTCCCTAACTCACTCTCTCAAAGTCTATATATATATGTGTGTGTGTATATATAGTAAACACTGAGAATATATTGTCTACCTCGATTGATATAATATTGTAAGAAAACCTAGAAAAGAAAATCTCTTTCAACCTATATATATATATATAGTACAGCTATATTTATATATAGTAGTACTAATCTGTTTTAGGTGTAGAACAAGTCAAGGAGATGATGATGATGGTTATAGTCACCACGTTGTGTGTTACTCTCTCACTTTTGCTGACCATAAATGCTGCTTCTCTCCACACTCATCAACTCCAAGCTTCCATTGAATTAGGTATAAATTTACACACACACACACGTGTATATATATATATATGTATATCTACATCACTTTCTTTTCCTGGTGATAACTCCTTACATATTTTCATTTTGTGCAGCTAATGATGACCATCTTGATCAACCTGCACTGCCAAGAAAGTTGATGGTCAATAAGAAGGTGAGGAGGATGCGTGAGTATATATTTTCTGTATGTATAATATCCTATATACTTTAAGGAGTGAAAGAAGCAAATTTTTAGGGTTTCCATTTTGTACATGTGAATTGAGCATGGATTGCTTTGCATCAATCAGGTTGAAGGTTATACAGCTCATGAGGATTTGGTGTCTTACAATGAGCAAAATAAAGCTTCATCAGGTAGTTATAACTATATATAATTAATTCATCATATATGGGGAAACCCTAATTTCATGACCAATTGGAATTCATGAGAAGCTTATGAGATATATTAATGTCATTTTGCAAAATACCATCGATCAAAGCCTAAAGATCAAGCATTAGTTTTATTATACATTTACACTACTAGAAAATTGAGTATTTTTAACGAAAATTTTCAACGGAAAATTTCGTTGAAAATTTTCTACGAATTTTAGAGAGATTATTGACAAAACATAAATTTTATACGAATTTTCAACGAATTTCTGTTGAAAATCTCTCACAAAATGCATTTTCAACCAAAAACTTTTTGACGAGACATTCCGTTGAAATTTTTTTGGTTGAAAATGCATATATGCTTGTGAGAGATTTTCAACGGAAATTCGTTGAAAATTCGTAGAAAATTTATGTTCTGTCAATAATCGTCTAAAATCCGTAGAAAATTTTCAACGACATTTTCCGTTGAAAATTAATTTTCGTTGAACATACTCAATTTTCTAGTAGTGTTAGTCTCATGTCAAATAAACAAGATTCAGTCATATTTCACGTGTCTTTTTAATTAGTTCTTACACACCACAACTCACAAATTATATTCCTTGTAACAAAATTAGGTTCATTAGACCGTCTAAAAATTCTTAAACGTCTTTATAATTTTTTTAGAGGACTTACATTTATAGAATTTAACCAAAAAATCTTATCTAAAAGTGTTACAATAGTTTTATAAGACGTTTTCAAACGTTTCAACAAGTTTTTTTAGGAGGTTTTTAAAATAAAATATCGTGTTAGTCATTTTATAACACTATTTAAAAAGTGTTCTATAAACACAAGTGTCCTTTAAAAATATGTGTGTTTTACATGACACTTTTCAAATAGTATCATATAAAACAACTAATATAGCGTCTTATTTTAAAAATATCCTAAAAACTTGTTAAAACATTTAAAAATATCTTATAAAACTACTGTAACACTTATAGATAAGATGTTCTATAGTTTAATCAATCATATGAACTCAAGTCTTATAAAATATATTATTAAGCCGTTTAAACATCTTAAGCGTCTTATAAACTCAATTTTATTGTCATAGGTATTTAATAAACCTCGAACAAAGTAATACACAAAACATTTGTATCGAGTGTTAATTACCTTCCAAAAGCATCATCTAAGAAATCATCACTTACAAAAACATGTCTCTCTCCCTCTCTCTATATATATATATAATATATGAAATGTGACATTTGTATGCCTATATATGCAGATGAATCGCACAAGAAAGGAGAAAAAGAAGTAGTGATGGTGCATGCTGCAAAAGGGACAAGGCAGGAATGGATAGAAAGATCCGACCCGACTCATGAGTTCTTTACAATGGATTATTCACACGTTAGAAGACGACGTCCCATCCATAACAAGTCTTTTCCCAAGACCATCGCTAATTCTCCATGACACGTGGCTTCCAAAGTTATAAAACACGTGTAGCAAACTAGCAATTATATATATAAATATATTAATTATATAATATATAGATAAACTTAGTAGTGTTAGAGGAGAAGGAAGGAATGTATGGAAATTTTTGTCTTAGAGTTATGTAATGGCCGACATAAGGGGGAGCAAAACCTTTATGTTTTGTGATAAACAAGGCCCTACTTATGGTTTTTATGTATATACATTCTCTTTGTTCCCTTCTAAAAGCCCAAAAAATGCTCTTCTTTTGAGTAAATATATCTAATTAAATTTTTAATGTTTAAATATTAGAATATACCGTTTATTTATGTTCGTTTTGTATTTTACATGGATATCAAAGATGAGAGTATCATTCTAATGATTTACACTGATGAAAATTAATTCTACGAGAAATGGAACAAGAAGATGCTGAATTATAACCTATTTCTTACGTGTTAAAAGCAGATAAAAGTTTTTTGTTATGAAAATTGAAATTGGTATCACCCGACCCACAATAATTGATGATAATACTAAGGTGAGATCGGTGATTCTTAAGGCTTATTTCTGGGTGATGTGGACTCAGTGGAACGAGATGGTCTTCAAAAGGGAAGATGAAAGACGCAAAAGAGCTAGCTATTTTGGTCCAATATATTGTGCTTTATAGTGAATTAAAGTGAGAGCTAGAAATGATAGAAGCATTTGTTGGGAGGATTGGGCTAATTCTCCCTAATTGGCCTGTAACTTTCGATTGTAATTGTTGTTTCTAGCGTCTCGTTAGCATTGTTTGGAATAAAATTGCATCTTGCCATTAAAAAAAAGAGCTTGAAACAAAATCTTTCTATAAAAAATTAAATATACGAACATGGTTGCTGGTAGAGATGTACTCATTCAAGATATATATATTAACATGAATTGAAATTTTAATTACAAATATATTTTCTTCATTCAGAAAGATATGTAACTTTGATTTGATATATCATTTTAATAAAGATCTTTTAACTATCGATTACTGATGATATTTTTAAGAAAGGCATAATAAAAGAAATTTTGGATCGATCAAAGTTTAAGAAAGACGTAAAAGAAAATGCATACAAATAAAAAAAAGTTCTTGTTCAAGAAAATATAAAAAAAGTTCTTGTTAATTCACAGAAGTTCAAAAACAAGTTCTTGTACTTCACGAGATTCAAAGAAAAAAGAAGTTCTTGTTCACGAAAATTCATTTTGAAATAATTTATTTTAATTTCAATTAAGTGGCAAGGGTGTTAATGATTTGAGGTCGTTTATATCGAGCTTAATAATTTTTGTTCTCGAGTCGATCTCAAATACAAAGTAGAACTCGTTTAATTTAATGAGCCGAACTTTATAATACTAATGTTTGACTCGGCTCGTTCAAAAACTCGATTCAATTTTTCGAGTCGAGCCAACCATTCGAGCATACCCCTTTTCGAGTCAAACATACCCATATATTTATTAATCATATAATAAAAATATAAAATTATCGAGGTCAAGCCGATAAACAAATTAATTGATCACGAGTTCGAACCCATATATAAACGAGCCTCAAATTTGAGTTCGATAACTTAAAAAATATTCGAGTTCAAGCCTTACATTGAAAAGTTAATCGAGCTCAACCTAGTATTAATTTTTTGAGCCCTACTCAATCAACCTATTAAATTACTCGACTTTTACATCCCCTAGGGAGATGCATATATTTTAATGTAACTATTAGTTACCAGCTTAAATTTTTATTATTAATTAGTTATATCAATTTTTTTCAATTTTAATCAAATAATTAACAAAAATATTTAATTTAACAAAAAAGAAGACAAGAATTAAAGAAATATAATTTGACGAACAATTGTAAAAAATCTCAACCGTTATAGAAGATATATATATATGTTTCATGACTTAGTAATTACCTGTTGAATGTATAGGTTATGTAACTATACTCTAGTTCTGAAAAAAAAATATAAATTCATAGTTAACAATTCATATGTTTAGATATGAATAATTAAAAATTAAAAATTAAAAATAATATAGTATATATATATATATTTGTGAAATTAATCTTCAACCATTTCAATCCACAACATTTGATGATCATAACTAAGCATGCTTGTACAATATAAGGTTTTCTAGACGTGACTTAAGGAAACATGTGTCTATATATATGTGTATTCCACTGTAACACTATTAATAATTAATCTATGATATAAAACAATTTAAATTTATATATATATAGGGAAGTTTAAATACAAACTTATTTTTATGTACAAACTATAAAACTGGTTCAAATCAATATAAAAATAATTTTGGTCATGATTTTTTTCCCATCAAATGTTATGATTTAATATATTATTACACATATGTTTGTTTTATAATATAAAAGTTTCACATGTATTTTTTACGCTCTACAAACAAAATGCTAAATTCAAAATAGTATTAGATAATATTTCATGAGCAATAATGGCATAAAGGATAAATAACTTATATAATTTATAGATGGGAAATTAATGATTTTGACCAACCATGAAAATCCATTTACCAATATAACCAAAAACTTGTTGAGTTTACTAAAATGACCAAGATTTCTTCGAAATACATATCGAGAACGAGTGGAAGTGAAATACCTCCGCCACAAGACTGTTTTTCCTCCGCCATGTGGCGGAGGTATTTATACGTGTGGCGAAGGTATTTGTATGTGTGACAAATACGGTGGAAAAAACCCCAAAACGGCGTAGTTTTGGGGCCCTCCGCCATGTGGCGGAGGAAAACAGTGTTGTGGCGGAGGTATTTTCACTTCCACTCGTTTTCGATATGTATTTCGAAGGAATCTTGGTCATTTTGGTAAACTCAACAAGTTTTTGGTCATTTTGGTAAATGAATTTTCCATTTTGGTCAAAATCATTAATTTCCCTTTATAGATATTTAATGTTTACTTGTTTAGTATTGCAAAAAAAGTATACATACGATATATCATGTTATCTTCAAAACAAATTTAAATTTAATTCAAAAATAAAATACAAATATTATTTACCTTGAAAAACAAAAATTATAATTCCGATAGTACGAAAATAACTTCTTTTGAATTATTGTATTCAGTCAATTGGAGAACTCAAACCCCAATATTTCGATACATGTTCTCACAAGTTACAAAAACATAACAAGCATTTTAATATTTTATAATGTTAAATCTATTATTAAAGTATTACTTGAAATTGTGTTACTTTGATACAATGTGTCTTGTAAGTATATTCATGGTTGGCAAGTTGTCAAAATGGGGGAATATTTTATTGTTTTTTAATTGAAATATTATATATATATATATGCGTATATATAAAAAATAATTTCAAGATTTAGAAATTTTACGAAAGGTAGAAACTTAGAAACTTTGTCAAATCAATATAAAAAATACTTTTTTTAATTATTTTTTTACATCAAATGTTATAATTTAAAATATTATTTGTTTCAACTTGTGAAAAAATTACATGTGAAACATTTTTACATTGTCAAACAAATACATATTAAACTTTTCATAAAAAAATATATGAGAAACTTTCAACTTATGAAAAACAAATACACGTGAAACTTTTATATTATGAAACAAATATATGTGCAATAATATCTTAAATCATAACATTTGATGGAAAAAAATCATGAAAAATTTATTTTTTATATTAATTTGCCAAAGTTTCTAAGTTTCTACCATTCGTAAAGTTTATAAATGAACCAATCTTAACCGTCCATCTAGTCTAATAAATATTTGATTTTATTTTGTTTCCTAATTAAAAGTCATGATCATAATTAATGAACCTATCATCTTCCATATATATTTGAATTATGTACATGAAAAAAAATTCATTTATAAAATGATTGGCTGAGGATTGTCCTCACATTCTCGTAAATTATTACCGTTCTCGCATGAACCCGCCTCCATTTAGTAGTGTTATATACAATTCTATTTAAGCGTTCTATCCTTTATATTTTTAAGAGTACATGCTTCTCGTTATGTCACATTCTTTCACAAGTCGGGGGTCTTTACAAGGATAACCAATCTACTGCTAACGTGAGATAAAGATCGGTACATCTTACCTTCTTGGATCCCATCTACTAGTAACATTTACCGGATTTGTTTGATTTGATTTGGTTTCGTTTATAATTGTGGTTAGGGATTCGGTATTGGGATTATGACTTTCGGTTTCAGTACCGGTTTGGCACAAAACCGGTTCGGTTCAAGATTTCGGTATTGGTTTGGTTAAGTGATTTTGGTTTTTGTTATTGCGTTTAATAGTCAACGGTGAAAAACCTTAGTCGTATGAAAAAATGGTACCAAACGGTTCTAGTCCCAAAAATCCCGGTACCTGTACCGAATTTCACTAATCGGTTCGGTATTCGGTATTGGATTTTGACACTTTCGGTTCCGGTACTACCCGGTTTCGATACCGGTCCGGTCCCGAGCTCACCCCTAATTGTGGTAACCTGGAGTTTTGATTTTAAATTAAATGTGGTATTTTTAAAGATGGTTTCATTTTAAAACGATTTAACTATCAATAACTATTTTTGTATTGTTGTTCAAAATTAGTTCTTAATTCGTGTATATTTTTTGACACATTTAATTAACCATTTGTTTTTTATGGTTATTATTTAAATGGAATCCTTAACTATATCCTTTTAATCATGGAATTAAGGTTATTAGTTATAAATATTTTTTATATTTAAGAAAACCAAGAATTGTCAAAAAAAGAATTATACTACTTTCAGTTTCCAATTTTTTTGGGCAATTTGGATGGAAAGATAATATATTTTGTTCAAATTCCTATTCTAAATAACTAACTTTTATTTTGGTACTTCAGAGAAAAATTTCAAACATTTAAATACCCGAATAACCGGTTTAACCATTAACCGGTTAAAATGCTGATGTGGCGAGTAATGTAGCATACTTCTCGATATTTGTTTGCTAGTGTGAATAATGAGGTGAATTTTTATGTATAGAAGTAGTTTTAAAATAATATCCGATTTTTGACTTTTAAATTTTTTAAATACTTAATATTACTTATAAAAGCTAAAATTTCGTGTTAAAATTCAATTACATTTATTATTACCCTTTAAGTTTTTGGTGGTGTAGCAATACATTTGACCATGAGAATAATAATTGAACTTGTAGTCATTAAAGGTTACATTAAGAGCATCATGGTGGTAATCGATGGTCAAACTTTGACTAAAAAACTCTACCGAATGCATTTAATTAATTAAGCAGTGGATTTACTTAATTAAATGATTAAGACCCAACTCGTTACCCTTATTTTGTAGTAAAACCAAATGTACTCAACCCTACAACACCCTATATATTCATTTCATCTTATTTCTTGCAATTTAATTAATGCTAATTACACGACTTAATTAGACTTGCAATTACCGGCAAAACAAGACACTGGTGGTGGTAGGGGTGACGTGCATGGGTGTAGTGATGGTGGTTGCATGGTTGCTCCAAATGGTGTCTGGTGGTGGCAACAGTGGCGGCAACAGTGGTGGTGATGATGGAGGAGTTGAAAGTTTCGATTGTGTAGTGTGCCTTTGTGAAGTATCTCCGGCAGACCACCGTCGGAAACTGCCGAACTGCAACCATGGAGTCCAGTTCCATGAAGGGTGTATCGATTCTTGGCTTAAAAACCATTCTACATGTCCAATGTGTAGAACGCATGTTCCACAGACAGTTCATCGACGACTTTATTCATGGTTTTCAGTACTTTGGCATGATATTGTTGATTACTGTGATTCTGCTCTAGAAAATGTTGCAGCCTCCATAGGAGATTGTCGGGAATTTTAAACGTATTTCGCTACTTTATTCATTAATTCGTTGTAAAAAATGTCGATTGTGTCAGAGAACTCCATTATTAAATACCCAAATGTGCTAAAGTTCCATTATTCATGCATGATTTTTGTCTCTAAAGTTTTTTACATTGAAAATCTTGTTTCAAAATCATTTTATCCTAAGACATGTCGATCTTTCCACTAAAACAAAAATGGTTATTAATGATATTGAACCTTCATGGGCATCCCAAGCCCAAAGGAACTAGGCCCATACTTTCTCATTCATCAAATCTAAAATCTCGTTATTTTTTGTTGGGTAAAATGCAAGAAATAATAACTTACTTTCATAAATTTTTTTATTATAGCATTGTACTTTCAGTTTTACTTATTACAGCAATGTACTTTCAAATAATTTTTTATTAAGGCATTGTACTTTGAAAATTTTACCCATTATAGCAATGGGTAACTTGTTACTTTTTAAACAAGTTAACCCCCACTTTTTTTTGCTTACATGGCTTAAATAAGAGGACATGGATAACATGTCATCATGATTACATGGCATTGTATGCAAATTAAATATTTTAGAGTTACATTTTTTTAACAAACGTGATATTTTTCTTCAAAATAAATATTTTATTTATAAAAAACGCAAAACTTGTGATTTAATTTTTCTAGTTCAAAAAATACTTATTTTATACTTTTTTTAAATTTAACGATATAAATTGCGGTTTAGAAATCTTCTTAATATTGTTATATTTTAATAAATATTTTAGAAATGATCTAATTAATTTAATATATTTATTGAATGATATGTCAATTCAATTTTTTAAGACAAAAAGATATATTCTTTTCCATATAAATATTTTATTTGTAAAAAAGCATAATAATTCTTATTTTCTTAGTTAAAAAATATATGTTTTTAAACATTTTTTAATATTAGGGAAAAAAATTGCCACCTATAAATTTTCTTAATATTCTTATGTTTATGAATAATTTAGTTTAGTTTAATTAGTCTAATATATTTATTAAATAATATATAAATCACAATGCTATAATAAGAAATGCCACATCAACAATATATTACATGTGGACAACCTACATGTACAATGAGGTGGCATGGAAACCTAGTATAGTGGGTAAATTTAAAAGAAAAGGTTACCCAATGCTATAATGATTAAATTTTTCAAAGTACAATGCCCTAATAAAAAATAATTTGAAAGTACATTGATGTAATAAAAAAACTAAAAGTACAATGCTATAATAAAGAAATTTATGAAAGTAGGTTGCTATTTCTTGCATTTTGTCCCTTTTTGTTTCATTTTCATGTCAATACCTATTTGTTAGAAATAAAATAAACAAATAATACATTCTATTGGTTATTGTTTTGAAAACCACTATAATAATACTTGATTGTGTACGATTTTGTGAAATATATTTGTGCATAAATTAGTAACTTATTTTTGTATTCTCAAGTGCACATTTTATATATATATATAAAAAGAGAGAGAGAGACTCCTTTATTTATTAACAAAGGAAATAGTACAAACTTTGTTAATCGGGGTATTTTCGTCTTTTTATATATTGATATCACATTACTTAATTATCACATTGAATTAATTATCATATTCTTTAATTATCACATTCAATTAATTATCACATTTTTTAATTATTTTATTCACTTAATTTTTTAACCTATGAACTTCATGTGTTCATCTATGAACTTCATTAATTCATTTATGATCTTATTTAAATTTTCTTAATTATGTTATTTACTTTCTGTTTTCACCTATGAACATTTTTATTGTTTCACCTATGAACTTCACATTTGTTTCATATATGACCTTGTTTAAATTTCTTAATTATCTTATTCAATTTTGCTAGTTTCACCTATGAACGTTCGCATTGTTTCACCTATGAACTTTCATTTTAATTATCTCGTTGTTTCATCTATGAACTTTGGTATAAAAAAACCCGAAACAATTGAAGTTTATAGATGAAACGACACTATGAACTTTAAACAAACATCATACAATCTCGAGAGGGGAAAATCTTTGGGTTTCTAAATCAAATTGATTATCACTTTTTAGTACAAAATCTTCATTTGGGAAGATAAAAAAATATGTTTCCTTTTTGATTAAATTTGTTCCAAAATGATCTTATCTTCCAAATATAAAATATAAATTTGTTGCAAAATTACCTTTGACTAAATTCTATTTAATATGTTTCATTTTTAATCATTTTATAATCTCTCATTTAACTAAAATCGTTGATCAAAAAAATAAATGGCTCAGATGGGTTAACAAAGTTAGCACCATTTTCTTAGTTAACAAATGATTGGTCATCTCCCTCCCTCCCTCCCTCTCTCTCTCTCTCTATATATATATATATATATAGAGAGAGAGAGAGAGAAAGAGAGATAGAGAGATATAGAGAGAAGAAAGTTCAAATACAAAGCAGTTGAAGAGTACAAACTGGTTCAAATCAATATAAGAATAATTTTTTTAATATTTTTTTCATCAAATGTTATGATTTAAAATATTAGTATACATATGTTTGTTTTATAATGTAAAAGTTTCACATATATTTGTTTTAATAAGTTGAAAGTTTCTTATATATTTTTTATGAAAAAGTTTCACATGTATTTGTTTCATAACGTAAAACTTTCACATGTAATTTTTTTTCACAAGGTGAAACAAACATATGTGCAATAATATATTAAATCATAACATTTGATGAAAAAAAAATCATAAAAAATTATTTTTATATTGATTTGAACAAGTTTGTATAGTTTGTACTAGGGAGATGGCAACGGGACGGGGACTCGGCGGGGAATGCAATCCCCGGCCCCAACCCCGGTTTCACCATCTCATCACTGGCCCCGTCCCCCGGTGGGTATGGGGAATCCAATCCCGTCCTTGGTTTTTTTGTGCTTATCCCTAGTCAATCCCGGTTAAACAATAAATTGTTTAAAAAACAATAAAAATTGGTTAAAAAACAATAAAAATTGGTTAAAAATGTTCAAAAATTTATTTTTTGGGTAAGTTCTTTTTTTGGGGATGCTGTACAACTCACCATCCACAAGGTACAAGTGATTAATGCATGAGATTGAAAATAATATGAGCCACATATTATATACCAATCAACTTGTTTGCCAACCATGCCTAGTAGCTACTTTTACCACCCTTGCACACCACTCTTAACCAAGAGTACACACCATTGCCAACTAATACACATGTGTGGATTTGTTAAACTTGGAGGCAAAGTAATTCACTACTATAAATATGGAATCCATGCATAAGGCAAAGTGCACCACTAACACACTCTCTTCCTCCTTTGGTTTATTCCTTTCATTTGATACACACACACACACACACACACACACACACACACACATATATATATATATATATATTAGTTAAGTTTCCAGCTTAGGAAACTCTGATCAAGGAAGATTTGGGTAGCTGATTTGTTGATCCAAGGATCATTGTAAACACGTGTAATTTCTCCCGGTTGGTAATATATTGATCTCTCTCTCCCTGTGGATGTACACTATCACACCGATAGTGGAACCACGTTAAATCTCGCTGTCTCATTTTATCTGCTGCCTTTGTTTATTTTGATCGTAAATTCGTTTAACTGCTAATTTACGTTTGTGGATCGGTATGAATTATTAAGACCGTAATATACAATATTTAGATCTCGATAATCCGCATTTGTTGTATCGGGTTAGTTTGCACCGTGATTTATTGTTATCAATATTTTGGGACCATAAATCACTTTGTAATATGATCTCGTAAATGTGACCGACCCTTACAATTGGTATCAGAGCTTGCTAGATCTAAATTTGAAATATATTGTATATTTTGATTTGCACTTCTAGTGCTTGGTAAAATGTCTGATGATTCAGGAAATCCGTTTGCCCAACCAAGTTCCAGCTCGGACCCGAATATTTATCAGAAGGGTGCATTTAAAATATCGGGGGCCGGAATCAGAATCGAAAAATGGAACGGAGAAGGTGACTTTGGTAAATGGCAGTTTACTACAGCAGCAAGGATTCAGAAAAATGATGTTCACCCCATAGTCTTTGCTCCGGAATAAAAAGATCCGGAGATTTCGGTTTTAGAGGTCGTGCTTTGACTAACCGACTGTTACTGACAAGGTCGTGCTTGTTCTTTCAAAATGAAGGAAGGTACGACCATTCAAGCCCACATGACTGAATTCGAAAACACCATTATGAAGTTGAAGGCAACAGATTCTATTTTTGCCACAGATAATGAGGCACTTGCTTTGATTTTGTTGTATTCACTTCCCGAAAAATATTCCCAGTTTACTAACAGCTTTATTTATGGAAGAGATTCTATTTCGTTGTCTGACGTGAAAGCATGGATGATCTGTGAAGAACAAAGAATTCAGATGAAAATCGGTAACAGTTCGCGAGAAAACAACCATAACAGTCAGGGTCTTTTTGCCGAAAGAGACCATGATGATCATCAAAGTAGAGGAAGAAGTCGTGGTCGCTCCCAGTCTCGTAAACCTGGTTATCGCGGGAAATCTAAGCAACGTGGCAGTTGTAACTATTGCCACAAACCAGGTCATTGGGTCAGAGATTGTCCGAATTTGAAGAACAAATGCAAAGACAAAGCAGAATCTTCGGCACTAGCAACCGAAGACGATACAGGCTTTTCAGCGACGGGTACACCACCACATGGCGACAGGCGTTGGGTGTTGGATACCGGAGCTTCGTGCCATATGACACCATTTCGAGATTGTTTCACTACTTTCGAAAAATTCGAAGGTAACCATATTTATATGGGGAACAATACATCGTGTGTCACTCGGGGTATCGGTTCTGTCAGAATCAAGATATTTGACGGTAGTATTCAGACTTTACTAAATGTTAAATATGTACCGTCTATGGCTCGTTCTTTGATATCTCTTGGACTACTATCCAAATTGGGTTGTAAGGTTCAATTTGCAGATGGGAGTATGTGCATCTCTAGAGGGAATCTAATTGTGATGAAAGGTGAACAGGTAGAAAATAACCTGTTTTATTTGGTAGGCGAGACAATCAGATCTGAAGTGTGTGTCGCGGATAGTTCAAAAAATTTAGATGCTATTCATTTATGGCATCTTTGATTGGGGCACACATCAGAGAAGAATTTGGAGATTCTGCGTAAGCGGAAACTCATTGCAGGTTATACGCCTATGAGTCTGGATTGTTGTTCAGAATGTGTCTTGGGTAAACAGAGCCGTGTTTCTTTTGGTGTTGGAAAACACGACACCAAAGGGATCCTCGATTATGTTCATACAGACGTCTGGGGACCATCTCCGACACAGTCCCTCAATGGAGGTAAATATTATGTTACTTTTATTGATGATTTCTCGCACAAACTTTGGGTGTATGTGATTAAGTTAAAGTCAGATGTTTTTGAAATATTCAAAACTTGGTTAGCAATAGTTGAAGTCGAGGCCGGTAGAAAATTAAAAGTGCTAAGATCTGACAATGGTGGGGAATACACTAGCAGTAATTTTAAAGACTTTTGTTCACGTAGAGGTATTCACCGACACTACACCACACCTGGCGATCCACAATCAAACGGAGTCGCCGAGCGGATGAATAGGACTTTGTTAGATAAAGTCTGATGTATGTTATTTACATCTGGTTTCCTAAAAATATTCTGGGCTGAAGCACTTCATACTGCTGTACACATTGTGAATCGGTTACCTTGTTCAGCCATTGGGGGAAAGATTCCGGAAGAAATTTGGAAGGGGAATGGTAATATCTGTTTGAAATACATACGTGTATTTGGTTGTCCTGCGTTATTTCATGTGACAGGTCAGGACAAATTGGATCCTAGAGCCACCAAAGGATTCTTACTCGGCTTCACAGATGGAATCCGGGGTTACCGAATCTGGAACCCGGTCACCCGAAAGGTGATTCATTCTTGACACGTTACCTTCGATGAGTCGATTATGTTCAAGTCTAATCATAATCGACAACCCACTCCAGAACCGGAAATTATCTCTTCTGATTCTCCTACAGCTGATAGAGATGAGATAATTGTCAGTCCTATTGTACCCAACTCATCTGCTTGTGGTTTTACTTTGTGTTCAGAATCTGAAGAAGATGTTGGTCCACCAGATACATCTACTTCTGATCCAGTTAGTTCAGTTCAGAAAGAAATTCCGAATGATGGTGGGGGTCATGGCGATACAATTCTAGCTTCAGCACCTACAAGAAGAAGCCAAAGAACTATCCGTCCTCCTAATATGTATGGTGATTGGAATTTTGCAAATATGAGTTTTACTGACCAACTTGAGTATTCTTTGCATGTTGTACAGGATGAGCCATTTGACTATTCGGAGGCCCTTGCTTCGAGCCACTCTGCTAAGTGGTTGGGAGCCATGCAGGAAGAAATGGAAGCTCTATCGAAAAACAATACTTGGGAGCTTTGTCCATTACCGAAAGACAGCCGTGTTATTGGCTGCAAATAGGTCTATAAAGTCAAAGACGATAAATGTTACAAGGCTCGCCTCGTTGCGAAAGGCTTTGCACAGCGGAAGGGTATCGAGTATGACGATATTTTTGCCCCAGTGGTTCGATACACATCTATCTGAGTCCTTCTGGCCCTTGTGGCAACTCATGACCTGGAGCTCGAACAGTTAGATATGAAAACAGCTTTTCTGCATGGAGATATGGAAGAAACCATCTTTATGAAGCAACCCGATGGTTTCATCTCCGACAACAAACCTGATTGGGTCTGTAAATTGAAGAAGTCCCTCTATGGACTTAAACAGTCGCCTCGACAGTGGTACAAGAAGTTTAATTTATTTATGCTCTCGTTGGGTTTTGAGCATAGTGAGAAAGACGCTTGTGTCTATCATAGATCAAGCGGTGACATTTCTATTTATCTACTTCTTTATGTTGATGACATGCTGATAGCTTGCAGGGATCGATCTGAAATCAATCGTTTGAAAGATAGATTGAAATCAGAATTTGAAATGAAGGATCTAGGTGAAGCTCGTGTTATTCTCGGCATGGAAATTGTTCAGGACAGAAAGTCTCGTACACTTAGATTGACACAAAAGAGCTATATTCATAAAATTCTGAAGCGGTTTAATCTTGATGGAGCAAAGCCGACGTCTACGCCACTTCCAAGACACATCAAGATTACAACAGACGATTGTCCGATAGACGATATTGGAAAAGCTGAGATGGCGAAGATTCCAAATGCCAGTGCAGTCGGGAGCCTTATGTATGCTATGGTATGCACTCGTCCCGATCTTGCACATTCCGTTGGAGTGATTAGCCGGTTTCTATCGAACCCGGGTAAGTCACATTGGGCAGCAGTGAAAACTGTATTTCGATACTTGAAAGGTACAGAATTTCACAGTCTCATCTATGGTATGCAAAACAACTGTGATATTGTTGGTTACTGCGATTCAGATTACGCAGGTGATCGTGTCAGTTGGAAATCCACATCTGGTTATGTTCTTACATTAGGTGGAACAGCTGTCATTTGGAGATCTCGGTTACAGTCTATTGTTGCATTATCGACTATCGAAGCTGAACTTATTGCGGTGGTTGAGTCTGCTAAAGAAGCAGTTCATTTACAAGAATTGCTTATTGGTTTGGGCTTGAAGCAGTCTATTGTCCGTATTAATTGTGATAGCCAGAGTGCGATTCACTTGGCTACAAATTTGGCGTTCAACTCTCGTACAAAGCACATTAATGTGCGTGATGCATTTCTGGTAGCTTTGCATGATGTGAAAGTGGTGTACTTGAAGAAAATCATCACTGACGATAATGATGCCGATATGTTCACCAAATCGTTGCCGCCTGCTAAATTCGAGCATTGCTCGAATTTACTCCAGCTCAGATTGTGTTAGTGCCATTTGGCACCTTGTGGGAGAGATGAGAAATATTACTACAAATGACATAGCGACATCTTTGGGGAGATATTACTTGGTACGTGTTTTTTGGGTTGTTTCACTTGTTTCGTTTTATTGAGATTGCTCACTTGAGGATTTTTGCTTTTGGCTTTGACGGGTGATGGCTGAGCCGAAGCTCGTCACAGTCAAAATGCATTTTGTTACCTCGTCTCAATCTCAATCAGCCATCGTTCGTGTTTTGTTGGATTCGTTTATATTTATTCCTTTCATTTGATATATATATATACACACACACACACACACACACATATATATATATATATATATTAGTTAAGTTTCCAGCTTAGGAAACTCTGATCAAGGAAGATTTGGGTAGCTGATTTGTTGATCCAAGGATCATTGTAAACACGTTGTAATTTCTCCCGGTTGGTAATATATTGATCTCTCTCTCCCTATGGATGTACACTATCACACCGATAGTGGAACCACGTTAAATCTCGCTGTCTCATTTTATCTGCTGCCTTCGTTTATTTTGATCGTAAATTCGTTTAACTGCTAATTTACGTTTGTGGATCGGTATGAATTATTAAGACTGTAATATACAATATTTAGATCTCGATAATACGCATTTGTTGTATCGGGTCAGTTTGCACCGTGATTTATTGTTATCAATATTTTGGGACCATAAATCACTTTATAATACGATCTCGTAAATGCGACCGACCCTTACAAAAAATATATGTATTTTTAGTTAATATATACATACGGGGACGGGGCGGGTGAACCGGGTTCTCCGATGGGGCGGGGCAAATCACCATCCCTAGTTTGTACCCTTCAACTGATTTGTATTTAAACCGGTCCATATATATATATATAAACTTTTAACTTATGAAAACAAATACATGTGAAATTTTTACATTATGAAACAAACATGTGTATAATAATATCTTAAATCATAACATTTGATGAAAAAAAATAATGAAATAAACTTATTTTTATATTGATTTAAAATAGTTTGTATAATTTGTATTTTTCATTCAATTTGTAAATGAACCAACCTTTCTCTCTCGCGCTCTCTCTCTCTCTCTCTCTCTCTATATATATATATATATAGGGGCGAGTTTAAATGAGAACTCAAATTTGGTTGTAAACATGAGGACAAATGAGAGCGCGACACGTGTCACATTCAAAGAAAATATTCAGTCTGAATATTTCTTTATATATTCAGTACGAATAATCTATATTCAAACACGTGTCGCGCTCTCATTTGTCCTCACGTTCACAACCAAATTTGAGTTCGTATTTGAACTTTTCTCTCTCTCTCTCTCTCTCTCTATATATATATATATAGGTATATATATATATAGTGAGGTTCAAGGAAAAACACTAAGAAAAGAGAAAATTGAACAAACACCCTGGGAGCCCTCCATCCGGACGGTATGCAGTAATGCATACAAGCGTTTTTTGTTCCTATGCACCAATGTTTCTATCATTACATATCATCGATGAATATTCACAAATGCATGTTACAAATTACCGGTATGCATTCAGATGGAAGGCTCCCAAGGTGTTTTTCAGTTTTTTTTTGGCGTTTTCCCTTGAACCTACATGGGGTCAAGCTCAAGGGCAAACGTCAATTTTTTTTTGAAGAACACCCCGTGATCCTTCCATTTGGACGATATACACTAATACATACTGATAATTTGTAACATGTATTTGTGCATATGCACTAATGCATATGTAATTATAGAAGCATTGGTGCATAGAAAAAAACACGCTCGTATGCATTAGTGCATACCGTCCTAATGGAGGGCTCCCAAGGTGTTATTCAGTTTTCTTCCTTTTTAGTGTTTTCCGTTAAACCCCTTTTTATATGTGTGTATATGAATTTGTTGTTGGTTAAGGGAAACTCCAACCCAACATAAAATCTTAGTTTTTACACCACTTTTTACACAATTTCACTAAAAGCAAACACCAATTTTTACACCATTATTTTTGGTGTTGGTTGAATAGCATAACACCAAATTTGGTGTTTAATTAACCATTAATTTGTACCGGTTTAGTATTAAACTATTTTTATCACAAAATGATTTCTCAAGTTTGATATTTATATAAATATATTTTATTTGATTGTAGATGGTATTTGATACTTGTTAATATTATACAATAAATTATATTTATATTAATATCAGATATATTAGAAACACAAAACATTGAGCTATATATTACAATAACAAGAAATAAAAAGATAATAACAAAAAAAAAAGGAACTAAATAAGATATAGTAGTGGTAATTTAATAACACAGTACAAATTTGAAAGCATGTGTATTATTTGTATAAATGTTTGTCATAATTAATGTAACATTTTTAATAATATTATAGTTAATTCGAATTAACAAGAAGAATAATTTATTTTGGTTTCAATCGTATAATATTATAATTTACAAGGATATTGCAACAACAAAAATGGCTGAACTTGAAAAAAGAACTAATAAATATAGAAATATTATTGGAAATATATATAAGTTACGTATAATAAATACTTCAAATATTCTATTTGATGTTAACTTTTCTAATGGGTTAAAATGAATTATTCTCTCTCACCAAATTTTATATCATTTTGATGCAAAAAAAAGTAGTGCAAAGTGCAAACGATTGGAGATCGTGTAACATCATACTCAAATTTGTTACAATCCTCAAAATAAACTATCTTCATAATAGGGGGAGTTTGGATCAAAAACCTTAGGACGAACCCTAATACTTAATAAAACACTATATAAGTTTATAAGTACAATATAACTTTCCTATCTAAAGGTACTACAATACATTCTTATGATGAAGATAGCCGACCAAACAAGCTATATCGATGAGGTTGGATATGTAGTCTTTTTTATAGTTCAATTTTAAAAATTGTCTAATATCCAGAGTTGGCCAAAACTCGGTTTCGGAACGTTTCCAAATCGGTACTGGTCCTAAACATTATTCTCATAACTGGTCTCGTTCATAAACACTATTTCCGAAACCAGTCCCGGTTCCACCAAAAACCCAAGGGTCGGTTAAGGTACTTTGTAAGTAACCGGTTACTAGAACGGTCCCGGGCGGGGCCCAAACCGGTCATATATATTTTTTAAATTTGATTTTTTATGTAATTTTTTAAAAATTTTAATGAAAAAATACAAATGTATTATTCTATGTAACACCCTAAAAATAGAAGACAATTTAAACCGAAATAATTTACGGCATAAAGCTTAATAACATAAATATCATTCAATAAATGGGGAGAGTGCAACAAAGTTTACATCAATGGATAAATACTGAAACAACAATCTATTAATCTACATGAATACGAGATATAGATTATGTTCGGGTGTTGCTAATATCCTCAAAACAATAGATCTAGTAACTCCAAAATGTACACTAGAAAGTGTAAGCCCAAAAGGTGCCTCAACCAGCACAACGCTCCGCTCATCCTTGGGACTCCCGCCACTACGATCACCTCATATACATGATATTTGAGATAACGTGTTAGGCTTAATGCCTAGTGATAACACACAGTTAAGTATTTAAAGCTATAAAATTTTCAAATGTAAATGTAGCTTTAAATAAGGTGAATAAGATATTTGAACTCACACTTACCCATGAAGGGTATAATTTATTCAACAATAACGGGGGAGACCCGTTTTACCATCAGTAGTGATAGAGCACGGGTATGCTTCACAAGTTGACGTTGTAAGGGTTGTACGTGTTTAAACCCGTTCATAAGAAATCACACCTTAGTGATCAATGGCCGGTGCCCGACTTCAATGCCCACACCTTAAATGCCTAAAGGACCCGATGCCGATTTCCAACTACAATCATGGGAATTACATTTTATGGTTCATAGCCGGTGCCTAACCTCGAGAGTCCACACTTTAATGCTTATAATACCCAATGCATATTCCCCTTTGGAGCCAATACCAAAATACTCCAATAACAATCAATATGACTTGACTTATATGCCAATGGATCCATTACATATTAACCATATAGTCTAATACATCAATTTAAAGATTTCCCAACACAATACTTTGTACAAACACCCTTTATCATCAAACAACAGTTTCCAAAGTTAAACCACAAGGCTTGTGGCGTACTGGTTAAGGCTTGTGGGGGATGAGGCTAGATAACCCATCTACCCCATGTTCGAATCCAGGCGCAAACAACTTGTGGCCACTGGGAATTATCTCAGGGTTGCATGCTTTAGCAGTCTTAAAATTGCCAGGGATTAGTCTAGGCAAATGCCTAGGATACCCTTTCAAAAAAAAAGTTTCCAAAGTTAGGTCAAAGTGGTTTTTGAGTGTTTGAACCAACAATACTTTGCAACATACCAATTCTAAACATTTAAATTCATTTCTCATACTCATTTAATCATCATCATAAACAAAGTTCCCAAATTTCTCAAATTTGACCTAGTTTATCAAAATCAACCAAATACATAAATACTTGAAATATAAGCTTTGAGTAAGTAAAATACAACATTTTAGTATGTATAAAGTTTTATAAAATATTTAGGATGAACTCACAAAGCTAGGGTTTGAGAAACCCTACTAAGACTCCAAAAATGGTGAAGAAGATGAAGTTGAAGAAGAACACAAAGAATCTGTAAGTGTAAACCTTGAATCTCTATTCTTAATGTGGAGTAAGTGCTTCAAGATGCGTAGGTTTTGTGGATTTAATGCCCAACAATTGTAATAAATAAGAGAAAGTTGAGAGAAAACGAGTAAGAAATGTGTTTTTGTGAAAATGGAGCTGAAAACACGAGAACATCTATTTACTGTGCAAATTTTAGTACTTCCGCGACTTGGGGCACGACCCCAGGTCGCATCGCAGGTCGCGTGCGTTACAGTGCCCCTGAAACAATGAGTTGCGCGAGATTCTTCGTGACCTGTGCCCATGTGGCAGGTCGCAGCGGCGCCAAATTTCTCTTAGTTGACTCCTTTTTCCGAGATTTAGCTGCACCCACAAAACTACTTCATTCCAAGCGCATTGCCACCTAAAAATTCCACTTAGTAACATCTAATTCAACCGAATTCAACCTAAATTTCACCAAATTAAAACCAAATCTTAAACTAATAGTTTACCAACATAATTATACTTTTCTTTAAGAATTTCCGGATGTTACATTCCAATACACTTGAAAATATGTAATTGGGCCAATTAAATATATTTCAAAAAATACATTTTTTGCGGGAATACGAGCCGGAATCACGAATTATAACAAGCATTGTGAACGTTTGTGACTTGTTATCTTCCCACATATACCATATGACTTATATATAGTGAATAAAAGGTAAATGAGATAAAAAACCAGTCAAAAATGGGAAAAAATTAAATGGTCATATACTCGTTGGGTATTGGTAATAAAACGGTAATATTTTTTTAAAAATTCGGCTGGTCCCGACCGGGCCTTCTTTTTTGACGAAGACTGTAATCGGTCCCAATCGGTCCCGATCCTGCGGCGGTCACAGGCCAGGCCCATTAGGTCATCTCTACTTATAACACTAATATAATAAATTCAACTTCAAACATACACTCAAAAATACTAAAAACATTCTTTAACGCTATAATAATAATAAAATAACATTTTATTTAGAGTAAACTTTAATTTTGGTCTAAGAGGTTTAGTGAAAAGTCTTAAAGTGGGATATAAAGTTGGATAAGTCTAAAAATGGTTTTTATTATTTGCATTTTGCTCTTAAAGTGATCCCTGGTCACTAATCCTATTAAAAAAATTTGTTAGAAGGAAGATCATTTATGTCCTTTTATTGTTTGTCTTCTTTTCATTTTATTTTGTGAGTATACGTATACACAATTTGTAACATCCTTAAATTTGGAAATAGCGGCTAATTTAAAATTTTCATTAATACGACAAATGAAAGAGTAAATCCTTTTTCTGTTAATCAATACTTGAATTACCTCGAATATCCAATCTAAATAAACATCAACAAAAGATAGATCAAACCTTATATAAAGACTAAGTTAAGGTCGGGTGTTACTATTCTATAGAGTTTTTTAACATCTCCGACAACTATGCTAAACTTGATAATTAAAAGTGAGATTTTAGCATTTTTGTTGCTCCAACAACCATGCTATCTTCAATGCTAAAATAGAAAAGCGATGAGAGAGTTTGTAAAAATCTCCAAATTTAGAGAAATTCGAAAACTCTATAGAAGAAAGAGAAAAGCTATTTTAATCATACCTAACCAATTAAATTTATTGAAGTTAAATTTGGTGGACCGAACAATAATATTTTATTAATATAGTTAATGTTAGAATTGTTAAAAAAAAGTAGTTGTTACCTGTTGGAGTTGAATGTAAATTTTTTAGAGTATTTGACTTTTCATACTATATTATAGAAAGTTATAGCATAGTTGTTTGAGATGCTCAAATATTTCTCTAAAATTTAGAGATTTTTACAATTTTCGCGTTTTCTCTATTTTAGCATAGAGCATATCATAGTTGTTGAAGCAACAAAAATACTAATAGAAAATCCCTTTTTTTAACATAAATATTAAAGATGTTCTTAGTACCTAATTTAATGGAAACCAAGAAAGTTCAACAAATTGTTACCAACTTCGATAGGAAATTACAACAACTAGATGTTATAGTCTTTAGGTAGTGGTTTGGGAGACCCAATTTGGGCGTTTCTTCTATAGTTTCGAAGTTTAGAATTTGAATTTACTTTTGAAAATTAAAATATCGGGGTAATAAATAGCATATAATTTTTAAAGAAGTACAGTTTTCGGATCTTTCTAGAAAACATAACAATCACTTTGGGTGGTATGTCTTAGTCATTTGGTACTATAGTGGCATCTGGATGCACATTTTTAAAACGATAATAAGATAATGAAGTGTTTAAAGTTGTGAATACTTATGAAGGCTTACATTTATCATAATAACAAAGGTGTGTTTGGATGTGTATTTTGAAACTCGGTTTCAAATTATTAGGATTTCAAGTTACAATAACCGATTTGTAGTGTCTAAGTTACGTCCATTTATTATTATTTGATTGTTTGTCCAAACAGTGATCCACAAGGCAATAACATGGTAGATTGTAATGGGGAGATGTATACGGTCTTTTCAAAAAGTTCAATGATAAATTTGGTTATTTTGAAATTGGAACTGATTTATACTCATTATCCATCAAATCAAGGCCTATAGATCTAACAATGATGGAATTTCGATTCTATGAATCTTAGATTGGAATCTATGAGGTATATGGATACACCTACATAATAGATTTTTCTACAAGCCTCCAAGCTTTACTATCCAAAAATAAGAAAATGAATCATATCCCTTGTATTGTGTATGAAATTAAAGGTTTCTATTGATGTAAATCCACTCACCTCAATTGAAGTTGAGAAACAATTCTCCAATAATTAGTTTATTCATTTATAAACCAATAAACTGTTGTGGAATATAAACAAAAAATTAATGAGTGATTAGATGCTAGCAACACTTTAGACCTAATAACAAATGATTTCTCAAGTTCACTCAACAAATGTCCTACTCAACCTAGAATGAAACTCTACGCGTGTAGTGTAGACTGTATAGTACTTGTGAGGACTTAGATCATGTTGTTGTTTGTTGAATGTCTTTTTTCGCAAAGTTCAGGCCGCCTATAATGCTCTCAATGCAATGTATATTACATTTAATGTAAATCACGAAAAAATTAATATCAATTAAGCATGTTTGTTGTCCTTATCGGGTTGATTATTGAATATGTGTGCATATTTTACTATTCATGTGACGGTGTACTTTCTTCCTTCTTGTCTCGTGGAAAAGACAAAAACTCATTTGTTGATAAAACAACATGGACGGGTAGATTGATGATTTATATGTAGCTCCTTTCAGTTGGTCAAGATCCATTGATACTTTTTAGACGGTGTTTATTGATCAGGTGTTAAGGTTTCCATTGATATCTTCTTCAGTTGTTCAACATGTTGGCATTGATCTTAGATTTAGTAACCAACTTGTCAGTATCATGTCATAAGATACCAATAACTTTCTTTGTTTTGGTTTATCAGTTTTTCTTATGTCAGTAGTCGACTCTTCAACATCATATGACGAGCTTTACTGTTTGTGGCAAACTTCCTAATGCATAAACTCCTAATGCATAAACTATGATGTCAACGGCTAGGTATTAGTCATAGTGCTTCTAAATGGAACAAAACATACTTAACCTATTGTTAGCCAAGTATGTTGAATGTGCTTGTCCATCTTCAAATCCTTATTCAAAGTAGGACTCAACATTTAGTGGTCAAGTTGTTTTGATTAACTAAATTGATTTTGATAATCAAATTGTAGGAAAGTTATGTATATACCTTATGTTACTATTATTTTATCCTTAACTATTACAAAAGATCAATTGTGAAACTCCTAATACTATAAAAATGATTATTAAAATTGTAAATTATAAATATGTTTAAACACAATGTCATGCATCACATTTTATTACAACATATTATCTTATTCTAATTATTTAATATCACATAAATACTTTCAAAAAGACACGTCCAATTGACCTTGTGTTTTTTTTCAAGCAACTCCTTATGTTCCTCCAAATTTGATTATTTTACTATAACTAATAATAAATTCATAATTATAATGATGCTTTTTAAGTATGTTAAGTTACACCAATTATTATGAGTTTAAGTCCTAATAATTGATTTAAATGCACATCCAAACACCCCTATTAAGTACATCATAGGTTGTCTACTGAATTAAGTACATCATAGGTATATGTAGATTGTGTTTAACTTCTTTATAGTGCATATATACATAGCGTTGGATTCATGTGAGACCAGATTGTTTCCGTGAAACCCGTAAGACCACATTTTTACTCTTGAAACTTCACAAGAAAAACACTGTGAAAGTAAAAAAAAAATTGAATCTTCACAACAAAAACATTGTGAAGGTTATCCACAGCAAAAACACTATGAAGATTATCTTCATAGCAAAAACATTGTGAATGTTCATTTTTTTTACCTTCACAGTGTTTTTGCTGTAAAGTTTCAAGTGTAAAAAGGTGTTCTCACGGAAACAGGCTGGTCTCACGTGATCCCAAGTCTATACATACACACACACACACACACACACATATATATATATATATATATGACATCTTGTTATAGAACTTGCGCGCTACTCTCGATTAAAAATTATATGTAGAGTTTGAGATTGTAGTCCTTAGTTAAAATATGATATCCGGTTGATATTGCTGTTGCTTATTTATTGATTGCATATTTCTTTGATAAAAGAAGTATATCCTATCTCGTAACTTTAACATGGATGTTGGCTTGTAGTCAATATTGCAAGGGTGAGCAATGAAGGCCACTGGTTGCGTAAGTCATTGCTTGGATGTAGGCGACCTAGGTCGTGGGAAAGCTCTAATGTGTTAAAAACCCATTTTGAACTAGTGTTTGACATTACACTCCCTCTTCTTCATTCATCTTCCAATGAAGGCAATTTTGGCACTATTTTAGGTGATTCCTGAAGTTTTATAAGGAAAATGATAGACTCAACATAGATATTAGAGATCTATGACTGGAGTCTCAAGATTACTCAAGTTATGGTTGGTTAGGAGTTTTTATTGAAGATTGGTGCGAGATTCTTCTAGTTTTTATCAATGGAAGCAAGCAATTGTTTGAGAATCTTACTAGGTTTGGTTTAATCTAGCAAGATGAGTTTTAAATTACTTTGTAAAAATTATGTTTGTATAAAAATGTCTTTTTTCAGCTTTTAAATGTGTTCGTTGTGATTTTTATCAAATGTTGTTGATTATTTGATATATGTGCATCATTGGTACATTTGAATTCACAAAATCTTGAGAAATAATTATATTTTTGGTTTTTAGGATATTTTCAGATACAAATCATAATATATAGTATGATCTTTGATGATTTCATACATCCATTGTTGGATATTTTTTATAACTGTCATTTGAAACAATTTGAATCTACAAATCATCGATATATGCTTCTAAATGAATTTATTGATTGTTTGGGGGCATAAATCACATTAGATGATCATTTGAGAATTTATTTCAATAAAATGAGGTTTCACTATAATCATTCATATTCGAGACATGAAATTGCATAAATCTTCGAAAAATACAAATTATAGACTAATTTTGATTTTTATTGAGTTAATCAAATAAGTTGAGGATTTTGTTGATTTGGATTTGGTTCAAATGAGTTTTGGGGCATTTTTTTGTTTATCCGTATAAATGTTTAAACTTCATGTCTTCTAGGTATACGAGATTTCACGATCTCAATTATATTAGTTGTGACATTTTAAGGATTTCAAATCATGTAAAATGGTTTTTGATATTTTACTCAAACTTTGGTGACACATTTGTCTTGCTTGGGCATGTGGTATCTTGTGTTGTGAATCTTTTTGGAAATGCATGTGTCAGGTCCGTTTGATATCTAAGTTATAAATCACATGACTGGACCATGCATAATGGGTTATTTGAGAGTTTCCCAACTTCTACTATTTAACTATTATACTTGGACATTGAATTGCATATGTAGCATAATTATTTGGGAAAACAATTATTTGAATGTGTTATCATTTAAATTGTCAGACATGTAGTTACGAATGTAATGCAACGGATTCATAAGTATAAGCACTTTATTTTAGTTTTATTATTTTCATAATTGTCGTATATAATATCTAGATTTACTAGGTTTTAAGTCTAACATTTTTTCTTATCGACATGTACATCAAGTTCTTGTGAGGGCGGTACTAGAAACACTTGTCTCCTGTCCCAGGTCACTGAAAGGGAGATACTCGCCGCCGAGCTCTCGCGCCACTCCCGCTGCCAACCTTTTGTGACGAGTCGAATGTTAATAGAGGCACGTAAAGGACTTAGCTTCTTGCAATATTTCCTGTACTTTTGAGATAACGACTTTTAGTTGGTTTTTAGTAATACTAGTATCTACATTAATTCCTTGTACGAAGTTGATACGAATTGTTACCTTGTATCCTTGTATTGCCTTGTAAGTCATCAAGGATTGTTCTTGGAAGAAATTTATGCTCTTTTCGGTATTTTGCAAATGATTTAATCCAATGCTCTTTTCCATATTTTGGAGTATTACATAATGAAGGGAAAATATATTGAGCTACACTAGTCGACGGGCTTACAAGGAACCATGTATATAGAGCTACACTATCATATTATATCAAGTAGCATACAAAATCATGTATATAGAGCTACACTAGTCGACGGGCTTACAATTTTCAATTTTTTTTGGGTATTTAGGTCATTTATCAATACTTAATTCCAATTCTAAAACTACATTTTGTGAATCAAACATACAAATTTTAATTTCTTTAAAAGATTACGTTCCAATGTCTGCCCCAAACATGTGGTCAAACCTGATAACATTTCATTTTAATTCCTTCGAAGCCAATTTCATTTGACAGATTCATTACATTACATCTAAAAACATTTTTCGAACCACATGCCACCAGTGGCGGAACCCCATAGGGGCTATGGGGGACCATGGCCTACCCGCCTTTTTCAGTTATATATTATATATATCAAATAAGATACGTGTAGATCAGTCCAGCGTTTTTAATTTTCTATTTTTCTGCGTTTTTAAATTTACATTTTTCGTTCACCATTTATATTTTTCTTTATACACTACATGTTATGATATTAAATTATTTATTTATATCAAATATATATAAAATTATTTCTAAAAAAATTAAAACAAGTGTTAGTTATTATATGTAATGTTATATTAATTATCTAGAAGTTTTTTTTATTAGTTAGTAATAATATAAAAATAAAATAAATTTGTATTACTATTTTTTGTTTAATAGTTTAAATGTTTTGAGTTTTACAAACTGTTTACTCAAATACTTACCCGATAAATGCATACCCGTAAAATTTGACGATATTTATCTTGTCAAAATGGCATCATATATAACAATTTACCTGATGAACGCTAAGACACTTGATCTTTACCATCGTTCTTACTAGGTAAAATTGTCGGTCATTGCAGTGTTCATCCAGTAAGATATATACTTGATAAAGCCATTTATTAGATAAACATTTGATAAACGACCTCTTAGTCTTCATTAACAAATTTTCTCTAAAATTTAATATTATAACATAGTAAAAAAAAAGTTTCGTACATATCATTTGAATCTCTAAATCTTTGTAGTATTATATTTTTCGGCCCCCGAGACAACAACAGTCGTGTTCCGCCCCTGCATGCCACCTAATTCTGGTTAAAGGCAAAGTCTTCACTTCATAAGGCATGATTAAGCCATAAAATTCCACTTACTTTCTAAACTTTTGTGCATCAACTATTTTTATCTTAGAAAAATTAGCTACTCGTCGAAACTCAATTAACTGTCCATATAAAAGGGGGATCTGATCTCTATTATAACATTCGAAAATACAACAAAATCTCTAGAGTGCAAATTTGGATTATCCGGAATTAAATTTTGTGTATATCCAAGAATGAAATCTATGGATGAAATACTGCTTAACTAAGGAGTGTTTTGTTCACGATCCAAGTCTTATCATCAAACAGACCCAAACCAAGGACTAAAACTCAAGTTGTATCAAAATTGCCTCTGCTTGAAGTACTTCATGTTGTGGAATAAGGGTTTGCACTATCTTTTAGAGTGCCCCCACCTTGTTGGTCCAACGACCGTATTAAGAGAAGTAAATCATGGTGTCTTAGGACACGATAAGATAAACACGGGACCTTGTTATATGAAACTTTATCCTTTTTTTGCTAAGACAATTCAAGGGGTACTTGACTACTCTACGTGGATTCTAACAAACTATCAAAGGGGCTCTTTAATAACTCAAAAGACAATAATTCATTGCCAATCTAGAAATTGAAGGTAACCGGTAACCACAATCTATATACAAAGATGAATAAACTATGCATAAATATATATTATGATTAAAGTATGTTTTATCTATTTGTTTAATACTTATTTAATTTTAAGGAAGTCGGATCCAATTTATTTTGTTGTTGTTTTGTTTCACACAAACTTGTTCGAAGCATTCGAAAACAACCATCATATCATCGATCAGAAAAGTACAAATGTAATTGGAATTACCGTTATGATCATACCAAACATCATTGCAATATAAGATAAACGAAAAGAGACCAATCATAAATTCATAATTAAATGACCTTATATTAATTACCAAAACTTATTACATAAATAACCCCGTAATTAATTAAACATACACAAATACAAATCACAAACCCATTCTTTTGTGATAGAAATAAAGTTACTCGTAGTTATTACTTAATTAAATAAGTTAATGATAATTAGACATGCCTCCATGGCCTTTCTGCAAGGCTAACACATTCATCAAACCTAAAACAGTCAACAAGATGGTCAATGCTCATTCCAGCAGCCTGCATGAAGGAATAAACGATAACTGGACCTACCAATCGGAATCCATGCTTCAACAAGTCCTTGCTAATGGCTTCTGCTTTTGGTGTCCTCAGAGGCACATTTCTTGGGTGTTTGTATCTATTTATGGTTGGTTTATAGTTCATACATCCCCACATGTATCCACTGAATGATCCATGTTGTTTTGCTATCTATATATCAAACAATAATATATGAGTAAATTGCCACTGTGGTGTTGTCTATTGAAAAATAGTTACTTTTATTTTTGTAGTTCAACGTTCATTGTTTTTTCTTTCTTTTTTTCGTTCTTTTGGTATACAATTTATTGCTTACAATTTACTGTACCTTTTCATCCATATGTTCACAATTCATCCATACGTTTACAATTCATTGTGTTTTGTCTTTATCGTTTATAGTTCGTTGTTGTTTTCGCTCTTCATACTCTTGTTGTTTTCGTTCTTCATACTCAATGAAAATACTAATGAATTGCAAACCACATGAAAGGAAACATATATTTTAAAAGCACAGGGACAAGAGTTCGTCATAAATTTTAACAAACCACAGGGACACAAGAGTTCGTCATAAATTAGGTCATTAATTACATTGTAAAGAAAACTTATCGGGTTTATAGATACCAAAAATATTTAAGTGTTCTTAGAGATTGTTTTGTAGAACTTAGGTTTGTAAGAACAAACAATTATACATCTTATGTAAAAAATGTGCAATATATTTGTAGGACGATGTTGGCCATCTAAACAAGGTTTTTTAGGATATTATTAAACTATGATGTTGTATTAGTAAATGTTACCATTTTGAGAAATGTCATATTAACACATATTTTAATAGGACGTTTTTGTAAGACACATTTTTAAATATTGTTAAAAATAGTAAAAAAGAAATCCTTAATAAAAATTCTCTATTATTATATTTACAAAAAAAATCCTCACTAAAATTAAAACAAATATTATCTTTAATTTTAGATTAAAAAATATTTAAATTATAGTCAAAATCTTGAGTTAAATGAATCAAAGAAAACTAAGAATTAATATTTAATTTACACCTATATTAAAATAGTTTTTCGGATTTTTTTTATCAGATCTTCAGCTTAGTAAAAAGCTTATGACAAAAAAGAAGACAAAAAAAAATTGTTTGACGCACCCAATGTATGTTTTGAGCAACCCTAAATGCGTGCTTTAATTGATTTAAACCCACATAACCTGTTATTGAACCCAAACAACTGTTTTATTTTATTTTATGTTCTTGCATCTAAACTCGAAAATAAAAAAGAATTCAAAACCAATGGTTACTAAAAAACATTGAATAACACTTTCAAATAGCTTAATCGGTAGGGTCTTTAGTTTGCTCTTCAGTAGGTAAGCAGTCATAAGTTCATTTAAGTCCATTGAAGTTTTATTTGACTGTTTAACTTATATAAAAATCGTATAAGATTAAACAAAGGTTGCACAAACTAATTTAGAAACACATTGCTATTAAAAATGCATTAAATGTTGTAAACATAAACTTACCTTCAAGATGCATTTGGCATTTTCAACAATGGATCTAACTCGATTTTCAGCCAACATTATGTCTTTGTTTGTGGCTATTTCTGTCATCTCCTTCTCTCCCATTTTAGCAACAAATTTTGGTTCAAATCCACCAAAAGCTTTCCTAAACAAAACTTAACCATAAATAAAAGATCCAAATCGTTCATTCGATAAATTAAGAAGCAATTATCACGGATTAACGGTTACCGGAAAAGTTTCTTTCGTCTTAGAATTTCGGTCCAATTGTAATCCATTAGCATCCCCGACAAGGAAAGCAACTCGAACAACTGACTGTTAATTGTAACAAGTTTTTAATTAAGTACATCAAATAATATCTTAAAGTATTCAATAAACTATTAAGCACCTTTAATTTGTTCCAAGAAATCCTTTGTGTCTACTGATTTGTGTTCATCGCTCGGTTTCAAAACATTGTAATTGGTATATTCTGGTAAAATGGTATAATTGTGCTTGTCTTTTAAAAAAAATCCATTCCTAGAAAAAAAAAGGATATAGTTTCTACATTTGTCCTTTTGATATATGTCCACCAATCGTCGACATGTCAACATGTTATTGATTTTACCTTTATATAATTCATTCTATTCTCATTTTTCAATGAAGTTTTGATTTGTTAACACATGATTGGTGAAGAAATAGCTACGACGATTATATCTTTTGAAAATTTTATGAAGTACACACTTTTTGACAAATGTATACTTTTTCATAGAAAAAAGTGTGGTTTTATAGAGGAAGACTTTAATAAAATTAATTTTATAGGATGTTTAAAATGTAGAAGTGTCTTAATAAAATATTATATAGCAATTAGATTTATTTATCTAAAGATATTATAATAGGTTTTATAAGACCTTTTAGAGATTTTAATAAGTTTTTGTGACGCTTTTAATATAAAGTGTCGTATTAACTATTTTATACGATATTCTTTGAAAATGTCCTATAAACATAATGTTCTATAAAAAGATAGATTTATGACATGTTCTACAAAATATAGCTAATACGACACTTTATTTTAAAAACGTTCTAAAAAACTTGTTAAAACGCTTAAAAACGTTCTATAAAGCTATTGTAACAATTTAAAATATGACGCTTTATAGTTTGGTCATATAAACCTAAGTTTTATAAAATATTCTATTAGAAAGCTTAGACAATCTACACGTCCTATGACACCAATTTTGTTATAGTGGACGTTAAGATAGAAAAGCAAGGGACTAGCTAGTTACTTGTCATCATACACCGGAACTCCCCAACACTTGTCATGGAATTGAACATAAAGTTTTTCTGTGAAGAAAGATTCAAGTGTTATATTAATAAGATCTACATAAAGAAAATGTTAAACTGTAACCAACTCTCAGTAACAAAACCGATCTTTTACTTTCCAATAAACGTACGTTGCAAATAAATTAGCAACATGCTTTTCACTTTACCGACAAATATTTGGCGACATAGATGTCACTTTGAGCGACATGATTTCCGTCAAAAGCTCATTTATTATTTTTTCAATGCAATAAATTATATTTTTTAAATACGTAATATTTATATGGGTGAATACTGAAATTGCAAACTTACCACTAGTTTTAGTAATCCAGTTGCATCTTTTCACGCTTTCATTAGAAGCATCCCAAACCAAACTCGATTGTGGAACCGGAATCGGAATCGGAACTGGAACTGCGACTAAAATCGGCACGCTAGTTTTAGCCGTTGTTGGAGCATCTAGGGAAATGAGGCCAAGCGCTGACGAAATGGCCTGATCCACCGTAGAAGATGACATGGTGAAGGATCCACTCGCGTTATGCAAATGGGTCGAAGAAAGCGAGGAGAGAGAGAGTAGAGAGGTTGTTTTCTTTAGTTCAAAAGGGTAAACTTTTTTTAAACGTTTAGATAAGAGACTATGAGTTGATGAAGGCTTTTGCTTCTTCTCTACATTTTTCTCTACATTTTCTTTGGACATTTTTAAAATTAAAGGGAATTTCAAGAAAATAGAAGGGCAAGTTGGTGGGTAGGTTTGGAGATGGATTTGGCAATTTATAAACGGGAGTTTGAGGGTGTTTAGTACTTTGGTGAAGTGTTGCTTTCTGTTATGTATCATTTCACATCATTATTTTAGTATTTTAATCCATCGTAAATGTCAAAAACCCGTCACAATACTATAAACAACAAGAAGTATGTCACAAAACTGATTTTACTGGAATGACTGACTTGTGTATCTGGGTGAAATTCATGTTGATTATTTGACATTAATGATGTTGAATTTTTTAGATAAGTAAATCGGAATTCTATCTTTGATTTGAGATATCTCCCTCCATATTTTTCATTTTTGTAAGGAAATGGTTTTATGTCACAAACAAAATAGATGACGGAAAACGTAAGAGTTATCAAACAGGGTCTAATAAATTTATACAATGTTAAAATTTTAATCAAAAACCAATTTCTAAAACTCCTAAAATTCATATTTATTTTTAAGAGACTCCACTAATAATATATGGCCCGAAGTCGTAACGGTTAATAGAAGCTTTCTTTAAAACAACAAACATAAAAAATAACCCTTCAATTTTGTTTTAAAAATCACATTCTGGATAAATATCTTACATATTTTATATTAAAATAGCACATATATTTTTATATACAAAATTTAATGGATGTGATTTCAAATAATGGTCGAAGATTTTTGGGAATTAATACTAATTCAAACAACCCCAATAAATATTAAAATGCCAGAATAGTTATTCAACATAAAACATAATAGATTTTAACCAGGCCAAAAATATATTAATTTAACCCTTTGGTTACAACCAATAAATACAAATTTCAAGATACGTCAAAAATTTCCCAACATTCTAGATTCAAAATTATTTATTTTCTTATCGCCATCATTACAAAAATCAAATGTAATTAATTTCTTATATAAATATATTTCTTGTTAATTTTGATGTCGAAAATATATACTTGCGACCAGGACAAAATCAAATATGAACTCTTAATTTGCATCGCTTCACCCTTCTATAAGATTGCACAAACTTAAAAAAATATTGATTTCTTTTTCAAGCAAATAACCTTCTCAATAATGCAATATTATATCAAAAGTTTAATTCTAATATAATCATGGACTGAATGTGTTCCAATTCGAGATATATATATAAAACAATGTTTCCAAAATTTTGAAGCTCAATTATACATGTTTAAACATTTACTTATATATATATGATTTAAACCTTTTGCACACTTATATATACCCCAATTATAATATTTAAGCTTGTCTATTTGACGATTCTTGATTTTGATTTTCGAAGAATGATTCTATATAAGTGAATTTCATATATATTACGTCATTTGAGGCATTTATGTTGTTTTATAAGATTATATGTATGTAGATTTTTTATATATGCGAATTTTTATAGTTTGTGTTGTATATAATTCATTCAACAATCTTTAATCTTAATATACATAGCTAAAACAAGATCTCTATAGAGATTGAAAAGTAGCTAGGGTTTTGTGTGTGTTGCTTGGGATGAGAGAAAGTGTAGTAGTGTGTGCGCATGCATGATTAGATATTTGTAGTGGTAAAATTAAAGGTTGTTGAAGGGTTTATCTCAATTGGGGTTTAAGTCGTAAAATCTTGGAACCCACTCCAAATGTTCCGTTGAGGCATACTTATTGCCAAAGTAAGACAAAGATATCCCATCTTTATTTGGGAATCAACCACTCTTAATTAATTGCTTTCTTTCATGATCCCATTTGAACTTGAATTTAATTGCATCACATTTTATTATATTTGACAACTTTTTTATTTTAATCTAACGTTTATATTAACTTACTGTAATAGCCCAAATCTAGCTAATAGATAAATGGTTTACCCATGGGCTCTCTTAGGTTGAGGCTAAAGCCCATTTAATTAATTCATTTGAGGATTTAAAACCCTTCCATTTGGTGAATCTATCCGTTAGGGGTGAGTATAACCGGATCCGTTAACATCGGTTACTTATATTTTGGAATCGGAACCGGAAACACCAAGAACCGGCATCAGTACTGGGTACCTGGTTTTAGTTTTTAATTTTTTTTACAATACATACGATAAAAATGTAATTATAAACTACAAAACTAATCCGATAAAAAATTTACCGATTTAAAGTAATAAATACATCATATAGCGAAAACTAATTATTACCTAAATAAACTAGAAAGTTGTATCATGTTCACCTTTGTATATCGTGAAGACTGAAAATCGTAGACTGAAGAAGTGAAGGTGAACGTAGGTGGCTGTTAATATGCTATCATAAGTTCATAATATAAAAGTTTAACCTAAAAAGAAATACAGTTATATATATATATATATAATATTTTTAATTTAAAATTAGCGGGTACCCGATCCCGGAGGCGGTCCCGGCGGGTTAAAAAAAAATGAGAACCGGAACTGGTTTTGATTGGTTTCGTATTTTAGGAACCGGAACCAATCACATCGATTCCGGTGTCGGAACCAGCAGTTACGGAGCGGTTCCAGTTCCAAAGATGGATACCCGGTTCCGATGCTCACCCCTAGAAGGAAACGTGGAGAAGGAGAGTTAGTGAAGAAATCATCAAATTTGGAGAGAAAGAATTGAAGGGAACCTTCAACATCAGGTATGACCTCATCCTCTTGGTATTCCATTTCTCTCTTTCTTCAATGGAGCTTATGGTAATTGTTATATGCCCTAAAACCCTTATTTTGGTTGATTGGGTTATTAGTGATTGGTTCATGTTGTTTTCATTGAGTTCTTACTCTACTGGCAAGGAAAACCTTGTGCTCATCAATGGAGCATTCTCCTATAATGGATTGAGCCTTTATTCTTGCAACTCCATTGATGATGATTTAAGGTTATGTATAGAAATGTATGCTTAATCCTTAATCCTTAAGTAATGTCGGTTTGGAGTTGATTTAAGATGGTATCCTATCGTCTTATGGAGGTTTTGGGGCTTAGATGCTAGTATTTGGATGTTAGAATGGTGTATTGATGGTGATTTTGAGCTGCAGAAACGAAGAGCCTGGATCAGTGGTTCTCGCGGGCATAAGCCGTGTAACCTACTATTTCGGTGTGGCTTCGTTCGTTTTGTTTTTCGCATCGGGCCAAGGCTTGGACCTTGGATCTAGGGAATTATCTTAGGACTAAAATATAAGACTTTTGGGGGTATTGCATTGGGTTAACACCCGTTTTATGTTGATGAATTTAGGCTTTCGGTTTGGGAGTTTTAACCGTTTGAGCTTGGGGCAAGGCGTATCCACTTCAGGTGAATTCCCTATCCCTTTAAAATTCAATGTGATATATTTCAAAAGCTTTTTACATTGATTATGGTTTTAACTTGTCTATACTTGAATGCGAAAACTTACCATGATCACTTTTATGAGCTTTGGGTCTATATGTGCACAATTTGTTCATTACGGTGTTATATCGAAAGGTCTTTATTTTACCTAAATCCTATTACCACTGAGGGAATGTGGGCATATAGTTTTGGTCCATATGAGACTGGGTTGTTGCTAAGGGAATGCGATGGTGATTTACCTTAGCCATATTGTATCCGTTATGTGTTTGTTCCCAACAAGGGAATGAGTCATCTATTTGGTAAAACATTGCATATTTTGTTTCTAAACAAATTGATATTAACTGTTTTTATGGAAATTCACTAGACCTTTTGGTCTAACCCTCGCTTTTCCAAATAAACCATTTTCAGGCATGTACATTGCGGGGAAAGGCGAAAAGGGTAAAGGAAGGATGTGAGGTGTTAGAGAAGAGCTTAGCTTAGTATGTTTTCGTTTAGTACATTCAGCTGTTGACATTAGACTTTTCTGCTGCTTATTGATGTTTGTAATGAATTAAATCATTGGTTGATTAATCCTATGTTGGTTGAACTTTGAATCTTTTATCTACTTTGGATTTGAGTTTTGGGATGTTACATTTACACTACCAGAAAACTGGGCATCAATGACCAATTATTTGTTACGGACCGATCCAAAACTAATTTACGACGTTTCAACTACAAAACCAATTATTTTAGTCACACTTTTTGCATGTATGATAATGTATATATTTGCTACGGATTAGCGATGAAGAAAGAAAACACTTATTCTTTAGAGTAATATAAAAAGGAACTTAGCAATCCATAGAAAATTCGTCGTTAACTAATTAAAAAACAACATTTGCCACGGATTTGCTACAAATCTACTTATGGTTGATATTAAAAAAAATCAGAACAAAATTTGATAAAATTTGTAGCTAATCTGAGACAAATATATCTATATTTGCCACGAATTTGCTATAGATCTAGTTATATTCGATAACAAAACAATAGAACAAATCTTGATAAAATCCGTTAGAAATCCATGACAAATCTAATTATATTTGTCACAAATTTGCTATGGATCTAGTTATATTGGGTATTAAAAAAATTAGAACATGTCATGATAAAATCAATAGCTAATCCGAGACAAATATATTTACATTTGCAACAGATTTGCCACAAATATAATTATATGCAATGAAAAAAAATACCAAATCTCGATAAAATCCATAGCAAATCCATGACAAACCTAAATATATTTTTCATGGATTTGCTACGGATCTATCGGGTATTAAAGAATTTAAAGGAAATCGTGATAAAAATCCGTAGCTAATGACAAATAATTTAGTTTGCCACGGATTTGCTACGAATCTAGTTATATTGGGTATTCAAAAAATAGAACAAATCATGATTAAATCTGTAGCTAATCTATGACAAATATATTTACATTTTGCCACATATTTGCTGCAGATCTATTTATATTCGATACTAAAAAGATAGAACAGATCTTAATAAAATATGTAGCAATCAATGGAAAATCTAAATAATACATTTGTCACGGATTTTCTATGGATCTAGTTATATATACACACATATTTGTCACAGATTTTTCATGGATTTGCTACAAAAATAGTAGAAAATAGATAATATTTATCACAAAAAAAAATCCATTACAATTCATTATGAATTTATGACGAGTCACTTAAGCCCAAAAAAATCCTAACACAATTCGCTAAAAGTCACTTAAGCCCACTGAGGAGCAATAACGTTTACTAACAGTCAACGAGTCCATTATGACCTATCAAGACCTAATATAGGGCTTTGGCTTAGCGGTACCGTAACCCTTGCCCTCCTAGAAGGTCAGGGGTTCAATCCTCATGAAAAATAACGAGGGTGTGTGAGTTTATTTGTTGCGTTTACCGTATATAAATATTATATACTTAATAGAAGACCCAGTACAGTTTGTTACCACCCAAAACAAAGGCCCAATATAGTTAATTACCACCCATGAGAGATAATCAAGACCCAATACACTTCATTACCACCCATGAAATCTATTACAATTCATTAAGAGCCATTAAGTCTAATATGACCCATCAAGACCAAATACAGGTCATTACCACCCAAGACAAAAGCCCATTATAGTTCGTTACTGCCCATGACAAACAATCAAGACCTAATACAGTTCGTTACCACCCATGACAACCATTCAAGATCCAATTCGTTACCACCCATCAAATTTGGCGCAAAAAATAGAGGAGATAGTTTTGTAACGTTTACAAATATGCGACAAACGGGTTCATTATTTGCGATTTTGGTATGTTTTTCCCCATATATAACTAGAATTTAATGTAGTAATTAACATATATTTGTTTCACTATATGATTGTTTCACATGTATTCGATCGGTTCATAATGTAAACCTTTTTGGTGCGTTTTTGAAACAAAAAATACACATACATAACATTTTTTTTGCTTGATGGTGTATAATGTTTTTTGCTTGATGGTATATAATGTTTTTTTGGTTATATTACAGTTTTTGCTTGATTTACAACGTGGCATTAAGAAAAATAATATCATTTAATTAGTAGATATTTATTTTTATTAGAAGATAACTCTTTATTTAATATAAGTCTCAGTATCAATGTATTATGATACAATTATACATTAAAAGGAACGGACAATTTTTTTTTGGAAAATTATTGAAGCAACTCTCCAACAAAAATATAAATCCTTATTCGGTTTAACCAGTTACCGAACAGAATAACTCGAAAATTGAATAACCCGAAACCAGTTCAAGCGAAGCTTATTTGGTTTGGTTATCGGTTAGTTTTAATAAATCTAAATAGTGATTAAACCGAACAGAATAAACCGAAAATCAATTTAACCGATCGAATAACACCCCTAATATTATGAACTTAATATATATGAAACAAACATATTATAAAACAAATATATAATAATCAATAATTGGATGTTATATTTAAGTGAACAAATTAAATCATGTAAAACATACATCATGTATATATATTGAATACAACATTAATTATTTAATTTTTTAAAAATTATAAAACAAATCGAAGTTTTAACAAAAAAAACACATCAAATTTACGAAAAGAATTCCTCCGACCCTCCCTCTTTTACCCACAAATTAGGTTAAAAAAAAAAATTCCAACACCTTCCTCAATTCCCCCAATTTTATTATACTCGGAGCATCTTCAATAATATTGTTTAAATAGAAATTTTTTCTCTAAAATATTCCAACAATATTGTTATCTTATTTTCTAATTTAAAGAATTAAGAAAAAAATTTAAATATAAAAAATTCTCTAAAATCTTTAAATTAGGAGAGAGAAACAACAATTTAATCATAACAAACCAATTAAATGTATAAGAAGATAAATAATATTTTATTAAATGTATTGAATATTTAATAATATAGTTAGTGATGAATTGTTTAAAGAGAAATGGTCAAAAAAACCCAACAAACTATCTCATTTTGAATGATTAAGTTCTTAAACTATTTTTTTGAAAAAAAAACCCCTTAAACTTTCTTCTTTTGAATGATTAAGTCAATGAACTATTTTTTGGATGAAAATATCATTAAACTTTCTCATTTTGAATTAAAAAACCATTAAACTTTTTTATTTTGAATGATTAAGTCCTTGATTTTTTTTCCAAGAAATTAAACCATCAAATTTTTAAAAATTGGTTACTTACGTCTTTTTAACCTAAATAAACTATATTTAACCGGTTATCTTTTGATTCTTCCTCTTATGATGGATAAAAAAATAGATCAAAAAGAGGAAGATCGATGGGAGGAGCCAACAACGTGTTACACGAAATGGAGAACGGAAAACGTTGGGGTAATGGGGAATGACGAGGGGGGAGCAATACCGTTGTTTGCTAGGGGTTTTTAATTGCGTATGGTTTTTGGAACGGTAAAACCGATTTAAGTTTATTTTTACTTTAAAACTTTTTTAGTGAGTTACAAGTAACTTATTTACAAAAAAAATATGTACGTAAAAAATTTCGTTGAAAATTTAAATGGAAGCTCGTCAAAAAAGTTTTGGTTGAAAATTTTGTTTTGTGAGAGATTTTCAATGGAAGTTCGTTGAAAATTCGTAAAAAATTTATGTTATGTCAATAATTCCTCTAAAATTCGTACAAAAATTTTAACGACATTTTCCGTTGAAAATACTCAATTTTCTAGTAGTGTAATTTTTAAAAGATCGATGATTTATTTATTCAAAAAAATGTTTAGGGACTTAATCATCCAAAGTGAGAAAGTTTAATGGTTTTCTCATTCAAAGTAATAGTTTAGGGACTTAATCAATCAAAATAAGAAAGTTTAATGGTTTTTTTTTATTAACCTGGATATCCAACCCGATATGCGAGCCGACTAATCCCAGGGCGACTACCCGCTTCGCTGGTAGCCCGAAGTCACCGCATTTGAACCTCCGTGGCCACAAGGGGATTTTTTTTACCCCTCCCTGGATTTGAACCTGGGACCTCCTAGTACTGTTGACCTTTGGAGCCAAGCTCAAACCATTGAGGCACCACCCTTGTGATTAAGTTTAATGGTTTTTTCAATCAAAAAAATAGTTTAAGGATTTAACCATTCAAAATGAGATAGTTTATTGGGTTTTTCTGAACTTTTCCCTTGTTTAAAATAAAAAAAAAAGTTCATGTAGTTGGAAGAAACTGTTTTTAGAGATTTTACCTTTTCATTTTTAATTTATATTGTAATAACCCGGAATCTAGTTGTAAAGTTATTTGCTATTGGTTGGTTGATGTCTAAATTCTTAAACTTCAGCTGGAGGTGTCAATAGTGAAAAGTGAGCTAATAAGGGTTGGAAACCCTCTCATTTGAGTGAAAAATGACTGGTGTTTGTGTGTGTATCCAGTGTGTGCGATTTTGGAGAGAAAAGTGGAAAAAAGAAGGGATTCAAGAAGGATCAAGTGTTCAACAAGTTATTCAGGTATGACACTTCATCTTCCTCATCTTCTTGTCTTGTAGAGTAAATATGATGATCAGAACTTGGGGTTTTATAGTATGGGTTATTGATTGATTGTGGAAAGTTCTCAAAATCAGTGTTTACGGGTTATTAGAATTGGTATTGATGCATTCTCCAAGTCTATGAATCATATTTCATTCCAAGAGTTTGAAATCAAAGAAAAACCTCCATGGATGACAATGTGCTCATCCATGTGAGTGAAAATCCATGAATCAATGGATTAAATGGATTAGTTGATGTTGAAGGTCGATTATTAAGTGTTTTGGTCAAGATTCATGTCAGTTTTTGGGGTGGAAATCAGTAGAAATGTGGATTTGGAGTTTTAGGATTTTGTTGTTCGAGCAAGAAAGTGCAGGGACAACAGTGAGTTCCACGACTTTTACCGCGACTTCAGGTCGCGCGGCAAGCCGCGTAACTCACTGTTTCAACAACTTTGAGTTTTTGCTTAAGGGTTGTTTGAGAGTGTTAAGTGGTGTCCTAGCCTAAGGGGTTTATTAGTGGGATATGTGGAGTATAATTGGGTCATTAACTCGTAGTTTAATTGATCTAATTCAGACGTTCGGTTGGTGTGCCCGTAGTTGAGGTGAGCAATCTAAGTTTGGCAATCAGGTGAGTTCCCTTCGTGTGCTAATTTTACAAATGAATGTTTTAAATTTTCATATCTTTAAATCATTCAAATGCGGGAAGTGTGTACCCGACATTTTGGGCGGTGTGGGTCCGTTTATTAGTCACGGTGTGTGTGACTATTAGTGTGGATTACCGTTGCAACAGGTACATGAAAAGTGTGTTTAAAGTGTGAGTTGATATTCATGACTAACCCTTTTTTATCTTATAACTGTCATGCATATTAACTATGGTTTTGGGGGAATTCACTAGGTCTTATGGTCTAACCCTCTCTTTTATAAAACTGAAAACATTTTCAGGGAAGCACATGGTTGAGAGCTGGAGTAAGGGCAAGGGAAAGCTGTGAGTAGGGATGGAAACGGGGCGGGGAATAGGCGGAGAATGCAACCCCCGTCCCCGACCCCGACCCCGATCCCCATTTATAACCCCCGTCCCCGTCCCCGCCCCGCCTAGTACCCAACGGGTTCGGGGGATGAAATCCCCGACGGGTACGGGGAACCCATTGGGTACCCGTTTAAGAAAATAATTATGTAGTGAAAAATGAATACTAAAAAATGTTTTTAATTTTAGAATAATCAAATAAACCTCAAGTTTCAAAAACCATTAACCAACCACATGATTTCATAATTCATAAGAAACATAAAAGTATAAAATTCTTAAACAACAAAAATGAAACTATATAATTCACTTTCAAGACATATTTTCATTCATCATTCTTCTTCACAAAAAAACCTCTCCAACTTTAGAATCCACAATCATCATCATTAATTCTTCATGATTCATGCATCAAAATCTACAAAACTTGGACCCTACAACATTAAAGAAAAATATTAAGCGTAAAAAATTGTTAAAAATTAAAATAAGAAGAAAAAAAAGATCAATAACAAACATACCACATCATCATTATCTTTCATATCTTCAAACATTGTCAAATACTTTTCTCTATTTGAATGTGTACCTAACAATAAATAGAAATAAACATTATTAGGAATCATTTCATGTGTAAAAGAAAATGAAACATTAAAAGTTAGAATAATGGTAATTTCTCATCCCATAACCAATCTTGTGCACATACCAATGCTTCTAATGTATGAGGATGGAGCCTATTACGATGAGGAGTCACATGTCTTCCACCGGTACTAAAAGCCGACTCGGAAGCAACCGTAGACACCGGTATAGCCAAAATATCTTTGACAACCTTTTGCAATGTCGGATATCTCAAGCCATTTGCTTTCCACCATGCTAGAATATCAAATTCTCCACTCCTTGGCAAGACCGTCTCCTCCAAATAATAATCTAGCTCGGACTTGTAAGCAACCACATTTGAAGTGCTACTAAATAATAAATCATAACCGGCCAAAGAATCTACGTACACATTCATCAACATCCATACCAACTTCAAAACTATGCAATGAATCCGGATGAACTTCTTTGTCACCACTTTGTGTGTATTCTTTCACCAAATCATAAGTCATCTTTCTAATTCTTTCAATTTCAATCGGGGAATTATTACCATAAATTTTGGGAAAGTAATATTCAATTAGCTTCATCTTAAATCTTGGATCCAAAATAGTTGCTATGGCTAATATTCCATGCATGACATACCAATATTGATCAAATTTCTCAATCATATTTGTAGCCATCGACTTAATCTCCACATATGATGATCCAAGACACTCCCTAAGCAACAATAGAATTTCACAAATCTTAGGGAAAAAATATTTGCAGTAGGATATTTGGCCCCAGAAAACATTTCAGTTACGTTGTAAAACAATTTCAATTTCTCACACATTACTTTTGCTAAAAGCCAATCTCGATCACTAGGTGCTTGTTTGTATTTTTTTCTCGGTGTGTACTAGGCGATTAAAGACATCCTTGTACACAATGGCACTCATAAGCATCAAATAAGTTGAATTCCACCTAGTTCTACAATCAAGAACCAACTTTCTTTTACTTGAAAAGGTTAATCCATATTTAGCTTCCTCAAATTTTTCTACTCTTTTTGGTGTTGCGGTCCAATAAACTACACTTTCGCGAATAGTTTCTATCCCACTTTGAATTGCACTCAATCCTTGTTGAAAAATCAAATTCAATATATGTGCACAACACTTCATATGAATCAATTCCCCATTCAACAATAAATGCTCACTTCTCAATTTTTCTTTCATCTTATCGATCATGGAAATATTGACACTACAATTATCTAAAGTCAAAGTAGATAACTTACGATCAATAGACCATGCAACCAAGCACTCCATCAACTCTTTTGATAAGGTTTTAGCATTATGAGGGGATGACACGTACATAAACCTATAATACGATATATAGAATTTAATTAGTATACAAATGATCAATATTAAATTAAAATATAACATAAAAAAGAAACTAGTAACTTGCCTTATAATTTTATTGCGCAAAATCCACGAGTCATCGATATAATGCGCGGTTACAACCATGTAGCCTCTTTTTTGATTAGTGGATGTCCACATATCAGTTGTCACTGCAATTCTACTATGATTGGTATTCAACACGTTTTTTGTTTTAGTCTTCCCGGTCTCATATATTTTCATGATATCCCTTCTAATGGTAGGTCGAGAGACATGCTTGAATAAAAGGTTCATCGAGTTTGAGAAACTTCTAAACCCAACATGTTCTACCATATTAAGTGGATACTCATGCAAAATTATCATCTTAGCAAGGTTTTCCCTTGAAACTTGTTGATCAAACGTGTGGGCGTCAAGTGTAGAAGTTCCATCTTTTTTTTATAGGATTCAAGATACATTGTTTTATGTCTCGTTGCTTTCTAAGAGGACATATCTTGAAGTGATCGTGCAAATGTTTAGTCCCATTTTTGCTTGACCCTCCTAGTTTTTTCTCACAATAATTACAAATACCCTTATCAAACCCATCAACCTTTTGTTTCTTGAAGTGATTCCATACAACAGAAGTCAATGTTCTCTTTTTTGTCTCAACATTGTCGGCAACCTCACAATCTATAATTGGAGTTGTAGTTGCTGGTTCATTATTTTCTCCACTTGCAATTGGGATATCTTTAGTAATATTTTGTGGAGATTCATCTTCAATCTCATTCATCGTTGACTACAAAAATGCAAACATCAATATATCATGAAGTGTCAATTTTAAAATATAATCCTATCAATTTATAATAAAACCCACATTAACATGATATTTAGGGTTCTATAACATGGGGTTTGTTTATTTATTTTTTTAAAGGTAAATTTTATCAGAACCACAACTCTACATATGCTCTTAAAGATTCTAGCGAAGATGTTGTTGTGAATGTATACCTGCATCAGCACAAACTGGATCCTACCTCCCAACTAATTTCTTCAGAGCTTAAAATACCAAATCAACTCCCTCTCTCCCATTTTCTCACACACACAAAAACACACAGTAGCCCATCTTAACAGTGACCCATCTTAACACAATCTATAAAATGGGGTTTGTTTATGTTGAGATTTATTTAATAAGTAATGCAAAACACTTCATTTATGGATGGTGCCAACAAGATAAACATGACACACAGAAGCATGAATAAAGAAAGTTAAAAGGAAAACAAGATGGAAATTTAAATAAAATGTCAACACTAGTAAGTACTAACTTACCTCAAGATCAAAACTTCAAATCTTGATTCTTGTGTCTTGAAATGTGCTCCTCGTTATCCAATTTCTTAGTTTACTCAAGCTTCAATGAAAAACAAAAGTAGAAGATAAACTTTGATGGGTGAATGGTAATGAAGCCATTACTTGAGAATTGAGTTTTTATCTCTTGGATATTAGGACAAAAAGTAATTTATTTTTTTATTGAATAAAAACTGATAACATGTTTACTTGAGAGATTGAGAATTGAAAGTTTGAAATCTTGAATTACTTTTTGATATTTGCTCACCTCTGGCGCTCTGCGCCACCTTCTTTCTTTATTTTCCAAGAAATCTTTTATTTAATCATTACTCTTGCTTTGCTTTATTGACAAGTCAAGAACTAGAAGTCTAAGAGACTAAAAGACTATCTATATATATATATATATAAACCTTTTAAAAAGTCATCTCAAATAAGATTTTATTATTTATGTGTGATATATATATATAAATGATTTAATATATATATATATATATATAATCGGGTATAATAGGGGCGGATAGTAGTATCCCCGACCCTGACCCCGCTTCGGGTACAACAAATAATACCCGTCCCCGCCCCGTTACCCGATAAGTCGGGGAATCCCCGCCCCGTTAGAGGCGGGTACCCGACCCGACGGGTCAAATTTCCATCCCTAACTGTGAGTTTTTTGAGGATAGATCGAAGTGGGACGCTACTTGTATAGTTAGTTGCCTAGTTTTAATGATAGTTTTGTAATAAATCTCAGTAGTTGTTTATTTCCGCTGCAAACATTTGAGATTAAGTTTACATTGGGACCTATTTATGTCTGGAAATTGTTATTTTTAGAGCAGTAGAATGAAATTTCTTTATTTTAGAATTATGGTTGTTACATATATAAATTATAAAAAAGCAGTTGAGAATGTTCTTAGACCATATTTAGTCACAATCTGGACAACCAGATTGTAAATGAGACAAAAGAGATTTTAAAAAAAAAAGGAAAAAAGATATAAAAGTTATGGTTACAATCTATGATGATCCTTCTCACCCCACGAATCGGGATTGAATAAATTGTTTGTTTGAGATTGTTAAACGACACCATTTTATTGGTTAAGTGGTTAACGTTTTAAAATAAAATTTTTTCATTGATTAAGAAAAATGATTTTAATTTCTTTTTTTTTTAAATACATCAAAATTCATAGTTTCAATCTCCTACAAATAAAGATCAATAATGACATATTTTTATTATGTTAGTCTTTCTTTTCATTTTAATACTGGTATCTATGTATTTAGGGGGTGTTTGGATGAGCTTATTGACTTATAACTTATTATCGGTGTGGAAAAGCACTTATGAAAAGTTGATAAGTTAAAACTTTTTACTTCTTAAAAAATGACTTATTACCGGTTTGGCACCGGATAAGTTGTTTTACCCAAACACTCAAAACGACTTATTACCAGTGCCACACCGGAATAAGTCAATAAGTTGTTTTTATAAGCCCATCCAAACACCCCCTTAAAATTAATAATTATATATTATAAAAATATTATTTTGCAAAATATTATAAGATCAAACCCACCAACAGAAAAACCCTTTCTTATCAAATCGATAGAAAAACATGAACAACGGGACGTGTGGTGGCCTTTCATATGAAGTATGTATAGAGTCATAGAGATTGAATTGCACACACTTTCTCATTCTATAAGGTCAAAATGGCAATGATGGTATGAATTTGGGACAATATGTTTTCTACATTTAACACGGTTATCTTATTAGCGGTTGGAGTAGTACTTGTAAAATCCTACCAACGTTCACTCAAAAGATTATGCTTTCTTATTACTTAATCCAGATAGAAAAATGCTGAATATATTGTTGGTAGTACCTTTTGCAATATTAACATTTTAATTATGTGTGGATGAGAAGTTAAAGCAACTTTAATTTATGTTTTGACAGTTGGGTAATGCGGGGATGGCAAATTTGTTTATAATCCCAATGAAACTCTATGATTTTTGTTTTGAGGGATCATATGTAACTGCACTGTTGATCCAAAACTCCTCTCAATGATTTGAATATGATTCCACTGTTTACTTAGTGAAAATTTCATTGATAAGTTATAATTCAAGTTCAGTGATAGCATACGCTGATTGCACTCAGCGATCACTAAACATCAGGAACTCTAACCTTATCCCTGAAGATCTGAAGAACAACAGTCACACCATAAGTCCATTCAGCGTCAGTCGAAGACCAAACTAAAGATAGAGATAATCAGCTAAGTGATCTGAAGCGCTTCAGTGATAGCAAGGACTATCTAAACAAAAGTGTGAAGTCTTGCTAGGTCTCAGCGATACTTTGAAAGTTCATCCTTGAAGTTTCAAGTTCAGCGATCAAGTGAAACCTATCAGCGAGATAAATGTTGATCCTATACTCGATTCACAAAAGTCAAAACCTTATACTATGTCAGAAAAAGGACGTACGGATTGTCTCTTATGTCCCCATCAAATCTAATATGATACTGTTCATATACAGCCAAAAGCATGGTTGCTTTTGAACAAAGGACAAGCTTCTAATAAAGACTTGACACGTGGCATATACCTTTTGTCTCGCATTAAATGTGACAGGTATAAATAGATGAAGATCCCTTCTTCATTCTTATGCATGCATGCTATTTTCTCACTCCTCAATCCTCTGCTGCTTTTCTTTCCCTCCTTGTGCATCAACTTTGTGATTTCTTAGTTACAATAGAATAGGTTTAATACTTGTTCTAATTTCGCTTGTAACTGTAAATTTGTTTATTTATATAAACTAATTTAAAAACATAAGAAGTAAGTGTCTGTATTCAACCCCCCCCCCTCTCTTTCTACAAACTGTTTTTATATCCTTGAACTCTTGTAGACTCCTTTGGGACCAACATCCACCAATATATATGAGATTAACTCTTTAGGGTGTATTTGGTATGTAGACCGAGTGGGAAATGATGGCACAAATATAAATAATCTCAAGTTTGGCATCCCATTGGACAACATGCGACAAAACTTAACTTCATGGGACTATTCTTGATTTTTTTGTTCCACCGTAGACAAAACATAAAATGACCACGTTATCTCAATAACCCCAACCTTTTATTTATTAAACCATCATTTTTCACTAAACCATTATAAATTATTAATTAATATTATTTTCAATTAATTATTCAATTATTAATTATTATTTGGAGCAAAACCTGTATTTTACGGACACGCAAACCGGCCCACACAGTTTGCCAATTCCCAATGTGAGAGGCATACCTAACTCACTCAGCGGCAAAGCGATTGCGAGAGGGCCTGTGATCGAACCCAAAACCAACGGCCTATTGGAGCAAACATCTCCTCGTCCCTTAACCAACTGAGTTACACGCCATTGCCATTAATTTTATTTTTATTTTTTACTTAATTTTAATTATTAATCAATTTTAAGTTTTAATTAGTATCAATTTCAAATTATTAATTAATTTTAAATGTAAATTATTGATTATTTAGAATCATTACTAATCTATCTAATACTTTCATATTATACCAAAGGGTCTTTGGCCTAGCGGTATCCTAACCCTTTTCGTCGTAGGAGGCCAAGGGTTCAAACCTCACCAAATGTGAGGAGGGTGTGTGAGATTATTTGTTGAATTTGCCGTATATAAATATTATATATTTAAAAAAATACTTTCATATTATTTAATATATTTAGTCGTCAAAAAACAAATATAACAATTTTAAAAATGTTTTTGTAAAGTATTTGAAAGTTAAAGTTATATGTTTCTTTTATTTTATAAATAATAAAACTTATATATATATATATATGGGGCGGGTTTAAATGAGAACTCAAATTTGGTTGTGAACGTGAGAACAAATGAGAGTGATTATGAAACAAATTCATCAAAAATACATGAGGGTTGATTAATCAACAATTTCATGAAACAATTTCATTTTCGTATAGAAACAAAAATATATGAAGTGATTTTATGAATAAAAATAATTATATGAAACAATTCATCATATTAAACACTTTCATCAAACAATTTTATTCAATAAAATAATGAATCATGGAGTCTGTACGGTTTGAACGAATTGACTGGTTTGTAATTGAAATTCCTCTTGTTATATTTATCTACGCGTGTCTAATTAGCCGTACATGAATATTACTTGATATATTTGAAACTTAGTTGTTTAGAATTTGATTAAATGTGTTTGTTTGATTTGTACAAGAGAGTTTTTCTGTAGTCTCTAATGACATTCTCATAAATTAGATGATCAATGTTTCCTTATTGAAGTTTGATCAGATCCTCAAGCATGGAGTCTGCTGCAATTTACATGGAAGTTCATCAACCACAAAGCTGTGAAGCATTGACCTGTTCTATCGAAGAATTCATCTTAGGCGATTCGCTAGACGTTTATAGCTTAACAAGAACTCGTCGCCAAGTGTAACACCCTCAAATATGGAAAGAGCGGCTAATTTAAAATTTTCATCAATACAACAAATAAAGAGTAAATCCTTTTCTTATAATTCAAAACTTGCATTGCCTCGAATAATCATTCTAAATAAACCTCGATAAGAAATAGATCAAGTCTTATACAAAGACATAAATACGGTCGGGTGTTACTAAACCCAATAAGAGTCGTTATCTCCAAATGTGGAAGATGTCACCAAAAGCTAGATCCTTAACGTGCCACTCCCTAGCACTCACGTCGACGCGTATCGCTAGAATCAACCCTAACGAGGGCCTGATGCACATGCCGACAAAGGAAAAAGGTTAGGGTTAACGCCTAGTGAGTTCAAGAGTGTATAACAATGTTTATAAATGATAGGAATCAAAAGACTGCTTGATTTAAATAGAAAAATTCTCATATAAAATGACTTCATTTCAAAACAAATATCTTTCCCAAATTCACCATTTTCATAATAAAAGCTCTAGACCAAAATATCATTAGTAACGAAAGCATAGAAATACCCGTTCAAAAATGAATTCTACACCCGTTACTCACCCAAGACGTGAATAAGTTTAAATGTTCCAAATACCGAAATTCGGCAATGATCCAATAATATAAATTATGGATAATACTTCATACTCTAAAAATGTCACCAAAAATAATGTATAAGACTCTGTACCCAAAACAGCACCTTTCGGTGACGGGGGAGACCTGATTTACCAGTAGTCATGACGTGACACACAGGTATGCCACTAACAAATGTTATAGAGCGTCACATAAAGATATGGTAGCCATTGACATCAACCAAAGCCAGTATTATAGTCATTTGTGCACATAAGCTCTTGCCTCAAGAATTACACACTTTATCACAATGCCTATTCCGAGTTAGTGAAAGGATGTATGAAAATTACACAATTTATCACAATGCCTATTCCGAGTTAGTGAAATGATGAATTAGAAATTGTACAATTTATCACAATGCCTATTCCCAATAAAATAAAAGGAAACTCAAGTTGTACGACTTGAGAATCTCATCCCATGTATACACCATTAGACCGATTTTATATGTCTGTGAATCCATTACATTCTAGGCATAAAATTGCATGACATTAAATGAATGATGACACTAAATGAATGACTAACACACCCAAAATGTGTAATATATCAAATAATATACCATAACTGCATATAACTAAAAAAAAAAAACCCGACACAAAGTAATTTAAATCGGACAAATGTCCACGAGACTCATTTTAGTCAAAACTAAGCAAAACCTCTATAACTCAACACTTATGTGATTACTCAAAACATTGGCTGAGACAAACCATTTTCCAAATGAAATCACATTCATATATTTCCAAATTGCCTCATAATGCAATAACATGTAATTCCAACGGTTTATAAATCAAATACTCCAAAGATGCAAATAAAACCAAATGGTCTTCATTTAAAAGATAATGCACCCAAATAATTCACACTTATACTTTATTTATCAAAATGTCTAAAAACTCAAGTGTAAGTCTCTTACATTATTAATAAACTCTTTTATACCAAATCTGCAAAACTTACCCAAATACTCACACATTTGATAAATAACAAGTAAAACATGTTAATACTTCAAAATGGACATTTTTGGCATGTACACCGTTTTCACAAAGCAACTTGAACTCACTTGGCTAGATTTATGCTAAATCTAGGTTTTACCCCAATATTGAGTTTCTTTGGTGAAGACTTTAGGTCTTCAAGATAAACCTCTATATCTATGATGTAAATTCTTCAAGAACATCTCCTTATCTCCAAAACATGCACAAAAGAGAACTTAAGAGTGAATGAGAGGTGTTAGAACCAAACCCTAGATTCAAATGACCAAAGATATGATCTTATCTTCACTTCTATGAACTCCAAAATCAACCCATGACCTTTAACCATCTTTGTTTCCATGTTGAATAGCTTCAAAAGACGAATCCATAACAACTTGAATCACCCAAATTAGAGCAAAATTGAGAGAGATATGGCTTAAATGAGGAAGATCCTGATTTTCGGTCCTTAAAAACGCTGAACAAAGGCGTTCACTAGTTAGTTTGCTGGTTATAACTAGCGAACTAACCAGCCCGGGTAAACAGAAGTGTTGGCTAGTTAGTTCGCTAGTTATAATTAGCGAGCTAACCAGCCAGGGGTAATTCAGAAGTGTTGGCTACTTAATAGGTTAGTTTCGGCTCTGAACCTCACTTTGTAACCAGCTTGACCCACTTTTTCCGCCTTAACCAATCATTACCTTGAGTTTTGAAGCGCCAACACTAAAACACCCAAAAACATTCAAAGGAGCTTAATTAAAATCTCAAAGAACTAAATTTATAGATGAACCCACAATGGAAGATGGGAACGAAAATTCCGGGTGTTACACCAAGGATATCGAGCATAAGGAGAACACTGCAAATCTGGAGAAGACCACAAAACTGTTGTAGGTAACATTGGACGCTGTCGTCCGTATAATAGGTCCAAATCCCCCTCCCCCTACCTTTGGTCTTTATATGTTAAGGACAAACAATTATTTTGGATAAATACGAAATTGAATTGTAATGAATTAATGCTTTTGAGGTTTTGTCAAAAATATGGAGAAGATTGTTGCGAGAGGAATGAATGGGGCATGCTATTTTTGTAATACATATACAAAAATTGCATTTTATATAGAAAAATAGCATAAATGTATTATTGTTTATTTAAATACAGATTTAGTGACGAATTAGTTATGGCAAAAATCAAGCCCCTTGGGTTCCCCCAACTTCCGTAGCAAATACGTTCCCCAACTTCCGTAGCAAATTCGTTCTCTAGCTAATCTGTAGCAAATTCTTTCTCTATATTACTCTCGAGGAAAGTTTACAATAAATTAAACCTGCTTTTTATTATCTGTTAATTTTAAGTCATCAATATTCTACCAACAACAAATCACTTCTATAAACTCTAGAATTTTAGTTTTCAAATAAAAAAATCTATGTGTCATACTGCCACGTCAACATTTCATATTTATATGTAAAATCATAATAGTGATGTGGAATGTTATTTGACAAAACGTTTGGGTCATTTCATCAGGTAAACCAAATCCTTTAATAAATAAAAAGTTTGATTCAAATCCTAAAATGATGATTTTGAAAGTTGGTTTTATGTTGATACAATTTTTCTATTATAAAATATATTTCTTGTAAGTATCTTCTTTATTGTTTTTTATTATATTATATAATGTAATTATATTTGTTATTAAATGAATATTATTATATTTAACATCAACAAAATTTACCAAGGGCAATGCTGATGACATTCCTTTGTGTTGAAAGTTTTATACTTTTATCTTTTTGTGAACGTAAAAAGAGGTTTTTGATGTTGATGTGCGTGAAAAGGAAATGACTTTATACGGGTGCTATTAGCAACATAGTAAGTTGCCATTAGCCTCTCCCGTTACTATATGAAAAAACAATAGGAAAGAAAGCCAACTCAAAAGTATAACTCCATTATGCAAACAATAAGCTAATTTACCAAGAGTATCTTCAACATATTATTTAAAATGATTTTTTTTTTAGTTTTTTGTTCCAACAGATTCCATAACTCGCTTGAAAATGGAGAAAGAAAATAAAGATAACGAAGACGCCAAATTTAGAGAATTCTTCAAAAAGGATTATTTAAGAAAGAAAAATGATTTTTTTTCCAACAACCAATTAGTAACAAAAGTTTGAGAGAGAAATTCGTATTTTCATTATTTCAAGAAAAAAGAGACGGTACAACTTATATATAGGAGGAGAAAAACTAATCTAACTAGTTGTTACAAAACTGAACTATTCTAACTAGCTTTACAAAACTAATACGCCCCCTCAAGATGAGCCTGTAAAGATGTTACTTAAGGTCATCTTGGATAAAAACGTTTTGAGTTTCACTCGAGGCAGCGGTTTTGTGAAAATATTGGGCATTAATTGATGATGAGAATGGATAGGCAGCAATCGAATGACTTGACGATCAAGATATTCACGAATGAAATGACAGTCTATTTCAATGTGTTTTGTTCTTTCGTGGAATACGGGATTAGAAGCGATATCCATAGCAGACTTATTGTCACAAAAGAGTAATGCAGCGGTGGATTTCTGAGGTATGCTCAGATCAGTAAGCATTTGTCGTAGCTAGATAAGTTCACAAGCTGCAAGCCATAGCTTTATACTCCGCTTCCATCGAAGAAAGTGAGACGGCGGTTTGTTTCTTAGATATCCATACAGAGATTTATTCGATTTGCAAACTGGTGTGACGGTAGAGCCAAACTCCCCCTTAACTGAATAAGCCGAAGGAATACTCATGTAAACTTCTTCATTGAGAACACCACTGAGAAACGCATTATTAATTTACGTCTAACTGAACGAGATTCCCATGATTTAATATATAGCAGCGACAACTAAAAGAGTTTTCACGGTAACTAGTTTGGCCACCGGAGAGAAAGTATCAATGAAATCCACTCCTTGTTGATTGAATCCTTTATATATATATATATATACTTTTTATGTGCATAAAAATATTGTTTTATTTTTTATTGGAAAAAGACACGAATAGGTAAAATGCAAAAATGGTCATTGATTTAACAAAGTTAACGGAAACGTTAGTTAGAAGGACAATGACCAAAATAAATTAAATATCACAAGGACCAAATCCACAATAAACATACTATAGGGACCCTAATCAAAGAAACTAGCAAACCATAGGGATCAAATCCACAATTCACTCTTAAATTTATATAAAAACTTTTAAAACTTGATGTTGGGATAGAAAAATGACTATCTTATTCAATTCCACGATAAGAATGAGTTACTATTTTTTATAAAAGTTCTTAAAAAAATTATATTGAGATGATAAGTAAGAAAATATTAAAATAATATAATGTATGATAAAAAATTTAAAACAAAAAATATGTTGAAGTTATATGTAATTCATTTAAAAAAATATATATTTTTACTTCTTCATTTTAGAATTTTTTTTATGGAAAAATTGTTGAAAATGCACCAAATGTTTCCGTTTGCTTAGACCATTGAAGAACTTCAGCCTTCAAAAGTTGAATTATACCGATCTATTGGAGATGCTCTAACAAGGGTACAAATCGTTGCTCTGACTCTGGTATGATGTCCCTCTACCTCTTAATTGGGAAAGAAGACGGTTAGATGTGAGATTATGGTAAAAGGTAAAAAAAAGATATTGATAAACAACTCACCTCTTATCAAAGTAAGAGCTTATTATTCCATAAGAGGTGATAAAATACAAGTAAACAAACCATTAGGTATGCTAATACAATAATCCGCCAAGACCAGAAACAAAAGGGTTATTATGAACTTTACACCACCCCAACCCTCTAAACCTTTACAGAATGACAGTATGAGCCCCTAGAACTTCAACTAATGACGATATTACCCTTGTGATCCACTCTTAACAACAACATTCTTTTTTGGCTCAAAGTTGGACAACTCCTTAACAAGCCTATCCAACTCCCTTGATGAGCTCCCACCTTCCTTAATTGCTTCAATTGCTTCGCCTTTTAGTTCTTTTGCTTTTAACTTTACAATGTTATCTACACTCATTGACTCAGCAATTGTGCGAGCCAACTCGGTCGAGTCAGGTACACTGTTTCGGCCCTCACAAACTCGGACCGCTGCACCGTGGTCAGCCACCAACAGCCTAGCATTGACATATTGGTCAGCCTCCATGGGCCATGCTAGTATCATCACTCCGGCTACAATAGCTTCCAAAACTGAGTTCCACCCACAATGACTCAGAAACCCACCGACAGCTCGGTGACTCAGTATCGACACTTGTGGGGCCCAACCCTGTATCACCATTCCTCTACCCGACCCGATTCCAGCTGGATCAATCGATTCGGGTTTCATCACCCAAACAAAATGAACCCCACTCTCCTCAAGCCCAATTGCCAAAGCCTCGATTTGGTCAGCGGTTAGAAACACCTGGCTTCCAAAACATACGTAAAGAACCGAACCATCGGGTTTCCCATCGAGCCAGCTGACCACATCCAAACCCGACCTGGATCCCGATTTCCCACGAGTCATGAAATCCGACCCACCGAGTAAACTAACCGGTCCGACTCCAAAAACCCTCCCATGACCTATTCTCTTGGTCAGATACTCCATGTATCGTGCCTCCAGTGCATCAAACGTGTTCACAACCCAACCCCAACTCGATGCGTTCATTATAAAACCATCGAGCACCAAAACCCATTCTGGGTCTGATTCTTTATAAAACTTAGCCAGGGATGGAAGATGGTCTCGTGGAAAACTAGGCGAATTTGGCAAATCTTGAAAGATGGTGACCTCTTGAGAAGAAACCAACGGCATATGATGGCAGATATGATCAAGAACAGCGGTCACAAAAGCACCAGAGGAGAAAAACGTGATGTTTGGGATACCCAACTTTTCGGCGAGGTGGTGGGTCCAGCCGAGGAAGAAATCAGCGATGATGGCGACTGGTGGGTTAGGGTTGGAGTGGAACCAGTGAGTAATTGGGTCTTGGAGTTTGGCGAGTGAGTTAATAATGGGTAGGTTTCCGTGGTTTCCGATGTCTTTGACATTTTCTACGGTGGGTGGAAGTGAAGGGTGGGGAGGAAAAGGGAAGACAAGGGGCTGGATGTTGGAAGAAGAAGAGAGAAGTTGGGTGAGGATAGGGAGGTTTTTGGGTGTGACCAAGATGGTTATGGTTAGACCATGGTTAGCTAGGTGGTGAGTCAAGTCTAGAAGTGGGAGCATGTGACCTTGGGCTGGGAAAGGGAAGACTAGGATATGTGCATCTTTCTTGAAGCTGCTCATAGTTGTAAAAAATGGTGAATTTTGTGTGTGTGATAGAGAAGACAAGGGGGTTGAGGCATAAAGAAAGAGAGTGTGGTTGAGAATTCGAGATGTCTTTATGTTGTTGTGGGGTCAAATATTAAAGATAAAGACAATAGAAATTAATGGAAAAGATTCCTATTATTTCTTTCTTTTTTCCACTTTGAACTTGAAGACCTTTGTGATTCCGTTACACGTCCCATTCGCTTTATTGTGTATATAAATCAACAATTTTTTTAACAAAACACACACGTTTAAGTCCATACAAATATGAGTAACGTGTTAAAAAATCGTTGGATTGTTCAAACCGGTTAAAATAAAATAAATCTAATCATGTTTAGCGGTTTGATTTGTGGTTTAAAGGGTTAAACCGTCTAAAACGGAACGTCAACACCCCTAAATATGAGAATCAGGCTTGAGCCATAGGGTTTGGACGTTCACGATGAAAAGTCATAACAATGCCTCTAAATAGTGACGGATGCAGAAATTTTTGTAATGGGGATCGGAATTTAAGTAACAACCACATGCCCATGGGGGACCAAAATCCCGTATAACAAAACATAAAATACACCACCTAATTAAAAATTCTTCATGCTTTATATTGAAGCAAATATATCCTATCATTTTATCATGGTTAGTATTTGTTAAGAACGTCATTAGACTAATATATATATATATATACATATATATATATAGATGTTGGCAGAGACGGAACACAAGCCTTTTAACCATAGGGGCCGGACTTGATATCTAGGACCGTCCTTTAGCATGTTAAATGTGAGATTTTGAATAGTTTCCCTAAAATTCTGGGGCCCAATTTTACACGTGTACATAGTTGTTTATCGACCCGTGTAAAACTATAACTGAAATTGTTTAGGTTTAAATTATTAATTATTTGGGTTTAGGTTCTAATTATTAACAGTTTAGGTTTAATTTCAGATTGTTAATCGTTTAGAATTGGCCTATTTTTGTGCTTAACATATATTTTTGGTATCTCACTTATGTAATGTAATCAAATTATTAATTATTTGGGTTTAGGTTCAAATTATTAATAACTTAGGTTTAGATTGTTAATCATTTAGATTTTTAGCTTATTTTTGTGCTTAACATATATCTCTGTTATCTCATTAGGTAATGTAATCAAAAGATTTGAATGTATCAGGACCTCCAAAAAGATTGGAACGACCCTGTCATATCTTATACATTTTTAGAATACAAAAAGTACAGGATCCAATATAACATGGTAAAACCCAAAAACTAGACGTTAAATATGAAAATGTTAAACATTGCTCATCAAAATGGAGCTCGTCAATCTTTCACGGCCTTGAATATATTCCTCTATAATGTTCTCCAAACTAATATTTTGAGCAACTTTGCTTTTGATAAACAAAACCAATGAGTTGTTTAGAAACTCATCTTCCATTTTATTACATAGCCTAGTTTTCATAGTATTCTTGTTGAAAACTTCTCTTGTTGCAGTAAATGCATACACTTTAAACAAGTAGTCATAGTCATACGCTAATTAGTCTTAGCTCTTACACTATCGTCCTGTCAGAATACTTTATAGAAACGTAGGTTTATAGGACCAAACTACAAAATATTATATCTTAAAACCGTTACAATAGGATTATAAGACACTTTTAGACGTTTTAACAAGTTTTTAGAACGTTTTTAAAATAAAGTGTCTTATTAACCATTTTATAAGGCATTTTAAAAAAACGTCTTCTTAGTTGTTTTATAGGGCATTTTTATGAAATATCCTATTAGCTATTTTATAAAACACTTTTAAGAAGAGTCTTGTAAGCTCATGTTTTTATAGAACATTTTTTTAATAATGTTCTATAAAATAGTTAATACGACATTTTATTTTAAAAACGTCATAAAAAATTTGTTAAAAACGTTTAAAAGTGTCTAATAATCTATTGTAACATTTTTAGATATGACGCTTATTGGTTTAGTCCTATAAACTTAAAATCTATAAAACATTTTTCAAGACGTTCTTATATTTTAGTCGTCTTATAAAATTAATTATATTGTAATGTGCCTTCTTATTGCAATTTTAGGTTTGTTTCAAGTTTAAAATTAGAAGATGGTTTTACTTTAAAAAAACGAATTCCTTTAAGAAAAATTATAAGTTGGGCTTGGGTTAGTTGGATAACAATTTACTAGAAGAGTAAGAAGCAAACGCATTGGAGCCTTGAAGAATACAGGGGCCAAGTAGAATATTTATTTATTTTACACTTTTAAATTATATTTAATATAGTTACGGCAGAAAATAGCTCAGGGGCCATGGCCTCCAAAGGCCACATAGGCGTTCCGCCTCTGGATGTTGGTTCATTTAAAAACTAGACGAATGGTGGAAACTATAGAAATTTTGGCAAATCAATATAAAAATTAATTTTTTTATTAATTTTTTTTATCAAATGCTATGATTTAAGATATTATTGCACATATGTTTGTTTCATAATGTAAAAGTTTCACGTGTATTTGTTTTTTATAAGTTGAAAGTTTCTCATATATTTTTTATGAAAAAATTCATATGTTTTTGTTTCATAGTGTAAAAGTTTCACATATAATTTTTTTCACAAAATGAAACAAACATATGTAATAATATAGAGATGTTGGTTCATTTAGAAACTTTGACAAATCACAATATATATGTGTGTGTGGGGGGGGGGGGGATATTACATATTTATATATATATATATATAGCATATATATTATTGTACGTATATTTGTTTCATCTTATAAAAAAATTAGATGTGAAACTTTTATATTATAAAACAAATACATGTGAAACTTTTTCATAAAAAAATAAATGAGAAACTTTCGACTTATGAAAACAAATACACGTGAAACTTTTACATTATGAAACAAACATATGTGTAATAATATCTTAAAACATAGCATTTGATAAAAGAAAAATCATGAAAAACATTATTTTTATATTGATTTGAACCAATTTATATAATTTGTATCTTTAACTGGTTTGTATTTAAACTTCTCTCTCACTCTCTCTCTCTCTCTATGTATATATATATATATATATATATATAGCATGTGGAACTAGATGATTGATTAACTACATAGTATATATGGTACCTATCATAAACACTCAAATACATGCAAGACAAGAAATATTAAAATTCCCCTTTTGATACAAAATGAACGGATCATTCAAACCCTCCAAATCCGATTCTAACAAGACTCTTTTCCATGATTCCAAATACTTGCTAAAGCGTAAATTGCAACCTAAAGAATTAAGAACTAAGTCACTAATAACCAACATGGAAAGGAAAAAAAAATACTATATGGCAGCCTAAAGATTGAAGAACTAATATTGAAGACTCAAGATTTGACCCATCAAGTTTTCAAGTTTTTTGTCCACCTAATAGTGATAATGAATAGACTCATACAGGATTATATATGCACCAGAAAAAACAAGAGCACTGCAACTTGTTGCCTTGTTAGTAGCTCCTATGTTCCATGATACCTCGCCTCTTTCTATCTTCTTTGAAATATAAAGATGTACTCCCTATTTTGGAACGAAAGGTTATTTTATCCTATCCTAAGAAGCAAGTTTATATACTTGTGCATTTTTTTTTTCCAAAAACACAAAAATCGAACTGATAAAGATGCAAACCGAAAGTAATCAAATCATCATGTTCTCCACCTCACAAAACCCTAATTTGCAAGAACACACACAAACACCATTATTCCGTGAAAAAATGGTACTGAAAAGTAATCTGCAAGCATCAAATCGGAACTTACGAAAATAGCTTGACGGAGCGCTTCAATTAATGATTTTTCACAACTAAATTGATCCTTTTTTCATAGTGCATAGTCGCAGAGCATGACTAGAGGTCGAGGCATATGAGAGGTAGAGAGTAGAGACTTAGAGCAAGTCTACAACATAAAATTTTTAAGCCAATCAAGCCTACTAAAGCTAAGGTGGTTAATTATGGACCTTTGATGCCATGCCACCGCCATCATAGACATGGACCAGGCCCAACCATGATGAGAACATTAAATATTTATGATAATCGTAAGGTTCAGTATAGATCACTATTTAATCTAATCAATTTATCATTTAACTTATAATAAAAAGATCTTTTGGTCATTTTTAATTTTGGTTGACAACTCATCGAATTAAATGGTAACTATGATCATCTTCTTTCTCCATTCATTTTTGGTAACCCTAAAGTCTTCACCCTCGACCTCGTGAAATCCACCATGGCCACATCTAAGTTGTTTATCGTTTGAAATTCAAAAGATTTAAGTAGATCCGATTCGATCCAAATCCAAACATCCAATGGATGTTGGATTTTTATTCGATTTAATACAATTAACATTAGACATTTGGTTCTATCAAATCTAAGCCCTTGGATGATTAATTCTATACTATTATTGGTTATCTATTGGATCGAATTGGATTTATCTAATATTTTAATAAAATTTTCAACCAATTAATCCACAATTTCAATCAGCTATTCTTATATTTTCATAATTTATAAAAAATCATCAAATACGATTATCAACTACAAAAATATCGTAAAATGCAATAAATTATATATAGATATCTATCGGATGGTAGATGGATGATAATTAGATGATCATTGGAATAGAGTGACTTGGTTTTATTGAGATCCGGACTGGCATCCAATAATTTACCATCCAATTTGGATATTGAAATTTGGATCCAATCCAATCCAATTACAATTGGATATCCAATTATAGTCAGACGGTTCTAATTGTATTAGATGATTTTCTGCATACCTCTAGCCACACCATCAAGTTCATGAACCTATGTGAACCAGGTTGTAAACCCCTTGTTATAGTAGTAACCAGTTTGTGAACCTCTTGTGAACCAACTGGTAACCAAATTGTGAACCCCCTGTCATAGCACTAACTAGTTTCTGAACCTCTTGTGAATCCTATGTTAACTAATTTGTAACAACATTGTGAACCCCCTAGTTATATCAATTACAAATTTATTAACTTGATGTGAATCCCATGTGTACCATTTTGTGAACCCCCTATTATAGTAGTAACCAGTTGGTGAACCAATTTGTAACTACTTTATGAACCTCTTGTTATAGCAAATACATGGGTATTCATCAATCTTCATCTCCATTGCATGTGCTTCGTGTTCTAGTATGTATCGATGAAAGCGGATTGTGGACATTATTTACTTGATTTTGTTTGAGTTATGGGATGGATTTGAGTTATGGGGATGTGATTCTTGGTGTGGTCTCAACAATTTGATTTGATAATAGCAAAAATAACATCTGATCTAGCATTTAGAAATATTTTTGAAGTTTTGTCTACCGTTAAAACAAAACAATCTAGATTGGCACCTGGAAAAGTCAAGCATTCAGAAATAGTATATAGGTTAGCAATATGTACTGCTAATCCGTATTCTCACTCAAATAAGACATCTTGACTTGCTTAACATATTTGGCATCCAGATTTGGCGTTTCCGAAGCCACGACGATCCAAATAATATATAGGATTCAGATTAACTACTTCATAAGTATTGTTGGAATCCTAAAAACATCTTATGCTTTGGAGAGAAAATTTAGAGATAGGACTTTTTTTCTTTGTAAAAGTTTTATCATTTTCTATATTGATTGTAACACCCTCAAATTTGGAAAGAGCGACTAATTTAAATTTTTTATCAATACAATGAATAAGAAATAAATCCTTCTCTTATAAATCAAAATTCGAATTGCCTCAACAAATATTCTAATTAAACCTCCACAAGGTTAGACTAAGTCTTATACAAAGACCTACATATGGTCGTGTGTTACTAAATTAATAAGTGTCGCTATCTCCGAATGCGGAAACCGTCACCAAAAGCTAGATCTTTATGGTGCCAATTTCTAGCACTCAAGTTCACACGTGCCGCTAGTACCAATCCCAACACTAACTTATGCACATGCCGACAAAGAAAAGGGTTAGGTTTAACGCCTAGTGAGTTCAAGAGTTTATAACAATATTTATAAATGATAGAAATCGGAAGATTTTTTGGTTGGATAATAATTCCTCAAATAAAAGACTCCATAAATAAAGCAACATCTATCACAAAATTCATCATTTTCACAATAAAAGATTTAGATCAAAATATCATTAGTAAAAAATGCTTTAAATAGAATACCCGTTCAAACGTGAACTCTACATCTTTTACTCGCCCAAAACGTGAATGCAGTTAAATGTTTCAAATAAAAAATTACGGACAAAGCTCCATTTCTTTAATACCAAAATATGGTCAAGTCTCGAAGATCCACTAAAACAAAATGTGGATAATACTCTATACTCCAAAATATGTCACTGAAAACAATGGATAAGACTCACACCCAAAACAACACCTTTTGGTGACGGGGAGACCTGTATTCGTTGACAATGGCGTAACACAAAGTAAACAATCTTTTCAACGTTGTAAGTAGCGCCCTAAGATCACGGTCCCGGTGTATGAACCCTCTACGAGTACCCACCGTAATACCTAAGGTCCCGGAGCCCGACCCATACGGATTCATCTTCGAAACACCCCGATCCCAGACCTACTAAAAGGACGTGGGTCCCGACAGCATACTCCAACGAGTTTCATCATTGTAATACCCAGACCGACAAACAAGACATTGGTCCCGACAACATACTCCAACGAATTTCATCATCGTAATACCTGGGTCGCAGAGGCATTTCCACTTAGGTCCATCTCGGTAATACCCGCGGTCACAGAGGCATTACCACATGGTTCCATCTCTGTAATACCGACTACAATAAACTACTCAGGGTCACAGAGACTTTCCCACTTGGGACCATCTCTGTAAACCCACGGTCGTAGATAGGGGTGAGCATAACCAGGTACCAGGCCATTTTCCATGGAACTAGAACCGGACCCGGCGGTTCCTGGATATCCGAAATCGGAACCCGAACCGCTAACACCGGTTCCTTATATTTTGGAACTGGAATCGTAACCGATGGGAACCGGTTCCGGTACCGGGTACCCGACTTCAACTTTTTTGAATTTTTTTTTACATTGCATACGATAAAAATGTAATTATAAACTACAAAATACCGATTTAAAGTAATAACTACAACAAATGGTCAAAACTAATCCAATAAAAACAAATTATTACATAAACAAACTAGAAAGTTTGAGTTTTTATTTATTATTTATAAATATATAAAATATTTTTTATTTAAAAGTGGCGGGTAGTGGGTACCCAGCGGGTAAGTGTTCCAAAAAAATGAGAACCGGAACCGGTCCTGATCGGTTCCGTATTTTAGGAACCGGAGCCGGAACCAATCACATCGGTTCCGGTTCCGGAACCGGCACTTCCGAGGCGGTTTCGGTTCCAAATGCGGGTACCCGGTTCTGATGCTTACCCCTAGTCGCAGAGGCATTCCCACTTGGGTCCATTTCTGAAATACCGACTCATGTGCCTATGGATCCAAATGCAACTCAATCTAATTTACATGACTCCGACATGAACAACCGATGCACTCAAAGCATGTAAACATATCACATAATTACTCCATAAATGCACATAACTCCAAAAGCCTCAACCGTTAGTCATTTAAATCGGACAACCGTTCATGAGACTTTATTTAGTCAAGACCGAACAAAATCTCTATACTCAACACTTATGTAATTTCCTCAAATCGTTGGTTGAGACAAACCATTTTCCAAATAAGATTATTCTCGTATATTTCACAATGTCTCATAATGCAATAACATGTCTTTTTCCAATGGTTTATAACTCATTATTCTAAAAAATGCATAACACCAATCAATCCTCAATTATAAAATAAATCATCAAAACACTTCATAGATATGTTTTATTCATCAAAATGCCAAGAACCCAAATATAAGCATTTCTCAAGATTTATAAAACCATTTATACCAAATAATTAGCATTTTATCAAATTACTCAAACATTTGACACGTAGAAATTAAAACATTTTAATACAACAAAATGGACATTTTTGGCATGTACACCGTTTTCACAAAGCAACTTAAATTCACTTTGTTAGATTTAAGCTAAATCTAGGTTTACCCCCAAAGCCTTCTTCGATGAGAAGTCCAGATCTGCAAGCATCCTTTACTAGAAATCATATCTAGTTCATAAACAACCTAAAATACACCAAGAATAACACTAAAGGATCAGATTTATATAAACCCTAGTCAAAAACCCCAAATCTTCCAAAATGGTCAAAACCCTAAAACAAGGAAGATGCTTCAACACTACTAGAAAATTGAGTATTTTCAACGGAAATTAATTTTCAACGGAAAATGTCGTTGAAAATTTTCAACGAATTTTAAAGGATTATTAACAGAACATAAATTTTCAACGAATTTTCAACGAATTTCCGTTGAAAATCTCTCACAAAATTATATGCATTTTCAACCAAAAAATTTTCAACAGAATGTCTCGTCAAAAAGTTTTTGGTTGAAAATGCATTTTGTGAGAGATTTTCAATGGAAATTCGTTGAAAATTCGTAGAAAAATTATGTTTTGTCAATAATCCCTTTAAAATTCGTAGAAAATTTTCAACGACATTTTCCGTTGAAAATTTTCGTCGAAAATACTCAATATTCTAGTAGTGCAAGGATAAAGTTCTAGAGAACCAAAAAGTAAGGTTTTGACAAGGAATAGGGTTTAGAAGAGTTAGACTCACTTACCATCTTGATTTGGGAAGAAACCCAAAGTTTTGTCAACAATGATGAAGAAAAACTTGGAGAAGATGAAGTGGTAGCTTTGATCTTAAGCCTTGAAGAAGATCTAAGACTTTGGAAGGGTTCGGGAGATGATGTATTGCTCCAAAATCGGAGCTATGGAGAAGAAATGGGAGAAAAACGAATGAAGATGAAGAAGATATGAGTTAAATGGCTTAAAACTTGTCTTTATGAAGCACCAGGACCAAACAACCGCTTAAGCGGGTTTTAGGCGGGTTTAAGCCGCCCAAAAGTCTCCTGGCCACATAAGGGAAATCAGACAATGCTTCAGGTGGGTTTCAAGTGGGTTTAAAGTCACCCAGAACCCACTTTCTTCTCTGTTTGGCCAACCAAAAAGAATCTCGGGCGGGTTTCAGGTGGGTTGAAGACGCCTAGAACCCACTTACTTCACTGATCCAACAACTAGCACCCCTTTACCCCACCGTCAACCACCGAGGCTTTCCTAAACATAAACGCATGGTTTCTACACAAAAATCTCATACCAAGCAACTTAATTAATCCTAGATGAAGAACCTGATATAATAATAAGTCCAAACTTACGGGTGTTACAATCCTCCCAACTTTACAATGATTTCGTCCTCGAAATCAAATGTGATCCCGAAATTTGAATGACACCTAACACGCAACATTGAATACTAACGAATCAAACCCCGACTCTAGAATCTTAGTTGCCTCCCAACCTTAAAAGATTCATACCACCTTGAAAGAATTCTAGGGACCCACTCAACCACCTCCATTACCGCATTAAAACTCTTCTTCGACTATGGAATCTCTTCCAAATCTAAACTATGCATAATCTACTGCCACGCCTATGACAAATTCTTAGTCACAAGCTTAAACTGATAATTCAAACTCCAATAATTCACCCAATTCTTAGCAACTCAAAAGATTTCTAGCATTTATATTCACTAAGATCCATTCTTTTCCATTCCACCACATAAAACCCTTAAACACTCATTGGAATTCACCATATCATTCCAATAAATCTAGTGATACTTGAGCTCAAGAACACTAGAAGTTGACATATAAATAGTTACTAAAGCGGATTGGATTATCATCTAGCCGATTGAAGATCAATACAAGATAAAGTCAAAAAGTAGTATGACAAATACTGAGAAGCCGATTTTATAGTGCAAGCTTAACCAACAACTTTGGCTCCAACTCCACCAACTCTTTTCTGGGTATGGAAACAATGTTTGGCATATGAGCATGTCTGAGATGGTAAGTTCTAAAATACTATTTTATTAGTACCATACTTCCTTTACTATTCCCTCTACATACAGAAGGATGGTTGTCTTAACAAACATCTACATCAATATCAAAAGGCTAGAATGAAGAATACAAACTTGCACTAATGAACAAATCAGGTGAAGACACGTGTTAAAGTTGGATAAAAGCATTTAACATAATGATGGCTATAAAAGGATATTCTTGTCAAATGTTGCAACATACAGATTTTAATGGAAATTACTAAGTGATAGTTTTCAGGCAAAACTAGTGTCAAGATTTGAAAACTTAGTCTTTTAGATCTGAAGAGTATCTTATTATTCTACTCTTTCAGCGTTCAAAATTTTTGTCACCAAATATTGTTTAGCATTAGGTCTTACATCCCTAACTTCCACAACAAATTTGTAGTTCTTTTGTTTTATGAACATACATAATTAAAGAATGAAATTTGTCGTGTTTGTATTTGACCTCTTTCTACAAACACTTTCCGTGAAAGTCATTACCTTTTAAGGACCAACACTTGGAACCCCCTGTGATAATAAATGTGCGTCTAAAATGCGAATTGGATAAAAAAATACATCACAACCACCCCACTCCATTACATCATAGTCCCTCAATACATCTCAGTTTTGATGATGCATCTTCATCTTCACCTTCTATAACACTCTAAAAGTCCTAATTTATCCCCTTTATTGTTTAGACCCTTATGTTAGTGAAATTTAATGATCTAAGCATGTTCGAATCCCCTTTAACCTTTAGCATGTATTTTTTATTGAAAAACGAAGTTGGCAAAACGAGTTTAGACTTCCTGCGACTTGGTGCTCGACCTAGGATCACCACCCATGTCACATAACTCATTGGAGCGAACAAAGGGGATCGTACGACCTAACATACAACCTAAGTTGTGGCTGAAGTCGTGGTGCCTCGGTGGTTTCATACCAAAAGGATGAGTGACATTCCCTGTGACTTCACACGTCGCTTGCAGGGTCACATGGTGCAGTCTGGGCGATAAAACCCCTGATTTTAGGAATTTTCACCTTATTTTCCTTCTAGTCACTTCCATATCTTATTCTTTTCCCTCTCCCTTCATTAAAATAAAAGTTGAGGCATTTATCATTGTTTTTTGAAGGGATCTAGAAAGCATTTAAGGGTACGAAATCTTATGGGCATCCCCTCTTCATCTAGGGTTCTTTGTGTGAATTATGTAGGTTTTTTTCTCCAAAAAACATAGCAAATAAGTTCATCCCTTCTTCTCCAACTTTATATGTGTTTAAATCTTACTATCATGAGCATTCATCAGCCTCACTCATGAATATTTCATCCATTTAGAAAACATTATTAGTTGTGAATATTGTTTTACCTAAATAGAAAGACAGAACAAGGTTTGGAGACTCATTTGACTCTTATAGTGCTATGTCATGTAATAAGTAAACTATAGTTCATTACGGATTTTGTTTTCAAAGTTATCATGTTTAATTCAAGTAATAACATTGTACATTTGGTGTATTTGTTTTCAAAGTTTACATAATAGCTACTTTATGTTAGCTTTGATAAACAATGGTTAAGAGTAGTAACACATAATTTATATGTTTGTGACACATTTGTACTCTTTATGTGCTAAATTCCCACGCTTTGTATTTGTTGCTCTATCCCTTATGCATGAGGGCTAGAGGCTTATGTTGGAATTTATGGTGTTGTCATATTTATATTGTATTCTAGCAAGTTAACACTAAAGGTGCAATGAGAGCTTTGAGGTGACACTTGTCTAAGAGAAAAATGGGCACTAATTTTCACAGATTCATGAGGTAAAACCCATTGGAATAGACACTAAAGTTACTAAAAGGCTTGAGGTAACACCATTTTTGGGTGTGTAGTAAAGTCATGAATCTGAGGTCTAACCAGGTAACATCGAATTTTGGTAATAATTTTGTGTTCTTGCCACTAATGATGGAAATAGGTCTCCTCCGTCGTTAAAAGATGTTAATGATACATGTATTTTAATGGTGTGACATATCGTTACGGGTAACACCAACTTATTGTGTTTTTACTATTATCCTACATAATTATGTTTTATAACTATTTTAACTCGTTAGGCGTAATCCTAGCTAACAGTTCTTCTCTCGGGAATGTATAGCAAGTCCCACATCTCGGGCATGAAGTTGGTGTGACTTAGAATAAATGGGGAAGAACATAATCTTAGGGTTGATTTGTGGGACAAAGATGAAATTTTAAGGATTAGAAACACCCGGTGATACTCTAATTCAAACTACAATTAGATAACTCGGTTGTTAACTGTAATCCTATTGTTTGTGGGTATATAATTCCATACTTTTCCCTTTTCTGGTTTAAGCATCACATTTATTTATGTTAATTCCATGGTTTATAAGTTGTTTATGTACAATTTTTAGGGTTGTTAAACCTCCATCACAACAAGCATCTCCAACAACAAGACATCCCCGTCTTTTAAATTCCATCTTCATCCTTTTATTAATCAACTCCAATTTCTGTTTCATTTACGAACACAAAAATTGAAATCATCCCCATATCCTATTAGATCTACGAACACTAAATCGAGAGACAAACTTAGATCCTTCGGTCGACAGAGACAGATGAACTCAATTTTATATAAGTTGTCGGTGATGGGTTGTAGAGATGGAGTTTCCTTGGAAGATGTGAAGGAGTGAGACGCAAACTGAAAAGAAAGAGTTTATATTATAAATATTTATTAATTATCTAAAACCAAAAACCATTTTATTCCATATTCCTTCCTTATTTGAACCACACATAATCAATGATGATCATTTCCATACATTACCTTCTAACGCTACCAACCAAACACTTGTGAATTATTATGATCATTGATTTTCATTGATAGTAGTGTAGATGAATCCTTACGGTTATCATAAAATGTGAGTCATCACAATAAGCCTACACACATACACACAAACATATATATATATATATATATATATATGTATGTGTGTGTGTGTATAGAGAGAGAGAAGATGAGGGAAATAGAGCTTGATATTCATTAGCCTAAATGCTACATTAGGAAGCAAAATGTTACATGTACCTCTTCAGGATGAATATTCATCATAAATATCACATTCATGGTGAATATGAAAGTGTTATTCCTCTTGAATATATTCATGATGAATATGCCACATGTGGCATTAAGGATGGTTCTTAGGTTTCTAATTAATTTTTAGGCTACTGAAAGAACCTTATATATGTATACTTTCAATCTGTGCGAACCTCGTAATTAATTCATACAAGCCAAGCAATTGAAATCATTATATATATTGTGAGGTTCATTTATTATAGTTAAGATATTTATGCATGATGATTGTTAGAGTCCCACATCGGCTAGACTTGGACAATTTCTCTTCTATATATATTGGAACCTCCACTTTCTCCTCAAGGGCTCTTTTGGAGATTCATTTAGAAGTTCCACATATCCTAATATGGTATCAGAGCCAAGGTCTATCACTCTAGGGACTTGACACTTTAGGATAACCCCTTCTGGACAATTCATGTCCATCTAGCCTCGTTGGAGGGGGCGTGTTAGAGTCCCACATTGGCTAGACTTGGACCATTTCTCTTCTATTTATGTTGGAACCTCCCATTTCTCCTCAAGGACTCTTTTGGAGATTCATTTAGGGGTTCCACATATCCTAATAGAGTTCATTCATTATGACCAATACTTTAGGTTGTAAAACTATTGAGATATTTATGAGCTTGATATTCATTAGCCTAAATGGTGTAAAAGAGGAATCTGTCTGGTTTTACTATTTATATTTTATACGATAGGTCTTAGTGGGATCTAAGTGGCGTCTGGAACTTTGTAGAAGTTCCAATAAGATGGCTTAAGAGGCGTCATACAATTTTGAAGATAACATATATGGCTGATTTAGTATCACCCAAGCTATTATAATTTTGTTTTTGAATTAGATAATCCCATTAAGAACTCTAATACTTATTTAGTCCACCGTATTATAAACCTTATACATTTCTATATAAATGTTGTTTCAAATTGAAGAGTTTGGAAGTTTTAATTTCTATTATTTCAAATTTTTAAGGGTGTATCAGTTCTTGGGTGACACATGTCCCCTGCGTCCAAGGGTTATTCATCCTAAATAGATAATGGTCATGTGTTTTCATATTGAATATTGTGTTATTCATACTGAATGATGTATCATATATTACAAATAGTGTATGAATTCACCTTCATTATTCATAGTTAATATATACCTTCGTTATTCATAATGAATGAGACACGTGTCGCGCTCTCTTTCCTCCTCACATTCGCAATGAAAAATGAGTTTTTATTTGAACTTTCCTCTCTCTCTCTCTCTATATATATATATATGTGTGTGTGTGTGTGTGTGTGTTAGAAATTGTTATTTGGAGATGATTATAGGACTGTATAAACTCTTCGGATCGGGTAGAGCATACTTTCTGAATACAATAATTCGTCCTTTATAGCCTTGGTTCACGAATTTAATATTGGGATAATCTTCGAGAAAGTCTCACGTTCAAAGACTGTGAAATCGAGATACAACGCCGGTCATATGGTTTTGGATGCCTAAGGCGGACAATAAAAAATATGCCCCTAATCCAAGAACAAACAAAGCACATACAAATTTTTAATGAGTTTGGAACCTGGTCAAGCTAGATGGCTCCTCGTAACTTTTAAAAAATATACATTGAGAAATGAGCCTAGTATAACATAGTAAGGGATTGGGTTGACGCCCCTTGGGCCTTTGCTGCCCTGAGTGACGGCCCATCTCACCCTATACATGGGCCGGCCTGTTGAGATATATATATATACATATATATAGGGGCTTAATCAAATGATATCTATTTAATCCATGATAACTATGAGATCTCATCTCATCCCTTCATTTTAATTCAATTAATTACTTTTTAGAAGGGTAAAATGGTAATCTTGGCAAATTAAAAAACCCTATTTTCATACCCCAGCCTCCTCAATCCCATTCATATCTCAACTGTCATCCAGCCTCCAGCCTCCGACCTCCGACCTCCATCGTCTTTCACCTTCGGCGGTAGCTTCTTCATCGACGTTAATGGCGGCGTCATTAACACCATCTTTGCAGATGTCACCCAGAGGTCAAGGAGTCGACATCATCGCTGCCACACCCGACGATGTCCTTGAACCAGTCATCATCGGCTTGTTTCTGATCTTGAAAGACGATGACCGAGATACAGATCTGATTTCTAAACTCCTTCTCCCCTTTTTGGTTTTCTTTTGGTTTCTAGATCTACGATTTTTAAGAAATTTTACTGGTTTAACATTCGAGGGTATACACAGGTATACACTGGTATAGGGTATCACATTTGGTTAGTGGGTACCACAATGGGTATCGTCGGAGTAAGGTGTACCTGTTGGTATCACAATAGGTATCGTCGGAATGGTTTACCAGTTGGTATCACAATGGTATCAAAATGGGTATATCCACTGTATCCCGTATCTCACAATAGGTATCGTCGAAGTAAGGTGTACGGGTAAGGTGTACCGGTTGGTATCACAATAGGTATCGTCGATGTTTTAGGTATCATAGTTGTAATAATGTGGTATTACAGTGTATGTTGTATGTATTTACGGTATCACATCGAAAGTCATTTGTACGTATCTTTCTTTAGCAATATAGATGTTTAGGTATCACATTGTCTATTTTGTGTTCAATTGATGTTCGCCGGAGTTAGGTTCATCGGAGATCGGAGATCAGAGAGAGTGATCGAAGAGAGGAGTGAGGAATTTTTTAAAATTCCTAAAATGCCCTTTAACTGAAAATTTAATTCAAAATTATCAAAATTACCAAAATTATTAATTTCCTAATTTATCCATCGATATGTGGTTGAGATTGTATCTCACAGTTATCATAGATTAACTAGATCTTCCATGAAGAGCCTCCTATATATATAGAGAGAGAGACGGGTTCATGCGAGGACGGTAACAATTTACGAGAATGCGAGGACAATCCTCAGCCAATCATTTTATACATGAATTTTTTTCCATGTACAAAATCATATGTGATTTTGTACTAGCATAAAAAATGTCACACGCGACTTTTGCTGCGGGAAAAGTCTTGGTTAATCATATATGATTTTGTATGTGAATCATATGTGATTTTGTACATGAATCATATGTGATTTTGTACATAAAAAATTTCATATATATGATTTTGTATGTGAATTATATGTGATTTTGTACATGAATCATATGTGATTTTGTACATGAAAAATTTCATGTATAAAATGATTGGCTGGGGATTGTCCTTACATTCTCGTAAATTGTTACCGTCCTCGCATGAACCTCTTTCTCTCTCTCTCTCTCTCTATCTCTCTCTCTCTCTCTCTCTCTCTCTCTATATATATATATATAAAGGGAGGTTCAAATGAGAACTTTGTAAATTTAAAGAAACAAAGGAACACCGTGTGGACCACATATGATATGAGTCCCACACATTAAAAAATCATATCTGATTCAATGGTGGGCCCCATTGAATCATATATAAATTTTTAATGTCTGGGACCCACATCATATGTGGTCCACAACATGTTACTTTGTTTCTTTAAATACGGGGTGTTCTTGTATGATCCTTCCCCTATATATATATATATATATATATATATATATATATATAGGAAGGTTCAAATGAGAACTTTGCATTTTTAAAGGAACAAAGGGACAATTGTGGATCACATATGATGTGGGTCCCACATAATATTAAATCATTTATGAACCTTCCTCTATATAGAAGAGGGATCAAATGAGAACCACCCATCCTTAAAGGAACAAATTATGGACTACATATGATGTGGGTCCCACATAATATCAAATCATTTATGATTTACTATTAAATAATATTAAATCATAAATGATTTAATATTATGTGGGACACACATCATATGTGATCCACAAGTGTCCCTTTGTTCCTTTAAAAATGCAAAGTTCTCATTTAAGGATGGATGGTTCTCATTTGATCCTTCCCCTATATATATATATATATAAGGGTAGGTTCAAATGTGAACTCAATTTTGGCTGTGAACGTGAGGACGAATCTCAGCCACACATCTTCGGTTATGGTGGACGCGATCACGGAGGATTGACGCGATTCATGGGAGGGTGGAGATTATTAAAGGAGGGGAACCAGGTCAAAGTCGCCTTTATTGACCGGATAAGTGGCTGAGATTCGTCCTCACGTTCACAACCAAAAATGAGTTGACATTTGAAATTTCCTCTATATATATATTTCATGTTTATATGAGAGATTGACAATTGGGCACGGTTACATCTATAAATGGATAAGGTTGAACTCCAGTTAGAACCAACTCAGAGTTCCAAGACCCATGAATTAATAAACGGAAACTTTGCTATAGACCCTTAAATGATGGTTTTGAAAGTTGGTTTCTGAAAATAGAAATTAGACCAAGGTTAGATCCATTTTAATGCAGTTTTTCCTTTATTTAATAAATCCAGCGGAATTGATTTCTTTATTTGAATGTCATATAATGCAAACATAATTCATATTGAACGTACACTTAAAAAAAATGAATGTTATACTACAAAAGAAATGAATGACTCAATGAGTTTAATTATTTGCAACTATATATTTTTTTCCTTATAAATAGGAGTGGCAGAACTGATCGTAGAGTGATCATACAACATAAGATAGAATCCCCCATGGAATACCTTCCCATGTATACAGATAAAACTCTGGTTTTCTTGACCATCTTCTTGGTTACTTCTTTAGGTAACCCCTTAATTCTCTCATTCTCTTCCAGATTTTATCTCAACTTTTATGCTATTTGTATAATTATATGAAGTCTTCACTCATGCAATTGATTGCAACTTTTTTACGTTCAAATCTTTATAGTAATTTAAAAAATCTGGATGATATATGGTTTTTTTTTTTTTTTTACAGTTTGGTCATTTTCATTTGCTAAATACCAAGGAAGAATTTTATCAGAATGCAGCCCTGGTCATGATTATTGCAAGAAGATTTGCCAAAATAAAGTGGCATACTGTGACGATGGTGCGTGCATTTGTAATACTAGAAGATTAACTCCATCTCCTTTAAGCCTACCACCGCATAATGGAAGGTTTTTGCAAGAATGCATTGCAGAAGTTTGCAAGGATATTTGCGGTATTAAGGATGCCTTTTGTGCAGATGATGGTAGATGCATTTGTCATAAAAGGATAGGCACTTCGATCTTTAAAACTACGAACACATAATGGAAGGTTTTTGCAAGAATGCATTCTTGAAGTTTTCGAAGATATTTTCGATAAAAAGATGCCTTTTCTGCAGATGATAGTAGATGTATTCACCATCATCCCCATGGCCTTCAAGCTTATGATCAATTAGCGGTATGAGAACTTATATGTAAGCGTAACAAATGAATTATGAAATTATAAAGAAGTTTTAGGTGCTTTAATAAGGATGCCTATTGTTGTGGTGATATGCCCATGGCTCAATAACATATTCTCAGAAGTTCTGTTTTTTAATTAAAGAACACCTCATGTTTGCTTATGTGGAATTTGGTAATTATAAACTTACAGTTATAATGTCTTTATTCCTAAAATAATCGTATATTTCTGATGCCAAAATTCTATAATCGAACTAAATACGAACAAACCCTATATTCTTTAAAAAGAATTTTGAAGTTCCACAAAACATAGAAAACCCTAAGTGACTAAAATAACATGGAAAACTTATTTGATCTTTGAAAATAGTACTATATATATATAACATGATTACTATTGTTTTGGGGTCCTTGGTGGATGTTTAAACTCGGAAATAGCAAGGGTAGGGCAGACCTATTAAGAGTTGAGCGAGTTCTCGTGCATTTCCTCACTCGATCATCGCAACAAGAAAAAACGAGATGTTGAAGGAATGGACCCGTTTAACTTATAAGTGTGTCCTTAAATATTTGGAAACCAAATTAATAGATTTATGTAGCCGAGGTGGTTCTTGTAAATTGGGTAAAGCGTCCCCTCCTACCTTTAGAAAGTGTTCAACTTTTTTCCTTTTTAAATGGTCTTGTTATAAAAATTTTAAAAATAGGTTGTTACAAAATATTATAAAACCTGAAGAGACTGAACTAAATTTTTAATAAAACATCTCAAAACAATAGGTTTTATGTTCCTATTTTTTCTGTGAGTGTTAATTTGTTTAATCGGTTTAGGATACATTTAATTTGGTTGGTTAACTTTAATTTGCAAAACCTAGATGTATAATTAAAGAAAACAAAATTAAATGAGAAACAAAGTTTAATGAACAGTAAAATTGTTCAACTTTCTAGTTTTGGTTAGTTTCTTATACATCTAGAACTTGGTTTAAAATTTTAGATGTATAAGGAAACCAAATCATAAACATAGAGAAAATTTAAAGGATATCGAAAATTAAGTTCTAAAAATTAAGAAATTGTATGAAATCAACCAAAAAAACCCGAGCAAGTCCCTCGAAATCAACTAAAAAACCGTAAAATTCTACCGAAATAAAAACAACTTAAAAAGTCATTTGAAATCAACCAAAAAACTTAAATAAATCTCTCGAGACGACGGAATTGGTTTATAAACACATTAAGCGGTTTTGCAATGTCATGAATGAGATGATGTACTTAACCGCTTTCAAAAGGCCAGACATCGTCGAAACAGTTGTAGAAGGTAACTCTTGTTTTATTGTTCTGATCAAACCGTATTTTTACTTCAAATTTTTATCTATAAACTTTTCGTTTGTGTCCCTGCTCACCTATAATATGTTCTGCCAAGGCGAACTTAAACAGAGGAATATGGGTGGCACATGCCACATTTTCATCGTTTTGTCGAAATGGAAAAAATTACATTTATGAAAGATGTCACCCTATCGTTTCGTTGGGCGTCTTACATTTTTTGAAACTGAAGTAATGGCATAAGTTTGTAATGATAAAGACGGTTAATGTTGCTGCCTGACCTTGTACAAATGGTGTGGGTTTGAGTTCTATTTTTGTCGGATTTCTTTCTTTTCAGCTTAAAATTTGGGACTTTTTTATTAGCTTCTGTGTTTTTAAAAAAAAATTCAAAGACAAAGTTCAAACACAGGGTTCATAACAATCTTCATGCAAGGGAAGGAACCAACCAACAAATCTATATCATCTTTATGAAATATTCTTATAGATTTTTTTGTAGTCAAATGATATTACAACTCTAAAACTTTGCTTGGAAAATTGGGTGATCCGGTAAATAAATAAAAAAGGATGCACTATTTGACATTTTGGATATGTTCTCAAGCAACACGAGAAAGTAATGCATACATATGCTTTAAGAAGATTGACCCCTATAAGGCATATTATCCCACACATGATTTAGCTGAGGTTAGGAAGAGTACTTGTCTTTACTCTAAACTATGGAAGCACTATTTGTATGGTGAGACTTTGGATGCTTTCACATACCACAAGAGTCTCAGGTATATTTCAAGCAGAAAAAAAGCTCAACATGAAAACATAGGCATGTGGTTAGGGACTTGGAGTTCTCAAGGATTACCATGTGAAGATTAATGCAATATCATTTGAGTGAGTAAGACGAATGTGAATGCATGTGGATAATATGTATATTCTCATTGCTCAATGCCATATCATTTTAAATTTGGACCTCATTGGGGTCAGCTGTGAAGGTAGGTTTTTATAGAAGGAAGAGCACCATAAAATATAGAAAAAAAGCTAACGTTATGAAAAAAGGCAAAAGTTACAATATTATATATCTTCATTATTATCAAGCTCGGTAAAAGTATATTCATTACCAAGGTCGGCAAAAATAACGATATTATATAATTTAGTTGAGGTGGCAGGTGGGAGTCGCTACTGCAAAAATAACGATTTTACAAAAAACTTACTGCAACTCGGTTGCATTGAGAAGTGACATAGTCCCTTACTTCCCGCTACAACTCTCCAAAGAGGACAACCATCCTCTTCCTGCAAGTACATCTGAACATGTCAATAATTGGAACAGGTGATTGTTGTTCATTTTACTGCAAAAGTCAAAATTCGATTAATAATTATTTATAACATTTGAAATGAAGACATATTTACACTCGACTTTAAGGTTCTACCACCTGTATTTTAAGTTCAACGAAGAGATGCATGGATATGCCGGTATCACTATTGACGTTATTGATGTCATAGTGACACCCATGCAACGCAACCTGCATAGTGCTTGCTCATCTGGCCGCACTCAACCAGTCATTGTAGTTCTTCTTCGACGTTTCTTCCAAAACAATATAAATATATATACAGGGGTTGGTTCAAATGAGAACTCAAATTTGGTTGTGAAACGTGAGGATAAATGAGTGTACGACACGTATCATATTCAGACTGAATAATCAAAGAAATATTCGGACCGAATAAAACTGAATATAGTATTTATTCGGTGAATAAACATTATTCAGACTGAATAAATACTATATTCAGTTTTATTCGGTCCAAATATTTTTTTGATTATTCAATCTGAATAATCTACATTCATAAACATGTCGCGCTCTCATTTATCCTCATGTTCACAATCAAATTTGAGTTCGCATTTGAACTTTCATATATATATATAGAGAGAGAGAGAGAGAAAGAGAGAGGATCAAACAAAAATGTTGCATATTTAAAAGAACAAAATTATAATTTTGGATCAATCATTTTATTAAATAATACCTTAAATAAACTTTCCTAAAAATCGCCAAAAATGACATGTGTGTCATTTGTTGTATCTTTATTTATATAAAAATTATTTAATATATTTAATTAAGCTATTTTTTTTCTTATAATTTTCGTGATTTTAGAACGATAATTTTTTTATTTTCTACAACATTAAAAATAAGAGAGATTTATTTTTTTATTTCAAATATTTATTTTTATTGAAATGAGTTATTTAACAACTTTTTATAAATTTCTTCAAAAATCACATCAATATCCATAATTAATTGACTTTTTTTCCATAAAAAATCGACAATTTTCGTCTATTTATCATATGTCCATATCGATAATGTTTTGAAGTACATGTAATTTTATATACATTTTAAATATATTTTGCTACACATCACATATGGTTATGTTGTTTTTATTATTATTTTTTAATTTGTAATTTGAATAATTGTTTCTCAAATTTTAAATCACATATAATTTAGAAAACATTTTGAAAAAAAATAACTAATTGTGAATCACATGTGATTTTGATAAAAATCGTAACAATTAATTTAAATAAAAAATGAATTCTTTAATTGAAAACGAAATTCGCTTATTTTAAATGCATTAAATAAAAATTAAATTTACTATCTATACTATATTATAAAGCATTTGACAAAAACTCTTAAAAACATATTATTATATGGTTAGTACAATTGATTAAAGCATGATTACTTAAAATTCAAAAATGGTATTATTTTGGTTATTTTGGTTATTTTGGTTAATTTCCTTATTAAACCTATGTTATAATTTAAAATAAAATATGAAATAAAGAAAGTTTACAAAAAATAAAATCTATTTTTTCAAAACTAATAAAATTGTATTATAAAATTGATAAAGACAAAAAAATAAAATACAACATCAAAATTAAAAAGGATCTCGTTGCATTGCGTGAGTACCCTTCTAGTAATCACATAATATGGCAAAAGTATAATATTAAGTCATCACCTTAAATAAAAAAATTTACAACTAAATTCCTTTTATATCCGTATTTATTTTAAAAATTAATTATTTAGTAAAATAATTAGTCCAAAATTATTCTCTTATTATTTTAAATATGTATAATTCTCGTTTGATCCTCACTCATAGGTAATATGTATATACATATATTTATGTATGTATTTGAGCGTACTACATAGATATATGTGTGTATATGTGCATATTTGCATGTATGTGTTTCTTTATTAAACTTGGACAAAAATTTATGTAAAAGACACCGACAGAATTGCAGGGATTGGAAATTGCGAAATATCCATATTTAGGCTCTTGCAAAGAAGGCAATTCGTTCGTAGTAGGATATTGAAACCTTAAACCCTCTTTGTCAACAACGTCTAAAAGATTAGGCGGAAGGAGCTCTCGCTCTCTTACATATTCAGAGAAAATGGGCCAAATCGCCTGCTAGAGAAGAAGCTCTTAGGAATCAATCTAGGCTAGATAAGATGCCGGTGTCATTAAAATAGTTGCCAGAACGAGTTCAAGGGATGAGGATCCAGGTAGTGAAGTGACCCTCGAGGGAAGAATCAATCCATTCACTTGTGAAACTGCTAAGAGGAATATCTTTTCTCCGATTCCACCACTCACTCTCTTTCAGTAGTGTTAACAAGAAAGTCAAGGAAATCTCCTCACCTAGAAAGAGAACTCTGGGATCTTCTTTTTCTTCTTAAGAACCTGAAGGCGAACTATTCCGTCTTGGTGCAACCTAGTCCTGATCGATTGGCTACCGGGTGTTCACTCAAACTAAAAAGAAAAGGAATATAATATAGAATCGGGATCCTCATCTCACGGCACCTCCTCCACCACAGTGTGAGCCGGGAGCCGCTCCGAAAAGCGAGGCCTACTTAAATAAGTAATGAGCTTTCAACAACGTTAACAACACTACGAAAAACTAAACTATGTTTGCCCACTGATCTGATCATAGGTGAAATCCAACCCCCTTATTTTCTCCTTTCCTCACCCTTTCTAAGCTCTTAGATCCTGCCCTGCACCTCTCTAGGATTCGTTACTGCTCATGACTGGTATATGTAGGGCTGTAAACGAACCGAACGAACACGAACGGAGGCTTGTTCGTGTTCGTTCATTTAACTTAACTGAACAAACAAACACGAACGGTAAACGAACATAATTTTTTGTGTTCGTGTTCGTTCATTTAACTTAACTGAACAAACAAATGAACACGAACGGTAAACGAACGGTAAACGAACAAAACTTTTTGTGTTCATTAAGAAAAATTGTTTGTTCATGTTCGTTTGTTAAGATGTTAAACGAACGTAAACGGACAAACATAAATAAACGTAAACGAACGAACATGAATGAAGATAAACGAACGTAAAAGAACATAGATGAACATAAAGGAACAAACACAAATGTAGAATAAAACCATCATTACTTATCATTTTGTTCCTAAAAAGTAACATAACAAAATGAAAAACCGGGTAAACTTAGGAGCCATAAAAAAAATTCTAAAAATTTAATTTAATTAATGATTTTACATATTAATGTTATAATATATAAATATATATATATATATATATATATATAAACGAACGTAAACGAACGAATGTAAACGAACAAAAATGAACGAACGTTCACGAACGTAAATGAACGAACGAGACCATTGTTCATGTTCGTTCATTTAACTAAACGAACAAAAATATGTGTTCATGTTCGTTCGTTTATTAAATAAACGAAGTTCCCGCCGAACGGTTCACAAACGGTTCAATGAACGTTCGGTTCGTTACAACCCTAGGTATATGGATCTCTCATGATTTCAAAGGATTAAGCTTTTGCACGAACACCTTATTTTCGGTTCGGGTTTGGTTCAGGTTTTCAGACCATTCAGGTTTTGCATACCCCTAAGATACATAACGACAATTTTCATGAAACTAGCGAAGTTTGCAGGGGTGGAATTTAGATGCTCAAAGACAAAAATGCATTTTCTCTTGACCACTATGAAAGTGTTGTATGTGTCGAGCACTTTGATGTTGATGAGATGAAAAAATGATGCAACATCAAGGTAAATGGGAGATTGACTTCTACATATGGTGTGGTCACATGTGCCTAGGATGTGTGATTCTCTCTTTAATATTTTATCAAAATGTCGAATCTGCTAAAGAGTTGTGGGATTCACTCGAGTCTAAATACATGGTCGATGATGTTTCTAGTAAAAATTTCCTCAGTAATTTTAACAATTACGACATGGTGGAATCAAGGCCTATTATGGAGTAATACAATGAGCTCCCGCAAATCATAGGCAATTTTCTCAAATAGACATGAAGATAGATGAGTTTATTTTCGTGTCAAGTTTGACTGACAAATTGTCGACCTCGTGGAAAGGCTCTAAGCATATGCTTAAGCACATGAAGAAATAGTTGTCTATTCTACAACTCGAGATTCACTTGCATATCAAATTGAAAATCGATTTATGGTCCTTCGGTTAGTATGGTGGAAGAGGGTAAAAATTAAAAGTTCAAAGGTAAAAGAAAGTACAATAAGGCCAAGAAAGGATTCAATAAAAATGTCAAATTAACATGTCAGACTTGTGTAGCACCTCTAAAATTGAGAGTTAATTTAAACCAAATAAAATGCGGAATGATACTTAATCAATAGACATCGCCCACAAAGATGGGGAGGAGTAAGAGAGTTTACAACATCAATTGGATGCTAGATGACAACCTACTAATCTATACAGTTATAAAATACAAACTAAGTTTGGGTGTCCCTAAATACTGAAAATAAAACTTCTATGGAACTCCAAATGTACACATGAAGATGTACTTCAAAAAGGATGCCTCTACCGGCATCTAGCTCCGCTCAATCACTCGAAGCCTCACTAGCACGATCATCTGATATACATGTCATTTTAAGAAAAAGTGTTAGGCTTAAAGCCTAGTGACATCAAACAGTTCAAATATGGAAACCCAGCAAATAAGTGAAAACGATAGAATCAACATTTAACCAAAACCTTTCCATTTATCCTTTTCCTTTTGTGCGCGATTTACACCTAAAAGATACGCAATTGAGGGAAACATACGGGAGCGACCCGCTAATCGTATCGATAAAAATCAGTAGATAAGTAAGATCGACCGGATAGAAATCTTCGGCTTACGAATAAAGAGTTCAACCCCAAACGTGGATTTATTACTCAATACCCAACTGAGCAAGTTAAACCCCAACAAGGATTTATTACTTGCCCCATCCCCAATATAAAACTGACTATTGTGCCTATGGATGCATTACACTAGTCCTACATATTTTAATACATCCATTTCGATGTACTAATCATTTCTCAATACCAAACCTTTGTATGATAAGTTTCGTTGTTCCAAAACATTCTTTCCAAAATTAGGTCAAAATAGCATTTAGTTCCAAACGTCATATTTCTTGACATTAAACCCATAAGAGTATTTTAAAACCTTTCCTTGTACGATCATTTTATCATTTCAAAGGGGAAACCCTAAATGACACATTTTGACCTAGTTTACCAAAATCCACCAAGTATATAGAAATACTTGTTTAAACATCATATAGAAGGTAAAATACATAATTTTGACATGTATAAAGTTTTAGAAAGGTAAAAATGAACTCACAATACTAGAGTTTGAGGAAACCCTAGAAACCTCCAAGTAACTCTCTTGAACTAGAGGTGAAGATGAAGAATACTATAGTTTAGAACCCTAAATCTTGATTCACTAAACTTGAGGTGGAAAGCTTGATCTTGCTTGGTTGTTGTAGAGGAGTTATTACTCCTGAAAATCACCCTTTTAGGGTTTCACTTGGGACTAAATGCTAAGAGAAAGGTAATTGATATGTAATAAATGATATTTCAGCTAAAGACCAACTTTTATATCCAGCCCCGAACTACGACCAACAATTGCGACGCGGGCACATGGTCAGGTCGCACGCCTAGGTCGCACTTTCTAGAGCTGACCTTTGGTACATGAACTGCGACCACGAACTGCAACGAGGGCACATGCTCAGGTCGCATGTCCAGGTCGCTCTTTCCATGATCAACTTACAGTACATAACCTGTGATCATGACACTGCGACCATGGCACTAGCCAGGTCGCACTTCCCATCTAGAAGTCCAAAATGACTTTAACACCCAACCCTAACGAAATACCCAACTTGTATTTATAAAAGAGAGTCGAGCGACATAAAATTTAGGGTGTTACAACTCGTGGCATGATTGGCCATCTCACACGTGATTGTCGAGTTGGCAAGAACAAGAATGGGGCAAGCACCAGTGGAAAAACACATGGTCAGGTTAGCTAATTGACTTTCGTTTCATAACTAAATAGAAGACTTTTACATACAGAATTTTTTCGTGGAAAATCTATCACTAATC